>CM038672.1:397602292-398202292 GCA_021605145.1 Aegilops bicornis | reverse complement strand
CCAAAATCATCATATGTTGCCCACAATTAAGTTATCAATCCGGTGTTGAGAGTTCCGAGATAGATCCAAGTCCAGAGGCTCAAATTGTCTGTAACCAGGGACACAGCTAATCGATTAGGTTTAAAACCTCTGCAGAGGTTTGTACACTTTACCCGCAAGATTCGATCCCTCTTTTACGTTCTCGCACTTCGAGTGTTTGAGAACAAGATGACCGAAACATGGTCTTCCAAAGAGTTCCTCGACCACCGTCGGTACCCATCCGATCCTACCGTAGTTCTACATCTGCTAGCACCGTCCCAGCCAGAGTCACAACTAAGGTCAACCAAGCGAGCCCATAATGACTTGCGGTTGCACAGGTAAGCTTCCGGGCATGAAGTATTCTTCCGTCTCTTTGAGTCAGGTGAAGCTTTCCGCCAAGATGTCATGGCGCTTCTCCATGCATCCCGACCAACCACTGGTTTCTCCAGTGGTGCCCACAACCGCCCTTCACCCAAAGAGTGTGTATTGAATTCTTGTCTCGAGTCTTGAAGTCTTGAGGTCTTGAAGATGCAGTCCTTGCAGATTCCATCATGGAGTTGTCGTCATTGGCGTAGGGTCCTCCTTCTTCACACCACTCTCGAACACTCATACCAAACCCCGTCTATTATAGCGTAGCTTTAAAATAAATAACGTCCGGGCTTGGTAACAGGGTGATGGGTTCCTACCTCATGCATACTACTCAACTACAAGAATTTCAATATCACTACTGAGGGGTGGTTGCAAAGATGTCACTAAATGCAATAAAATATAGGTATGAAAGCATGGTCAAAGTGAACTTGCCTGGTAATACTTGATGAAGATAACAACGCTGTCAGAAAATGACTTGGTAGAACTAATCGTCACTCCGTTGAAAATCTATATAGTCAACATAGCATTCACATAAGCAAACATCCTAGCAAACAATTTTAGCACTCGAATTAACAATCAAAACAGCAAGGAAAATCGATAATAAAACTCAAACAAAATCAAAAGAAACTTCAAATAAAACTACAAAGAAAAACTACTAACGAAGATCTATGACTTTGCTACAAACATCTAATATAGTTTTGCCGTAAGTAAAAACTTAACAACAATTAAAATACTAAACTAATAAATTAACAGAAAATAAAATGTAAAATAACTAATTTAACAGAAAGTATTTTTTTCCATAAAATTTTATTTGCAAAAAGAAACAAATAAAAAGCTTTTATAAAACTCTAACTATGACCTATAGAAGGTTTCATACAAAACTAAGGAAAATAATTTTTTTAATGTATAAATAAATTTTCTCCTGTTGTCTAACAGAAACACTACTAATTTTTTCAATAGTGACAAAAAGAAATAATTTAAAACTAATAAAAACAATAAATAAAAAGCTAAAACAGAACTAATATTAAAACAGTACTGTTTTGCTAAAAACCTAATTTAAATTAACCTGAAAATAAAATACTAAATACTACTGGATAAACAAAGGTCCTTGAGACCAGGAGCAAAAAGAATTAATTAAAAATCTATTTTAAACTCCCGAAATAAGCAAAACAAGCTTTAATTCAAATCTGATCTAACTCAATTTTATAAATCCAAACATAGACAAATAATATATTTTGGAAACTACAAGAAAATTGTGATCTAACGCAAAAGAATCAGCATCATTGGACTTCTAGATCAAAGTTATAAGCTAAACAAGAACGGAACTAAATCTGTTACGGAAATAAATCTGAAAAACGAAAACGGAGTTACCTGTACGTGAGGCAGAGATGGCAGGAAGGAGGCAGCGATGTGGAGGGCTGCTCCGGCGAGGGGCGAGGTTGCAGCGAGGTGGGGGGTCGGCGCGTGGGGAGGTGGCGCTGGGCGATGGGGAGGTTGCAGGAGAGCTCCTGGTGAGCGTTCTAGGCAGGAAAAGGAGGACGGTGGCGAGGAGGCTACGGGCAGGGAGGGGGCGTGGTGATGGGAAAAATGGAACGAGGAGAGGGAGGGGGTTTTATAGGCGGTCTCGGGAGGCGCTGGGATGGAAAGACGAGGGAGATCGGGAAGGTCGAGTTTCCTGTCTCCATGGATATGGAAAGCTTCTGTAACGTGAGAGGAAACAGAGGAAGGAGATGATCTCTTGTTGGGCTAGAATAGGAAAGTGCTTAATGGGCCAGCAGGTTTTTCCTAATAAAAACGATTCCATTCCTAGTTTTAAAATTAGGAAACTAAAACAATAAAAAGGAAATCAAATCAATTCGGAATAAAGAGTTTTTATATACTAAAATTATCAGAAAATAAAATGTAGATGATGAGCATTATTCCACGGCCAAAATAAAAACTTAAAAAATGTTTTTAGAAAATCCCTAAAGGCTTTATTTCTTTTTGCAAATAATTTTAAATAAAAACTTTGGTTTTTCTTGGCTCAAATATTTTCAAAAATGCCCCTGATTTTGGAGGGTCATTTTCCTCCGCTCTTTCTTGCTTGCAAGAATTTATTTTTCGGGTATTTCTCGGGGAAGAAAAATAGAGAAGCAAGTGCAAATATTTGAAAGAATTAAATTGCAAAACTCCGTTCAAATTCTTTATAGTTGAAGAAGTCATGTCATCTTCTCTCATTGATTTTAATAGGATGAATTTGAATTTACGGAGAAGGGAAAGTCATTTTAATCCCTCTCATTCAAAAGTTTTTGAAAAGGTTCAAATTTCACTCAAGTTTAATTCACTCAAGCAAAAAAACAAACAATTCAATTAATTATATTAACATTCCAAAATTTAGAATTTTGGGATGTTACAGCATCACGTCCGAGACAAGTAGACCGACTCCTGCCTGCATCTACTACTATTACTCCACTCATCGACCACTATCCAGCATGCATCTAGATTATTAAGTTAATGAAAACAGAGTAACGCCTTAAGCAAGATGACATGATGTAGAGGAACAAATTCATGCAATATGATAAATACCCCATCTTGTTATCCTTGATAGCAACAATACAGTACGTGCCTTGCAACCCTTTACATCCTTTGGGTAAGGACACCACAAGATTGAACCCAAAGCTAAACACTTCTCCCATTGCAAGAACTACCAATCTAGTTGGCCAAACCAAACAGATAATTCGAAGAGACTTGCAAAGATAACTCAATCATTCATAAAAGAATTCAGAGAAGATTCAAATATTGCTCATAGATAATCTTGATCATAAACCCACAATTCATCGATCTCAACAAGCACACCGCAAAAAGAAGATTACTTCGAATAGATCTCCACGAGAGAGGGGGAGAACATTGTATTGAGATCCAAAAAGAGAGAAGAAGCCATCTAGCTACTAACTATGGACCCGAAGGTCTGAGGTAAACTACTCACACTTCATTGGAGAGGCTATGATGTTGATATAGAAGCCCTCCATGGTGGAATCCCCTTCGGTGAACTCCTAACAGGCCCCAAGATGGAATGTCTTGGATCTGAGAAAGTTCTTGGCCGGTGGAATTAGGTTTTTGGCTCCGTATCTGATCTGTTGGGGGTACATAGGTATATATAGGAGGAAGAAGTACGTCGGTGGAGCTTCGAGGGGCCCACGAGGTAGGGGGCGCGCCCTAGAGGGGGCGCCCTCCACCCTCATGACTGCCTCGTGGCTTTCTTGATGGAGGGTCCAAGTCTCCTGGGTATTATCCGATGAGAAAATCACGTTCCCGAAGATTTCATTCCGTTTGGACTCCGTTTGATATTTCGTTTCTTCGAAACACTGAAATAGGCAAAAAACAGCAATTCTGGGCTGGGCCTCCGGTTAATAGATTAGTCCCAAAAGTAATATAAAAGTGGAAAATAAAGCCCAATATAGTCCAAAACAATAGATAATATAGCATGGAGCAATCAAAAATTATAGATACGTTGGAGACGTATCATGCCCGAGGGGCCCACAAGCCCGAGGGGCACGCCCCCTTCCTCATGAGCGCCTGGCAAGCTTGTGGACCCTCTGTAAGGCGGTTGGTTCCCTTCTTTCGCTGCAAGAAAGATAATATCTGGAAGAAGATCATGTTAAAATTTCAGCCGAATCGGAGTTACGGATCTCCATGAATTTAAGAAATGGTGAAGGGCAAGAAAACATGAACGTGAAACAGAAGAGAAACAGAGAGATAGATCCAATCTTGGATGGGCTCCCGCCCCTCCGCCTCCATGGAGGCCATGGACCATCTTGGGAGAGGTTAAGGAAGAAGAAAAAGGAGGGGGCCCTTTTCCCCTCTCTCTCGGTGGCTCCGGAACGCCGCCTGGGCAATCATAATGATGGCGATCTACATCAACAACTTCGCCGCCGTCATCACCAACTCTCTTCCCCTATATGCAGTGGTGTAACACCTCTTCTTCCTGGTGTAATCTGTGCTTAAGCATGGTGCTCAATGCTATATATTATTATCCAGTGATATGTGGCTATCCTATGATGTTTGAGTAGATCCGTTTTGTCCTATGTGTTGATTGATGATCATGATTGGTTTGAGTTGTATGTTTTATTATTGGTGTTGTCCTATGGTGCTCTCCGTGTCGCGTAAGCGTGAGGGATCCCCGCTATAGGGTGTTGCAATATGTTCATGATTCGCTTATGGTGGGTGGCGTGAGTGACAGAAGCACATACCCGAGTAAGTGGGTTGTTGCGTATGGGACTAAAGAGGACTTGATACTTAATGCTATGGTTAGGTTTTACCTTAATGATCTTTGGTAGTTGCGGATGCTTGCTAGAGTTCCAAACATAAGTGCCTATGATCCAAGTAGAGAAAGTATGTTAGCTTACGCATCTCCCTCATATAAAGTTGCAATAATTATTACCGGTCTAGTTATCGATTGCCTAGGTACAAATAACTTTCTTGTGTTACAAAAATCTCTCTACTAAAACTAACTTAATTGTTTCTTTATCTAAACAGACCCTATCTTTTATTCGTGTTCTTTATTATCTTGCAAACCTATTGAAGGAAATATGCCCTAGAGGCAATAATAAAGTTATTATTTATTTCCTCATATCATGATAAATGTTCATTATTCATGCTAGAATTGTATTAACCGGAAACATAATACATGTGTGAATACATAGACAAATATAGTGTCACTAGTATGCCTCTACTTGACTAGCTCGTTGATCAAAGATGGTTGAGTTTCCCAGCCATAGACATGAGTTGTCATTTGATTAACAGGATCACATCATTAGGAGAATGATGTGATTGACTTGACCCATTTCGTTAGCTTAACACTTGATCATTTAGTTTACTGCTATTACTTTCTCCATGACTTATACAAGTTCCTATGACTATGAGATTATGCAACTCCCGAATACCGGAGGAACACTTTTTGTGCTACCAAACGTCACAACGTAACTGGGTGATTATAAAGGTGCTCTACAGGTGTCTCCGATGGTGTTCATTGAGTTGGCATAGATCGAGAATAGGATTTGTCACTCCGATTGTCGGAGAGGTATCTCTGGGCCCTCTCGGTAATGCACATCACTATAAGCCTTGCAAGCAATGTGATTAATGAGTTAGTTGCGGGATGATGCATTATAGAACGAGTAAAGAGACTTGCCGGTAACGAGATTGAGCTAGGTATTGAGATACCAACGATCGAATCTCGGGCAAGTAACATACCGATGACAAAGGGAACAACGTATGTTGTTATGCGGTTTGACCGATAAAGATCTTCATAGAATATGTAGGAACCAATATGAGCATCCAGGTTCCGCTATTGGTTATTGATCGGAGACGTGTCTCGTTCATGTATACATAGTTCTCGAACCCGTAGGGTCCGCACGCTTAAAGTTCTGTGACGATCGGTATTATGAGTTTTGTGTTTTGATATACCGAAGGTAGTTCGGAGTCCCGGATGTGATCACGGACATGACAAGGAGTCTCGATGGTCGAGACATAAAGATCTATATATTGGAAGCCTATATTTGGACATCGGAATGGTTCCGAGTAAAATCGGGATTTTACCGGAGTACCGGGAGGTTACCTGAACCCCCCGGTAATTCTATGGGCCTTGATGGGCCATAGTCGAGAGAGAGAGGAGGCCAGGGCAGGCCGCGCGCCCCCTCCCCCTCTGGTCCGAATTGGACTAGGAGGGGGGCGGCGCCCCCCTTTCCTTCCTCCCTCTCTCCCCCTTCCTTCTCTCCTAGTCCAACTAGGGAAGGGGGGAATCCTACTCCCGGTGGGAGTAGGAATCCTCCTGGTGGGAGTAGGACTCCTATTGGTGGGAGTAGGACTCCTCCTGGCGCGCCCTGCAATGGCCAGCTGGCCTCCCCCTTGCTCCTTTATATACGGGGGTAGGGGGCACCCTAGTACACACAAGTTGATCATTGATCTCTCTTAGCCGTGTGCAGTGCCCCCCTCCACCATAATCCACCTCGGTCATATCGTAGCAGTGCTTAGGGGAAGCCCTGCATCGGTAGCTTCATCAACACCGTCACCACGCCACCGTGCTGGCGAAGCTCTTCCCCGAAGCTCTACTGGATCATGAGTTCGCGGGACGTCACCGAGTTGAACGTGTGCTGAACGCGGAGGTGCCGAACGTTCGGTACTAAGAATCGGTCGATCGTGAAGACGTACGACTACATCAACCGCGTTGTCATAACGCTTCCTCTTACGGTCTACGAGGGTATGTAGACGACACTCTCCCCTCTCATTGCTACGCATCACCATGATCTTGCGTGTGCGTAGGAATTACTACGTTCCCCAACAGTGGCATCCGAGCCAGGTTTATGCGTAGATGTTATATGCATGAGTAGAACACAAATGAGTTGTGGGCGATACAAGTCATACTGCTTGCCAGCATGTCATACTTTGGTTTGACGGTATTGTTGGATGAAGCGGCCCGGACCGACATTACGCGTACGCTTAAGCGAGACTGGTTCTACCGACGTGCTTCGCACACAGGTGGCGGGTGTCTGTTTCTCCAACTTTAGTTGAACCGAGTGTGACTACGTCCGGTCCTTGTTGAAGGTTAAAACAGCACTAACTTGACGAAATATCGTTGTGGTTTTGATGCGTAGGTAAGAACGGTTCTTGCTCAGCCCATAGCAGCCACATAAAACTTGCAACAACAAAGTAGAGGACGTCTAACTTGTTTTTGCAGGGCATGTTGTGCGGTGATATGGTCAAGACATGATGCTATATTTTATTGTATGAGATGATCTTGTTTTGTAACAGAGTTATCGGCAACTGGCAGGAGCCATATGGTTGTCGCTTTATTGTATGAAATGCAATTGCCATGGAATTTCTTTACTTTATCACTAAGCGGTAGCGATAGTCGTAGAAGCAATAGTTGGCGAGATGAAAACCATGCTACGATGGAGATCAAGGTGTCGCGCCGGTGACGATGGTGATCATGACGGTGCTTTGGAGATGGAGATCAAAGGCACAAGATGATGATGGCCATATCATATCACTTATATTGATTGCATGTGATGTTTATCCTTTATGCATCTTATTACGCTTTGATTGATGGTAGCATTATAAGATGATCTCTCACTAAAAATTTCAAGGTACAAGTGTTCTCCCTGAGTATGCACCGTTGCCAAAGATCGTCGTGCCGAGACACCACGTGATGATCGGGTGTAATAAGCTCAACGTTCTTATACGACGGGTGCATGCCAGTTTTGCACACGCAGAATACTCGGGTTAAACTTGACGAGCCTAGCATATGCAGATATGGCCTCGGAACACTGAGACCGAAAGGTCGAGCGTGAATCATATAGTAGATATGATCAACATAGTGATGTTCACCATTGAAAACTACTCCATTTCACGTGATGATCGGTTATGGTTTAGTTGATTTGGATCACGTGATCACTTAGATGATAAGAGAGATGTCTATCTAAGTGGGACTTCTTAAGTAATATGATTAATTGAACTTTAATTTGTCATGAACTTAGTCCTGATAGTATTTGCATAACTATGTTGTAGATCAATAGCTCGCGATGTAGCTCCCCGTTTAATTTTGATATGTTCCTAGAGAAAACTAAGTTGAAAGTTGTATAGTAGCAATGATGCGGACTAGGTCCGTGATCTGAGGACTATCCTCATTGCTGCACAGAAGAATTATGTCCTCGATGCACCGCTAGGTGACAGAATTATTGCAGGAGCAGATGCAGACATTATGAACGTTTGACAAGCTCGGTATGATGACTACTTGATAGTTTAGTGCACCATGCTTTACGGCTTAGAACCGGGACTTCAAAAATATTTTGAACGCCATGGAGCATATAAGATGTTCCAAGAGTTGAAATTGGTATTTCATACTCATGCCCGTGTCGAGAGGTATGAGACCTCTGACAGTACTTTGCCTCCAAAAATGGTGGAGAATGGCTCAACCGTGAACATGTGCTCAGATTGTCTGAGTACTACAATCACTTGAATCAAGTGGGAGTTAATCTTCCCGATAAGATAGTGATTGACAGAGTTCTCTAGTCACTATCACCAAGTTACTAGAACTTCATGATGAACTATAATATGTAAGGGATAACGGAAACGATTCCCAAAGCTCTTCATGTTGCTGAAATCGGCGAAGGTAGAAATCAAGAAAAAGCATCAAGTGTTGATGGTTGAAAAGACCACTAGTTTCAAGTAAAAGGGCAAGGGAAAGAAAGGGAACTTCAAGAAGAATGGCAAGCAAGTTGCCACTCCCATGAAGAAGCCCAAAGCTAGACCCAAGCCTGAAACTGAGTGCTTCTACTGCAAAGGAAATGGTCACTGGAAGTGGAACTGCCCTAGATACTTAGCGGATAAGAAGGATGGCAAAGGTATATTTGATATACATGTTATTGATGTGTACTTTACTAGTGTTTATAGCAACCCCTCGGTATTTGATACTAGTTCAGTTGCTAAGAGTAGTAACTCGAAACGGGAGTTGCAAAATAAATAGAGACTAGATAAGGACGAGGTGACGATGTGTATTGGAAATGATTCCAAGGTTGATAAGATCACCATCACACACTCCTTTTTTTACCTTCGGGATTAGTGTTGAACCTAAAATAAATGTTATTTGGTGTTTGCGTTGAGCATGAATATGATTGGATCATGTTTATTGCAATATGGTATTCATTTAAGTCAAAGAATAATTGTTGTTCTATTTACATGAATAAAGCCTTCTATGGTCATACACTCAATGTAAATGGTTTATTGAATCTCGATCGTAGTGATACACATATTCATTATATTGAAGCCAAAAGATGAAAAGTTAATAATGATAGTGCAACTTATTTGTGGCACTGCCATTTAGGTCATATTGTTGTAAAGCGCATGAAGAAACTCCATGGTGATGGGCTTTTGGAATCACTTGATTATGAATCACTTGATGCTTGCGAACCATGCCTCATGGGCAAGATGACTAAGACTACGTTCTCCGGAACTATGGAGCGAGCCAGTGACTTATTGGAAATAATACATACCGATGTATGCGGTCCAATGAGTGTTGAGGCTCACGGCGGGTATCATTGTTTTCTGACCTTCACACATGATTTGAGAAGATATGTGTATATCTACTTGATGAAACACAAGTCTGAAACACTTGAAAAGTTCAAAGATTTTCAGAGTGAAGTAGAGAATCATCGTAACAATAAAATAAAGTTTCTACGATCTGATCGTAGAGGCAAATATTTGAGTTACAAGTTTGGCCTTCAATTAAAACAATGTGGAATAGTTTCACAAACTCATGCCACCTAGAACACCACAGCATGATGGTGTGTCCGAACGTCATAACCGTACTTTATTAGATATAGTGCAATCTATGATGTCTCTTACCGATTTATCACTATCGTTTTCGGGGTATGCATTAGAGACAGCTGCATTCACATTAAATAGGGCACCATCTAAATCCGTTGAGATGACACCTTATGAACTGTGGTTTGGCAAGAAACCCAAGTTGTCGTTTCTTAAAGTTTGAGGCTACGATGCTTATGTGAAAAAGCTACAACCTGATAAGCTCGAACCCAAATCGGAGAAATGTGTCTTCATAGGATACCCAAAAGTGACTGTTGGGTACACCTTCTATCACAGATCCGAAGGCAAGATCTTTGTTGCTAAGAATGGATCCTTTCTGGAGAAGGAGTTTCTCTCGAAAGAAGTGAGTGGGAGGAAGGTAGAACTTGATGAGGTAATTGTACCTTCTCCCGAATTGGAAAGTATTTCTTCACTGAAATCAGTTCAAGTGATGCTTACACACATTAGTGAGGAAGTTAATGATGATGATCATGAAGCTTTGTGTGACGCCCCCGATTTGATCGTACACTAATCATGCACGCAAATGTGTACGATCAAGATCAGGGACTCACGGGAAGATATCACAACACAACTCTAAAACATAAATAAGTCATACAAGCATCATAATACAAGCCAGGGGCCTCGAGGGCTCGAATACAAGTGCTCGATCATAGGCAGTCGTGGAAGCAACAATATCTGAGTACGGACATAAGTTAAACAAGTTTGCCTTAAGAAGGCTAGCACAAACCGGGATACTGAGATCGAAAGAGGCGCAGGCCTCCTGCAGGATCCTCCTAACTACTCCACGGTCATCGTCGTGAGGCAGACGTAGTAGGCACCTCCGAGGTAGTAGTCGCCATCGACGGTGGCGTCGCTCCACTGGGCTCCATCGTCAGTTGTAGCAATCGGGTAAAGAAAGGGGAAAGGGGAACAAGGCAACCGTGAGTACTCATCCAAAGTACTACCAGCAAGGAGCTACACTACATATGCATGGATATATGTGTAAAGGGCCATATCGATTGGGTGAACTGCAGAATGCCGTAATAAGAGGGGATAGCTAATCACATCAAGACTACGCTTCGGCAGCCTCCGTCTTGCAACATGTAGAAGAGAGTGGTAGAAGTCCTCCAAGTAGCATCGCATAGCAATAATCCTACCCGTGATCCTCCTCGTATCCCTGAGAGAGAGCGACCACCGGGTTGTTTCTGGCACTTGGAAGGGTGTGTTTTATTAAGTATCCGGTTCTAGTTGTCATAAGGTCATGGTACAACTCCATGTCGTCCTGTTACCGAAGATCACGGCTATTCGAATAGATTAAACTTCCCTGCAGGGGTGCACCACATAACCCAACACGCTTGATCCCATTTGGCCGGACACACTTTTCTGGGTCATGCCCGGCCGCGGAAGATCAACACATCGCAGCCCCACCTAGGCACAACAGAGAGGCCGACACCGGTCTAAACCTAAGCGCCACGAAGTGCAGGCCCATCGCCCTAAGCACACCTGCACGTTCGTCTGTGGCCGGAAGCAGACCTAGCCTAGTGGCGTTCCGATCCAATGCGGCGCTTGGCAGCCGGTCAGACGTCACGTCGGCTGATACCACGACGCCGAGTGCCCATATCTTTTCCACGTAGTTGGTTAGTGCGTATAGGCCCGTAGCCAGACTCAGATCAAATACCAAGATCTCGTTAAGCGTGTTAAGTATCTGCGAACGCCCGAGCAGGGGCCAGGCCCACCTCTCTCCTAGGCGGTCTCAACACCTGCCACGCTCCGCCACAAAGATCCACTCATGGGTGCTCCACCACCGACCCGACTTTAGTCTCCACATGTATCATGTATAAAGTATATAGTATAGCCGAGATCACCTCCCGAGTGATCTCGGCCCGATAGTATAGCATGTAGACGGACAAGAATGTAGGGCCACAGATGGAATACTAGCATCCTATACTAAGCATGTAGGATTGCGGTAAAGGTAACAACAGTAGTAACAAGGACAAGGCTATGCATCGGGATAGGTATGATGAAAGCAGTAACATGCTATACTACTCTAATGCAAGCAGTATAGAGAAGAGTAGGCGATATCTGGTGATCAAAGGGGGGGCTTGCCTGGTTGCTCTGGCAAGAGAGAGGGGTCGTCAACTCCGTAGTCGAACTGGGCAGCAGCAGCGTCGGTCTCGTAGTCTACCGGAGATAAGAGGGGGAAGAAACAATAAATACAATGCAAACATAAACACGACGATGCGTGACGCGACAATGAGCGGTGCTAGGTGTGCCCTAACGTGGTATGAGGTGGTACCCGATTAAGGAAACATCCCGAAGTATTCCGGTGTTTGCTTTCAGCAAGAGGAGCCGAGGGGAAAGTTGCGAGTTCGATAGGTTAGGGGGGTGTGGCGGACGAACGGGTTACGTATCCGGAATCGTCTCGTCGTTTTGAGCAACTTTCATGTTGAAAATATTTTAATCCGAGTTACGGATTAAAAGATATGATTTTCTAAAGATTTGATTAATTTTTGGGATTTAATTAATTATTTAATTAATTCGAAAATGATTTAATGACATCAGCAGTCAACAGAGTTGACTGGTCAACCTGACCAGTGGGTTCCACTGGTCAGTGACACATTTTAATTAACCGATTAATTAAACTAACCATAATTAATTAGGGGGTGGGCCCCACTGTCATTGTTTGATTAATTAACTAACAGTTAATTAGGTTAATCTAATTGTGATTAATTAACTTAATTAATTCGTTAATTAATTAATTAATTTAATTATTATTATCTATTTATTATTAGTATTATTATTATTTTAATCCTTTTTTTCTAAAATGTGCTCTCGGCGGGGCCCATTTTCATAGGCCCAGGGGGTGCGGGTTACGGGCGCTGGGTGCGGGCGTCGCCCGAACGGGTGCATGCCCGAGGGCTGGCGCACGACGCAGCTAAGCCGCGCGCCAGGAAGCCGGCCGATGATGGCGCTGCCAGGCAGGCGGCCGAATGAGGTAGGAGGAGGAGCAATGGCGGGCTCGCCCGGACAGTGGAGGCCTGCGAGGCGCAGGCGTGGGGCGGTGCGGGAGCCAGCGGTGGCCTTGGCGCCGGCGAGGCCTCGGCGGGCGGGGCCGTGGCGGCGGGCGACCACCGGAGGAGGACGCCGGGGCCGTGGAGGGGGTGCGGCCGGACCACCGCGGGGGGAGTAGGGAGCGGGCAGAGGTGCGGTCGCGCGCATGCAGACGACGACGGTCGGAGGAAGAGGCCGTGGCGGCGTGCGAGCTCGGGCGCCGGGGGGGGGGAGGAAGGGAGGGGAAGGTGCGGTGCTCACGGTGCCGGTAGGGAAATGGCAGCGGTGCGCAAGGAGGGGGACGGGGACGACGGCTTCGGAGTGGGGGCAGGCCGAGGAAGACGGGCCGGTCCGCAACAAGTTCGGGAGGCGATGGGGCGTGGGGCATCGACTGCCTGCACCGGATCCACGCGCGGCGAGGCTTGAGGAGGAGGGCGCCGACGGAGGGGTCAACAAGGCGGCGGCGGCAGCTGGGTTGGAAGCGCCGATCCGGATCGGGGGTGAGGGAAACGAGGGGGAGTGGGTGTCGTGGGGGAAGTGGGGGTTAGGGTTTCCCCCTGGTGGGGGGTTATGGAGGGGAGGGGTTGGGCCGGTCTGTGTGGCCGAATGGGCCGGCCTGTTGGGTCGGCTGGCCCGGGGGGGTCCTTTTCCTTTTCTTCTTCTTTTTTGTTGTTTTCTCTTTTGTATTTTCTTTCTTTTATTTATTTTCTTTTCTGTTTTAACTCATTTTAAATTAATAAGGAATTTTATAAAATGGGTTTGTTGCACCATAATTACCTTTGTAATATTCTCGCAACCACGAACATTTTTGTTTTATTTTTTATAAACTTTTATTGTTATCATTAATTTGAATTTGAATTTTGAACGGCTTGAATTATTGCGAGGATAGCAACAAGATGTCGAGGTGACATGGCATCATTAGCGAGAGGTTTCTTGTGGCTTAAATATCCAAGGCCACAATTCTCCTCCACTACAAGAAATCTCGTCCCGAGATTTAGGAGGGGAAGTGACGGGGAAGGGATTTGGTTGCAAAATTCTAACGAGTCATCTCAGTCTTGGTTGGTCTTCTCGAAGAGGTCAATCCATTACTCGATGCCTTCATTCCTCTGCTCCAGGTCATCATGATGAAGTCGGCATCCTTTCTTCGGGATCTTCATCGTAATTACGAATAGGTAACGACGCAGATCGGCAACGACAGAATGCTATAAGGGTAATAATCTGGGATTAACCCATGAATGAGCATATGAGTACCTCTCGAGTTGAACAAATAAAACACATCGAGAGTAAAGATGGAAGGTACACTAAGAAGTTTCAAGCAGCCAGGCAATCGTTCAATGCCTAGTCAGAAGGTGAAAGGGGTTTCAAAGCAACGGAATGAGTATTTTGTCCGATGCCAGAATTGATGATCTCGTCGGAAGGTGGCCCATTAATTACATACGAGTGCACGCGGGAGGAATAACTTTGGGAACAGGGGGTGTACATGAGAGTTAGGTTTCGATCCTGTGGAACTGTGGGTTATGGGCCCACCATGTGGTTGAAAGTAGGAAGCGGGCCGGCATCTTGCTCGGTCATGATAGCAAGGTGTGTCAGGGGGTAGCCTGTCAGTTATGCCGGGAACATCATCGATACCAAGGGCGAGGGACGAAGAGAACCATTTTCCCGCTCGTTGAACGAGGCGGGCCAATAGGCAAGGTTCTCGTCCATCGGTGGCTACCGAAATGTCATCAACAATAGTAACAGGGTCTTGCTGACAGAATTGTACACCGAGGTATATACATAAGCAGGAGAATATTACTGCTTAGGTCATATAGATCACAAGAAAGGTTAAACCAACAATGGAAAGGAAAATATGAATATCAGATTAAACAGAACAACGGAAAGGAAAATGTGTTAAAACACATATTTCAGGGGTATTTCCTTCCCAAGGACAAACAGAGCATGATATCCATGACAGGATATAGCGTAGAAAACCATTTAGGTAATGGGAGAGAATCTTCATGGCATTACCCATACCATGATGTTAGGATAATTAAGGAAGAAACATTTAGCAATGGGATTCAAATGTTCTTGTTGAAATGCGGAGTACCACAGACATGCTTCGAGATAGCATTGCATGGTCTTCAAGCAAAATTCAGACTCTGGATACACAAAGGATTCATCAGGAACAACTTATAGAATAAGTCTTACCATTTTCCTCATGAAAGAATGGCTAAACTTGCTAAAAAGGATACTATAACAATAGGTCCTCCGGCCAGGTGTGCTAGGCATGACATCACCTCACCGATATATAAGGACCAATGTTATAACTATTGGAAATATGTCCCAACCATCATATCTGACCGAGATTCAGATCTGATTGGGGTGATGATACCTCAGACTCAGGATGTCCGAGAAGAAAAGGTGCAACACAAATCGACGAAATGACATTGCAAGATTCTCGTGAAATGAACTATGGAAGCGAAGTTCAAACAAGAGTTCATCATTAAATCAAAGAGAGGATGAGGAGGTGGTTGATGGTCTCAGCGACAATTCATCGAGATTTCCAAAAGATGGATCTCCACAATTATGTGAACAAGGAGATAACATTTAACAGATCAAATGATATAATGATGTATGCTCGAGGGAAACATACACAATTAATCACTGGTTGAAAGGTGCACCCGAAATATGGGTTGGGTTGCACGACCAATGTCAGAATGGTGATTCAATAATCAATAGCCTAAGAATGAACTTTCGACCATTAACTTCAAGGAAATAGGGTTGCTAGAAGGAAAGAATCCAAACAACACCGTTCACTTGTTGGAATTAACACGGGGACCAAGAAAGAATGGTGATGGTGAGAAGTATTTCTATGTCAAGAATTCTCAAGAGGTGGAACAAATCTCAGAACATTGAGGACATAAGAGTGTTAATGTTCCAAAGTAAAGAAGAACAATTACTGGATAACAAGGAACTCAAGGTATAACACCAAACACGAACAAGCTTGTGTTGGTGGGAAGGCAATAAAGTGGTCGATGATAACACGAATCATCGAGGGGCAAGGATGGTATTACCCATCAAGAATTCGATATATATCTTGGAAGAGCTTAGGATGTTGATGATGATCACGACATAAAGGGTTTAGAGATTTCATCAAGATGTACTCGGTCGATGATGACATCAAGTCAATAGGAATGATGAAGCGAAAGGTTATTGGAACCACGGGTTCGACACAAACTCGAAATCAAGCTTACTGTTCAAGGCGAAATGATATGACGAGGAAAATCGACGTAAGCTTAGCTCATCGTCGAAAATTGTGCTCCGAGAAGAAGGACCGGGTAGCACAGTTAAAATCATCACGACAATGATATAGCCAAACAGGCTAGGAATGGCGTGATCGGGTACAAACTCGTACTTATATAAGCTTACTGAAGAGTTGTTGAACCGTAGTGCAGACTCGATTCAGTTTGTCGGGGCGGCTGATCGTACCCACGGACACCTATGGGGCCTGGCGGAGCGGGCCCCTTTGTGGTTCGGAGGGGGGCGGAGGTCGCACGAAGAGCGGATCGAGGCGATGCACACGGGCGGTTTTACCCAGCTTCGGAGCTCTCCGGAGAGATAAAACTCCTACTGCTGCCTGTTTGATCTATTGTGTTCTTGCTAGGGAGCAATGCCCGCTACAAAACCTAAGCGTGAGTGTATCTAGTCTATGGCCAAGATGAATCGAACCTTGGACAACCGCCGAACCCTCTTCTACGTTGCACTCGGGCCTCCTTTTATATGCTAAAGGGTCTCCGGCTGTGGCAACATAGGCGGGGTACAAACGTAAAAGCAGGGTTGGTACACCTACTTGAACAAAGGTACAGTGCAAAAATACCTAATTCGACGGCAAGGGACAAAGGCAATAAATGCCTGTCGTTGTCGCCCTAACAGTGGAAACAGAGACCGTCAGTGCGCCTCACTTCGCCACGACGGCGAGCCTGTCTGCGCCCAGCGTGTCGCCGCTCTCCAGCTGCACACCACACGCCCAGGAACGGTCCCATGGCGACACGTCATTTGGGTGAGCTGGAGCGGAGGCGGAGAGGAGTTGCATGCCGCTGGCAAGCGCCTTTGCCGCGGCCGAATCCTTGTCGCGCTCGGAGGCTTGTCGCGCCGGGCCTCCCCGGCAAGCTCCTCTTGCCGGGGCCTTGTCTTCTGCGCGCCTGGAGTGGCCTTTCCCGACAAGCTCCTTTTGTCGGGGCCTTGTCTGCCTAGAGAGGCCTCCCTGACAAGCTCCTCGTGTCGGGGTCTTGCCTTCAGAATGGCTGCGGATGTTCTTGGCGGACGCCCGGCAAGGCTTGCCGCGGGGACGCTGCAACTGCCCGTGCACAAGTTCGGGGTACTAAGGTACCCCTACTTTAGTACACCGACAGGAGCCCCCGGGTCTGGGCCATACACGGTGCCGAGCGCTGTTGGGCCAGGCCCAAAAGCACGGCACGCTGACCTGGGTCCAACCCAACCCCACTCCGTACCCGCCGCCCCCCCCCCCCCCCGTAACAGCACGCGTCGATTGCGGCGTCGTGGGGGAAGTGGGCGGCGTGCGGGGTCGCTCCACCCGTCGCCCCCGCTCTGCCTCCCCGCCACGTGGTTCCCATGCTCTTGGGGTCACGGACGGTGGAAGTGGGAAACTGGGCCGTCTTGGGCAGAGGTAGCAGGTCGGCCCCGATTCCCTGCTCTTCCTATGCCCTGATTCGTCGAGCGGGGCGGTTGAGCCCCACCTTGCTTCCTTAAAAGAGGCGGAAGGGGAGCCTTGAAGGCCGCACTCTCCCATCTTCGGGCCGCTTCCCTTTTCTCTCATTCGCCATGGAGAAAAAGAGCCTTGGTTCTCCATCGGTGGCGGCGAGGGTCGCCGCTAGATAGCGCTCCCCTCCCAACCCTTCGCCCGGGGCGGCGGAGCCAGCCCCAAGAGGAAGAGGGAGGGGGCGAGGTCGAGGACGAGGTCGAGGAAGAGGCGGGCGGGGCGGCGCGCCGTCTCCGCCTCCGCCGGCGGTTCCCCTCCCTGCGGCGGTCCATACCGGGGACGACCCTTGCGAGTTCTTCGTCAGGTTGCGCCGGGCGCCTCATCGTCGCCTCCGGCTTCCAGCTCCGCTTATGGCGCAATGGAGTCGGATCCGCCGAGACACTTAGATTGCACATGAGGGCTGTGGAATCAGCTGCATGCGAGTCCGTGTTGTATTCCCAGCCCCTAATGTGATGTATCTCGACCCTGGTGGAAGACGTTCACCCGCATCCACAGCTTGAGGGCGGGGTTTACCTCCATTTTAAGTTAATGGAGGGTGATCTCCTCTCCGTCAAGGTCTTGAGGATCTTGGCACTTTCGGGCGTAGTGTTGCGTAGACAGCTCCTCCGATAGCGAAGATTCCCCCTTGAGCGAGAGTGACGAGGAGGGGAGCGACAGCGACGACGAGGTTGGCGGGCCCGATTAGTTGTCGGGCGCCGCTCCGTGCGTCACCGGTGACCCCATCATCCGTGTCGCCGGCTCCCTGAACTCCTCGGGGTCGTCTCCTTGGGCGACTGGCGTAGGGAGGCTGCGGAAGGGGAAGAGGGATGGCGACAAGGCCGTCAAGTCGGAGTACGAGGGCGTAGTGCCCTCGACAGCGTGCTGACGCCCTGCCGCCCCGTCTTGAACCCGCTTCGGCGCCGCCATCTCCGCCAAGCCCTCGGAGAGCTCCGGGATGTTCTCTTGGTGTCTTCGGCACCCGTAGCTCGCCCAGGCGCTTCTTTTGCCCTCCCGCCTCCTTGACCTACCTCCACGGAAAGAGGGACATGAAAAGGATTACGGGCATCTTATCTTTTTAACTTGTAAGCCTTTGGGCCTTATCCGCATTTAAAGCTTGTAATCCTCTCTTTCATGTTTTTCATTCCCCACGGATTGTATCCGGCAGAATGTTTTAATGAAAAAGGGATGTTTGAAAAAGGGCGAAGGGCTTATCTGATATCTCAGCCCCCGACAACTCTGGCTTGCCGCGGCCCCCGGCAACTCTGACTTGCCGCAGCTCCCGGCAACTCTGGCTTGCCGCAGCTTGGGTGCCGGCGCGCCCTTCTTCTCCTCTTTGCTGTTATTTCAGTTCTGAGGAAGATTTAGCCAGCGCCGCAATAAGTTATCTTTGTAATGTAACTTCATTCCGCAACGCGCTACTCGTTACTTCCTTTACTCGACCCTTGGCTTTGTATGTTATTGCCCTCGCTTTTCAGTGGAAACTTGTCGGTGCAGCACCCTTGCCGCGAGTCTGGAACTTCAGCAGCCTTCTTTGGCGGGTCGCTACCGACAAGCAACCTTGTCGCGGACTAGCCGCAGCTCGCTTAAGTTGTTGAGCGGACTCGAAACAAAGTAAGGGCGCGACCAGTCACGATTTGGTTCCTCCGCGCACGGGTGTCTCATACAAAGCGCGGTCGTTCAAGGAAGATAACTTTACAAACTTATTACTGATCTGAATCGATTGATGCAACGTTATTTCCTCTACTTGGTTTCTTCCTTTGTACGTTATTGCCCTACGCTTTTCAGGGAAACTTGCCGGTGCAGGCACCCTTGCCGCGAGCGCCGAGTGCGGAACTTCAGCAGCCTGCTGGCGGGGTCGCTAACGACAAGCAACCTTGTCGCGGACTAGCCGCAGCTCACTTAAGTTGTTGAGCGGACTCGAAACAAAGTAAGGGCGCGACCAGTCATGATTCGGTTCCTCTGCGCACAGGTTTTCCATACAAAGTACTATCGTTCGAGGAAGATAACGAAAATTTTAAAAATTGATTGCTCAAACTTTGGCAACTTAACTTTTCTGTTTCTTGCTTCCCGATGAGGCGAAGCTTCCTCGAGCGGTGCCTGGTCCATAGTATTATCTCCTCCTCCCCCCTGGTTAACTTGTGCGCGAGGGAGCCTCCCTTTCTTTGCGACAAGAGAAAGAAGAGGAAATAACGTTATTGAGCCCAGTGGCTCGATACTGCTACGGGTGTGGTTGCTGCACAAAGTGTTAGCCAAAACATGCAATAACTTGATGAAAGAATGAACTTGACGGTTAGTTCGAAACACATGGGCTTTAATGATGCACGTGGTCTGCGCACGGCTTTGTCCGAAGGATTACATGCAACAACGGCAAGACTTGTACAAAAGGTGGTTGCCGGAACGGGTTTCGACAACCGCGCCTTATGGGTAAAACTTACGAAGATGCTCAATGTTCCAGAGTTGCTCACCGAATGCCATCTTCGGTCTCAAAGCGGACAGCGCCAGGCCTAGTGACTCGTTTCACCCGATAAGGGCCTTCCCACTTCGGCGTCAACTTGTTTGAATTCTTGGTGGACTGAGCGCGCCGAAGAACAAGGTCGCCTTCCTCGAGACTTCTTGCATTAACCCTGCGGCCATGGTAGCGACGCAGGGCCTGCTGGTAGCGAGCGGCTCGCACAGCAGCCTGAAGACGATTTTCCTCAAGGAGCAGCTCGTCATCTTGTCGCAGCTGCTCTTGCTCAAACTCATCATAAGCGAGCACTCGAGGCGACCCGTATACGAGTTCCGTGGGGAGAACTGCCTCTGCTCCATAGACTAGAGCAAAAGGGTGCACGGCGATGGCTCGATTTGGCGTCGTTCGATCGACCAAAGAACCACCGGCAGCTCCTCGATCCAGCTTTCTTCGCACTTGTGCAGCACCGTCGAAAGTTCTGGTCTTGAGTCCGCGCAACACTTTAGCTGTCGCCTTTCGCTTGACCGTTGCTTCTCGGGTGAGCAACGGAAGCGGCACCTTGGCGCCAAGGTCTTGGACGTCTTGCATGAAGGTGCGACTGCGTGAATTGTGTGCCGTTGTCGGTGATGATCCTGTTAGGGATTCCAAATGGCAAACAATCGACCAAGAACTTGATCGCTGACCGTGGCTGTCACCTTCCTCATCGCTTCCACTTCCGCCACTTTGTGAACTTGTCGATGGCGACGCATAAGTACTCAAAGCCCCGACAGCTCGGGGAAGGGGCCGAGGATGTCGAGCCCCTGCACCAAAATGGCCGGGATAAAGGGATCGTCCCGAGAGCTTGAGCCGGCGGTGTATCTGCTTGGAATGGAACCGCACGCTTCACACTTGGTTACTTGTGCAGTTGCATCCTCGAGGGCTGTTGGCGGAAGAAACCTTGCCGGAAAGCTTTGCGGCAAGTGCTCTTCTTGTAATGTGGTGACCACATATGCCTCCATGTATCTCTCGCCAACAGCTTCTCATCCATCTTCCCCGAATACACTTCAATTTCACACCGTTGAGTCTTCTTCATGCAGTATGCTGTCGACAAACTGGTACATACTTTCATTGCCGGGCTACTCTTTCCGCTTCTTCCCGCTTCTTCGGAAGTTCTCCGTCTAAAGGAATTGGACAATCCGGCTGCGCCCATCTTTGGAGCTTGTGGCTCGACAACAAGGACTAAAGGCTCATCTGCTGCTGCTGGGAACATCAGCTTCTACGGCAAGAGCCGGTGGCTCTGCCAGAAGCTAGATGCTCCCGGCTGCTTGCCGGAGCAAGACTTGTCGGGAGCGCTTGTTTCAACGAAACAAACCTCGGGTCCGCCGGAGCAGCATCGCTCCTCAAAGACTGCTGGTGTTGATCTTGGGGACCTTTGCAACGACGGCTGGAAGCTCTGTCGAAAAAGTAGTCACCAGAGGCCAACTTCCTCTTCTTGCTTTGTCCGGGTGATGGTGTTACGGTTGTTGAGTCGACTTGAGCACGAAAGTCCCCTGGTTCCATTGTGTAGCTTAAGCGCAAGCGCACTTTGACAGGCGTCGGCAATATCATTCTCGAGCTCTTGGAACATGTTCCATTTGCAGGCCGTCAAAGTGCTCTTCTAGCTTCCTCACTTCATCAATGTAGGCTTCCATCAACGGACTCGTAATCTTTGTTGACTTGGCGGACGCACGAGTTGCGAGTCACCCACGACAATAAGCTTCTTGATCCCAAGGTCCACGGCGATCCACGAGACCGCAAGCAAACCTTCATAGTCTGCAGTATTGTTTGTCGCTTGCTCCTTGGGAAAGTGCATCCGGACGACGATTTGAGGTGCTCTCCGGTGGGTGCGATAAGCAAGACGCCGGGCACCGGCGCCTTGCAGCAGAAGGCACCATCAAAGTACATCAGCCACTCTTTGCTTGCTTCTTTGACGGGAATGCTCGTCTCCGGAATCTCTTCATCCGGGCGTTGGCGTCCATTCTGCTATGAACTCTGCCAAGGCTCGCTTTGGATAGTTGATGTGCTTTCAAACTTAAGACCAAAGATTGATAGCTCCAGTGCCCACTCGACAATCCCGCACAGCCGCTTGGATTCTCAAGTATCCTCTTCAGGGAAAGCGAGTGTCAACTGTGATCTCATGTGCTTGGAAGTAATGGCGCAGCTTTCTCGAGGCCATGAGGAGGCCGAAAAGCAGTTTTTGCACACCGGAGTACCTTGACCTAGCCCCCTGCAGGAGGGAGCTGACAAAGTAAACTGGGCGCTGCACCATCCTTTTCTGTATCTGTTCTTGTGTCTTCGCGGACTCGTCCTTGTCGGGACCAGAGCTTGTCGGCGAAGCCCCTCGCTTGTCGCTGGATGTGCTTGCCGCGTTGCTGGCTCGTCATCCGCCTCCCTCTCCGCCACTAACACAGCGCTAACCACTTGATTGGTTGCCACTATATATAGCAGCAACTTCTCTTGTGGCCTAGGTGCGACAAGTGTTGGAGTAGAGGACAGGTATCTCTTTAAGTCCTGCAGCAGCCTCCGCTCGGAGTCCATTTTACTAGACCCGCCTTTTTCAAAATCTTGAAAATGGCGGTATGCGCCAGCAGACCTAGAAATAAACCTGCTGAGAGCAGCCACGCAACCGGCAAGTCTGCGTACATCCTTGACGCGCTTTGGTGCTTCAATCTTCTCAATGGCCTTGATCTTGTCGGGATTTGCCTCAATCCCTCGCTGAGACACGAAGAACCCGAGAAGCTTGCCGGAAGGGACTCCAAACACGCACTTCTCGGGGTTGAGCTTGAGGTTTATCTTGCGCAGATTTGCAAAGGTCTCGTCTAGATCTTGAACCAGAGTTGCTTTGTCCCTGCTCTTGACCACAATGTCATCCATGTAGGCTTCTACATTTCTGTGCATTTGCGGCTCAAAAGCGTCGTGGACTACCCTTGCAAATGTCGAACCAGCATTCTTCAAACCGAAAGGCATCCGTATGAAACAAGATGTGCCACATGGTGTGATGAATGCGGTCTTCTCTTCATCTTCTTCAGCCATGAAGATCTGATGGTATCCTGAGTAGGCATCAAGAAACGAGCAAATCACATCCGCCGTGGAGTCAACAATCTGGTCAATGCGCGGCAAGGGAAATGGATCTTTGGGACAAGCTTTATTAACATCAGTGAAGTCAATACAAAGCCTCCATTTCCTGTTTGCCTTGCGCACGACTACAGGATTGGCCAACCACGTAAGATGGAGTACTCCTCTGACAAGGCCTGCTGCTTCCAGTTTCTTGATCTCTTCAGCTATGAATTCTTGGCGCTCCACTGCTTGCTTCCTGACTCTTTGCTTGACGGGTCATGCATGAGGACAAACGGCTAGGCGGTGCTCAATCACTTTCCGGAAAACTGGGATATCGACGGTCGCCATGCAAACACGTCGACATTCGCCCGCAGGAAAGCGGCGAGCGCGCCTTCCTATTTGGGGTCGAGAGAGGCACTGATGGTGAAGGTACCACCAGCGCCGTCCTCCTTGGCGGGCACCTTCTTGGTCTTCGGCGGAGCCACCATCTTCTTGCACTTGTCGGTGGAGCTCGATGGCGCGTCCTCGACGGTAGCGCAGCACTCCGAAGAGGTGCGCTTGCCGGAGTGAGCATCAGAGCCCTTGCCGGACTTGGACTTGGTCTTCTTCCCCGGAGCTTCAGCCGCAAGTGTCTGGAAATCTGTTGCGGCTGCTGCGTCCCCGGAAGATCTTGTCGGCACGTATAAGGGCATCCTTCTTGTCGCCATGGACGTAGATGACGCTTATCGGGCCTGGCATCTTGAGAAGGTTGTAGGCGTAGTGAGAGGCCGCCATGAACTTGGCGAGTGCCGGACGGCCAAGTATCCCATTGTAAGGCAATGGGAAATCGGCAACGCCAAATGTAACCCTCTCGATCCCGAAGTTCAGCTCGCTGCCAAATGTGACCGCAACGTAATCTTCCCCTTCGGCTTGCTCCTTCCCGGATTGATTCCTTGGAAGGTTCCGGTCTCTTCGAGCTCGCCGTCAGGATTTGAAGCTTAGAGCATCGCGGAGGAGATCAGATTCAAGCCGCCTCGTCAACTAACATTTTTGTGACCTTGAGGTTGCGGATAGTTGGGGAGACCAACATCGGCAAGCACCCGACCGCAGTTATGCGATCAGGGTAGTCCTCAATATCAAAAATGATAGGCGTGCTGGACCACTTCAGAGGCCTGCGTGACTCTATGGATGGTTCCGCAGCATTGACCTCCCGCATCCATTGCTTGAGTTGGCGGTGGGAGGTATGCAGGGAAGCACATCCGTCAACGCAGAGAACCTCTCGTGGCTTTCTCAAACTCCCGCTCATCGGGCGCTGCCGTCTTCCATATCTTCGCCGTCATCATCATCTTCATCCTTATCGCGCCGCTGGAGGTCGATCTCCTTGTCGCCGCTTGACTTTGTCAAGCGTCCTCCCCGCCGGACGCTTCTTGCTTGCTCCCCAAAGCACCTTCCCTGGGCCTTCTCCTTGTCGCGTCGCTCGTACTCAGCTCTCTGGCTGCTCGACGAGCTGCTCGACCTTCTTGCAGCTCTGGAGATCGTGGGCCCTTGGTGCGGTGGATCTTGCAAGATCGCTTGCCGGAGCTGTCCCGCTTGTCGGCGGCCGCCACCGACCGGTGGTTGGCATCGCCGCAACCTCCTTGCCGGAGACACCAGCCTTGGCGTTCTTGTCGCTGCCTCCCGCTTGGGACTGCTCGACAGCCTAGCACTTCCCTGCTTTCTTCTTCCCGCTGTCTTCGCCACCGCCCTTCTTCGCCGGGCGGTGTCATCACTGTCGAGATCTCGCTTCCGCATCCTCTCCCGAGTCTCCTCCTTCCTCAAATACGTGCACACTTGTCGGCCAAGGCGTACAGCTCACGACGCCCTTGACTTTACTCATCACCATCTCCTCCCTCATCCTGCGGTTCCGCACATTCTCGATGAAATGCGCCGATCACCGCGGCAGGGTGGACGTCACGATGTTGTAGTGCACACGGCTGAATCTCTGAATGAATTTGCGCAGGGACTCTCCTTCCTTCCGGGCAAGTAAGTGAAGGTCACTCTTGGCCATGAGGTTTGTGGCCACCGTGAAGGCGCCAACAAACCGATGGCAGTGTCTGCCCAAGAGGATATGGAGCTGTCGGCAAGTGCATGAGCCAAGATCTCGACGCTGGGCTTGAGCACGAAGCGGGAAGTAGTTGGCGAGGATCTTGTCGCCCCGCCCCCGCAGCCTGCACCGCGATTGTGTAGATGCCGAGGAACTCCGACGGATGCGCCCCTGCCATCGTACTTCCCCGCACGCCTGGTTTGAAGTTTTTCCGGTTGGGCCACCGGACTTGCCACAAGACACGAAAGTGAACGCAGGGCAACCTATTGCGACGGCAAGTCGCTCGCCCTCCGGGCGCATGCATGTCAACAGAAGGCCCAGCGGCTTTGTCGGATTGACGTCCGCGCTTCTCTTCGACGCCGATGCGAAGTTCGAGCGTCCTCTTGTTGTCGCTCATGAAGAACTTGGCGCTGATCGCGGCGAGTCCATGGATCCGACGACGCGGTGGAGTCATTGCCGAGGTGGATCCGGTGAGTCGGCGATCTTGGCCTTCTTGGCGGAGAGTGCACGGTGGTTGCACCTCCGGCGATGTCGTTACCACCGGCTCGTGCCTTGAAGCCTCGCCGCCGCAACGATGGCGTTGGTTGCCGCGAGCGCCGCCGTTGGCAAAGCCGATGAGGCTCTGGATAGTGGCCCTCCACTCGTCGACCTTGTCGGCCGTTGGAGGGTAGTCGAGGAGCAGTTGAGCTCTCGCCAGAGCTTCTGCTGGAGTAGTAGGCGGCATTGGAGAACGGTACGAGGAGCGGGGCACGCTCGGACTTCTAACCTCGTTAGAAGGAGCAGCGCCCCGTCCGGGCGGCCGTATCTCACTCGTGCCAACATGCTGGCGCGTATGATGGTCTTGAGGGTCTCGATCCAACGAACGTATGGCGTTGTGAACGCCATGACGTTGTTGGTCCCGCGTCTCCTGAGATGGGCGCGGGGGATGCGCGGACGCCGAGGTTTGCGGTGCCTTGGCCTTGGACTTGGCAACGTCGCGAACACCTTCGTCGGCGCCCGTTCTTCCGCTTAGCGTCTGTACCACCACCCGCTTGTTGCGGGCGAGGGTGGGCACGACGCGACGGCTCACGCCGCCAAGCCTTCTTCTTCGTGGCATGTTGAAGAAGATGTTGATGACGCCGCCGTGTGAATGTCGGATCGGATTCACACGGCCTCGACGCCCCCTACCTGGCGCACCAGAGATGTCGGGGCGGCTGATCGTACCCACGGACACCTATGGGGCCCGGCGGAGCGGGCCCCTTTGTGGTTCGGAGGGGGGCGGAGGTCGCACGAAGAGCGGATCGAGGCGATGCACACGGGCGGTTTTACCCAGCTTCGGAGCTCTCCGGAGAGATAAAACTCCTCATCGCTGCTCGTTTGATCTATTGTGTTCTTGCTAGGGAGCAATGCCCGCTACAAAACCTAGCGTGAGTGTATCTAGTCTATGGCCGGTCGAATGAATCAACCTTGGCCAATCGCCGAACCCTCTCTCACGTTGCACTCGGGCCTCCTTTTTATATGCTAAAGGGTCTCCGGCTGTGGCAACATAGGCGGGGTACAAACGTAAAACAGGGGTTGGTACACCTACTTGAACAAAGGTATGCGTGCAAAATACCTAATTCGACGGCAAGGGACAAAGGCAATAAATGCCTGTCGTTGTCGCCAAGCGGTAACAGAGACCGTCAGTGCGCCCGCCGCCACGATGGCGAGCCTGCTCAAGGCCAGCAGGTCGCTGTTTCTCCGCTGGCTGCACAAACCGCCCGACACGCCGCCCATGGAACGGTCCCACGGCGACACGTCGCTGGGTGAGCTGGAGCGGAGGCGGAGAGGAGTTGCATGCCGCGGCAAGCGCCTTGCCGCGGCCGAATCCTTGTCGCGCTCGGAGGCTTGTCGCGCTCCGGGCCTCCCCGGCAAGCTCCTCTTGCCGGGGCCTTGTCTTCTGCGCGCCTGGAGTGGCCTTTCCCGACAAGCTCCTCTTGTCGGGGCCTTGTCTGCCTAGAGAGGCCTCCCCGACAAGCTCCTCTTGTCGGGGTCTTGCCTTCAGAATGGCTGCGGAGGTTCTTGGCGGACGCCTGCAAGGCTTGCCGCTGACGCCGCGATCGCCGTGCAGACAAGTTCGGGGTACTAAGGTACCCCTACTTTAGTACACCGACACAGTTATTGGTGTCTATGAATGTTTAATAACTCAAAGCCCATGAAAAATTGGAATCAGTGGGAAGGTAGCACTTGATGAAGAACTCATAAGAAGTTATGCAGTTCCATGATAATCCCGAGATACCCGGGGGTAATACTCGATGACATATCAAAGTAGAGGTTGGACCGGGGGTATTGCTCTACAGAAGACAAGTGCTAAAACTTGCACGAGAAATGGTATTTAAAAGAGAACATGGTCGGAACCACGATTGCAAAAGGCGGATCCCCGATATAAGATGAACTTATACCAAAGGAATAATTAATTTAAGAGAAGCTTTAATGATAAGATGTACATCGTGTCCATGGGCATGAACACAAGTTCAAGGTCGACTCCCACTTCTCCAATGCATAACCTTTCATTCACTTCTCACGCTCGATGAAGTTGCGGTGTTGAAATTTTATCCGCGAAGCACCGTAAGAGTATGATTCGTGAAAACTTTCGGGTTCACACGGTTTAGAGAAGGCATATGTTCAACCCATAGGGGCTTCTTAGAAACATATACCACAAGTTTCAAGAGTAAATAACACAAGCCCGAAAGCGAGCATGGTTGGCCAAGCGAGAGGATACAACTTAACAAAGGCATTATGTATCGTGGGAAGAACTCACAAAGTGATCAAATGTGAAGGACACCGCCGGATAACAATCCAAGAAAGGACTTGATGGTCCACAAAGGATCCGATGTGAGTATCGATACTCAACCGTAAGAGGAAGGAATGCAAATGCAACAAAGTTATGGAATCATCTGAATAATTCAAAGCTTAAATGCAAAGGAATTATGATTTCCAAAACAAAGGATCGTAAGCGTACGTTACGATCAAGGATGGATCAATTGAATATACCAGAGGCACAATCGATTTACGTATAGTTTGGTCGAGAACCAGCTTAGTCTGAGCCGGAAAGATAATTTAAAAGGATCAACTGATGATTGCGTGCATTCGCACGTATTGAATCAACGGACTCAAAAATGATGGTGACAAAGGATGCCAATATGACTACTATACTTATGGGATTAATCATAATGAAAGCAAACAAGAAATTCCAGAGCAATAGGTTGCTGAGGATTTTCGAATACCGAATGGTATTTCAAGACTTTTGTGTAACACATTATCAACATGGGGGATGAGCGGATACTCGATAAGTGCGAGAATTAACCGTAGGGGTATTCAGTGACAAAGAACAAAGGCAAGTAAGCTCAAAGGATTATTGAAACAACGATTTAGTTTTTCAGGTATCTTGCAATAACAAGACCAACTGGGAATGAATGTAAGAATAACAATTGCAAGTAGTTATCCATAAGGGTTTGCGGTGGAAGGGGAATTGCAAACGCGATGAACACAAGTTCTCGGGTTAACAACGGAGAGTATCTCCAGGGTCTTCTGGTGCAGCAGACGATCATCAGTAATAAGGGGCTCTCCGGTTTAAAGTGATAACGAGATCCTAATGTTAGATTTAGTAAAATTCATTTAACCCGAATAGAGGAGAGATCAGAGTCCCAGAGTAAAGGTCGAGGAGTAAAAGATCCTAGTACCACCCAATGGCGACGTGGGCCCGTAAGGCACACAGCCATGTTAGTAAAAGTTTTTGCAATGTCTAGACTCAACTTCGGCCAAGGAGTGTGGAAGGGGATTCCCTACAGCAATCGGCTCGATACCAACTTGTGATGCCCCCGATTCGATCGTACACTAATCATGCACGCAAATGTTGACGATCAAGATCAGGGACTCACGAGAAGATATCACAACACAACTCTAAAACATAAATAAGTCATACAAGCATCATAATACAAGCCAGGGGCCTCGAGGGCTCAAATACTAGTGCTTGATCATAGACCAGTCAGCGGAAGCAACAATATCTGAGTACTGACATAAGTAAACAAGTTTGCCTTAAGAAGGCTAGCACAAACTGGGATACAGATCGAAAGAGGCGCATGCCTCCCGCTCGATCCTCCTAACTACTCCTCGGTCGCCGTCACAAGAAAAGACGTAGTAGGCACCTCCGAGGTAGTAGTCGTCATCGACGGTGGCGTCTGGATCCTGGGCTCCATCGTCTGGTTGCAGCAATCGGGTAAAGAAAGGGGGAAAGAGGGAACAAGGCAACTGTGAGTACTCATCCAAAGTACTCGCAAGCAAGGAGCTACACTACATATGCATGGATATATGTGTAAAGGGCCATATCAGTGGACTGAACTGCAATGCCGTAATAAGAGGGGATAGCTAATCACCCGTCAAGACTACGCTTCGCAGCCTCCGCCTTGCAACATGTAGAAGAGAGTAGATCAAGTCCTCCAAGTAGCATCGCATAGCAATAATCCTACCCAGCGATCCCCTCCTCGTATCCCTGAGAGAGAGCGACCACCGGGTTGTATCTGGCACTTGGAAGGGTGTGTTTTATTAAGTATCCGGTTCTAGTTGTCATAAGTTCAAGGTACAACTCCAAGTCGCCCGCCTCACAGAAGATCACAGCTATTCAATAGATTAAACTTCCTGCAGGGTGCACCACATAACCCAACACGCTTGATCCCATTTGGCCGGACACACTTTCCTGGGTCATGCCCGGCCGCGGAAGATCAACACGTCGCAGCCCCACCTAGGCACAACAGAGAGGCCAGCACGCCGGTCTAAACCTAAGCGCACAGGGGTCTAGGCCCATCGCCCTGAGCACACCTGCATGTTGCGTACGCGGCCGGAAGCAGACCTAGCCTAGTGGCGTTCCAGTCCAATCCGGCGCGCGCCGCTCAGTCGCTGACGTCACGAAATGCTTCGGCTGATACCACGACGCCGAGTGCCCATATCTTTCCCACGTAGTTGGTTAGTGCGTATAGGCCCGTATCAAATACCAAGATCTCGTTAAGCATGTTAAGTATCCGCGAACGCTGAACAGGGCTAGGCCCACCTCTCTCCTAGGCGGTCTCAGCCTGCCCTGCCTCCGCCACAAAGATCCACTCATGGTGCTCCACCACCAATTCGACTTTAGTCTCCACATGTATCATGTATAAAGTATATAGTATATAGCCGAGATCACCTCCCGAGTGATCTCGGCCCGATAGTATAGCACAGCAGACGGACAAGAATGTAGGGCCACAGATGGAATACTAGCATCCTATACTAAGCATGTAGGATTGCAGGTAAAGGTAACAACAATAGTAACAAGGACAAAGCTATGCATCGAGGATAGGTATAATGTAGCAAGAATAGCTACACTACTCTAATGCAAGCAGTATAGAGTAGAATATGCGATATCTGGTGATCAAGGGGGGCTTGCCTGGTTGCTCTGGCAAGGAGGGGTCGTCAACTCCGTAGTCGAATTGGGCAGCAGCAGCGTCGGTCTCGTAGTCTACCGGAGATAAGAGGGGGAAGAAACAATAAATACAATGCAAACATAAACATGACGATGCGTGACGCGACAATGAGCGGTGCTAGGTGTGCCCTAATGTGGTATGAGGTGGTACCGGTTAAGGGAGGAAACATCCGGGAAGTATTCCCGGTGTTTCGTTTCTGCAGAGGAGCCGGAGGGGAAAGTTGCGAGTTCGATAGGTTAGGGGGTGTGGCGGATTTAACGGGTTACGATCCGGAATCGTCTCGCCGCTTTGAGCAACTTTCATGTTGAAAATATTTTAATCCGAGTTACGGATTAAAAGATATGATTTTCTAAAGATTTGATTAATTTTTGGGATTTAATTAATTATTTAATTAATTCGAAAATGATTTAATGACATCAGCATGATGTCATGCTGACATCAGCAGTCAACAGAGTTGACTGGTCAACCTGACCAGTGGGTCCCACTGGTCAGTGACACATTTTAATTAACCGATTAATTAAACTAACCATAATTAATTAGGGGGGTGGGCCCCACTGTCATTGTTTGATTAATTAACTAACAGTTAATTAGGTTAATCTAATTGTGATTAATTAACTTAATTAATTCGTTAATTAATTAATTTAATTTAATTATTATTATCTATTGATTATTATTATTATTATTATTATTATTATTATTTAAATCCTTTTTTTCTAAAATGTGCTCTGGGCGGGGCCCGTTGTCATAGGCCCAGGGGGTGCGGGTTACGGGCGCTGGGTGCGGGCGTCGCCCGAACGGGCAAGATGCCCGAGGGCGCCGCGACGACGGCCAAGGCCAGGCGGCCGTCTGGCTGATGGGCGCCACGGGCAGGGCGGCCGACAGCAGGTAGGAGGAGGGAGAACAATGGCGGGGCTCGCCTTATATTGTGGAGGCCGCGCGAGGCGGCAGGCGTGGGCGCAAGCCGCGGTGAGCGCTGGCGCCGGGCGAGGCCTCGGCGGGGTGGCGGCGGGCGGCCACTGAGGAGGACGCCGGGGCCGTGGAGGGGGTGCGGCTGACCACTGGGCGGGGGGAGTAGGGAGCGGGTAGAGGTGCGGTCACAGACGCAGACGACGATGGTCGGAGGAAGAGGCCGTGGCGGCGGCGAAGTTCCAGGCGGGGAGGAAGGGAAGGAAGGTCACGGTGCTCACGGTGCCGGGAAACAGCGGGCGCGAGGAGGGTGTGACGGGACGACGTCGGCCGTGGAGGCAGGCCGTCGAGGAAGACGGGTCGGTCCGTGCAACAAGGTCGGGAGGCGACGGGAGGCGTGGGGCATCGAACGCCTGCACCGGATCCACGCTACAGAGGCTTATGGAGGAGGGCGCCGGGACGGAGAGGTCGCGGCGGCGAGCCTGATCGTCGAGGCAGCGCCCCGATCCAGATCGGGGGGGTGAGGGGAACGAGGGGGAGTGGGTGTCGTCGAGGAAGTGGGGGTTAGGGTTTCCCCCTGGTGGGGGGTTATGGAGGGGAGGGATTGGGCCGGTCTGTGTGGCCGAATGGGCCGGCATGTTGGGTCGGCTGGCCCGGGGGGGTCCTTTTCCTTTTCTTCTTTTTTTTTTGTTGTTTTCTCTTTTGTATTTTCTTTCTTTTATTTATTTTCTTTTCTGTTTTAACTCATTTTAAATTACTTAGGCATTTTATAAAAATGGGTTTGTTGCACCATAATTACCTTTGTAATATTCAGCAACCACCGAACATTTTTGTTTTATTTTTTTGAAAACTTTTATTGTTATCATTAATTTGAATTTGAATTTTGAACGGTTTCGAATTATTGCGAGGATAGCAACAGTAATGGATCAAGTTACTACTGAACCTCGTAGGTCAACCAGAGTACGTTCCTGGTCACCCACAAGTATAGGGGATCGCAACAGTTTTCGAGGGTAGAGTATTCAACCCAAATTTATTGATTCGACATAAGGGGAGCCAAAGGATATTCTCAAGTATTAGCAGTTGAGTTGTCAATTCAACCACACGTGGATAACTTAATATCTGCAGCAAAGTATTTAGTAGCAAAGTAGTATGGAAGTAACGGTAAAGATAGCAAAAGTAATATTTTTGGGATTTATAGTGATTGTAACAGTAGCAACGGAAAAGTAAATAAGCGAAGAACAATATGTGAAAAAATCGTAGGCATTGGATCGGTGCTGGAGAATTATGTCGGATGCGGTTCATCATGTAACAGTCATAACATAGGGTGACACAGAACTAGCTCCAATTCATCAATGAAATGTAGGCATGTATTCCGAATATAGTCATACGTGACCCGCTCCTCCCTCTGTCGCTCCCGCGGGCGGCAGGGGAGGAACCCTAGCCGCCCCCACCAGCTGTCCTCCTTCTCCTCCTCCCTCCTCGCCGCCGCTTTGCGGCGGGAAAGCCCGCCGGCTGGGCGGCGGCGGGGCGATTTCTCCCTCTTGCGTGGTGGGGCTGCCGCGGGCAGATCCAATCGGGCCGGGGCGCGTCATGGTGCGGGACGGCGCGGCAGCGCTTTGGCAGCGACTGGCGGCGGTGCTGGGTGTCTCCTCGTGGTGCGGAGGGCTGCACGGGGGCGGTGGAGTGCACTGGTGTCGCGGGATCCAGGCGGCGCGGGAGGTGGGCTCTCTTCCGTTGGTCGCGGTGGGGCGTCCTTGGTCAGGTCCGGCCGGACCCGACTCCGGTCTACTTCGTCACGGTGAGGGAGGTGGCGGAGGGGCTGGGGCGCAGGCTGCGCGGTGGCTGGCGTGCTCGTGGCGGCGGCGGCTCCCGGTTTGGGATCTGGCGCAGACGGGCGGCGCGGGGGCGGGCTGCGATCTCGGCGGCGCACCTCAGCCGCTGCAGGGCGGCTCGGGGCTGCCCCTCGGGGTCCCGACATGGATGTGGGCTGCCACGGCGTGGTGGTGGCTCACGGTGGTGGTTTGGGTCGTTTCACGGCGGCGGCCGGACATCTCCGGCGTCGGCCTGTCGGGAAGTGGCTTGTTGTGGCCTTCGATTCCTCTCCTCGGCGTTCGGCCACTACCTTCGTCAAAGGGCTGGCCCTCTCCCAGCTGCGGTTCATCGCCTGTCTCGCGCCCGGTGCTGCGGGACTGATCTCGTCTCGTGCCTGGCAGCAGGACCGAGCTCGTCTCGCGCCCGGCAGCAGGATAACGCTCGTCTCGCGCCCGGCAGCAAGACCGACCTCGTCTCGCGCCCGGCAGCAGGACTGAGCCCGTCTCGCGCCTGGTGCAGTAGGACAGGTCGATGGAGGCCAGTTTCGGCCGGCCTCTTGGGTCTCAGCGCTGGGGGTCGCCCAGGGGTGCGAAAGATGGGACCTTTCCACTCGTCTCTTTGGTTGGAGTAGCAGCGGGTCTTGGGTGAGGTGGTGTCAAGGTCTTGGATGCCAGGGCGGCGGCCCTGGTGGTGGGAGCGCGGTGCTCATGGGCAGAGCCCGTGGCTTGGTGCTGCCTGGTGACCATGGTCGTGTGGGCGGCATGGTTGCCGGGGTGTGGCGTTCGGTGGTGGTGATTGTTGGCCGGGGTGAAAACCTGCTCTATCTTTGGACGGACCGGCGGCGGCGACTCGCTCCCTTCTTGAAGGCGTCGTCGCGGCCTTCATTGCCCGTCGTGTTGCTCCAGGGGAAACCCTGACCCTCGTGTCGGGCGGTGGCGGCGCTCCAGTGTCGTTCCCTTCCTGAAGGCACCGCCTTGAGCACACGGTTCGCCATATGCGGCTTCACCTCTTGGCGGTGGCGTGGTCATGGCCGAGATCTCCGGTTGCTCTTGTAGTGTTAGGGGTGGTGTTGCTGCGCACAACATCTTTGTATCCGGCCTTGGGTGTGTGTGTTGTGTTGGCGTGCGTTTGTACCGGGTTTGTTGATGATCTTTTCTTTATATATAAAGCGGGGCGAAAGCCTTTTTCGGTAATATAGTCATACGTGCTTATGGAAAAGAACTTGCATGACATCTTTTGTCCTACCCTCCCGTGGCAGTGGGGTCCTAATGGAAACTAAGGGATATTAAGGCCTCCTTTTAATAGAGCACCAGACCAAAGCATTAACACATAGTGAATACATGAACTCCTCAAACTACGGTCATCACTGGGAGTTGTCCCGATTATTGTCACTTCGGGGTTGCCGGATCATAACATATAGTAGGTGACTATAGACTTGCAAGATAGGATCAAGAACTCACATATATTCATGAAAACATAATAGGTTCAGATCTGAAATCATGGCACTCGGGCCCTAGTGACAAGCATTAAGCATAGCAAATTCATAGCAACATCAAACTCAGAACATAGTGGATACTAGGGATCAAACCCTAACAAAACTAACTCGATTACATGATAAATCTCATCCAACCACTACAAAATAATACACTTCTGTGATGATACGTGTTTGTCACAGTAGGTCGCGTTTTTTGTCATGCATGTACATCCATGACAAATTTATGACAGAATCAAGATAGTCATAGTTGTGCTGTCGTAGAAGTGTTCCATGACATTACCAAAATTATCATCACGGAAGTGTCCACTTCCATGACGATAAATCGCGTCAATCAAGTGCTTTCGTCAAGGGTGACCGACACGTGGCATCCACCGTAATGGAACGCCGTTAAGCTATCGGGTCGGGTTTTGGATCCGATAACCCGTTAATGACCCCAACCAATGGGAAATTTCCACGTGTAAAATTCTTATTGGCCGGACGAAACACGCGGTCACCGTCGATGGGTCGAGATAGGTGCCGATGATATGTCGACACGCACACGTGCCCACCATCGCCCATTTAGCTTACAAAATCGCCCGCTTGACTTGGTCAAAAGTTAACGGGTCTGGCCCATGAAAAGCCCGTTAACGGTCTCTTCGCGAATAGCCCATTTTACGTACGTTAACTCACGGCCCGTTAGGGCACTAAAGCGAAATTGGCCCAACAACGCCATGTGGTCCGTCAATATAACACCAGCCCATTTCACTTTCGCCCATGTATGGCCCACGACGCCTTTTCGCCCATATGAGGCCTTTCAGATCTTTCGCCCTTTACGTGCCCACGGTGACTCTAGCCCATAATGAACAGTAATTTTTTTGTACCCGTTAACGGCCCGTGATTTACATGGGCCGTTTCCAGCCCGTGTTAGCTTTCGGCCTATTGACGGCCCATACGTTCTTGGGTTCCTTTTCGGCCCTCGATTACTTCCGGCCCGTTACTGGCTTGTTCCCCTAATGGGCCAAATTTGGCCCATGGCAAGAGTCGGCCAGTTACTGGCATGTTCCCCAAATGGGCCACATTAGGCCCATGGCAAGAGTCGGCCTGTTACTGTCCTGTTACCCTAATGGGCCAAATTCGGCCCATGGCAAGTCGGCCCGTTTCTGGCCAGCCCGTCCTATATTCTGGCCCATTAACAACCCGTTATGCCTGTGACAGAATTAAGCTTTTGCAGTCCTACGACCTGTTAACGGCCCATTACCGTGCTGGGCCGATACCAATTACGCCCGATTACGACCCATGTAGACCCATTTATCCGACGGCCCGAGGCCCACCGATTATAGGCCCATTTATCGACGGCTCGAGGCCCATAGATTACAGGCCCATTTATCGACGGCCCGTAGGAGACTCATGGATCCTACGGCCCGTATATGACCCATGGGTAGTTGCGGCCACTAGCAAACCAGGGAAAAAGAAGACTAGGAAATAAATAAGGCCGAAAATAACGCTAGGCTATTAAGGCGATTGCACAGATTACATCCACTCGGCATCAAAGATCGCCACCAAGGCAAATATATAGGAACAACCTACACTATACAAAAATGGCTTGTTGTTTTCTTCAGCGGTGGTCGCACGTTAAGAATAAATTTTGTGTCGCACCAAAACAAATTACAACTATATAACTAAAGGAAGGTTGGCATAAAACTTAATGATCTAGCGGATAAATGCACCACCGTAAGTTCAAAAGCTCGGTTCATTTGACTGTTGTTATGTTTTCATGATGTATTGTCCAAGGAGCACCATAACCCTCGCCTTCATTTCCCTAGGCTCCTTAACAACATAGCAAATGTCGATAGTCTGGTTTCAAAACCATGCATATCTTGACGACATTGAGCAATGTTTCTCCTTGTTTCACAAAGGGCCTCTGTTAGGGAATGGACTTGTGTCCGGAGCACAGTATACAACATTGCTTTGAGCTTGCATATCTTGATCATGAGGCGGTTTGGACGATATTGCCTTAACAACCAACCTAGTATTACGCAGAACGTGCTTTTGGCAATCGTTAGTGGATGTGCATCGACCCACTACGACAAGAGCTTACATTGCGGTTATAGTTCACCGCCACCTTCGTAAGGTGGTGGTTCCATCATTTTTTCCATAGCTCATTTGAAAAGTTGAGGTTTTACATTAGTAGTACCGTAATGTAAGATATTAAGGAGGCAGCAAAACCAAACAAAATAGCTTTGGTCTATATACGTAACTTATTCTAGTGAACCCATGTAAAATATTAGTTGTATTTTATTGCAAAGTACATAATAAAACCAGGTTCCAAACATATGCCCATGTACCATCGCTAATGTATTGTCTATTTCTTCACATTTATTGAGGGCTAAGGATATACGGTAAGCATAGTATGACATCATTCATATCACAAAACAACTGAGAATGCATAAACAGTAATTGTAACATTGTGTGGGCAAGTCCAAAGACGGAACTAGATTACGGGTCAAGATCAAAGGAACATCACTCCTCCCTTTTAAACCTTGTAAGGTGCAATGATACGCTAAGAAAATTGTGTATAAAATTGAAAAGAGTAATAGACATTGGGTGCAAACCATGCAGTTCAAGGCACAAGTCAGAGTAAGTAGTAGTTAAAAGGCATGAGGATTAAGGACTTACAACAAATGCTTTGATTTGGTGTAGTCATGCCCTTCTTCTTGCCGGGTGTGACAGCCCTTGAAGATTTCCACAGATTTGGTTCATGTACTTTTTCGCCCCGCGGGCTTTCCTCTGCATTTCGAACAAGTCAATATAGATCTGATAATATGGTACAACGAAAAGAGTGAAAGCAAGAATCGATTACAAGAGCCTCGCGATTATTGCAATAGCTACGAGATCCTGTCGTCTGTTGAAATTTCACTTTCGTATGGTTGGCCTTGTTCTTTGAACAGTTCACCTACAAGAAGATAGATTTGTGTGGCACATGCGTCAATAGGACTTCAAAATGTGATCTGATCACATATATATAATGTACCTGATACTTCGGATTAGACCAGTGTTTAACAAGGCCCCTCCAGTCTTCATCCGATATATTTTCCACTGGAGATGTTTGGGAAAGTTCACAGTTATCATTGCCTTCAAAGTGAGTTTTCCTCAAGTTATGCTGATATTGTCGCAGAGCAGACTTGAAAACATGGGTGCAAGCTTGTCTGGTTGCATCATCTTGGCTATCCAACTTGAACCTCATCTGTTGAAAATTATGGAAGTCTCATTATGAGCAACCTAGAAAGTATGGGGATGAGCAAGACGATATTACTAGTTTCCATACATAACCATACTTACGGATAAATGGTCGAGGAAGGTGTTGAACTGGGTTTCGTCTTTGTCATTCCTGTCTTGAATCCATGTTGGGAGGATACGTACATGACACCTAACGGCAACCGCCAAGGCTCGATACTAACTTGGCTGAGTCTCAGCAGCATCACGTGGCCTTTTTAAACCTGCCTCAAAACGGATCTCCATTCTTCCTCCTCTAGATTTAGTTGACCTATCGAGCATTATCCCTGATGTTTGTTTCCTCAGCATAAATGGCGTTTAAACAAATGGTAAGCAGTACAAGAAATAAATCATATGCAAGATGCAAACAACATCACACTACCATGTTAGAGGTCTCTCGTCATTAGTGCCATTGCATATTCACAGCATTGCATATTCACAGCTTATGATGTGTAAACTAAGGAGAAGGCATTTCAACAAATTAGAAGCAATGAAAGCTGGACACCATATGAAAGATGCAACGAATATCACACTACCAAGTTAAAACTGTCTCATCATAAGTTCCATTTCAACAAATTAGTAGTACAAGCTAGAAAAGAATGTGAGATGTAACCTATATCACACTCCGGAGTCAAACGTGCCTTATGGTAAGTGATTGTTGCAGGTTACACAACAGTAGTAATTTGATGTAAGAACATGGTTTGATAAACAAATATTGTATGTTCTAGAAACAGGAACATGTGTCTTATTCAAGTATAATGTGTAAAGTAAGCAGATGGAATTCAACAAAATTAGAAGCAATACAAGCTAGACATCACACATAACATGCAACCACATATAACAGTGCCAAGTTAGAGGGAGCACTAGTGATGCTGCACTAGGGGAGACGTGCTCATCATAAACACAGCTTTGTTGAGTGTCTATGCATGTGTTGTCTTGGAAATCATCTTGGGGGTGTGGAGGAGTAGAAACTGTAGAGGCCCTCCGTTTGGAAGGAGCACCTTTATCCGCTGGCTTGCAAACTTCCTTCCGCTTTATTGATTTTGAATTGTCAAGTAAAACCGACAAGAAAAAGCAATAAAATTCTCTCTTAAGAACTCATTCATGCATGATACTGACAATCACTACTTTGATGTAAGGCAAACACATGATACCAGGATGGAATATGTACGAAAAACGGGACGGCATGGCATGTTCACAACTGTTTGTGTAAACTAAGCAGAAACCATTCCTGCAAATAAGAAGCAATGCAAGCTAGACACCACATGAAAGATGCAACCAATATGACTCTGCCAAGTTAAAAGTGTCCCATCATAAATGGAATTTCAACAAATTAGAAGCAGCGCATGCTATAAATCATATGAAAGATGCAACTAATATCGCATGCATATACTAAAGGTGTCTCGCCATATTGATTGATGCGGGATACAAAAAACAATAGTTTTATGTAAGGACATGCTTAATAGACAGATGTACTATGTACTAAATACAGGAAGGCATGTCACATTAACAGTATAATGTCACATTTACAGAGTATAAGCTAAGCAGACTAGCACATGCAGTTTAACCAGATTGGAAGAATTACAATCTAGACACCATATGCAACATGCAACCACATATCACGCTGCCAAGTTAGAGCAAGCACCTACGATGCTCTTGTAGGGGAAATGTTATAATCAACTACAGAGCTACGTTCACTATCTTCATCTATCATTTATGTTTCTTGAGAATCATGTCGGGAGGCTGACGCTGCATTCTTTAAATGAGGAGTAGTCCCCTTGCTTGCCTGCCTCGTCATAAGTGATTTATGAGGGATACACAAGAACATTAGTTTGATGTAAGAACATGGTTAATACACAGATGTACTAGTACGTACCAAAAACAGAAAGGCATGTCATATTCAAAGGTATAATGTGTAAGCTAAGCAGATGCAATTTAACCAAATTGGAAGCAATACAAGCTAGGCATCCGGCTGGAGTGGTGAACACGATCATCTAGGACCTGAGATCCTGGTGGGAGGCGGGCTGCTTCGCCACCATCGTGGATTTTTAGTTGGCTTCCAGGTGATGCCTGTCTTTGCTGGGCTTGTCACTGGCTCGGCCAGTGCCCTGACTAGCTATTTGTCTTCTGGTGCTCACGGGATGGTGGTTCATGTAAAAAATATCTTTCCTTATCTTAATAAAGACCGACTTCGGCCTTTCGAATACAAGCTAGACACCATATGGAACATGCAACCACATATGACACCGCTGAAGTTAAAGCAAGCACAGGATGGTGGTTCATTGTGAGCGAGGTCATCAACTCGAGCTACGTTTACCTTCTCCATCTCGCGACACTTGCACCCTTTATAGCGTTGTAATGTGTCTTGCCTACCCAAAGATACGTAAGTCGGAGCGACTTCTCTCTTTTCTTTTGGCTTCTCTCATGGCAGCAAAGTCTGAAATACCCTTGCATAAAAACACAATAGTGAGAGTAAGGGTGAAGTGTGTGTGAGAACTAGTGCAATTTGTAAAAAGTAGCAGATAGCAGGTGGCTGAAAAATAAATGACAGAGACATATGATAGCTCTACAACATTGCATGGCAAACAAAATTAGATTCTACTCCGTATGATTTTGTAATATATGAGCACAGAAATGTAGGTACTCCTCCAAAGACACCACCACATGTGGTCATATCTAAGATACCAAATGATTGAAAATAAATAGGTCGATCGATTTTTTTAATGAACCGTCCAATCTATAAGGAACGGGCGAGATGGCCTTCGTCTACCTCCCGCCAACATCCTTGATTTATCTTTCTCGAACCGCCCGCGACCACCGGCCCAGACCCGTGCCTCCGCCGCCCCGCCCTCCCATCGACCTCACACCACCGCCGTGCTTGGCAGCGCCCCCAAGCCATCCCTTTAATCCCGGCCGACCTCCAGATCAGGCGCCAGTAGCTCTAGGCCGCAGACGCCCCTAAGATAAACACCAAGGCGCTGCTTCCCCGGCGTAATAGTCGTACTAGCGCCTGTTACGCCGGGGAATGCTTCCGTAATTGGGAATCAACTGGCGTAAATTGAAATTCAGGGGGGCGACGGACCTCTAGCTAAGGTGAAATAGTATATGAGGAGAAACCTTGTGCATCACGAGTTACTAGGAACATCTAGTATCAAGAAGAAGTGGTCAACTAGTGTCTTCTGTGGGATGAATACCATGCAAGCAGAGACGTAAGATTTGCATGAATAAGGGAAGAGGAGTACCTTCTTGATTCTTTGGTGTGGTCACCTCCACATGTCGCGGCGATGTTCTTCTTTTACCGGGAAACCGATGTTACGAGGGTGCAGGCTTGGACGAACCCATGGCCAAATTGTTGATCGTGTTGCCGCGTGGCCGTGTGTCGGCGGAGGGAAGCAGATCCGAGGCGGCGAAGGGCGGCGTGGTGAACAGCTCCGGTGCGGTGGAGGGTGGCGATGTTGGAGCGGCAGCGGTGAGGCATAGGACGGCGTGGTTGAACTGGCTCGGGTACGGACGGCTCGGCCTCGGCTTCAACTACTAGCCGTGGAGGGTGTTGCGGTTGAGGTTGCAGTGGACGACGACGTCAGGGTATCGGCTCCAGCGTGATGGAGGAGGGCGGCGGTTGATGGGTGGGATGGGGTGGCAGATGGAGGATGTCGCGGTTTCGCGGCTGGTGGAGAGGTAGTTTTGGCGCCCACGGAGTACGAATGGGGAATCGGACGGGTGGGGGGGGCCATGTTTCGGTCTGGGACGCGCTTGTTTTTGGCTTTTTTTGAACAGAAGATGGGACGCGCTTGTTTGAAACTTGGGGAAAGTACAAACTTTGCCCCCCTCTTAAATTTCGGACCCTCATGGGTCGGGGTAGGATGGTAATCCTGTGTGTCCCAAATAGTGGGCGGAGCGATTTCGTCACAGCATGTGTGCTTAGGCAGCCATTGTGTATGAATGTTTTTCGGAGGCGTTTGCGTGGCGTCTAGATGAAGCTACAAACCTACCCGGTTTAGACCTTTGGGCCGCCAGGCGGTAGGTTTCCTGTGTCGGAGTTATTAGAAAAGTAATTTCCTTGTACTACCAAACATTGGTCTCCACGCGGTTTCAAGTAGTAGAGGCTCTTTTGGCACTTCGTTCGAAATTTTGAAACACAAGCATTCACGTTTAGAGTACTCTTGAACTATGAGGATTAACCTACATAGACAACGTTATATTTGACCTTGTATGTTTGAAAACCTCATTAAATTATCTGCTTCCTTTGAAATTTTGACACTTGAAAATCCTATAACTACGATTATTTTGGAATGGAGGAGCTAAATTTGAATCTATTTTGTACACGACTACATATGCTATTATGTCCAAAATCAGAGCAAAGACTGGTACCCCCATAGTTTAGGTATGGTTTACAAATGCCATGATATCAAATTCAAATAATTGAATGGACTTCATGTTGAATTCGATTTTTTTAAACCACCTTAGGTTGAATTCAAATGTATGCTAGTTCATAGGTAGCTATTTATAAATGTCCATTGTGTAACTTTCGTATGTATAATGTGCTTTACACACACAACATGAACTATACTCATGTTTATATTCGATTGCTAAAGCGATGCATTGTGTGGAGTTCAAAATACTAACTATGTGGATCAATTGTGTCGAATAAGAACATAGACATGCTCAAATTCAATAGAATCTAGATGTCTGATGGATCAATGACCGCTCCTTACGCGAATTGCAAATATCATGATCCCATCCTAATATTTGGATACAATTTATATCTTTAATCAATGTGTAGAGCAGTCTTTTACGTTTAGTTTCACTCTCCATAGGTGGTCTCTCACACATGCTCACACACTCTCTTCCGAGGTGTCTTTCTCGCACACATGCTCTAGATATAACCCTCCCTCCCTCTCGTAACCATTTACAACTGTTTTCACTAACCTTTATCACAAGCACTCTTCCTCTCGCAAACATACACATGCACAATCCTCATCGACCCTTTCTATATACATGGACCTGCCTCGTGTCTCATGTACGCACATTATCTTTACGCCTGTCTCTCACGCATTATCTCACACCTCTCTTCCTAATCGATTTAGTATGATTCTAGCAGAGCATTTTGTAGGATGCCCCTTAAAGTTAGGTTGGATGAATAGTAATATCAAAGATAAAGGGGTTACCTTAGTCCAAGAACCTAGGGTTACAAATCCTAGCGGCTTTGTCAAGGACGCAGAGTCCTTCACAATTCTGCTATCTTTGTCTTGTACGACTAGTCATCCATGGGTCTTCCTAAATGTGTCATGGGCCGACCAATGTGGCGCATGACGGAACCGAACGAAGGGCCTCACCTCGACCCACCGGACCTCACGCGGTGACACACCCTCTGCCCCCACGTCTCATTATCTTCTCACACCCACACATACCAACACAAACACCACACACACAGAAAATTTCTCCTGGTGCCTCTATTCCCTCCCCCTTGCATATACACACTCAAGGGAATGGAATCTCTTGTCGTGATGTCATATTCGCTCTCTCTCTCTAGACCACTCTCATTTCTCGTGCTATCTCTCCCACGCCCACACCCCGTCGGCCCCTCTATCCATGCCTCTCTCGAATCGTAATACACACACATACCTCCCTAGGTCCCATGAATGCATCAACTACACATTCACACATGTTACATCACGTACCCCATTGATCTAAAAGCCCTCTCTTCACGTTTATTTCGCATACAACATTCCTTTTGAATAAAGTGTGGCCAAAAAATTATTTTAGAGTTTCTACATATATACAACATTAAAAGTTATATGGAGGAGTACGAACGCTAATTTGCATTTCATGGTGCCCACAATGATATTTATTCCGCATTGTGAATTTGTATATTTTTATACTATATGCAAAGTTAGTCATAATAAAGAGAAACGAAGAGCATCTCTCTCTCCTTCGCATACCCCCTCAGACGCCTTTCACGTATGCACACAAAACTATCTCCAGGTCCTCTAAAAGTAAGCTCCCCCAGAAAATTCACACGTGTTTCATCTTTCTCTCGCGATATATGCAATGACGATCATTGTATTTGAAGCGAAAGCACGATACATACATTGGACTTCATAATCCACTCATTACGGTCACCGTTTACGTTTAGTGGTTATTATACAGTCACGGGCTCACCATACAACTTTGTATTTGCTCATGACATGACTAGTTGACTAGTTAAACGCTCCACGTGGCACCTCTAGTGTTGCATCGCATTATCTCACTAACATCGTCCCACCTGTCGACTTGTACCTACTCTACATCTACACTATTATAAAATACATAAAATACACTCTTATAAAAAACAGAGTTGGTGATGATGGTGTGCCTGCCATCCTGCAATATAGGCGGTCCGATTTATATCTGACGGATAGGAAAGAAACTATGGCAATTTTACAAAAAGGTACCCACACACCTCTCCACATTTGCAAATAAGGCCTTCCCTCGTTCATCCTTTTCTATCACAAGATAAACAAGTCATACAAATGCATCTTGCTTTTAAGAATGAAAACAAACGACAAAAAATATATTTTGACGGTGGTTCGAAGTCATGACCGCGGGCACAGCAGACAAGGTGGCCTTGTATTGGTATTCTGAGTCGTCTGTTTTAACACACAGGAGCTGGTGTGGTGATTATACACACATGCACGCATGCACATGAACTCCATCCACGCAACACTCACACGTACACACGCAGCCACGCACGCACGCAACACTCACACGCACACACGCACACATGCATGCACCACCAGTACACCACACGACCAACACACACTCTCACGCTCAAGTGCTCAACCTACACGTGCATGCGCACACATCAGGCCCTGACAGACACATACACAACCAGGTGATTCCCGTGCATGGGTTGGAGCCTTGTCGCGCCTGTGTAAATTTGTGTTTATCTGACCTTTTCCCTATGTGAACTGACAGGTGGGACCCACATGGAACATGGTCAATTTAACTAGTCAACATGGCGCCACGCAGACTATTTGGCCGGTCAACGGAGTGCAATCTGATGTTGAACTGTGAGCAAGTGACCGGATAATCACCGCAAAACGTATATAGTGACCGTAATCAGCTTATTCTGAAGTTCGGTGACCAGATACGCTTTTCTCTCTGTAGGCCCTCCAAAACTACATCTCTACATCGTTCGCATGTTACATCTAACAACTATGCAATACAGCACTACTACTACACTCTAACACAATAAATCATATGTGTTTTCAGTTTTACTAGATATCATATTGTTACTTATAATTATTCAGTTTGCATACATTAAAATTGCCTTTGAAATGTATGGCCAGTATCATCTACCCTTGGAAAAATCCCGTCCTTTCCTGTTTAATCGGGTTTGTATCGATGGATCGTGCAAACAAAGCAAAACTATAGTACTATACAAAGACAAGTGACGATTCATCGGGCCGTCGTGTCGCCTACTCCTCCGTCAGAAGAGTGGAGCGCTTGCTTTCATAAATCTTCTAGTCCCGTCACGACATGTGGGACATCAAGCTACCGAGTCCATGTACCATACCGAATACAAGGCAGAGCAGCCGGGTGAAGCACCCTAGTCATGGCGCGGCGTAGTAATGAGCAATGGGCGTCAAATCACAAAGCTGCACCTTTCCGCAGCTTAAGTTGGAGGGACGAAGTAATAATGCTAAAAATAAGTTGGAGGGACGAAGCAACCATCATTTCACTCGTTGTTGAATCCGCTTCTCCCTCATCTTCTTCAACTTAACCACGTGTTGCTTACGCCATTGTTACGCCTCATGTGGGACGCGGATCAGCTTGGTAAAGCAATCGACACGTGGGACCGCATGTTAGTAAACCGCCAGGACAACGTCCTCCGAAAATAAGAAACCTCCCCGCCATCCGCTGCAAAATCACCTCCTTTTTACTAATCTTTGATTCTATAATTTTTAGATCAATATAACTGAGATTTGTATAGATAGCACACAGGAGCAAAACCAAGTGGTATGGTTAAGGGCATCCACAATGTGTAGCCAAATGTGAAAATAGCTTTTGGCATCGTGGGAACCATTGTGGACGGTGTTGCCAAAGCAAAAAAGATGGAACCAAAGCTCCCTGATTGATTGATTGAAGGAATAGAAAAATGCAACGTCTCTCCTCTTTCTCCCATGCTTGGACGCATGTAGTACAGTATAGAGCACCGAGTCTACTCCCCTGTCCCTTCTATCACAAATCACAAAGCAGTGAGGCATCAAATCACAAAGCACGGACGAAGCAACTATCATTTCACTCTTCGCTGACTCCGCTTCTCCATCGTCTTCTTCGTGAAACCATCTCACCGCACTAGTACTCCTAGTAGTAGTACTAGTAAGGACTTCCTGGATGCAAATAAGGCGGTTGTCTCGGCTTGCAGGCGGCACTTGCGAACGACTTACCGTGGTCTCCCTCAATGGCGTTCTCCGTCGAACGCACTTCGCCAAACCACAAAAAAAAGTCGTCGACGTCACCGCAATGGGCAAGGAATTCAAATATAGTTACTACCTCCATTTTTTTGTACACAAGGCCAGTATATCAAAAGTACAATTTGCAAAGGGCCACTAACACTAATTGATGCAAAATTGATGGGGTTAGCAACCAAGGACATTAATATCCCCTGCATGCATGCGGAAGTGAGAAGGTTCGTTTGCATGGCGCTGCATTAATCAAGCAATGAGGAGTGAGATGGTTAGCTCTTTGGTCTTTCGAGAGAAAAATACGCATTAATTGACATGTGAAACGAGGATTTGTATCGATTAAATCCTGTGAAGGAAAACCCCGCCTTTCTTTTTTAACACTAGTACTCCTAGTACGTACGTACTTATCCCGTTTGAGTCTAGGCCTTGCATTGCCAAACTTCACCACACATTTTTGCCAAGATTGCCTAAAGTTTTCAAAATCAGAAGGAGGTACACTTGCGCACGGTTGTCGCGGTCGCACCACGCCCTCACACGGTCGCTCCTGCACGCCGCGGTCGCATCGCACCCTCACACGCTTCCTCAAGACGCCGCAAACCCAACCAAGGGAACACACCCTCATCGACACGTCTTTGTCGCATGTGAACAAACCAAACTCAGCCATCCTATCGCTGACACATAATTTTCGTTCATAGAGTATGTTTATCCAACCGCATGTTGGGGAGTATCCCTACGGCCCGTGCGGTGGTCTGTTGGGGAAGAAGAAGAGGTGAGGAAGAAGGAAAGAAGGGTTAGGAGACGTAGGACATTCATCCAACCGCCTGAAATGGTAGACTGACCCAAGTCAGGCGACTTGCATAACAAATAGTATGTTTTTACACAGAAAAAGATCCATAAAAACAACAACATAAATAAAAACTATCACTGCTCGCGGAAAGAGACGGCCTCGTCGTCTTTGGCTGCCGGCGCGAACCAGCCGTCGCTGCCGACGTGTGTCTCCGCACCGTGGTTGTCCTCGGCCTCCAGCTACTCGTTCAAGCGGAGCGTGAGGGCGCTCTGCACAGAAGAGAGCACAACTCGGTTCAAGTCGAGGACATCCGGTTCCGCCTGCAGGAGGGCCTCGATGGCAGCGGCATCCGCGCGCTCCACGTTGAGTCGAGCCTCCGCCGCCCGGTTAAGTCCAGGACTTCCGGTTCCGCCTACAGGAGGGCGTCGATGAGAGCGGCATCCGCGCGCTCTGTGTCGAGTCGAGCCTCTGCCGCCCGGTTCATGTCCAGGACGTCCGGTTCCGCCTGCAGGAAGGCCTCGATGGCAGCGGCATCCGCGCGCTCCGCCTCAAGTTGAGCCTCCGCCGCCTGGTTCACATCCACGACATCCGGTTCTGCCTATAGGAGAGCCTCGATGGCAGCGGCATGCACGCGCTCCGCGTCGAGTTGAGCCTATGCCTCCCGGTCCTCCTTTAGTATCGCCATGTTGAACCGCTGGTCCGCCTGCACCATGGGGGACTCGGACGCCGGCACGAAGTCGACGTCCATCGTCTCATACCCATCGTGTGCCTTCTGCGCTGCGACCTCCGCAGTGAACATTGGATCGGCTTCCTCCTCCTCGTAGCTTGGCTCCGAACTTCGGGATTGGCCCGCCGCCAAGCGAGCTTGGGAAGCGGAGGCTGTGGCGCTGACCGTCGCCGCGCGATTTCTGCGCTGGCGCTCGGCGTCGACATCTTGTAGTAAGTGATCTTGCGGCGCACCATGGCTTTCCGGCGAACTAGGGGACGCTTGATGCGGGCTAGGGGATCGAAAGGTGGGGAATGGGCTGGACATTTGGTGTGGTTTTAGGGCGATGGCTGGCGTGGGCCGAGCAGCGAAGGTTACCGTGTGAATAGTGGTTCCGGTGACGACCGTAAATCGGTTTTGATCAGTACATCGCTCTTGTCGCGTTAAGCGTTGCAGCACAACACGCTGGACCCTCCACGTCGCTCATCGAATGGAACGCGCTTCGTCTTGCGTTTTGGCTGGCTTGTGGGACCGCAGTTGAGAGCAAACCGACGTCCCTCCCCCTCCCCCGCCTGCTTCATTTATTATACCACCACTCCCTCCGTTTTATGCAGAGTAAATAAAAACAGAGGGAGTATACTACGGATGAGGATCCCCTGACGTGGCCGAACCAATTGAGTAACTGACATGCGGGGCCTAGCAAGCATGGGGTCCGCCAGTAAGTGACCGAAAGGGAGGGTAAGGTAGGGATACCTACGTCAGAGGATCCACTTCCACTATACTACTTTGACCAAATGTTATATGACATGCAACTTACACAAATGTTAGAGTAATAATATATGACATGCAACTTACACAAAGCATACAGGGTCTAATGCGTTTTTCGAGGCTAACTTTGACCAAATGTTAGAGTAATAATGTATGACATGCAACTTACACAAAGCATATGGTCAATTTAGGTATGTGAAAGGAGTTTCCAATGATATAATTTTCACATTATACATCTCATGTACTCCCTCCGTCTAGGTGTGTAAGTCATCTTACAAAAACCAAATAATCCCAAAACACGTGGTAGCGGTGCATTAACTTCTACCTCATTTCTTGTTTCTTGACATATGAACCAATAAGAGATGAGGGTGTGCATGCTTTTAATGACCTGAGACTATCAAACATGACATGCAATGGTTAGTTCATGGCATGCAATACTATTAATTAGCAAATAAACATTAATGTCTCCCGTTTTCCCCTCCTCCTTGGTCACGGTGCACAACCTAAGATGACTTACACACCTATGTGAAAGGAGTACTATTAATCTTGTCAATAGTACAATTGGAAACCATCTCGAGTACAAATCTATAAGTACGTACGAATCTAACAATATTGATTAGGCGTTGTTGAATGTTGATACCTTTTTTTATCATAGTAGAGATACTTTGACTACACATAAAACTTATACTCCTATCATAGTATGTAAAGTAGAAAGGATAGGAGGGAGTATATTGTACGTTCAAAAAACGAAACGAATATTGAATACCCTTTATATAAGATTTGCGGATGCTATGATCACCGGTTCAAAATTTTGAATCCGCCTTAGGTATCACGTGTCCCCACTCGTTCCTCTCGATTTCATCTCGGGTCCGGAGATCTATTGAAAGAGGACTAGGGTGGGTACATGCGAATGATACTCGGCGGAATGTTCAAACGAGGCATGCGGGAGGATGGACTCGACTGGAGGGCGACATGATCGATGGAGAAGAGGGTTGGAGAGGAATGAGAAATAAGCAAATGCCACATGATTACACTTGAATGGCTCAAATAAACAATAAGTTGTCTCGCTTGGCCTACATAGTGAAAGGCCTAATGCGCAACGCGGAGCACTGACGCTCGAATATGGCCGGGAAAACAGGGAAACCGACATAGCGCAGACTAGTCCAATGGAGGAGCTGGCCCACGACCTCCTCGCCACCGACAACCGTTCATGTGGGTCGTTGGGGCCAACAACGGTACGCAGCTCGGCACCGCCTCTGGACACGGCGACGCGGTGAGCGACACACGCTCATATCGTCGATGAACACGGTCGGTTTCAGATTGTGCCGAGGGTGGCGTTAGTGCTGTGGCACGACCAACGGTATTTTGGTTTGTGCCCAAGGTTGCCCCATCAAAGCATTGGGTAGCCAAATTTTTGGTTGAGGTATTGGTTGCCCATGATTTGGCCGACATTGGCAAGAAAAATGAACTAGAGTTGGCTAGAGTTCATTGGCATGCCAAAGAAATGGCAATCATCCAAACAAAGACCAATCTTTGGGTCATGACCAAAATTTTCGTAAGGTGCACTTTGGCTACAATCCAAACACACCCCAATACCCGGCTCGTCGAGGATGCACGGGGCGCCGTGACGCGTCCGCGGAGTGGTGTAGCGCGGCCAACTGCATCCTCTGGACCTGAGACCATGCCGGGTCGTCTTGCTTTTTCAATGACATGCGGGGATCACATTTGAGCAAAGGGCATCTCCATCGTTGCCACGACCGCAACTGACTTCCCTGGCACACCAAAGCCCTCGTCCCTCGCGCCGTCAGCAGTGCGTTCCAGCCGGCGCCAATGCCCGCATTCATGTCGTCCATTCAGATGTAAATGCGTTAAGAGGCTCGGTGCCCGAGGAACCAACTCCGGCGACTTAATGACGCACCCGGACGCTTGGCCTCACCGGAATGCGCTACTTAAAGCGGCAATGCCCAGCTAACCTCCACACCATAGCGCATCGTCCTCCTGCCTGGCACCACATCCGCCATGACCGCCAAGTCTGCGAGCAGCTCTCTGGAGAGCTTGTCTTGAGGGATGAAGCCGAGTCGCCGCCCTCGCTCAAATCGCCTCTCGCGGCCTTAATAAGCGGCGTCTTGAGACCTTGAACCTTGACCGCACAGCAGTGGCCACTGTTGGCGGCTGTCGACGGCAGAACACCGTCGACCGCAGCGTCCTACTTGCCGCCGTCAACGTCCGGCACCACCAAGGTCGGGGACTCCTCCGAGGATGAGTAGGGCATGGGAGGCGGCAGGGCATGGTGTGCCAACTGGCCGTCCGTATCCGTGTTCTACTCTTCCTCGCCGGAGACCGCACCTTCACTTCACGGGTCTTGAACCCCGCCCCCGTACATGGACGTCGGTCGCTGCCGTAGAATAGGTTTAGGGTCGGGTTTCTTATTTTTTTCTGTCCTATAAAAGTTCAAAATGTAATGAAAATCTGCCGTGTTTGCATTAATCTCGGCCGGTGTATATGAACTTTCACAATAATATACATATTGTAGGAGTACTAGCAAGATGCCTGTGCGTTGCACGGAAGATCAAGATCTTGTGGGAGAAAAGGATGAACGAGGGAAAGCCTTATCTGCAAATGTGGAGAGGAGTGCGGGTAAATTGTCATAGTTTCCTTCCTATCCGTTAGATATAGATCGGACGGCCTATATTGCAGGATGACATGCACACCATCATCACCAACTCTGATTTTTATTGAACCGAGACAAATCTAAAAAACCCAACTAAGCCAACCTCCCAGCATATCGCGTGGGAAAAGACCCGGCCGCGCCGTTTTAGTCGGGATTACCGGATTACTAGTAGTAGTATAAATGGATCGCGTGAAGCAACATTTTTTTTGAGGGGGCGAAGCACCTAGTTTAAAAGGAAAAAAGGCGGTACACTCACAGCACTCCTGTCGCGGTCGCATTGCACCCCACACACGTTCGGTCCTGCACACGGCTCATGCAAACGGAACGCGCTTTGACTTGCCTCTTCACTGACACGTGGGACTGCACTTGGAGAAACCGACTATGCGCCAAACTCCCCCCGCCCACCGCGCGAAAATCCTCCCCCCCTCCCCCACACACACACACAAAAATTCCCCCCAAATTCGATTCAACCGCCCTTCGGCCAAATATTCCCCAAACCCCCTCCCCTCGTCCCCCCTCCACTCCATTCGCTCTGCCAAAGCTGCCCTCCCCGCCTCGCTGATACGCCGACGCCGTGGTTCGTCGAGGGGACGCACGGCGATCCTGTCGCTCCCATAGTACGCTCTCGTAGACTGCCATCCTCTAGCCGCGCCGCCACCTCTGGCTACGTTCTTATGGAGGCGCACGGCGGTCAGCGCCACCACTGCTGGCGACGTCCGTGTGGAGACGCACGGCGGTCAGCTTCTCCCACGATACGCGCATTCTAGACTGAGGCCCTGTTCATGTCGGTGTAGCGCTGAATGTTAGCTAATAGACGCTATTAATCTCACTGTTTGCCGAAGTAGTTTACTGTCAATATGCTGCCTTGAGAAGCTTCCTTGCCTGCTGCTCGCACTCAATGCTTAGCTGAGATGGCATGCCAAGGCCGATTAGTTGCTAAAATATCCTGCCATATATTTATTGTGACGTAGATTGCCATGGTCTAGTAGCCAATCTGTTAGGTGAAATAGCTCTACACCGTTTTATACTCGATCTTTGTTGCTGCGATGGCCTTCGATAGTTCGATGGTTGTGTGCTCGACCTCATTGATTGCTGAAACAGCCTGCCATAATTTAGCACTCAAATCTGTTTGCTGAATTAGCTTTACATATATTTCGTTACTTAGATCTGCTCGTCCAAATATCTTGCCATAGCTTTAGACATCGACCTAGGTATTTTTTCTGGAATTCATAAAAAAGCATATTTGTTTTTCATGTAATATCTAGTAGAAGAACTAATTTGTATGTCTAATAGATGGACAAGACTTGGATAACTTCTGCTCGAAGATTCTTCGCTGCATATGTCGAGGGGGTTGAAAACTTCGTGAACTTTATCAGAGCTGAGTACGGTGGTCCGAAATCAAATGTGCTCTGCCCGTGTAGCAGTTGTGTGAATTCAGTTACAAGACCCCAGTGAACTGTGTAAAATCATCTACACTTGTATGGGATGTCGGTCACATATACTAGGTGGGTTCATCATGGTGAAGCTGTGAACGTCAATATTATTGACAACGTGGAAGCAGCAGATAACCATCTTGATCTGCCTGATGCTCAGGTGGAAGAGGAGGAGGAGGTGGTGGTGGCGGAGCCAGTGAGTTTGACCAACATTGAAACAATGCTACGAAATGCTCGTGCATTCCGTGAACTTTCACCTGCAGAAGAAAAATGGTGGGCCCGCATGTTGGAACAATGCAACGTTGATGTCACCCCAGGAAATAAGCTGTCAGTATTCTCAGCTATGGTCACCTTTCTTCAGGTGAAGACATCTGAGCGGATGACCAAAAAATCATTCGATGCGATGTTGGCTGCTTTCCGCAAATCTTTCCCAGATAAGGCTCGAGCTGCCACACACCTACAAAGAAATGAAGAATTTCCTTCGTGTAGTTGGAATTGGATATGATATGATCCATGTTTGTAAGAATAATTGTGTTCTGTTCTGGAAAGATTATGCCAACTTAAGTGAATGCCCGAAATGCAAATCATCAAGATGGAAAGATGGCGATGCTGTGAAGAGGGTTCCCCATAATGTTCTGAGACATTTTCCAATTACACCAAGATTGCAGAGGTTGTTTCATGATCTTTGAAACAAGAGAGGATGTCTTGTGGCATTCTAGGAACCAGGAGTACAGAGATCGTAATGTAATGAGCAATGCATCTCATGGTAGTGAGTGGAAAAGCTTCAATGATAAACACAAAGAGTTTGTCTTGACCCAAGAAACATTAGACTTGGCTTAGCTTTATGGATTTAACCCATTTGGCCACGAGCACCACATATAGCATGTGGCCGGTGCTTGTTATCCCTTACAACATGCCTCCAAATGTCTGCACCAAAGAATCAAACTACATGATGGCCTTGCTCATCCCAGTCCAAAAAGTCCCGGAAAGGATTTTGATTTGTTCATGGAGCCTCTTGTGGAGGAACTTCAACAGCTATGGAAGGGTGTTCTCACCGAGACCTATATAGGAGCCCACCAGCTGATTTCTTTCTGCGTGTTGTTGTAATTTGGTGCATCCATGATTATCCGGCTTTGGGCACTATGTCGTATGGCGAATGACGACACATGGTTACAATGCATGTGTTCATTTGTGTGAATCATTGTCATCATGCAATACTTAGCAAGATCTGTTACATTGGACACCGCCGTTTCCTTGCCAAGGACAAGCCGCATCCTAGAAAATACCGAAGACATGTGTTCAATGCAAAGCATGAAAACCGTGATGCGCCAAAGAGGCTCACCGCCGATGAGTTGCAAGTGGAATTAAAGAAGGTCAGCATATTACACCGTGAAACCATCACAGTAATGGAAGCGGAAAAGGAAGTGTGGCACGGTAGAAGAGAGATTATTGTTTACCCGCAGGTCCACTTTGTGGGACTTGGAGTATTGGAAACATTTGGATCTGCGGCATAATCTTGATGTGATGCACATCTAGAAAAATACATGTGACATCATTATCGGCACACTTCTTAACATTGAAGGCAAGACGAAAGATACCTTAAAATCTAGGATTGATTTGACACACCTGGGTATCAGAAAGGATTTGCAGGTGCAAGATGAAGGTAAACCACGTGATATGGCACCAGCTGTGTATGTCTTGGACAAGGTAAAAAGAAAAGAATTGTGCGAGGTCCTGTCAGGTGTGAGATTCCCACATGGATTTGCTTCCAACCCTGAAAGGAGAGTCGGTGCAAATGGAAACAAGGTACAAGGGTTGAAAACTCATGACTGCCACGTCCTACTTCAAAGGGTTTTACCTGTTATCCTTAGAGGATTGGGCATACGACTTATAAAGAGCGATTGCGAGTTGGGATAATTCTTGAGGGAACTCTGCGGTAGAAATATCGTGATAGATGCTTTGGAGCATCTTAGAGACAAGATACCAACTATCCTATGCGACCTTGAGAAGATATATCCTCCGACCTTCTTTGATGTGATGGTGCATTTGGCTGTTCATCTACGATGAGGAACTACTTAGAGGTCCAAAGACAAGATGGCTGGATGTACCCTATTGAAAGGCGGCTAGGCACTTTCAAGGGCTATGTTAGGAACAGAGCTAGACCCGGGGGTTCCATTGCAGAGGCCTACATTGCTACAGAAGCATTGACATTCTGCTTAAAATACATTGAAACAGCTGATCAACTTAGCAAAGAGGTGGGTGAAGACAATCTCGGGCTCAATGTTTTCGATTATTCTATTCGAGTTACAGGGAAGAGTCGACAAGAGGAAAAACCTAAAGATTTGGACAAAATGGTTTGGTATGTGTTGAATAAGCATCACGAGATACTACCTTATATCAAGTAAGTGTAGTACTGCAGCTTATACATCATAATCTACTAAACTTGCAGCACATTCTTATATATTTAGATGTTTGACGCGATCACTATGTTGTGCAACATCTACAAAGAGGAGTTACTGCCACAAAATCCAAGAAACATTGACAAACTGGTTATGGCAGGATTTGCGAAATGGTTCAAGAACCATGTAAGCTTTTGAAGTGCTTGTCGAGTTTTTAATATATTGAGTACATAAGATGATCAATGTCTATTTTCTAACCATATGTTAAGAAGATGTGGGAGGATGGGCAGGCAGTTGATGATGCCCTTTACTCACTAGCAATGGGTCCTGATACTCGGGTAAGACATTATGAATCTTGCGTTGTTGGAGATGTGCGCTACAACACCCTTTGCACGAGACGAAGGCAGGAAGACACAAAACAGTGCCATCATGAGCACGGATACGTATGACAAAGAGACAACTGAAATGTATGCTAACATAACAGACATTGTTCAGTTGCAATATATCTCCAGTTTCGAGGATCATCGGTGTGTGGTTCTGTTGTGACGTCGTTGGTATAACCTATTTTCCAGGATCGCAAAACCCAGAGCTGATGATTATTTCAAATCCATCAATGTCAAGGCGGCGTACCAGACCAACGAGCCTTTTAGTTTGGCAAATCAAGCAACACGGATATTTTTCTTTGAAGACACATTTGCACGTAGCGATGACTGGAGAGTATTGCAAAGGTTTGAGCAGAGGAATTCATTTAATGAAGTTGCACAACAAGATGATGCTTACACCGCTCACGATGTACAAGATAACACAGATGTTCCTAATATCTTTGAGAACCATCACGTCAATGACGCCGGTGAAAAAGATTGCACGTCGTGTTGTGGACATACAAGAGTTGATCAAGAAGAAGCCAACGTTCGAGGGCGTTGAGGATGAAGAAGAAGATGACACCGTGGGGAATTACGATTCAGATCGATACACATGGCGAAGATCTTGACGCTGCTGCTGCGGATGATGATTACATTGCTTTTGTCGTATTTGCACTCGCCGTAAGACGTTTTATCTACTATGTGAAATTGTGTTTGCTATGACAAGCTGAAACCTGATGAACATGTTGTTTAGTATTTTGCTGTGAGAACATCACTTGTTATGTATGCTGATTTGTGTTTGGTGATTGTATGACAACTAAAACATGATGACATTGTTGTTTAGTTGTACTCATATTTGGCTGTGAAACTTGAAATTTGATGACATAGTTTTCTGTTGGACTGCAATTTGCTCGACGTCTTCGACTGAGAACATAGCTGACCTCACAGGGCCTCTGCTATTTATTTATTTATATGAGCAAAAGGGGATACCCCCTGATTTCTGTTAATAGAAATCATTAGATGTTCACAACACTACGTCCAAATTTCGCTACATGTGTTTCATTCATTACTAGTTTCAGCAAAGTGCTCATGTCGTATCCACTGAATACATCACGAGTGCTACATACACTGCAAATAAAGAGACAATCATCCTACAGAGCACATCGATTTTGCCCATTATCTTCACAAGATCTTTCATCTCCTCATTGTTGTCAAGGCCATTCCGCAGTTGTTGTTTGGCCATGATCAGAGGAACTGCATCTTTAACCTTCTGCTCTGCATCTTCCTCTTCGGTCGTTCCTTCAGTTACTTGTCCAACACCCCAACCTGCTGGTATTGGGATTCCTCGGCTAACTAAATAATCAGCGTAGTTGCATTCCCCACATCAAGAACTTCCCGTAAATACAAATCACACGAATCTTCCCTTTTACGCACGAATCAAATTGGAAGATCATCAACCAAACTATTAAAAAATCAGCAATCGAAAGCAGTAAAACAACACTTAAACATATTATTACCCCATGATTCGGGCATTTGTAGAAGACTTCGGCCAGGGTTGCGGATTGTGGTTGAGACGCCGACGGATGACTCTGCGTGATTTGCAGCGGTGGCAACCAACGACAATGAGTTGCGATGAGCAATCGTTGCGGTGCGCTGCGGTCTTACGTGGGGTGTGATGAGACCCAGGCGATGATGCGGGTGGCGACTTGGCGCATATCTGGTTGTTCCTCTTTGAAGAAGCGGTGGACGAGCAGCTAGCGGACATGGTTGCTGTGGCCAGAGCTTCTGATGCTAGGCAAAGTAAGTAGAGAAGAGGAGAAGCGAATGTTGGATATGTTAGTTTCATTACTTGCAGAGGAGCATAGCACCATATATAGTCATAGTCTAGGTTTGGATTCGAACCAGCTACAGGAGCGCATCTTTCTTTTTTCTAAAACTCGGCAACGTCTCTTTACTGGTACACTAGCTTGTTCTGTACGCCTTACCAAGTCTTTGATTTTCTTTCCCTTTTTTGCGAGGAAGGAAGGAGGACAAAATTGAGAGTTCCTCGGACTCGAACCCAAGACCTCTCAGTTGAAAACCAAGGGTGCTAGTCACTTATGTGGCGAACGTTCCCTGTGAGGAGGACGGCAGATGAACGCATTTTCCTCGAAGTTTTCTTCCTATATATAAAAAAGTATGCTACTTGGTGTCCGCTTAGTCAAAAAACGATTATGCCAACCTTGACCGTTCGACTGACATTCAACGTCTTTCGTGTTTCTTCAGTCTCTTGTTCCTCGAGCCGCCAAAGCCAAACCAGCGCCGGTGGGACCGCCTGCTCCCGCCTCCCACGGCTGGCTGTGATCTTCCCCGGCTCCTGTTCGTTCCCGTCCGAGGCCTCACCATCATCCTCCGCCTTGGTTCGCTCGCCGCGGCGCCGCCCTCCGGTGTTGTCAACATGGTCAACAACCGAGAGGAATAAGGAGATGATTGTACATGGTGAGGATGATGAGGGGCCCAGCAGCCTTGTGATAATTTTGTTTTTGGGGACGGAGAAGGTTATCAACTGGGTTGTGCGGGAGCTATGGCCCGTCTAGCCCAGACTTTTATTTCATATGTTTACCACATAACCAGCCCAGTTTGTTTTTTCCTTTACGAAAAATGGCTAGCCAACTATTTCGTTTTTGCGAATAACCAACATAGGCCTACTTGCTTTTCTACACCTGTTGGGCCGGAAATCTTTCAAGGCGAGGAGGATGCATTTTGCCCGTAAAATGGGCTATAAGTAATAAGAAATGGGCTATAAGTAATAATAAATGGGCTATAAGTAATAAGAAATGGGCTATAAGTAATAATAAATGGGTCTGTAAAAGGAAAACAAATACAAAGAAATGTGCAATTAGTTCCCAAATACTGTTTTCTTTTGGATTTTGATATTTTAAATTTCATTGTTTTTGTGCGGGTAAAATTTCATTGAATTTAAATTAAGGTATTTTTAGATTTAAATTTAATTTGAATCTGGCTAGAAATTACGGGCTGTATGCTGTTTGGGACAGATTTGGAGGCTGACTTGTGGGTCTACTAGGTTGACGTGTACTTTGGCTTTGTCAACTTAGTCCACAAACGATTCAAATTTAGTCCACAAACGATTCTAGCAGCAGTGACCGTTGGATGTTAATCCAACGGCCGTGCTGCTTCATCAGTATCTGATCTTCTTGCTGCAGCCGCCCAAACCAGCTCCGGTGGGACTGCCTGCTCCCGCCTCCCGTGGCCGGCTATGCTGCCGCATAGGCCGCACCGCCCCACCCTACTTCATTGCCGGCGAGCCATTCCTCTACTCACCCACACCTCCTCGTTATTTCCAATGACGGCAGTGGACCGATAAACCCTCGTACTCCCCACCGTGGGCAACCATTACGAGTCTTCCCGGCTCCGTGTCGTTCCATTCCTAGGCCTCGCCGTCGTCCACCGCCATGGTGCTCTCGGCGCGGCCTGGTCAACGTGGTCAACGAACGACATCCATCGGCCGTGGACTGTATGCGCAAAATAATGATTCCTCCACCTGACAGCTGGGACCCACCGGAAGGGCCTCTGTAATTCATGAAAATAATGTTCCCCCCGCTATCATGTCAGACCCACCAGCTATATCTTCGCACGCAAGGAAGTGCCTCCTTATTACGCACATAAAAAATGAATACCCACCCTGCTAGATGGGACCCACCATAGTGGGAGGATGACTTGCGGGCCAACTAAGTTGACGGGGGCGGAGGGCTTTGTCAACTTAGTCAATATGAACGATTCTAGCTCCAGTGACCGTACGATGTCCATCCAACGTCCATAGTGCTTCTTCAACCTCTGGCCTTCTTGCTCCAGCCGCCCAAAGCAGCGCTGGTCGTGCCGCGTGCTCCTGCCTCTCGTGGCCGGCCGTGATGCCGCGGAGGCCTCACCGCTCCCTACTACTCCCACCGCTGGCCCAGGTTATCCCTCTACTCACCCACACCCCCTGTTATTCTGCGGCAACGGCAGCCTCACGCCGCAGCCGAACCAGTGAACCCTCGTACTCCTCTCCACGCGGGCTACCACTGATGCGTCTTCTCCGGCTCCGCGTCGTCCCCTTCCTAGGCCTCGCCGTCATCCAGACCACCGCCCTGCTGCTCTCGGCGCGGCGTGGTCAACGTGGTCAACGACTGACTTCCATCGGAAGAGTACTGTACATGGAGAGGCTGGCAGCTGGGTCCAGGCGGCCGCAAGGAAGTGCCTCCTTATTACGCGCAAAATAATTATTCCTCCACCTGATAGCAGGGACCCACCGGACGGGCCACCTTATTTCGCGAAAAAAACGTTTCCCGATCTTTGGGACCCACCGGACGGGCCAGCATATTTCGTGAAAAACATTCCCAGCCGTCACCGGACCCACCGGAAGTGCCTCCTTATTACGCACAAAAAATGAATACTCCTCTTGTTATCTGGGACCCACCATGGTGGGAGGCTGACTTAGGGCCTACTAAGTTGGATCGACGGGGCCTTTGTCAACTTTAGTCAATATGAATGATTCTAGCTCCGGTGACCGTCTGATGTCCATCCAACGGCCGTAGTGCTTCTTCAACCTCTGGTCTTCTTGCTCCGGCCGCCCAAAGCAGCCGGTCGTGCCGCATGCTCCCGCCTCCGTGGCCGGCTGTTGCCGGAGGCCTCACAGCCCCTACTATTCCCACCGCTGGAGCCCTGCAGCCGACGGCAGCCTCACACCGCTGAACCCGGTGAACCCTCGCACTCCTCTCCGTGTGGGCTTCCCTTTGCAGCGTCTTCCCGGCTCCCGTCGTCCCTTCCTAGGCCTCGCCGTTGTCCACTGCCCTGGTGCTCTCGGGCGGCGTGGTCAACGTGGTCAAGGAACGACTTCCATCGGACGTGGATCATGCGTGGAGAGGTTGACAGCTGGGTCCACGGCCGCAGCAAGGAAGTGCCTCCTTATTACACGGAAAATAATGATTCCTCCACCTGACAGCTGGGACCCATCGGACGGGCCACTGTATTTCGCGAAAAAAAATGTTTCCCCCTGACTACTGGGACCCACCAGCTACATCTTCGCACGCAAGGAAGTGAGTCCGGGCAAAAAAACAAAATGATTCGCCCCCTGACCGCTGGGACCCACCAGCGACACCTTCGCACGCAAGGAAGTGCGTCCGGGCAAAAAAAAAAGAACTATTCGCCCCCCTGACTATTGGGACCCACTAGCTACATCTTCGCACGCAAGGAAGTGCGTACGGGCAAAAAAACGATTCGCCCCCAGACTGCTGGGACCCACCAGCTACATCTTCGCGGGCAAGGAAGCGCCTGACAGTCGGGACCCGCCTGGTCGAAGCGTACGTAGCGTTGTCATTCTGGTCGCGAACGTGTACATACATACTGGTCGTTGTAGAGGCGCGCACGTGTCGTAGTAGAGGCGCGCACGTGTCGTAGTAGAGGCGCGCACGTGTCGTAGTAGAGGCGCGCACGTGTCGTAGTAGAGGCGCGCACGTGTCGTAGTAGAGGCGCGCACGTAGCATGTACACGTACGTACAGCGGCGAGGGTGCAAGAAAGAAAATACGGCCACGTACGTACATACGGGCAGGGTCTCGAACGCCTACTCGCGCATACGTACATGGCTGGGTCGGAACGGAGAAATAGCGTCGTCGTCGTGTTCATGGGGAGCCAACCGGCTGGGTCGGAACGGAATGCGTGGTCGTGTTCATCGGGAGGGCTTGGACGGAACAGGCGATGGAAACGAGGCCTGGCGTACCGCACAACGGAGGAAACGGACCTCCTACGTTCGGAACGGGGTCCTGTTGATCGGGAGGGGTGTGGCGTACCGCAAAACGGAGGAAACGGACCTCCTACGATCGAAACGGGGGTCCTGTTGATCGGGAGGTGTGGCGTGCCGCAAAAGCATTTAAACGGACTTGTGTTGGAGCGCTACGGTCGAAACGGGTCCTGTTCGCCGGGAGGGTGTGTCATACCGCAAAACGGACTCCACGGGATACTGTTCATCTCCACCGTCGACCTCCTCCAGCCTCCACGGGCTCTGTCGACCTCCTCCGGCCTCCACGGGCTCCTCGTTCATCCAGCCTCCACGGGCGCGCTTCTCCACCGGCCATCGCTCAACCACCCTCCACGGGCACCCTCCACCGTCTCATCGCTCATCCAGCCCTCCACACCACGGGTCCTATTCAACCACCCTCCACCGTCTACTATTCATCCAGCCCTCCACACCACGGGGTCCTGTTCATCCGCAGGCAACGGCACTCGCCTTTGCTCATCCAACCCCCCGCAACGCCATCGCTCATCCAAATGATCGGCTTGATTAGCGGCGATGGCGAAGAATCGCTCCATCGAATTCAGATTAACAGCCATCGGCCCGATCCCTCGGAGTTCGATGAACGCGTAGCCTGCGGTCAATCGCCGGGTTCGATTAGAGCCCAACGCCTTGCTCGGGTTCGCTAGAGCCAACGCCGCACACATGCGCATACTGTCTGAGAGAAATGCGCATCGCTCGGCCCCGACCTCCCACCGTAACCGCAACTCCTCGAAATTTTCCTCCCCTCGCTTTTACCACGGTTTTTCCGTCATGGACGGCCCAAAGAATGTCATGCAGCTGCGTCTCCGCCCGCCAGACGAAAAGCCCATTTTCTCATCATGATTTTTGTCATAGAAGTAGGAGCCCACCACATCTATGATGATACCGGGTTTTGTCACAATTATCGTCATAGAAGTGTCATATGTATGACAGAAAAAATTTCGTTCGGCCCAAAATGTCATGGATGTGTCTTTTTTTGTAGTGAACCCATCACCGTCCAGCAAGCCTACGATGGAATTACTCACGCACGGCGGTGAGCAACATGAAATTGGTGATGGAGGATGGTTGATGATGACGATGGCGACGGATTCCCCTCTGCGGAGCCCCTTACGGACTCCAGATCAGCCCTCCCGAGAGAGATTAGGGCTTAGCGGAGGCTCCGTATCATAAAACGCGATGAATCCTTCTCTCTGATTTTTTTCTCCCTGAACGTGAATATCTAGAGTTGGAGTTGAGGTCGGTGGAGCACCAAGGGGCCCACGAGGCAGGGGGCGCGCCCCCACCCTCGTGGACAGGGTGTGGGCCCCCTGGCCTTGATTCTTTTGCCAATATTTTTTATTATTTCCAAAAATAATTTCCATGAAGTTTCAGGTCATTCTGAGAACTTTTGTTTCTGCACAAAAAAAAACACCATGGCAATTCTATTGAAAACAGCGTCAGTCCAAGTTAGGTCCATTCAAATCATGCACGTTAGAGTCCAAAACAAGGGCAAAAGTGTTTGGAAAAGTAGATACGACGGAGACGTATCAACTCCCCCAAGCTTAAACCTTTCCTTGTCCTCAAGCAATTTAGTTGATAAACTGAAAGTGATCAAGAAAAACTTTTACAAACTCTGTTTGCTCTAGTTGTTGTAAATATGTAAAGCCAGCATTCAAGTTTTCAGCAAAGATTATGAACTAACCATATTCACAATAACATTTAGGTCTCATGTTTACTCATGACAATGGCATAATCAACTAGCGAGCAATAATAATAAATCTCGGATGACAACACTTTCTCAAAACAATCATGATATGATATAACAAGATGGTATCTCGCTAGTTCTTTCTGAGACCGCAAAACATAAATGCAGAGCACCTTTAAAGCTCAAGGACTGACTAAACATTGTAATTCATGGTAAAAGAGATCCAGTCAAAGTCATACCCAATATAAACTAATATTAATACATGCAAATGACAGCGGTGCTCTCCAGCTGGTGCCTTTTAATAAGAGGGTGATGACTCAACATAAAAGTAAATAGATAGGCCCTTCGCAGAGGGAAGCAGGGATTTGCAGAGGTGCCAGAGCTCGATTTTAAAGCAGAGATAAATAATATTTGGAGCGGCATACTTTCATTGTCAACATAACAACCGAGAGATGGTGATATCTTCCATGTTACACACATTATAGGCGGTTCCCAAACAGAATGGTAAAGTATATACTCCCCCTCCACCAACAAGCATCAGTCCATGGCTTGCTCGAAATAATGAGTGCCTCCAACTAACAAGAGTCCCGGGGGAGTTTTGTTTGCAATTATTTTGATTTGATTTGCATAAAGCATGGGACTGGGCATCCCGGTGACCAGCCATTTTCGTGAGTGAGGAGCGGAGTCCACTCCTCTTGAGAATAACCCGCCTAGCATGGAAGATACATACAACCCTAGTTGATACATGAGCTATTCAAGCATGCAAAACAGAATTTCATTTGAAGGTTTAGAGTTTGGCACATACAAATTTACTTGGAACGGCAGGTAGATACTGCATATGTAGGAAGGTATAGTGGACTCATATGGAATAACTTTGGGGTTTAATGGATTGGATGCACAAGCAGTATTCCCGCTTAGTACAAGTGAAGGCTAGAAAAAGACTCGGAAGCGACCAACTAGAGAGCGACAACAGTCATGAACATGCATTAAAATTAATAAACATTGAGTGCAAGCATGAGTAGGATATAATCCACCATGAACATAAATAACATGAAGGCTATGTTGATTTTGTTTCAACTACATGCGTGAACATGTGTCAAGTCAAGTCACTTGAATCATTCAAAGGAGGATACCACCCTATCATACCACATCACAACCATTTTAATAACATGTTGGCACGCAAGATAAACCATTATAAACTCCTAGCGAATTAAGCATGGCATAAGCAACTATAATCTCTAATTGTCATTGCAAACATGTTTATTCATAATAGGCTGAATCAGGAACAATGAACTAATCATATTTACAAAAACAAGAGAGGTCGAGCTCATACCAGCTTCTCCCATCTCAATCAGTCCATCATATATCGTCATAACTGCCTTTCACTTGCACCTAATCGAACGATGTGAATAAGAATAATAGTGCACGTGCATTGGACTAAGCTGGAATCTGCGAGCATTCAATAAACAGGAGAAGACAAGGCAATATGGGCTCTTGGTTAAATTAACAATAATGCATATAAGAGCCACTTCAACATTTTCATTATGGTCTTCTCCTATCGACCCCCAAAGGAAAGAGAAGAAGTAAAACTATTTACATGGGAAAGCTCCCAACAAGCAAAAGAAGAACATGAAATATTTTTGGGTTTTTTAATTATTACTACAAGCATGGAAAGTAAACTAGCTAAAAGCTACAACTAATTTTTTTTGTTTTTCTTAAGGTTTGTCAAACACACAAGAAGAAAGCATAAAAAGGAAAATAAACTAGCATGGATATTACAGTGAAAAAGTATGAACACCGACATCTAGCAATGAGTGTGTAAACATAAATGTAATGTCGGTGAGAAATACGTACTCCCCCAAGCTTAGGCTTTTGGCCTAAGTTGGTCTATGGCCACGGCTGGCCTGGCGGATATCCGAAGTTGTAACTGGGGTCATACTGAGATGAAGCCTCGGGTTGCCATTGGTTGGCAACCTCCTCCGGATCCCACTGGTAAACAGACTGGCGTGGAGGAACAAACTATGGTTCTGGATCTGGCTCTTGAGCTGAGGCGGGGTTCCGGTAGGCATGAACGGCCTCCAGCGGAACAAGGTACTCGCCTGCAGACAAATCAAACAAGGAAGGAGCAGGCAAGGTAATAGTCTCAGGGTGAGTTTTATCAAATAACAGTCTATAGTTAAGCTCCTCTTTCCTGTTCTTAACAATGAAATCATGTGCAACCATACTCTTTTAATCTAGAAGAACAGTAGGCAACAACTTTTCTTCTTTCTCATAATGCCTAATAGGTATGTTAAAGTACGCAGCGAGGCGCGAGGCGAAGATGCCTCCCAAGATGGGGCCCTTAGTGCAGTTTAGATTTAACCGCTTTGCAACAATAGCGCCCATAATAAATGTGTCATCATGAAACAGGGCATGGCACAAAATAACAATATCAGGGGCACTTAGGTTGCCAGAGTTTCCTCGACCAATTAAGCATCTACTAGCAAATAATGCAAAGTAACGTAAAACAGGAAAATGTATGCTAGTGATTCTTGCATCGGAAACTTTCCTAGTTTCCCCTACAACAATTGTATCAATAAACCCCTCCACATTGTCATGATGCGGTTCCTTTACGCTGCCTGGAAAAGGCAAGTTGCAAACCTCACAAAATTCACGAAGGGTCATCTCCTTATACTCATCATATAAATAGAAATCCACCAAAGGTGGAGACCTCCTAGAATGGAAATGAAAATTTTGCACAAAGATATTGGTGATAAAGAGATACTGTTCGTGTTGGTCGTGGAGGAATTCGGTGAGGCCTGCATTCTCAGCCAATTCATAAAAATCATCATAAATCCCGGCCGCTCTCAAGAAATCATCACAAGGCCATTCACACGGCCGAACTTCCTTGATGCGAGGGAGATTATATTTGGGCCTCTCTTCTTCTTCACTTTGCTTATTCTTCGAGCTTCGGCTTGAAGAGCCCCTCAAAAATCTCTTCATCATTTTCTGAAAATTTCTGAAATTATTAGTAACTTCAAATAAAAGTGAACCAAGCCCAACAAAATTGATAGCAACTGCAGACTAAGGCATAGCCTAGTGGTAGTAAGGGATGATGCATTCCCACCCACCCAGGTTCAAGGCATGGTACTTGCAATTTGGGTTTGTTGCATCAATTATACTGTAAGGGGTTCCCTTACAGTCTTTCTGTCAAAAAAAATTGATAGCAACTACTCCTACAAGTGCCTAGAGACTATATCATGCATTAGAACTACTTGGAACCATATAAATTTGACATGCAAGCTCAAGAACATGGTCACCTAGGCAGCAAAAATTTGCAATGAATAAAGCAAGCACTAGAACAAAAACTAATTGGACCATTGGAGGAGTCACATACCAAGGAACAATCCCCCAAAGAAGTTTTGTGAGAGGTGCTTTGAGCAAGGAGATCGAAAATCGCAGCAAAATGAGCAAGAACTCGTGCTTGAGCTGGTTGGTGAATTTTTTGGGAGGAAGAAGGAGTGTGTGGTGGCTGGAATAAGTGGAGGGGAGCCACCATGGGCCCATGAGGCAGGGGGCGTGCCCGGGGGGTGGGTGCGCCTTGGACCCTCGTGGCCAGGTGCCAGCTCCCCCTGCTATGTTCTCAGTGCCAGATATTCTCAAATATTCTAGAAAAAATAATGTTTCATTTTCGGGTCATTTGGAGAACTTTTATTTTCGGGGTATTTTTTATTGCACGGATAATTCAGAAAACAGACAGAAAATACTAGTTTTACTTTATTTAATCTAAATAACAGAAAGTAAAAGGAGGGTAAAGAAGGTTGTGCTTTCTAACTTCATCCATGTCATGCTCATCAAAAGGAATCTACTAACAAGGTTGACCAGGTCTTGTTAACAAACTCATTTCGAATAACATGAAACCGGAGAAATTTCGAATAACACTATGTTACCTCAACGGGGATATGGACATCCCCAATAATAACAATATCATATTTCTTCTTGATAGTAGGAAGAGGAAATTCAAAACCTCCAAAAATAATGGATGGAATTTTCCCAATAGAGTTGATACTATGAACATGAGGTTGTTTCCTCGGAAAGTGTACCGTATGCTCATTACCATTAACATGAAAAGTGACATTTCCCTTGTTGCAATCAATAACAGCCCCTTTACTACCTGTGTCGGGTTATCAAGACCGTTCGTTTCTTCAATAGGTGATGAATTAAGACCATGTATTTCTTCAACAGGCGGTAAATTCTTAACATCTTCAGCTTTTATACCTTTTTCTTTCATAGATTTATTTTCCTCTTGCATATCTTCAGGACTGAGAAATAGAACACCCCTTTTCTTTGGAGTTGGCTTAGGAGTTGGTTCAGGAAGTGTCCAATTATTTTCATTGGTCAACATATTATTCAATAGAATTTCAGCTTGATCGCCAGTTCTTTCCCTGAAAACACAACCAAAGACAACTATCCGTGTGGTCTCTGGAAGCATCGGTTAGTCCATTATAAAAGATATCAAGTATTTCATTTTTCTTGAGAGGATGATCAGTCAAAGCATTAAGCAATTGGAGAAGCCTCCCCCAAGCTTGTGTGAGACTCTCTTCTTCAATTTGCACAAAATTATATATATCCCTTAAAGCAGCTTGTTTCTTATGAGCAGGGAAATATTTAGTAGAGAAGTAATAAATCATATCCTGGGGACTACGCACACGACTAGGATCAAGAGAATTAAACCATGTTTTAGCATCACCCTTTAATGAGAAAGGAAATATTTTAAGAATATAATAGTAGCGAGTTTTCTCATCACTAGTGAACAGGGTGGCTATATCATTTAATTTAGTAAGATGTGCTACAACAGTTTTAGATTCATAGCCATAAAAAGGATCAGATTCAACCAAAGTAATTATCTCAGGATCAACATAGAATTCATAATTCTTATCAGTAACAAAGATAGGTGAAGTAGCATAAGCAGGATCATATTTCATTCTAGCATTCAGAGTTTTTTCTTTAAGCTTAGCTAATAATTTCTTAAGATCACTTCTATCATTGCAAGCAAGAAAGTCTCTAGCAGTTTCTTCATCCATAACATAGCCCTCAGGCACAACAGGCAATTCATATCTAGGGGGAGAGTCTTCATCATCACTTTCATCAATATTATCAGTTTCAATAACTTCATTCTATCTAGCCCTAGCAACTTGTTCATCAAGAAATTCACCAAGTGGCACAATAGTATCAAGCATAGAAGTAGTTTCATCATAAGTATCATGCATAGCGTATGGCATCATCAATAACATGCGACATATCGTAATTAATAGCAGAAGCAGGTTTAGGTATCGCAACCTTACTCAAAACAGAAGGTGAATCAAGTGAATAGCTAGATGGCAGTTCCTTACCTCCCCTCATAGTTGAGGGATAAATTTTGGTTTTCTCGTCTTTCAAGTTCCTCATAGTGGCCAGCGGATATAAATCCCAAGTGACTCAAAGAACAGAACTATGCTCCCCAAAGAACGGCGTAAAATGGTCTTGATAACCCACAAGTATAGGGGATCGCAAAAGTTTTCGAGGGTAGAGTATTCAACCCAAATTTATTGATTCGACACAAGGGGAGCCAAACAATATTTTCAAGTATTAGCAGTTGAGTTGTCAATTCAACCACACCTGGATAACTTAATATCTGCAGCAAAGTATTTAGTAGCAAAGTAGTATGGAAGTAACGGTAACGATAGCAAAAGTAATATTTTGGGTTTTATAGTGATTGTAACAGTAGCAACGGAAAAGTAAATAAGCGAAGAACAATATGTGAAAAACTCGTAGGCATTGGATCGGTGATGGAGAATTATGCCGGATGCGGTTAATCATGTAACAGGCATAACATAGCGAATACATGAACTCCTCAAACTACGTTCATCACCGGGAGTTGTCCCGATTATTGTCACTTCGGGGTTGCCGGATCATAACACATAGTAGGTGACTATAGACTTGCAAGATAGGATCAAGAACTCACATATATTCATGAAAAAATAATAGGTTCAGATCTCAAATCATGGCACTCGGGCCCTAGTGACAAGCATTAAGCATAGCAAAGTCATAGCAACATCAATCTCGTAACATAGTGGATACTAGGGATCAAACCCTAACAAAACTAACTCGATTACATGATAAATCTCATCCAACCCATCACCGTCCAGCAAGCCTACGATGGAATTACTCACGCCGGCGGTGAGCATCATGAAATTGGTGATGGAGGATGGTTGATGATGATGATGGCGACGGATTCCCTCTCCGAGCCCCGAACGGACTCCAGATCAGCCCTCCCGAGAGAGATTAGGGCTTGGCGGCAGCTCCGTATCGTAAAACGCGATGAATCTTTCTCTCTGATTTTTTTCTCCCCGAACATGAATATATAGAGTTGGAGTTGAGGTCGGTGGAGCACCAGGGAGCCCACGAGGCGGGGGCGAGCCCAGGGGGTAGGCGCGCCCCCACCCTCGTGGACAGGGTGTGGGCCCCCTGGCCTTGATTCTTTCGCCAATATTTTTTATTATTTCCAAAAATAATCTCCGTGAAGTTTCAGGTCATTTCGAGAACTTTTGTTTCTACACAAAAATAACACCATGGCAATTCTGCTGAAAACAACGTCAGTCCGGGTTAGTTCCATTCAAATCATGCAAGTTAGAGTCCAAAACAAGGGCAAAAGTGTTTGGAAAAGTAGATACGACGGAGACGTATCAGTTCCACACCAGAGTGGTATGCTACGTCTTGAGCTTGTGTTGGTTTTCCTCGAAGAGGAGAGGGTGATGCAGCAAGTGTAGCGTAAGTATTTCCCTCAGTTTTTGAGAACCAAGGTATCAACCCAGTAGGAGGCTCCTCAAAAGTCCCACGCACCTACACAAGCAAACTGAGAACTCGCAACCAACGCAATAAAGGGGTTGTCAATCCCTTCACGGCCACTTCATGTAAAGTGAGATCTAATAAAGATAGTATGATAAGATAAATATATTTTTGGTATTTTATAATATAGATGCAAAAAGTAAAGATGCAAATAAAAGTAGATTTAAAGAAAATATGATAAGAAATAGACCCGGGGGCCATAGGTTTCACTAGTGGCTTCTCTCAAGATAGGATAAGTATTATGGTGGGTGAACAAATTGCTGTCGAGAAATTGATAGAAAAGCGCATAGTTATGAGATTATCTAGGCATGATCATGTATATAGGCATCACGTCCATAACAAGTAGGCCGACTCCTGCCTGCATCTAGTACTATTACTCCACACATCGACCGCTATCCAGCATGCATCTAGAGTATTAAGTTCATAAGAACAGAGTAACGCATTAAGCAAGATGACATGATGTAGAGGGATAAACTCATGCAATATGATATAAACCCCATCTTGTTATCCTCGATGGCAACAATACAATACGTGCCTTGCAACCCTTTCTGTCACTGGGTAAGGACACCGCAAGATTAAACCTAAAGCTAAGCACTTCTCCCATGGCAAGAAAAACCAATCTAGTGGGCCAAACTAAACTGATAATTCGAAGAGACTTGCAAAGATAACTTAATCATACATAAAAGAATTCAGAGAAGATTCAAATATTATTCATAGATAAACTTGATCATAAACCCACAATTCATTGGATCTCGACAAACACACCGCAAAAAGAGTTTACATCGAATAGATCTCCACAAGAGAGGGGAGAACATTGTATTGAGATCCAAAAGAGAGAAGAAGCCATCTAGCTAATAACTATGGACCCGTTGGTCTGTGGTAAACTACTCACAACCCATCGGAGGGGCGATGGAGTTGATGTAGAAGCCCTCCGTGGTTGATTCCCCCTCCGGCAGAGTGCCGGCGAAGGCTCCAAGATGGGATCTCATGGATACATAAGGTTACGGCGGTGGAAATTGTGTTTCGTGGTGCCCTGGATGTTTTCAGGGTACGGAGGTATATATAGGAGGAAGAAGTATGTCGGTGGTCGCCCGAGGGGCCCATGAGACAGGGGGCGCGCCCTATAGGGGGGGGGGCGCCCTCCTATCTCGTCGCTTCCACGGAAGCTTCTTGACTTGCACTCCAAGTCCTCTGGATCACGTTCGTTCCAAAATCACGCCTCCAAGGTTTCATTCTGTTTGGACTCCATTTGATATTCCTTTTCTTCGAAATACTGAAATAGGCAAAAAAAACAGCAATATGGGCTGGGCCTCCGGTTAGTAGGTTAGTCCCAAAAATGATATAAATGTGTAAAATAAAACCCATAAACATCCAAAAGGGGTAATATAATAGCATGGAACAATAAAAAATTATAGATACATTGGAGACGTATCAAGCATCCCCAAGCTTAATTCCTACTCGTCCTCGAGTAGGTAAATGATAAAAAGAGAATTTTTGATGTGGAATGCTACCTAGAATAATTCTTAATGTAATTTTCTTTATTGTGGCATGAATGTTCAGCTCCAAATGAATACAAAATAAAAGTTCATATTGATAAAAGAAATAGTAATACTTCTGTAGCGACCCGACCTCAGATGGTCAAGTCTCTGTGCTTCCGTGTCATCCCTGGATCGGTAATGCTGACACACACAGTACTCGAAGGATTTATAACAGAGTAGCAATCACACACTTATTACATCGAATGTCTCAAAAGAGAACTTCTTACAATAATATGGCTTAAGGCCATCTAATACAATAACAGCGGAAGGCTTGGAAGATAAAGTGAGTCCATCTACTCCAACGGCAAGATAGCTGAGCTGCACGGCAAGAACGACCTATCGAACCTTACTCCTCGTCTGAAAAGTCTGCAACATAATACGTTGCAGCCCGAGAACGGGCCAGCACATGGAATATGCTGGCAATGTAACACAATAGAGCAATAACAGAATAATGCTACCACTACATGCATTTTGGCTGGTGGAAAGCTCTCTGATTCTGATTATGGAAAGCCAATTTTTCCCTACAACAAAGGAATAAATTTTAATTTAACTATCATGGTGGTTGAATCATCATTGAGAAGGTATAACCCCAACGCAATCCCAATTAAAATAGTTAACATCCCAGCAATATTAATTTAGAGTGATGAGATACGTGTGAATACTCAAGTAGTAGATACTCAGAATTGTCCATAACCGGGGACACGGCTAACCATGATTAGATTGTACACTCTGCAGAGGTTTATGACTTTTCCCCACAAGACTCGATCGCCTTCGTTGATTTCTCGTGACTGCATGGTGTTTGAGAAACGGATGACCGAGACACAGTCTTTCGTAAACATTAACTCTCTACTCCGGTAGACCATACCAAACCTACAAAACCCACTACCGCTGATCTACCTCTTCAAGAGCTTCACGTAACTTACTCAACTATGCTAGAGCCCATAATAGCTTGTGGCTGCACACGGAAGTTTCTAGCATGAATAATCTCGGCCCCTTTGAGCCTGGTGGCGGTCCATAGGAAGATCACACGGATACCCCAGGATTTCCAAAACAAAACAGACAACACTGGGTTCCCTGTGTGCCTCAATCCACCCAAATGTGTATTAAAGTTGCCACCTTAAGTTAACCATTAATTAACAATCTCACATCTGTCATGGATAACTCTCAAACCCAACCACGTCTCACGAGCATAGCATAGCAATATAAGCAACACGTAGAAGTAACTCCCAAGGTTTGAATGCAGGACAATAGGTTCCTACCTCATCATCTACCTCCCAACCCACAAATTAATTACATCCTAACCATGCAATGTGTGAGGGTTGAAACTAATGCATAAAAACTGGGTATGAAAAGAGTATGATCAAAGTGTTACTTGCCTTGCTGACGATCTGGGAATCCTAGAGACTCGTAGTAACACGCTTCGCACTCCGGGAATTCTATCGCAAACAAACAACAGCATACATAAGCAACAAGCAAAGATGCACAAACGAAACTTCAACTGAAAGAGGTTGACCAGAGAGTTCAACTTAAGAACTCCGGTTCACAAGAAGAATCAAACCAAACAGAGCAACGAAACTCAAACGGCAAAAGAAACAAGATCCGTTTACTAATCTGAACTAGGGTCAAATTTTACAGAGGCAAAAACTTGTTTGAGTTGGCTATTCGGAAAGAGGGTTTCGATATGAAACTCCAGGCGCTTGAATTGCCTGATTCCGATAAACGAGCGAAAAGTTATACTAGTTCGAACATCGGATCAGAAATCGCGATCGGAAAAATCGCGGAATAAATCCGATAAAAAGAAAACGACGAACGGCTAAACGAACGAACATTTGTTAGCAGAAACTAAACGACGAACACGTTCGTTAGAACGAACGAACGAGCGAACGCTCGCTAAACAAATATACCGGAGAATAAAACCGATCTATATAAAAAACGAACTAGGGTTTTTTTCTAAAAAAAACCGACGGGGTTTTTCTTTTTAAAAAACCAGGCGGCGGTGCGGCTACCTCCGGCGAGGTCGTCCGGCGAGGTGGGCAGCTCCGGCGGGGCTCGGCGAGGGGCGGCGGCGGCTAAAGGCGGCGGCGGCTCGGCAGGCTCGGGCGGGCGGCGGCTCGGCAGGCTCGGGCGGCGTGGCTCGGCTCGGCTGGCCTTGGCGAGGGGCGGCGGTGGCAGCGACTGGGCTCCATGGGGGGGGCCTGGGTGGTACTTAAAGGTGGGGAAGGCGGCGGCTCTGACTTGGGAGGGGTCGGGCGGAGGCGGCGGCGATCCGGACTCTCCGAGTCCGGCGGCGGCACGGCGGGGGAGGCGGTGGCGCGGGCGGGCCGGCCTGGCTCGGCTGGGCTTCGGCCCAGTCGGGCGCGGGTCCTCTTTTTTTTTAAACGTTCCGCCGACAGAAAAAAAAACCTAGAGAAAAAATAAATAAAAATCTAAAAATTCCTAAATAAGTTTTCTCCGTCTAAATGGAATATTTAGAACAGGATGAACTTTTCTTGGCCCCTAAAATGCAATTTTTAAAACATGCAAAATTTTCTATGGCGAATAAAATTCCAAAATAAATAAAATAAAAACCAAATAATGATTTTAACATTTTTCCTCCGGTATTTCAATTATTTTGGAGAAGTCATATTATCTCCCCTCATTTATTATTTAAAATGAAATATTTTCCGGAGAGAAAATAATTAAAACCAAAAATCCTCGCCTTCACTACTTGATAAAAATCAAATATGAAAATCGAAAAATCCCCAACTCTCTCCGAGGGTCCTTGAGTTGCTTAGGATTTCGAGGATTGCAAACAAAAGGCAATAAAATATGATATGCATGGATGACCTATGTATAACATGCCAAATTGAAAATTTGGGATGTTACAAACCTAAACCCCTTAAGATGAATCTCGCCCTCGAGATTCGGGTTGGCTAGAAAATAGGTGCGGATGGTCCTTGCGAATATCCTCTTCTCGCTCCCAGGTGGCTTCCTCATCGGTATGGTGGCTCCACTGAACTTTGCAAAACTTGATAACCTTGTTGTGAGTGACTCGTTGTCGAAATCAAGAATCTTTATTGGCTTCTCCTCATAGGTCGATTACTATCCAAATTGAATCGCCTCCAAGGGCCTTTGTATCATTTAACGGTATATCGGCCATCTCAAAGCATGGCACTTCTTTAGCTGTGATACGTGAAACACATCGTGAACTCCTGACAATACTTCAGGTAACTCCAGCTTGTAGGCAACTTCTCCCATCCGTTCCAAAACACGATACGGTCCTACAAATCTTGGGGCTATATTTCCCTTTACTCCAAAACGTTTCACTCCCCTCAAGGGTGATACTTGCAGATAGGCTCTGTCTCCAATTTCATAGGTTACTTCCTTGCATTTTGAATCTGCGTAACTCTTCTGTCTAGACTGAGCAATCTTTAGTCTGTCTCTGATCAGTTTAACCTTCTCCTCTGATTCCTTGATCAAATATGGTCCAAACAACTGACGGTCTCCAACCTCATCCCACATCAATGGTGTTCTACATCTGCGTCCATACAGAGCTTCGAACGGTGCCATCTTCAAACTGGCCTGGTAGCTGTTGTTGTATGAGAACTCTGCGTACGGCAAATTGTCATCCCAACTAGATCCATAATCTAGCGCACAGGCTCTCAACATGTCCTCCAGAATCTGATTGACTCTCTCTGTCTGTCCATCCGTCTGCGGGTGGAACGCGGTACTGAACTCCAATCTGGTACCCAAAGTCTGGTGTAGCTGATGCCAAAACTTTGAAGTAAACTGCGTTCCTCTATCTGATACGATGCTCCTCGGAACTCCATGCAAACATACGATCCTAGTCATATATATCTTGGCCAACTTTGCACTTGTATAGGTTGTTTTCACCGGGATAAAATGAGCTACTTTGGTCAAACGATCCACAACTACCCATATTGAATCATATCCTGCCTTGGTTCTGGGTAATCCAGTAATAAAGTCCATGCCAAGTTTGTCCCACTTCCATTCGGGTATTGGCATAGGCTGTAATAGTCCTGCTGGCTTCTGATGCTCTGCCTTCACTCTCTAACATACAACACATACGGCTACATACTCGGCAATATGCTTCTTCATACCAGTCCACCAGAAACGTTCCTTCAAGTCCAAATACATCTTGGTCTTTCCGGGGTGAATCGAGTATGGTGAGTCATGGGCCTCCTGAAGTATTAACTTCCTGATCTCCGAATTGTTGGGCACATAAATCCGGTCCTCAAACCACAAGGTATCGTGCTCATCCTTTTGAAAACCTTTGGCCTTTCCTTCGCCCATCTTCTCTCTTATCTCAGCAATCTCTTTGTCCTCCTTCTGAGCTTCTCGAATCTTGTTCAACAATGTCGACTGAACCTCCATTGTTGCAAGAAAACCTCTTGGAACAATCTCCAATCGAAGTTCCATGATCTCCGCAGCTAACTCCTTTGGCAATCCTTTGCTTTCAAGGATATTAGCATAACTCTTCCGGCTCAAAGCGTGCCTTTCTGACGTTGGCCTTTCCGGATGATAGTGTAGCTTCATGTCGTAATCCTTTATAAGTTCCGACCATCTCCTGCATGCGAGGTTTAATTCATTCTGTGTGAAAATGTACTTCAAACTCTTATGATCCATGTACACATCACAACGGTTTCCAATAAGATAATGTCTCCGTGTCTTCAACGCATGTACTACAAATGCTAACTCCAAATCATGCGTGGCATAGTTCAACTCATGTGGCTTCAGCTTGTCGTGAGGCATACGAAACAACTTTTTCCGTCTGCATAAGAACACATCCAAGTCCCAAGCGAGAGGCGTCACAATACACTTGAAACTCCTTATGTATGTCTTGCAATGTCAAGACTGGGCTGTAGTCAACCGTTTCTTCAACTCCTGAAAGCTTGTCTCGCAATCCTCTGTCCATTTGAACTTAGTATCCTTCTTTAGCAATTCAGCCATTGGCTTAGCAATCTTGGAAAAATTCTCAATGAATCTCCGATAATATCCTGCCAGTCCAAGGAAACTGTGCATCTCGCCAACTGAAGTGGGTGCCAACCATTCGATGTTGATCGAACCTTACAGGATATACCGCTATACCCTCTCTGATATAACATGCCCAAGAAATCCAACTTCCTTCAACCAAAATTCGCACTTGCTGAATTTGGCGATAACTTGGTGTTCCCGAAGTTTCTCGAGAACCAAACGCAAGTGTTCCGCGTGCTCCTCTTCGTTCTTCGAGTATACCATAATATCATCAATAAACACAACAACAAACTTGTCCAAATACTCCATGAACACCTTGTTCATCATACTCATGAAATAGGCAGGGGCGTTAGTCAGTCCAAATGACATGACTGTATACTCATATAATCCATACCGTGTGGTAAATGTTGTCTTTGGTATATCCTTCTCTCGAATCTTCAACTGATGGTATCCTGATCGTAGATCAATCTTTGAAAACACCTTAGCTCATTGCAACTGATCAAACAGATCATTAATCATCGGTAAGGGATACTTGTTCTTTATCGTTACTTCATTCAGAGCTCGATAATCGACAACCATCCTCAGGGATTTATCCTTCTTCTCCACCAAAAATCTTTGGGGCTCCCCAAGGTGATGAACTTCTACGAATGTAACCTTTCTCCAATAGCTCCTTGATCTGCTTCTTAATTTCCTCTAGATCATTTGCGGGCATCCGATAGGGTCTCTTGGATATTGGCCCTGTACCTGTCAATAGCTCTATCAGAAACTCGATGTCTCGATCCGGTGGCATGCCTGGTAACTCCTCTGGGAAAACATCCGGATAATCCTTTACTAAAGGTACTTCCTCCTGTACAACTCCCGTGAGGGCATTCACTTGTCTCCTTCTAGGCACATGCCTAGATACATACTTAATCCTTTTTCCCTCTGGGGTGGTAAGATAAATTGACTTGCTAGCACAGTCAATACTTCCTCCATATTTTGACATCCAGTCCATACCTAATATCACATCCAATCCTTGCGACTCCAAGATAATTAGGTCAGACGGAAAAACATGCGTGCCAATGATTAGGGGTATCTGGGTGCACCATCTGCTAGCCATGTACTGCTCGAGCGAGCTCACTAGAAGAGGGGTCCTAAGGGTTTGGGTTGGTAACTTAAACTTTTCCACAAATCCCCTTGATATGTATGAATGCGATGCACCAGTATCAAAAAGAACAAGAGCGGTAAATGACTGAACCAAAAACTTACCTATTATCGCGTCCGGCTGCTCTTCAACTTCCTCCATGTTAACGTGGTTCACTTGTCCTTTGTTGAATGGATTGGGCTTCTTCCCAGCGCTCCCATTTCCGTTTCCATTCTTTCCTTCAGGGCAGTCATTGGCATAGTGCCCTGTCTTCCCGCACTTAAAGCAAATAACTTGGCTTAAGTCCCTCTTGGCGGGTGTAGCTGGGTTAGAGCGATTCTGATTATTGTTGACTCCATTCCCATGCCTGTTCTTCGCACCATTTTGATTATGTGATCCTCCTCCAGTATGGTTATGACCTCCATGGTTATGAACAAGTCCTCCCGAGTTCGGGGTTAAGCGAGGCTTCTGGTGAGCTCTGAGTTATACTTCCCTTGTCCATACTTCCTCTTACGGCTCTCAATCTGCTGTTGCTTTCCCTCAATCATTAGGGCCTTATCTACCAACTCCACGGTAGTTGTTGAAAGTTGCCACCATCAACTGCATACTCATCTCATCATTCAGCCCTTCCATGAACTTCTCACCTTCGCGGCATCTGTGGCCACATCATCAGGGGCATAGCGTGATAACTTGCTAAACTCATCCACGTACTGGGCCACAGTACGGTTCCCCTGGCGTAAGTTGCGTAACTCACACTTCTTTATCTGCATGGCTCCAGTTGAGACATGGGCCGTCTGTAAAGCTTGTTGGAACTGGTCCCAAGTGACATTGGCTATAGGAAAAGTAGCCGTGTAATTCTCCCACCATGCGGCTGCTGGTCCATCCAATTGATGTGCGGCAAAGCGCACCCTTTTAGCATCCGTGCATCCTGCGGTGGTTAACTGCCTTCCAATACGGCGTAGCCAATCATCAGCAACTATTGGCTCGGTGCTACTGGAAAACACCGGCGGTTGTAGCCTCAGGAAACGGTTTAAATTGTCCACTGGCGGCGGGTTGTTGTTGGCATTGTTGTTGTTGTTGTTGCCCTGGTTCTCGAACTAGCAATTGCATCAAGGCATTCTCGTCTTTGGATCAACTGGGTGAGCTTCGGTGGGAAAACAAAACCGGTCCCGTCTCGGAGGCATCTGAGGGTTTTAGATGGAAGAGATTAGAATAGAAAAAGATCTAGGGGGAAACACTACCCATATGCATATGAGGCAAACACACACATTCATTCAATCAATCAAGCAAGGGCATACAAAACGGTCTAGGACTATCGCATAAGTGCTCAACTACTACTAATTACATGGGGGGGATACTACAATTATAAGGTGGTCATCTAGAAATTTTGATCGGTGGAAGACTCCATGATGTCTGCTGCAGCTTTGTCTTCGTAGTCATCATCACTTGGATCAGAGTCGGTGTCGTCGATGATGATGTAGTTGTCCGGACAAGTGGGATCTTCTTCCTCTTCTTCCGGTGCTGGTCCTCCCATGAAGACTCTGATATTCTTGACTAGAGGTCGTCATTCTTCTCCAGTAGGGTCTTGATTTCTTCCTCATATCCATCACGTGTAAACTTGAGTTCTTCCTCCAGCTCGATGATCCTAGTTTACGCCTTCTTCATCTCCATCATGTCTGTGCACATCTGGTTCTCCTGACGCCGAATGTGCTGGTTTAGCTCCTGGATGTAAGCTGCAATGGACCTATCCTTCTTGGTGCTGATTACTTCCCATTGCTCGTCTTGGCGCCCACATATTTGATATGGAGTCTTTAAGCTCCCGGTTGTAGACTTCTCCAATGCGTCCCATGGTAATGTGAGCTACCGTACTCTTGCCAAGGCTCCAGGTGGGTGCTTCAAAAGAAAACTCTATGGGCTTGAAAGTTGGCGAGAACGTCCTTCCTGGAACTTGTACTTGAATCATCCAGCGCTCTTCTTCTGGTAAAGTGGCATTGTACGTCCCGGTGAAGCTTGGTATTCCAATATTCGGTACCTAGTGACTTCCTTCAAGTGGCGTCCAAAAGGTGTGTCTTCATCCGGTTGTGCAAACTTGTTCTTCATTTCCGTCATCCTAAAGAGTGGAAAAATGGAGAGGAGTCAGAAATGAGTAGAGAAGAGTGACATATGGTTTTATCTTAGTGGTCGTGTCCTACACTCAGCGTGTGCTCTGATACCATCTTGTAGCGACCCGACCTCAAATGGTCAAGTCTCTGTGCTTCAGTGTCATCCCTGGATCGGTAATGCTGACACACACAGTACTCGAAGGATTTATAACAGAGTAGCAATCACACACTTATTACATCGAATGTCTCAAAAGAGAACTTATTACAATAATATGGCTTAAGGCCATCTAATAAGATAACAATGGAAGGCTTGGAAGATAAAGTGAGTCCATCAACTCCAACGGCATAGCTGAGTCTGCACAGCGACCTATCGAATCTTACTCCTCGTCTGAAAAGTATGCAACATAATACGTAGCAGCCCGAGAACGGGACAGCACATCGAATATGCACGCAATGTAACACAATAGAGCAATAACAGAATAATGCTACCACTACATGCATATTTGGTGGTGGAAAGCTCTACTGATTCTGATTTTGCGGAAAGCCAATTTTTCCCTACAAGAAAGGAATAGATTTTAATTTAACTATCATGGTGGTTGAAACCTCATTGAGAAGGTATAACCCCAACTCAATCCCAATTAAAATAGTTAACATCCCAGCAATATTAATTTAGAGTGATGAGATACATGTGAATACTCAAGTACTAGATACTCGTAATTGTCCCTAACCGGGACACGGCTAACCATGATTAGATTGTACACTCTGCAGAGGTTTGCGCACTTTTCCCCACAAGACTCAATCGCCTCCATTGATTTCTCGCACCGCATGGTGTTTGAGAAAGCGGATGACCGAGACACGATCTTTCGTAAACATTAACTCTCTACTCAGGGTAGACCATACCAAACCTACAAAACCCACTACCTGCTGATCTACCTCTTCAAGAGCTTCACGTAACTTACTCAACTATGCTAGAGCCCATAATAGCGTGTGGCTGCACACGGAAGTTTCTAGCATGAATAATCTCAGTTCCCTTTGAGCACAGGTGGCGGTCCATAGGAAGATCACACGGATACCCCGGGATTTCCAAAACAAAAGCAGACAACATTGGGTTCCCAGTGCCTCAATCCACCCAGATGTGTATTAAAGTTGCCACCTTAAGTTAACCATTAATTAACAATCTCACATCTGTCATGGATAACTCTCAAACCCAACCACGTCTACGAGCATAGCATAGCAATATAAGCAACACGTAGAAGTAACTCCCAAGGTTTGAATGCAGGACAATAGGTTCCTACCTCATGATCTACCTCCCAACCCACAAATTAATTACATCCTAACCATGCAATGTGTGAGGGTTGAAACTAATGCATAAAAACTGGGTATGAAAAGAGTATGATCAAAGTGTTACTTGCCTTGCTGACGATCCGGGAATCCTAGAGACTCGTAGTAACACGCTTCGCACTCCGGGAATTCTATCGCAAACAAACAACATCATTCATAAGCAACAAGCAAAGATGCACAAACGAAACTTCAACTGAAAGAGGTTGACCGGAGAGTTCAACTTAAGAACTCCGGTTCACAAGAAGAATCAAACCAAACGGAGCAACGAAACTCAAACGGCGAAAGAAACAAGATCCATTTACTAATATGAACTAGGGTCAAATTTTACAGAGGCAAAAACTTGTTTGAGTTGGCTATTCGGAAAGAGGGTTTCGAGATGAAACTCCAGGCGCTTGAATCGCCTGATTCCGATAAAAGAGTGAAAAGTTATACTAGTTCGAACATCGGATCAGAAATCGCGATCGGAAAAATCGCGGAATAAATCCGATAAAAAGAAAACAACGAACGGCTAAATGAACGAACGTTCATTAGCAGAAACTAAACGACGAACACGTTCGTTAGAACGAACGAACGAAATAACGCCGCTAAACAAATAAACCGGAGAATAAAACCGATCTATATAAAAATGAACTAAGGTTTTTTCTAAAAAACCGAAGGGTTTTTCTTTTAAAAACCGCGGCGGGCGGCTACCTCCGCGAGGCGGGCGGCTCCGGGGCTCGGCGAGGGGCGGCGGCGTTAAAGGCGGCGGCGGCGGCTCGGCAGGGCTCGGCAGCGGCGGCTCGGTCTTGGCGGCGCCAAGGGCGAGGGGCGGCGGTGGCGGCGACTGGCCCACTGGGGGCCCCGGTGGTATTTAAAGGGGGAAGAGGCGGCGGTGGCTCCGACCGGGAGGGGTCGAGGCGGCGGAGGCGGCGGCGATCCCGACTCTCCTAGTCCGCGGCACAAAGGGGAGGCGGTGGCGCGGGCGTGGCCGTCTGGCTCGGTGGGCTTGACCCCGGTCGGCGGTCCTCTTTTTTTTAACGTTCCGCCGACAGAAAAAAAAACCTAGAAAAAAATAAATAAAAATCTAAAAATTCCAAAATAAGTTTTCTCCGTCTAAATGGAATATTTAGAACAGGATGAACTTTTCTTGGCCCCTAAAATGCAATTTTTAAAACATGCAAATTTTTCTGGGGCGAATAAAAATCCAAAATAAATCAAATAAAAACCAAATAATGATTTTAACATTTTTCCTCCGATATTTCAATTATTTTGGAGAAGTCATATTATCTCCCCTCATTTATTATTTAAAATGAAATATTTTCCGGAGAGAAAAATAATTAAAACCAAAAATCCTCGTCTTACTACTTGATAAAAATCAAATATGAAAATCGAAAAATCCCCAACTCTCTCCGAGGGTCCTTGAGTTGTTTAGGATTTCGAGGATTGCAAACAAAAGGCAATAAAATATGATATGCATGGATGACCTATGTATAACATGCCAACTTGAAAATTTGGGATGTTACAACTTCAAGCATACTAATCAAAGCAATCATGTCTTCTCAAAATAGCATGGCAAAAGAAAGTTCATCCCTACAAAGTCATATAGTTAGGCTATGCTTCATTTTCGTCACACAAAGATGTTCCCAACTTCTATACCCCCGATGACAAGCCAAGCAATTGTTTCATACTTAAATAATCTCAAACTTTTTCGACCTTCACGCAATACATGAGCGTGAGCCATGGATATAGCACTATGGGTGGAATAGAATATGATGATGGGGATTGTGTGGAGAACACAAAAAAGAAGAAAGTCTCACATTGACGAGGATAATCAACGGGCTATGGAGATTCCCATCAATTGACATCAACATGAGGAGTAGGGATTGCCATGTAACGGATGCACTAGAGCTATAAATAAATGCTCAACAAAAGAAAACTAGTGGGTGTGCATCCAACTTGCTTGCTCGGGAAGACCTAGGGCATTTGAGGAAGCCCATCGTAGGAATATACAAGCCAAGTTCTATAATGAAAAATTCCCACTAGTATGAAAAAGACAACTTAAGAGACTCACTACATGAAGAACAAGGTGCTACTTTGAAGCACAATATATGAGACTCGCTACATGAAGAACAAGGTGCTACTTTGAAGCACAAGTGTGGAAAAAGAGATAGTAACATTGCCCTTTTTATTTATTTTCTTTTTTTTGGCCTTTCTTTTTTTTCTTTTTGGCCTTTCTCATTTTTTTATTGGGAAATGCTCTAATAATGATGATCATCACACTTCTATGGATTAAAACATAAAGATTACAACTCGAAACTAGAACAAGATATGACTCTATATGAATGCCTCCGGCGATGTGCAGGATGGTGCAATGAATCAAGAGTGACATTTATGAAAAATAATGCATGGTGGCTTTGCCACAAATACGATGTCAACTACATGATCATGCAATGGCAATATGACAAAAGTAAAGTATGTCATGATGATGATGAACGGAACGGTGGAAAGTTGCATGGCAATATATCTCGGAATGGCTATGGAAATGCCATAATAAGTAGGTATGGTGGCTGTTTTGAGGAAGATATAGGGAGGTTTATGTGTGATAGAGTGTATCGTATCACGGGGTTTGGATGCACCGGCGAAGTTTGCACCAACTCTCAAGGTGAGAAAGGGCAATGCACGGTACCGAAGAGGCTAGCAAAGGTGGAAAGGTAAAAGTGCGTATAATCCATGGACTCAACATTAGTAAAAAATAACTCATATACTTATTGCAAAAAATTATAATTCATCAAAAATCAAGTACTGCGCACATGCTCCTAGGGGGATAGATTGGTAGGAAAAGACCATTGCTCGTCCCCGACCGCCACTCATAAGGATGCACAAGCCAGGTACACTTCATGTTTCAAATTTTTTACACAACTTTAACCATACGTGCATGCTACGAGACTTGCTAACTTCAACACAAGCATTCTTTAAATTCATAATCACCCAACTAGCATGGCTTTAATATCACTACCTCCATATCTCAAAACAATTATCATGTATCAAGTTGATCATAGCATCCAATTCACTCCTATGATAGTTTTTTTATACCCAACTTGGATGCCTACTATTCTATGACCAATTTTATGACCATAGCAAATACCATGTTGTTCTAAAAGAATCTCAAAGTAATATAAGTGAAGCATGAGAGACTAGAAATTTCTTCAAAATTAAGATACCACCATGCTCTAAAAGATATAAGTGAAGCACATAGAGTATTCTAGCAAATTCAAATCAAATAGGATTCTCCCAAAAGGTGTGTACAGCAAGGATGATTGTGGTAAACTAAAAAGCAAAGACTAATATAATACACGACGCTCCAAGCAAAACACTTATCATGTGGTGAATAAAAATATAGCTCCAAGTAAAGTTACCAATGAACGAAGATTTAAAGAGGGATGCCTTCCCGGGGCATCCCCAAGCTTAGGCTTTTGGCTATTCTTGAATATCATGGGGTGCCATGGGCATCCCAAATCTTAGGCTCTTGCCACCCTTTATTCCATAGTCCATAAAAGCTTTACCCAAAACTTGAAAACTTCACAACACAAAACTCAACAGAAAATCTTATAAGCTCCGTTAGTGAAAGAAAAAAAAACCACCACATAAGCTACTGCAATGAACTCATTCTTTATTTAACTTGGTGTTAAACCTACTGTATTCCAACTTCTCTATGGATTATAAACTATTTTATTGTCCATAGATTCATCAAAATAAGCAAACAACACACGAAAAACAGAATCTATCAAAAACAGAACAGTCTGTAGTAATCTGTAACTAACGCAAACTTATGGAACTCAAAAAATTCAGCCAAAATATGAAGACCTATGCAATTTGATTATTGATCAGCAGCAATTGGAATCACTATTTTATCACGTTCTGGTGATTTTTAACAATTATTTTCGTGAGCCGAAAGTTTCTGGAAATTACAGCAAGATCAAATAACTATCATCCAAGAAGATCCTATAGGTTTAACTTGGCACTAACACTAATTAAACATAAAACCACATCTAAATAGAAGGTAGATGGATTATTTATTCCTAAACAGAAGCAAAAACAAAAAACAAAAAATAAAATTGGGTTGCCTCCCAACTAGCACTATCGTTTAACGCACCTAGCTAGGCATAAAAGCGAAGATAGATCTAAGTGGTGCCGTCTTTGGCACTTGGAGAGGAGGATATCCTTTCTATGACATTCATTCTTCTATTTAAGTTGAGCACATGGCCATTAAATGAAGAAGTAAGAATAAGCACGTTACGGAAGTTTGCCTCTAAACTAGACTTCATCTCTTCAATAATTTCATTCTGATAAAAGCACAAAAGAGTAGTTGATTCAACCTTATCATTCATAGGGTGCCAAAATATAGTTTTCATTTTTTCATAAGTGTCTATAGCATCCCCTTCAAGAAAACCTCCTTCAAAAATAGAATCTAAAACTTGTTTAAAAGAAGCGGGCAAGCCAACATAGAAACTTTTAAAGTAATCTTCAATTTGATATTGTGGAACATAGCTAGCCCGAATCCTTAATAACCTATCCCAAGCATCTTTTAAAGACTCATCACGTAAATAGAGAAAAATTCCAGAGTCATTCTCATCAAAATTATTCAAGCTCTCATTGGAGACCCCGGTGGATCTTTCTATAGCATCATTATTCATGAGCTTAGAGAGGATAGAGGGGTTATCCAAGGTACTAGAACCTAGGAAAGGGCCCTTAGTTCTTTTTGATTCGGCCATGGTAACGAGAAGGCAACACTACAAAAAAAATACTCTTCCGTGATGATACGTGTTTGTCACAGTAGGTCGCATTTTTTGTCATGCATGTACATCCATGACAAATTTATGACAGAATCAAGATAGTCATACCTGTGTTGTCGTAGAAGTGTTCCATGACATTACCAAAATTATCATCACGGAAGTGTCCACTTCCATGACGATAAATCGCACGTCACAGAAGTGCTTTCGTCAAGGGTGACCGACACGTGGCATCCACCGTAACGGAACGCCGTTAAGCTATCGGGCGGGTTTTGGATCCGATAACCCATTAACAGCCCCGACAAATGGGAAATTTCCACGTGTAAAATTCTTATTGGCCGGACGAAACACGTGTCAGCTCGTCAGTGGGTCAGATAGGCGCCTATGATATGTCGACATGTGCCACGGCCCACCACTGGCCCATTTAGCTTACAAATCCGGCCCGTTTGACTTGGTCAAAAGTTAACGGGCTGGCCCATGAAAAGCCTGTTAACGGTCTCTTCGCAAATAGCCCATTTTACGGCCCGTTAACTCACGACCCGTTAGGCACTAAAGGAAATCGGCCCAACAACGTCATGTGGGCCGTCGAATATAACACCAGCCCATTTCAATTTCGGCCCATGTATGGCCCACGACGTCTTTCGGCCCATATGAGGCCTTCGTATCTTTTGACCCTTTACAGGCCCACGGTGACTCTAGCCCATAATGAACAGTAATTTTCTTTGTACCCGTTAACGGCCCGTGATTTACATGGGCCGTTTCCAGCCCGTGTTAGCTTTCGGCCTATTGACGGCCCATACGTTCTTGGGCTCCTTTTTGGCCCTCGATTACTTCCGGCCCGTTACTGGCCTGTTCCCCTAATGGGCCAAATTCGGCCCATGGCAAGAGTCGGCCCGTTACTGGCATGTTCCCCAAATGGGCCAAATTCGGCCCATGGAAAGAGTCGGCCCGTTACTGGCCTATTACCCTAATGAGCCAAATTCGGCCCATGGCAAGAGTCGGCCCGTTTCTGGCCAGCCCGTCCTATATTCTGGCCCATTAACGACCCATTATGCCTCGATGTAATTAAGCTTTTGCAGTCCTACGGCCCGTTAACGACTGTTACCATCTTTGGGCCGATACCAATTACGCCCGATTGCGGCCCATGTAGACCCATTTATCCGACCGCTGAGGCCCACCGATTCTGAGCCCATTTATCGACGCCCGAGGCCCATCGATTCTGAGCCCATTTATCGACGGCCCGTAGGAGACCCATTGATCCTACGGCCCGTATATGGCCCATGGGTAGTTGCGGCCACTAGCAAACCAAGGGAAAAGAAGACTAAGAAATAAATAAGGCCGAAAATAACGCTAGGCTATTAAGTTGATTGCACAGATTACATCCACTCAGCATCAAAGATCGCCACCAGTGCAAATATAGGGAACACCCTACACTATACAAAAATGGCTTGCTGTTTTCTTTCAAATTATGTGGCTGCGTTAAGAATAAATTTTGTATCGCACCAAAACAAATTACAACTATATAAAAAAGGAAGGTTGGCATAAAACTTAATAGTCTAGCGTATAAATGCACCACCGTAAGTTCGTAAGCTTCGGTTCATTTGACCGGTATTACGTTTTCATGTTGTATTGTCCGATGGAGCACCATAACCCTCGCCTTCATTTCCCATAGGCTCTGAACAACATAGCAAATGTCGATAGTCCGGTTTCAAAACCATGCATATCTTGGACGACATTGAGCAATGTTTCTCCTTGTTTCACAAAGGGCCTCTGTTAGGGAATGGACTTGTGTCCGGAGCGCAGATACAACATTGCTTTGAGCTTGCATATCTTAATCATGAGGCGCAGTTTGGACGATATTGCCTTAACAACCAACCCAAGATACGCAGAACGTGCTTTTGGCAATCGTTAGTGGACAGTCTTGACCCACCGCAGCAAGAGCCGACATTGCGGTTATAGTTGCCTCGCCACCTTCGTAAGGTGGCGGTTCCACCATTTTTCCATAGCTCATTTGAAAAGTTGAGGTTTTACATTAGTAGTACCGTAGCGTAAGATATTAAGGAGGCAGCAAAACCAAACAAAATAGCTTTGGTCTATATCTGTAACTTATTCTGGTGAACCCATTTAAAATATTAGTTGTATTTTGTTGCAAAGTACATAATAAAACCAGGTTCCAAACATATGACCATGTACCATCGCTAATGTATTGTCTATTTCTTCACATTGTATTGAGGGCTAAGGATATACAGTAAGCATAGTATGACATCATTCATATCACAAAACAACTGAGAAAAGACAAACAGGCAATTGTAACATTGTGTGGGCAAGTCCAGCACGGAACTATATTACGGGTCAAGATCAAAGGAACATCACTCCTCCCTTTTAAACCTTGTAAGGTGCAATGATACGCTAAGATAATTGTGTATAAAATTGAAAAGAGTAATAGACATTGGCTGCAAACCATGCGATTCAAGGCACAAGTCGATGTAAGTAGTAGTTAAAAGGCATGAGGATTAGGGACTTACAACAATGCTTTGGACTGGTGTAGTCATGCCCTTCTTCTTATTGGTGTGACAGTCCTTGAAGATTTCCACATCATTTGGTTCAGGTACTTTTTGGTCCTTGCGGGCTTTCCTCTGCATTTCGAACAAGTCAATATAGATCTAATAATATGGTACAGCGAAAAGAGTGAAGCAGCAGCTAATTACAAGAGCCTCATAGTGTGCAATATAGCTACGAGATCTTGTCGTCTGTTGGAATTTCACTTTCGTACGGTTGGCCTTGTTCTTTGAACAGTTCACCTACAAGAAGATAGATTTGTGTGGCACATGCGTCAATAGGACTTCAAAATGTGATCTGATCACATATATATATATATATATAATGTACCTGATACTTCGGATCGCATCCGATGTTTAACAAGGCCCCTCCAGTCTTCATCCGATATATTTTCCACTGGAGATGTTTGGGAAAGTTCACTGTTAGCCTTGCCTTCAAAGTGAGTTTTCCTCAAGTTATACCGATACTATCACAGAGCAGACTTGAAAACATGGGTGCAAGCTTGTTTGGTTGCATCATCTTGGATATCCAACTTGAACCTCATCTGTTGAAAATTATGGGAGTCTCATTATCAGCAACCTAGAAAGTATGGGACAGAGCAAGACGATATTACTAGTTTCCATACATAACCATACTTACAGATAAATGGTCGAGGAAGGTGTTGAACTGGGTTTCGTCTTTGTCATTCCTGTATTGAATCCATGTTGGGAGGATACGTACATGACACCTAACGGCAACCGCTGCCTCTGATACTAACTTGGTTGACTCTGTAGCATCACGTGGCCTTTTTAAACCTGCCTCAAAACGGATCTCCATTCTTCCTCCTCTAGATTTAGTTAACCTATCGAGCATTATCCCTGATGTTTGTTTCCTCTTGCGCCTAGGTGCTAGTCCAACAACGAACATAGGAAGTGTTAGTGTACATCAAACCGTGAGACTACATATAAAGAAGCATGCAATCAAACTTGACTCCAGCAACTACCTTCTTGCTGTTGAAGCTCACAAGGTTCATCTGAATTGCAAACTCGTCTTGTGTCAAGAGTGCTTGGGAAGTAGTGTCGTGGCAAGGGAGCTTGGGAACGTCTTTGCTAGCTTCGATTGATGCACGAGTATGTCGTGGTACCGGTAATCTTGTGGTAGGTGTTGCAAGAAGTAGGGCCGTCTCTGCTTGTTTGGTGGCAGCTATTTGTTTCTGTTTGGCTTTTTTTGCAGCTCGTGTAGCATGGGATGCCGTGTTTGTAGAATTTTCCGCTGGACTTTCACCTTCTATTGCACCATCAATACCAGCAGAATCTGCAGGATTCATCCGCTTCTCATTCCCTGCCATTCTGTGTTTCTTCCTCTTTCTCTGTGCCATGTTAAGTCAAGCCGACAAGAAAAACGAATAACAATTTAGTTCTTCAGAACAAATTGATGCGTGATGCAGATGAACTAAACTTTGATGTTAGACAACCACATGATAGGAGGATGTAGTATGTATGAAAAACGGGACGGAAGAGATAACCAGAACTATGATGTGTAAACTAAGAAGAAGACATTTCACCAAATTAGAAGCAATGAAATGGAAGGAAGACACCATATGAAAGATGCTACAAATATCGCTCTGCCAAGTTAACAATGTCTCAGCATAAATGGCGATTAAACAAATGTGAAGCAGTACAAGAAATAAATCATATGCAAGATGCAAACAACATCACACTACCATGTTAGAGGACTCTCGTCATTAGTGCCATTGCATATTCACAGCATGGCATATTCACAGCTTATGATGTGTAAACTAAGGAGAAGGCATTTCAACAAATTAAAAGCAATGAAAGCTAGACACCATATGAAAGATGCAACGAATATCACTCTACCAAGTTAAAACTGTCTCGTCATAAGTGCCATTTCAACAAATTAGTAGTACAAGCTAGAAAAGAATGTGAGATGTAACCTAGATCACACTCTGAAGTCAAACATGTCTTATGATAAGTGATTGTTGCATGTTACACAACAGTACTAATTTGATGTAAGAACATGGTGTGATAGACAGATATTGTATGTTCTAGAAACAGGAACACGTGTCTTATTCAAGTATAATGTGTAAAGTAAGCAGATGGAATTCAACAAAATTAGAACCAATACAAGCTAGACATCACACATAACATGCAACCACATATAACAGTGTGTCGGGGAGGCTGATCATACCCACGGACACCTATGGGGCCCGGCGGAGCAGGCCCCTTGTGGTTCGGAGGGGGGCGGAGGTCGCACGAAGAGCGGATCGAGGCGATGCACACGAGCGGTTTACCCAGCTTCGGAGCTCTTCGGAGAGATAAAACTCCTCTTGCTGCCTGTTTGATCTATTGTGTTCTTGCTAGGGAGCAATGCGAGCTACAAAACCTAAGCGTGAGTGTATCTAGTCTATGGCGGTCAATGAACTGAACCTTGCGAAGACGCGAATCGAACCCCCTCACGTTGCACTCGGGCCTCCTTTTATATGCTCAAGGGTCTCCGACAGTGGCAACATAGGCGGGGGTACGAATGTAAAAACAGGAGTTGGTACACCTACTTGAACAGTGTACAGTGCAAAAATACCTAACTCTGACGGCAAGGGACAAAAGCAATAAATGCCTGTCGTTGTCGCCCAAATAGTGTAACAGAGACCGTCAGGTGCGCCTCCGCTCGCCACGATGGCGAGCCTGTCAGCGCCGCTCGTCGCTGCTCTCCGCTGGCCGCACAGCTGCTCGACACACGCCCATGGAACGGTCCCATGGCGACACGTCGCTGGGTGAGCTGGAGCGGAGACAGAGAGGAGTTGCATGCCATGACAGCGCCTTGCCGCGGCGAATCCTTGTCGCGCCCGGAGACTTGTCGCGCTCGAGCCTTCCCGGCAAGCTCCTCTTGCCGGGGCCTTGTCTTCTGTGTGCCTGGAGTGGCCTTCCCGACAAGCTCCTCTTGTCGGGGCCTTGTCTTCTCAATCTAATACTTTGTTCTTGAATGGCTTCAATGGAGCCACAAAGGAGATTGGTGGTGACGAGGCAAACCTTGCCGCGGGGTGCTGCAACTGTCCGTGCACGAGTACGGGATACTAGGGTACCCCTACTCTAGTACACCGACACAGTGCCAAGTTAGAGGGAGCACCAGTGATGCTGCACTAGGGGAGACGTGCTCATCATAAACACAGCTTTGTTGAGTGTCTATGCATGTGTTGTCTTGGAAATCATCTTGGGAGTGTGGAGGAGTAGAAACTATAGAGGCCCTCCGTTTGGAAGGAGCACCTTTATCCGCTGCCTTGCTAACTTCCTTCCGCTTTATTGATTTTGAATTGTCAAGTAAATCCGACAAGAAAAAGCAATAAAATTTTCTCTTCAGAACTCATTCATGCATGATCTTGACAATCACTACTTTGATGTAAGGCAAACACATGATACCAGGATGGAATATGTACGAAAAAACAGACGGCATGGCATGTTCTGGCTGTTTGTGTAAACTAAGCAGAAACCATTCCAACAAATAATAAGCAATGCAAGCTAGACACCACATGAAAAATGCAACCAATATGACTTTGCCAAGTTCAAAGCGTCCCATCATAAATGGAATTTCAACAAATTAGAAGCAGCGCATGCTATAAATCATATGAAAGATGCAACTAATATCGCACTGCATATACTAAAGGTGTCTCGTCATATTGATTGATGCGGGATACAAAAAAATCAATAGTTTTATGTAAGGACTGCTTAATAGACATATGTAGTATGTACTAAATACAGGAAGGCATGTCACATTAACAAGTATAATGTCACATTTACAGGAGTATAAGCTAAGCAGACTAGCACATGCAGTTTAACCAGATTGGAAGAATTACAATCTAGACACCATATGCAACATGCAACAACATATCACGCTGCCAAGTTAGAGCAAGCATCTGTGATGCTAGTGTAGGGGAAATGCTGTAATCAACTACAGAGCTACGTCCACTATCTTCATCTAGCATTTCTGTTTCTTGAGAATCATGTCGGGAGGTCGCTGCATTCTTTAAATGAGGAGTAGTCCCTTGCCTGCCTGCCTCGTCATAAGTGATTGATGAGGGATACACAAGAACATTAGTTTGATGTAAGAACATGGTTAATACACGTATGTACTAGTATGTACCAAAAAGCGAAGGCATGTCATATTCAAAGGTATAATGTGTAAGCTAAGCATATGCAATTTAACCAAATTCGAAGCAATACAAGCTAGACATCCGGCTGGAGTGGTAAACATGATCATCTAGGACCTGAGAGCCTGGTGGGAGGCGGGCTACTTCGCCACCATCGCGGCTTTTTAGTTGGCTTCCAGGTGATTCCTGTCTTTTGAGGATTTAGCAATGAAGCAAGTTTTAGGTTGAGCCTTTTTAGTGAAATCAACAATGTATAGATCACCTCTACGTATACCGGTAAAGACCATTTTATGATTGTCTCGACGAAACACTTGGCAATCAATTTCAATAAATATGACATTGAAACCGAAATCAGCAAGTCTAGATACTGAAAGTAAGTTGTAACCAAGAGATTCAACGAGCATGACATTCTAAATGGAGCTATCATGTGAGATGGCCACCTTACCGAGACCAACCACCTTACCCTTTGAGTTGTCAACGAAAGTGACATACTTTCGAGGACTATCATTTTTAGCAAGCTCACGAAACATGTCTTTATCTCCGGTCATGTGATCGGTACATCCACTGTCAAGAACCCATTCCTTTCCTCCTGACATATATCCCGAAGATTTGCCATAAGACCAAAGTGTCTCATTGCATCATCAAGATCGAAGTCACTATCATCATCCTCATCATAGTATCCATGTTCTACATCATCATGTGGTGGATCAAATCCTAGAGAGGTTAATTCATTAGAGTGAGTTTGACACAGATCTTTCTTATGAATTCTTATAGCTTCGGAAATAATATCACTAATAATTACAACATTTCCTTTGGCACGCATAAGGTCGGTGAGTTCAAATAGACGATCACCAAACATAGGATCACTAGTATTCATCTTACTCAAGGCAATAGATTTATAGAGAATCTCATCTAGATTTTTCAAGGAATAATTTGGAAAGCGTTCCTCAAGAAATTTCCATATAGTGTAGGCACACTCAAAAGTAGGCAAGATTCTAATCAAGTTTCTAGGCAAGCCTCTAGTGATAAGATTAACAGTTCTAAGATTTCTAGTCATGTCAATAGATTCATCAGGAGTAGGATGCATAGGATCAACATGAGGAGCACAAGGGCTAGCAATGTACTTGTTCAAATGATATTGATTGAAAATTACAAGCATCTCATTTTTCCACTCATGAAAATACTCTCCATCAACAATAGGCACTCTATGACTAAGACTCCCCGAAGTAGACTCATCCATCATCCTCCAATGGTGATTAAACCAAGGCAATGGAGACCAAGGCTCTGATACCACTTGTAGGATCTTGAGAAGAGGTGTCTAGAGGGCGGGGTGATTAGACACTAAGTACCAAAGTTGCAGTTTTTAACCTTATTAAAGTTTAAGTGGAGTTTAGGCCCAAGTTTAACTTTTTCAATACATAACAAGCAAGCATGCAAAGAGTATATGAGCAGCGGAAAGTAAAGCATGCAACTTGCAAGAAAGTAAGGGAAGGGTTTGGAGGATTCAAACGCAATTGGAGACACGGATTGTCGGGGATATGCCCCACGGTATGACCCGGCCGGAGTTATGACCCGGCCGGACTTGGCGATTCACCAGAAGACTCGGCTGGAGCTAGGCGACTCACTGGAGACCCGGCAGGCGGGTCAAACTGACGACAAGGCCCAAGGCCCAGTAGGCCGGTTCATGTGATGCTGGGCCGACTTAAGAAGAAAGGTGTAAGGAATATTTCCCTTGCAAGGAATCAAGACCCGGACTTGTATCCGGCTTGTAGTAGAAGATAGGCTAGTCCTAGTCCTACTAGGACTCCACATGTAACCCGCCCCTCTAACTTATATAAAGAGGGGCAGGGCTCCCCAAAGAGGGACAGGAAACAAGAAACAATATCTAGGGCTAGACACAAAGAGGAGAGTCGGCTTATACGGCGACTCCCTCATGAGTATAATGAGACCTAGCCTCAAACAGCATGTAGGGCTATTACCGGATGATGTTTCCCGGGGCCCGAAGCTGTCCAAATCCTTGTCTTGCGTGTTGATCCGCCCTGCGTCTCTCATCCCACTCAACCCCTCTCAAGCTACCACATAGATGCATTGGCCTCGCAACTAAGTCCTGACACTAAGGACATCTGACGTGTTAATTCCACGACAGGTGGCGCCCACCGTGGGGCTGGCGCACGATGGTGTGGAGTTCTTGGAGGGATCTTCCTAGGGATTGAGGAGCTTGCAATTTTCCGGATGAAGAAAAGCCGGTTTGAGGGGATCTAATATCAGAAGTTAAGGGTTGCATTGCATGCCATGGCACATACTTACGATCCGGTGATCCAACGTCATGTCAAAATTTTTTGGAGCGTGTTCTTGAGGCTAGGGAGTTTTCCACTGCAGATCCGATCCATACTGACGGCTTATGGTTAAATCGAAAGCAACAGTGCCAATCCACCAAACCTTATTGATTCGTGCATACTACGGTGGGTGCACGTAAGGAAAAGCGGTGATTGTTCCATACATCAGGAAAGCAGGAATTGGACTCGACCTCGAAACCGGCCACGACCCGGAGGGAGACCCACGGGTGGACACGGACTCGACCTCCATGGATGTGACTCGCCGTCCAACTCCACCGTGGCCAGCTTCCGAGCCGCCCCGTGCAAATCTCCGTTGAAACAGCTACTGCCGAGCCGCCTTCTGCTTCCGCTGTTGTGGTTCGTCCCGCGTGTCACCAGCTGCCACTACGGCCAGGGGCTCTCCCTTGCTGGAGCTATGCTAAGACTCCCGACTCTGAGCCGCCACTACGGCCAGGGGCTCTCCCTCGCCGGAGCTATGCTGAGACGCCCAACTCTGAGCCGCCACTACGACCTCGAGCCGCCCGCCTTGAATCGCCTGCCTGAACCGCCGCTGTGGTATCTCCTTGCCGGCGTCGGGTAACCCGCCTCCTATCATGCCGACTCAGTACTGCTGCACCCGGCGCGCCGGCTCGCCACTACAGTCAGCTGCTGCCATCCACGCGCGCTGGCTTACCGCCCACACCCGCACCCTTGCTCCTCCACTGCTGTGCCCGGCCTTAAGCCGCCAGTGCGCTCCCTCCGTCCCCGAGGCGTCCTTACCTCGTTGACCCGTGTTGCAGCCACGCTGAGTCGCCGTCCCTACCTCGAGTCGCTGCTGGCGCGAGACGCCGCGAGTCGCCGCCTTCACCTTGGCTTGACATGTTTCTATTCTGAACCGCTGGTTGAGAGTTGCCTTTGCTGGAGCAACAAGTGTGAAATACAGGAAAGAAGTAGTGAACGAGCTTTACAACAGTTTAGATCTTCAACAAGTTGAAGGTCAGGCTAAGCCTAATTCTGGAGGATTTAGTTTTTGATACTAAGGAAAAGTGCAGCACTTGTTCGGCTGCAGTCGACACTGAAATTCTAGAGAAGCAGTGCTGCTAAACATGAGGTTGCAGAGGTTAAAGCTTAAATAAATCACCGATTCCATGGGATGGCACAGTACGGTTAAACACCTCGCCGGTCTCGCGCACCTCGCTTCATGCCGCTGCTGTTTTGCGCGGCCTTGTCGAGTCGCCAGCCGTTTCCAAGGCATCTCCATGGTGGAAAAATCCTCCTGTTAGATCGATCTTTCTTAGTCACGATGGGAGCCATCTTGTTGTACAAATAACTACAAATGATGCTACTTTCTGAGGACTGTCAGAATCTATCATCCATGAAATACCAGAAGGGCCAGAATCTCCTCTCCTTATCACTCAAACAGATGACCAGGGCAGAGCCATCTCTTTTACTCAGTTGATCAATATTTTCTATAGTGGTGATTGGCTTTCTGATCCTTTGGGTACTTCAACTATTGCCGTGTCTGTGTCAAAAGTCATGAGGGACGGCGCTAAAACTTAAGACAGTATCTGAAGTGCTCACCACGAGCATAGAGGAGGCATGCTCCATGTTTACAGATACACTGGAGGTTTGGGGTTTGTTATTGGACTTGTGTACCAAGGTCAGACTAGTGCGGCTCACTGAGATCAAACCAAAGACAACTGTGGTCACGCATCAAGTCAACATGGTGTTGTACCATTCTCAAAATTGCCGTGGCGCCACCGCCGGTGCGGCCGGCCTCGGCAGCTGTCGCACGCCCCAACCGGCCTTGAAGCCGAGTCAAAACCGCCGAGGCTCGCCTCCGAGTCGGAGGAAGTCAAATATTACATCTATGAAAAATAAAGCTTCATGATTATGTTCAGCGGCTGAGAGAACAAAGGAAATACAAACGCAACAGCCGGAGCTATCGGCATCAGTCAAAGGATGAGGCATTGAAAAAAAAACAAGACTATGTCCAATATTATCTGGCATCAGTGTCCGCCTTATCCGACAAAAAATCAGGTGCTATATTTCCAAAGTTTTTTCATCACATATATTAATTCACCAGAAAACAATTGTTTGGTCTTGCGATATTTTACGCAGGATAATTGTTCATACAAAGGGGTTATTATACCGCTGATATGGATCGCGTGCCACCAACATCTTGCACAGACGCTCGTCCGTGCCATGCTTCCCCGCGGACGTACGGAAGCCGCCACCCCCACGGTCCAATTTACATCAAAACGACGCGGCTGACTCGCCTGTCCGCACCGGCTTACAACGCCGGTGCCGACCCTCCCCGTCCGCACCGGCTTATAAAAACTACGTCCGGCTCACCCGTGAGTGATTTCAGTTTCACCATAAGATATCATCAACTCCATGGCGGATTATTTTCGGCCTAAACAAATCAGGTGATATCCATCCAAGTTTATTTTATTATCACATGTTTTTTTTGTCAAAAAAAACAAGTTTATCTTTGCCTTGGTCTGCAATATTGTTTATGCAGGATAATTATTTATGACAAAAAGTGATATTATACCGCGGAGGTGGAGGCACGCTAACATCTTTTGGCATAGGTGGTCGTCGTTACTCTACGGACTCCCGCACCGGCTTACAACGCCGTGGCTGTCTCTCGCGACCATGCCGGCTTACAACGCCATGGCCGACTCGCGATCAGCGCCATAACGCCGCGGGCCATCTCTTACGACCACGCCGGCTTACAACAAGGAGGACAACTTACCCGCCCGCATCGGTTTACAGCACCACGGTTGATTCATCTGTCTGAGCCGCCTTTGATGTTGCAGTCATTTTTACGGTCCGTCTCTCGCGGCCTGGTCTACATCAACACACCGGGCCGCATTTTTCTGGATGAGCTGTTTATTGAGTATGAGCAAGTCACTACTTGGGAAGCCCGATTTCTCTTCCAACAAATTGGAGGCAAATTATCATATATTATCAACCGCCGTCTGCACTAGATGGCTCACTGGATAGGTGCACAAGTCGCCGGCACTACGGTTTGGTTAACTTTAAACAGCCAGTTGGAAGGAACCATTGGCCGAGTTGCTGACACGGCTCATACGGGATCATTTATAACCCGCCGCAGTCACCTCAACCTTCTGTGGATAATCACTAGCCTAACATATCAGGTGAAACACATCCAATATATTTTATATTACATAGTATTTTCTTCAAAAGAGCAATTACTTTGGTTTGCAAGTTGTCCCATGCAGGATTCAAACCGGTCTATATCACAGTTAATTATGGAGAATCTCAAGCCAACTCCTCAAATCATCTTGAGACTCGGGGGCTACAATGATATGACTCGGCAAAATTAGCCGGTTTCAATATATTCAAGATCATTGAAGGGAAAAATAACCCGGCCCCGGAGATTACTGCTATCGATGAAAATTTAAAAGCCGTCAGAAGATTTCCGGCTCAAAATAAGGACTCTGGTTTAAAATCCGGTTCAAGAGACATCTTTCTCCCACAAAGCACTGAAGCTCTTAAAAAGCCGGCCCAGGGTAAATTTGTCCCTCACAAAATTTTGAAGCTCTCAAATCCGGTTCAAAATCCGGCTCAATGTAAATTTGTCCTTCACAAATTTTTAAAGCTTTCAAATCCGGTTTAAAGTTCCGGTTCAAAATGCATTAATCTCTCGCAAGTTCGAGTTCTCAGAAAAATTAAAGGTTGCCAAAAGAATTTGCTGCTATGATGCGCGGTTCAAACTTGAGTATCCTGCCTTACGGCTTATCTTATTATGATCACTTGGGGGCTTCTTGGTCATCGAGCATAGCTATCAAGATTACCCTCTTGATCGGCGCAATGCCAAAACTTATATGATCACTTGGGGGCTTCCTGTTCAAACATAGGTCGTATTCGAACCAAAGAGAACATAGCTGTCGGTACCCTCTTGATCGGCATACTGGCAAACCCACTAGGGGGCTTCTTGATCATATCTGAATCATAGCTTAACCCCTTTGGGTCTGACGTGGGTCGTATTCGAACCAGCGTCATTAAACAACTCTTATGGTCACTTGGGGCTTCTGTTCAAACATAGGTCGATTCGAACCAAAGAGAACATAGCTGTCGATACCCACTTGATCGGCATCGCCAAAGCCACTAGGGGCTATATGATCGTGTTGAATCTTAGCTTAACCCCTTTGGGACGGTTTTGGTCGTATCCGAATCGAAGCCTCAAAAGTTTTATTCTATCTCTGGTAAAGTTTATTGTAGCCACAATTACTTAACTTGAGACCTTTTGGGGATTATATCTCAAATGTATATAAGTGTTTTATGATTAACCCGGCTTGACTTTTGACTATAAGTCGCCAGCTTATGACAACCATCATTTATATGGAAGCATTGGCTTCTAAGGATTGGGTTATCACCCTTACTACACAGGTCATGTAAAGCGGCGGTACAAATTCAATATCACAAAGGCTTATATGTGAGGTATTATGACCGCCCTGCGATAAACCGCCAAGGGTTCTTGTGATCTACTTGTGTGCGTGATAAGACTACATTTGTGTGGTTACCCGCCCTGGTTTTTGACGATAAGTCGCCAGGCATATGTTGTTTAAACTCTTTGCAGGATTTGCGTAAATATGACATATAAATGATTAAGTTCAAGCTCATTAACAAAGTTGATGCTTCAAAATGATGATCCGTTACGGATTTTTCTCAAAGGCTATAAGCCGCCGGGTTATAAAAATTCCGGCTTACAATGGAGGCGTATTAAATCGCCATCGGCCAAGAGCCGCCGAGTATTTAAACTCCGGATTTATTTGTCAACCGATGAGGTATTCAAATCTTTAATAGCCAAAAGTGGCTGGATTTTCATGATGATATTGAATGATTGAGGTTTTCATACCGGATTATATTATTCAAATCTCGAATAGCCAACATGGTTGGATTTCTATTGTGATTATCAATAACCAGTGCTATGATTGAGGTTTTGAAAGTCGCTTTAGCGCAACAACTATTATTTTTATCAATGGATATGATTTATTCTACAATGGAAGGAATAGTCCCGAGTCGCTGCAGGCTTACGACCCGGCACTTGGGGGCTATATTATTCAGATTGGGATTATATCAAATAGGCAAGTCCCATGTCACTGCCAGCATGCACCATGGCACTTGGGGGCTAATGTAAAGTCATTTTTTGATCAACTTATTGAAGACCCCACTCATCCCATTGTAATGAGCCGGCCCTTGTGGGCTACCAATTGCTCCTGTCAAAAATTCAAGGTACACACGCATTAATCCATTATATTGAACGGTCCACTATTTAGTTGGTGGAGTACAAAGCTATTAACCTTGTGGGCGTGGGTTCAAGCCCCATGGTGGAGACTATATTATATGATGTTATTATCAATTATATACAAAGTCCCGGCTCAGTATTATCTTACTAAGCCGGCCCTTGGGGGCTACACATTGCTGTTCAAATTTACATGGTTATATCTACAAAGTCCCTGCTCATTATTTGAATAATGACCCGGCCCTTGGGAGCTACACTGGTTGAAGTTTTCATGAGCATAAAGCAATTACAAGTCCCAGTTGCTGCAAGCATGACAACCCGACACTTGGGGGCTACATGTGTGGAATATTCAGTTTATATGATTGAGATGAATAAACCGGATTTCTTCAAGGTTGCAACCTTTATTGGAGCAAGTCTTAAACCATCGCTTTGTTCTGCTCAAGACTTGGGGGCTACAGGTAATATGGATATAAGGGAGAAAAATCTTCAAATTATCGCTTTGAGCAAATCAGAGGATCAATTACATAAACCGTGTCAACAACAATTATGACCCGGCATCGTCATTTTGTAATCGAGGCAGTTTTTGGTAATGATAAACCGCAAGTTTTACATCTTCAAGCCGCTGAATATCGATGAGTATTTGAAGACCAAAATTATTTAACGGCGCCTTGGAAGCCGATTCAAGTGGATTATTCTTCACAATATTTTTTTACGTGAGAAACCAACATCAACAAATTGAGTATGAAGCTAGCTTATTTGACCCGGATTTTCTAGATGAAGGAAATGACAATTGGACTTAAGGATAATCAGGTCCTGTCTCAGGAGAATATTTAACCCGGAGCGCAAGGAATTAAGGATGATCAGGTGCCAGCTTACAAGAATTTTTAACCCGGAGCACAACCTGCCAAAGTTGTCCTGGTGTTTATTTTGCAGGATCAGTTTAACATGGATAAATCCAAATTAAACTGGGGTCTAATGTCGGGGATATACCCAGCGGTATGACCCGCGGAGTTATGACCCGGCGGACTTGGCGATTCACCGTAAGACTCGGCCGAGCTAGGCGATTAATCGGAGACCCGGCAGCGGGTCAAATCGACGACAAGGCCCAAGGCCCGATGGGCGGTTCATGTGATCTTTGGGCCGACTTAAGAAGAAAGGTGTAAGGAATATTTCCCTTACAAGGAATCAAGACCCGTACTTGTATCCGACTTGTAGTAGAAGATAGGCTAGTCCTAGTCCTACTAGGACTCCACATGTAACCCGCCCCTCTAACTTATATAAAGAGGGCAGGCTCCCCAAAGAGGGACAGGAAACAAGAAACAATATCTAGGGCTAGACACAAAGAGGAGAGCCGGCTTATACGGCAACTCCCTCATGAGTATAATGAGACCTAGCCTCAAACAACATGTAGGGCTATTACCGGATGATGTTTCCCGGGGCCCGAAGCTGTCTAAATCCTTGTCTTGCGTGTTGATCCGCCCTGCGTCTCTCGTCCCACTCAACCCCTCTCAAGCTACCACATAGATGCATTGGCCTCGCGACTAAGTCCTGACACTAAGGATATCTGACGTGTTAATTCCACGACATGGATGTTTTTATCATGGTTCCGATAGGTGGTGCTATCGTACATCCACGCTGATGGAGACTTCAACCCACGAAGGGTAACGGCTGCGCGAGTCCACTAAGGGCTCCACCCACGAAGGGTCCACGAAGTAGCAACCTTGTCTATCCCACCATGGCCGTCGCCCACGAAGGACTTGCTTCACTAGCGGTAGATCTTCATGAAGTAGGCGATCTCCTTGCCCTTACAAACTCCTTGGTTCAACTCCACAATCTTGTCGGAGGCTCCCAAGTGACACCTAGCCAATCTAGGAGACACCACTCTCCAAGAAGTAACAAATGGTGCCTTGATGATGAACTCCTTGCTCTTGTGCTTCAAATGATAGTCTCCCCAACACTCAACTCTCTCTCATAGGATTTGGATCTGGTGGAAAGAAGATTTGAGTGGAAAGCAACTTGGGAAAGGCTAGAGATCAAGATTCATATGGTAGGAATGGAATATCTTGGTCTCAACACAAGAGTAGGTGGTTCTCTCTCATAAATGGTAAGTTGGAAGTGTAGGTTTGTTCTGATGGCTCTCTCCACGAATGAAGAGGAGGTGGAGGGGTATATATAGCCTCCACACAAAATCTAACCGTTACACACAATTTACCAATCTCGGTGGGACCGAATCAACAAACTCGGTCAAATCGATTTTAGTAAACCTAGTGACCAGTAGGGTTTTCGGTGGGACTGACTTGCATCTCGGTAGGACCGATATGGTTAGGGTTAGGGTATAACGTAATCTCAGTGAGACCGATTACACAAACTCGGTGAGACCGATTTTGGTAATTAGCTAACCAGAGAGTTGGTCAGGCAAACTCGGTTGGACCGATTACTCAAACTCGGTGGGACCGATTTTGATAATGAGTCAACCAGAAAGTTTGCATTGTAATCTCGGTAGTACCGATTCTCAAACTCGGTGAGACCGATTTTGATAATGGACATACACAGAGAGATTACAATCCCATCCCAGTAAGACCGAGATCCCTATCGGTGAGACTGATTTGCCTAGGGTTTGTGGCAGTGGCTAAGACATCAAAACTCGGTGGCGCCGGATAGAAAGAATCAGTGGGGCCGAGTTTGACTTTATGTTTAGGACATTTGTGTGGAAGTGGGAAAGTACTTGAGGGTTTTGGAGCATATCACTAAGCACATGAAGCAAGAGGCTCATTAAGCAACACCTCATCCCTCCTTGATAGTATTGGCTTTTCCTATAGACTCAATGTGATCTTGGATCACTAAAATGTAAAATGAAGAGTCTTGAGCTTGAAGCTTGAGCCAATACTTTGTCCTTAGCATCTTGAAGGAGTTCCCACATCCTTTAGTCCATGCCACTCCATTGTTGAACTTATCTGAAACATACTAGATAAAAGTGTTAGTCCAACAAGAGATATGTTGACATTAATTACCAAAACCACCTAGGGAGCACTTGTGCTTTCAATCTCCCCCTTTTTGGTAATTGATGACAACATACATCAAAGCTTTAGATAAAGATATAAAGAATAGCAAGTAAAGCTTTGGAAAGACATGTAACAGACATATGCTCCCCCTACATGTATGCAATCATGTGAATATGGAATATAGGAGCATGTGATAGCATAACCATGATAGAGCAGGCAATGTGTTACATGTATCTTGGCCATATGCATCAGAGCAAAGAATATTAAAGAAAATATCTTCATGCCCATGAGTCCTTCTTGCAAACAGTATGTACATCAGCAAGAATACCTCATGCACATGATTGTGATGCATATACTTACCTTGTAGTCTTGAGTTGGCTTAGGATGAAATGAACCTGCGTAAACAAGGTTAGATAACATAGATGCACCTACTAGCCAGAGCAAACAAAAGAAACCACAAGAATACCAAAGACTGGGATGACATGTAGAGAGTGAGTACTAAGTACTACATTGGATTTGACATGTCCCCAAGAGTAAGGATGTGCAATGAATTTAGATGATTTCTTTCCCTTAGATGTCTTGCTCCCCCTGAATCTAGCATGGGATACTGGGAGAAGATAGGGAACAGAGAATCAAAGCTGAAAGATATAAATGAACAGAGCTAATGCAAGCTAATGCAAATAAGCACATATGAACATGTCTTTCCCCCAAAAAGACACGTGGCATCTCTCCTCTTGAACATCACATCTGGGATCCTTGAAAAATACTTTCTACTTGAGTATTCTCTCCCCCTGGAGATCTCTCTCTCTCCTCTGAGGATCTCTCTCTCCCTCTGAGATGTGATCTCTCTCTCTAAATGATAAGCTTTGATGTGATCTCTCTCTCCCCCTTTGACATCAATTTCCAAGAAGGGCTTGATAAAAAAATGTGAGCTCTCTCTCCCCTGTTGGAATTTGTCGTGAATGGGTTTGATCCTTGAGTCACAACATAAAGCAATGAATAAAATGTGATGCTTGTACAGGACAAGATTCATTGAGTGGAGCTGGATCAAAAGAAACACAGAATAAATGGCAAACTGATTTTCCTGTTGTGAAATCGGTGGCACCGAGTGGTATGCTTCGGTGGTACCGAAAGTTTTCGGTTGGACCGAAAATAACAACTTGGTGTAACCGAGTTCATCGCAGAGAAAACACTTGTCACCTCAGCTCACTTGACTAATAAGATCTCACAAAGATTTTGCAAGGAATTTACTGAATGATATGCAATGAATTGGAATGCGTAAAATGCATAGCAAAATGTAAAGAAATCTAGATGAAGTTTTTTTTGAAAGGGGAAACACATATGCATGAGACAAATGCAAAAACTCAGAAAAGAACACAAGAGAACTTCATCTAGAGATGGTCAGCGACAAAGTCACCTATGTTAGAGTATATTGACTTAAGAGTCAAGTGAGATCACTTGATCATAGGTCATACTCATCGTTTAAGCTCAAAATGGGGTTGCCATTTTTCGTTTAAGCATTTTGATGTATTCACATCTTGTTGAGTTGCTTTAACTCATGACTTGGAGTAAAGCTTCTCTAAGATGGAATAACATACCTTGGTTGGTGGTGTCGTCCATGTAGTTGAACTTGTGTGGGTTGCTCAAGGTTGATGTAGCTTATCAAGAATTTGGAGCACAACTTGGAATTTGAGTCCATCTACCTACATGGGTTAGTTTGTGCAAGGAAGAGCACTTGTGTATCCAACAATGACAATCATGAAGCTCAACATAGAATTTGTCAAAGGATATGTGAGAATGATTCTGTGCTTCCTTGTATTCATCCACCATAGGGTAGAGACTTGGTGATGTAGAGATTGCTCAAGTTGTGAGTAGATTACAATCTCATAGAATTTGACTCAACCAAGTACCTACATGGGTTAGATAACATGCAAGATACAAATATATCCAAGACATAAGATTTCCATCATAGGAGAGATATCAAGGATTAGGCATAAGCTCATGTCTTGCATGTATCCAACGGAGTTTCTACTCCATGTTTGAAGCATCAATGATGTTCAATTCTCCTCTTAACCTGCAAAACACTTTCTCATCAAGAGGTTTAGTGAATATATCCACTAATTGCTTTTCGGTGCGAACATGCTTAAGATCAATGTCACCCTTAGCAACATGATCTCGAATGAAATGATGAAGAAATTCAATATGCTTAGTTCGAGAATGTTGTACAGGATTATGACCAATTTTGATAGCACTTTCATTGTCATAAAGCAATGGAACATGTTTCACATATATCCCATAATTTTTAAGAGTTTGGGTCATCCAAAGTAATTGAGCACAACATGAACCAGCGACAATGTACTCCGCTTCGGCGGTAGATAAGGATACCGAGTTTTGTTTCTTGGAGGACCAAGACACAAGAGATCTACCAAGAAATTGACAAGTACCTGAAGTGGACCTTCTATCAACCTTGTATCCGGCATAGTCCGAGTCGGAATAGCCAACAAGATTGAAAGAGGCCCTCTTAGGATACCAAATGCCAAAGTTTGGTGTATGAATTAAGTATCTCACTATCCTTTTTACGGCCTTAAGATGACATTCTTTTGGAGCAGCTTGATATCATGCACACATGCACACACTTAGCATAATATCGGGACGTGAAGCACATAGATATAACAATGAACCAATCATAGAGCGATAAACCTTTTGATCAACCGGTTCATCATCTTTGGTTAAGTCAAGATGTCCACTAGTAGGTATGGGTGTAGTCATACCTTTGCATTCTTGCATATTGAACTTCTTGAATAAGTCCTTGGTGTACTTCATTTGAGAAACAAAAGTACCTTACTTAGTTTGCTTGATTTGCAACCCAAGAAAGAATTTGAGTTCACTCATCATAGACATCTCAAACTTCTCCGACATTAGCTTCCCAAACTTTTCACTAAAATGAGGGTTAGTTGAACCAAATATAATATCATCAACATAGATTTGGCACACAAATAGTTCACCATGAACCCTTTTAGTAAAAAGTGTGGAATCAATTTTCCCAATTTCAAAGCCTTTTTCAAGAAGAAACTTGGTCAAGCATTTATACCATGCTCTAGGAGCTTGTTTAAGACCATAAAGAGCTTTGTGAAGTTTGTAAACATGATTGGGTTTCTTAGGATTGACAAAGTCGGGAGGTTGCTTAACATAAACTTCCTCCTCTATTTCACCATTTAGAAAAGCACTTTTAATGTCCATTTGGTACAAGGTGATATCATGATGATTAGCATAGGCAAGTAAGATGCGAAAGGACTCTAGTCTAGCCACGGGGGCATAAGTCTCACCATAGTCCATACCTTCGACTTGTGTGTAGCCTTGGGCGACGAGACGTGCTTTGTTGCGAAACTACTTGTCCATCTTCATCTTGCTTGTTGCGAAACACCCATTTGGTACCGATGATGTTGTGGTTGTTGTCGGGCTTCTCAACCAATGTCCAAACTTGGTTCCTCTCAAAGTTGTGTAGCTCTTCATGCATAGCATTTATCCAATCCGGATCTTCCAATGCTTCTTCAACCTTCATAGGTTCAACGCTAGATATGAAAGAATAGTTTTCACAAAAGTTAGCTAAACGAGTTTTAGAGCGAGTGATTCTCCGGTTTGAATATCATTGTAGATTTGCTCGACGGATGGTCTTTAGCAATTCTTGCTCGAACTCGTGAAAGCTTTTGCTTGGGTCTTCGTTGAACATCTTCTTCATCTTGTTCTTATTCTTGGCCTTCTTCATTGTTGGCGTTGTCGTTCTCTTGTCGTGGTGGAGAAGGAGTTTGTTGACGTTCGCGATGTTCTTCCTCGTTTTCTTCATCTTGGTGTGTCCCACTTGTGGATGCTTCCGTATCAACTCTTGGTTCACCTTGTCGTGAAGTAGAAGCTTCCACTTGGACGGACGAGGTACTCTCCTTCACCTCCGTTGGACGGACCTTGCCAATAGACAAGTCTTGGATTGCTTCCGAAGGGTCTTTGTCTCCTACATCAATTGGCAATTGCTCTATTTGGGAGACGTTAGATTCATCAAACTTCACATCTACCGTCTCTTCAACCTTTCGGGTGAAATTGTTGTAGACACGGTAAGTGTGAGAGTTTGAGCCATAACCTAGTAGTAAACCTTCATGAGACTTAGGAGCAAATTTAGAACGACGATGCTTATCAAGAATGTAGCACTTTGAGCCGAATACTCGAAAGTATCCAACTTGGGGTTTGTTACCGGTGAGGAGCTCGTATGTCGTCTTGCCGAGTAGCTTGTGAAGATACAAGTGATTTGTTGCATGACAAGCTGTCTCAACCGCTTCTGCCCAAAGTGCTTCGATGTCTTGTACTCATCAAGCATCGTTCTCGCCATTTCGATGAGCGTCTGGTTCTTTCTCTCAACAATTCCATTTTGTTGAGGTGTGTACGTAGCCAAGAACTCGTGTGAAATCCCTTCTTCGTCAAGAAAGGTGTCCACATTTGCATTCTTGAACTCCGTTCCGTTGTCGCTGCGAACCTTCTTGATCTTCACTTCAAATTGGTTTTGGGCCTTTCTAGCAAAGTTTTTGAAGATCTTTTGGACCTGCGATTTATCATCGAGAAAGAACACCCACGTAAATCTTGAAAAATCATCAACTATAACTAGACCAAAAGAATTTCCACCGAGACTCTTGTAAGAGTTGGGACCAAAGAGATCCATGTGAAGTAGCTCGAGTGGCCTCTTTGTGGTCATGATGTTCTTCACGGGATGCCTTCCTCCAACCTGTTTACACATTGACAAGCACTTTGCAAAGTCTATCCTTATCAAATATGACATCATTAACTCCAAGGATATGATTCCCTTTAATAAGCTTGTCAAGGTTTCTCATGCCAACGTAACCTAATCGTCTATGCCATAACCAACCTTTTGAGGATTTAGCAATGAAGCAAGTTTTAGGTTGAGACTTTTTAGTGAAATCAACAATGTATAGATCACCTCTCATTATCTGGTAAATACCATTTTATGATTGTCTCGACGAAACACTTGGCAATCAATTTCAGTAAATAGGACATTGAAACCGAAATCAGCAAGTCTGAATCTTTGAAAGTAAGTTGTAACCAAGAGATTCAACGAGCATGACATTCTGAATGGAGCTATCATGTGAGACGGCGACCTTACCGAGACAAACCACCTTACCCTTTGAGTTGTCACCGAAAGTGACATACTTTCGAGGACTATCATTTTCAGCAAGCTCACGAAACATGTTTTTATCTCCGGTCATGTGATCGGTACATCCACTGTCAAGAACCCATTCCTTTCCTCCTGACATATATCCCCGAAGATTTGCCATAAGACCAAAGTGTCTCATTGCATCATCAAGATCGAAGTCACTATCATCATCCTCATCATAGTATCCATGTTCTACACCCTCATGTGGTGGATCAAATCCTAGAGAGGGTAATTCATTAGAGTGAGTTTGACACAGATCTTGCTTATGAATTCTTATAGCTTCGGAAATAATATCACTAATAATTCCAACATTTCCTTTGGCACGCATAAGGTCGGCGAGTTCAAATAGACGATCACCAAACATAGGATCACTAGTATTCATCTTACTCAAGGCAATAGATTTATACAGAATCTCATCTAGATTTTTCAAGGAATAATTTGGAAAGTGTTCCTCAAGAAATTTCCATATAGTGTAGGCACACTCAAAAGTAGGCAAGATTCTAATCAAGTTTCTAGGCAAGCCTCTAGTGATAAGATTAACAGTTCTAAGATTTCTAGTCATGTCAATAGATTCATCAAGAGTAGGATGCATAGGATCAACATGAGGAGCACAAGGGCTAGCAATGTACTTGTTCAAATGATATTGACTGAAAATTACAAGCATCTCATTTTTCCACTCATGAAAATACTCTCCATCAAGAATAGGCACTCTATGACTAAGACTCCCCGAAGTAGACTCATCCATCATCCTCCAATGGTGATTAAACCAAGGCAATGGAGACCAAGGCTCGATACCACTTGTAGGATCTTGAGAAGAGGTGTCTAGAGGGGTGATTAGACACTAAGTACCAAAGTTGCAGTTTTAACCTTATTAAAGTTTAACTGGAGTTTAGGCACAAGTTTAACTTTTTCAATACATAACAAGCAAGCATGCAAAGAGTATATGAGCAGCGGAAAGTAAAGCATGCAACTTGCAAGAAAGTAAGGGAAGGGTTTGGAGGATTCAAACGCAATTGGAGACAGGGATATTTTTGTCGTAGTTCTGATAGGTGGTGCTATCGTACATCCACGTTGATGGAGACTTCAACCCACGAAGGGTAACGGCTGCGCGAGTCCACGGAGGGCTCCACCCACGAAGGGTCCACGAAGTAGCAACCTTGTCTATCCCACCATGTTCGTCGCCCACGAAGCACTTGCCTCACTAGCGATAGATCTTCACGGTAGGCGATCTCCTTGCCCTTACAAACTCCTTGGTTCAACTCCACAATCTTGTCTGAGGCTCCCAAGTGACACCTAGCCAATCTAGGAGACACCACTCTCCAAGAAGTAACAAATGGTGCCTTGATGATGAACTCCTTGCTCTTGTGCTTCAAATGATAGTCTCCCCAACACTCAACTCTCTCTCATAGGATTTGGATCTGGTGGAAAGAAGATTTGAGTGGAAAGCAACTTGGGAAAGGCTAGAGATCAAGATTCATATGGTAGTAATGGAATATCTTGGTCTCAACACATGAGTAGGTGTATCTCACTCAGAAATGGTAAGTTGGAAGTGTAGGTTTGTTCTGATGGCTCTCTCCACGAATGAAGAGGAGGTGGAGGGGTATATATAGCCTCCACACAAAATCTAACCGTTACACACAATTTACCAATCTCGGTGGGACCGAATCAACAAACTCGGTCGGACCGATTTTAGTAAACCTAGTGACCGTTAGGGTTTTCGGTGGATCGACTTGCATCTCGGTAGGACCCGATATGGTTAGGGTTAGGGCATAACGTAATCTCGGTGAGATCGATTACACAAACTCGGTGAGACCGATTTTGGTAATTAGCTAACGAGAGAGTTGGTCGAGCAAACTTCGGTTGGACCGATTACTCAAACTCGGTGGGACCGATTTTGATAATGAGTCAACCAGAAAGTTTGCATTGTAATCTCGGTAGTACCGATTCTCAAACTCGGTGAGACCGAATTTGATAATGGACATACACAGAGAGTTTACAATCCGATCTCGGTAAGTCCGAGATCCCTATCGGTGAGACCGATTTGCCTAGGGTTTGTGGCGATGGCTAAGACATCAAAACTTCGGTGGCGCCGGATAGAAAGAATCGATTGGGGCGAGTTTGACTTTTAGGTTTAGGACATTTGTGTGGAAGTGGGAAAGTACTTGAGGGTTTTGGAGCATATCACTAAGCACATGAAGCAAGAGGCTCATTAAGCAACACCTCATCCCTCCTTGATAGTATTGGCTTTTCCTATAGACTCAATGTGATCTTGGACCACTAAAATGTAAAATGAAGAGTCTTGAGCTTGAAGCTTGAGCCAATCCTTTGTCCTTAGCATCTTGAAGGAGTTCCCACATCCTTTAGTCCATGCCACTCCATTGTTGAACTTATCTGAAACATACTAGATAAAAGTGTTAGTCCAACAAGAGATATGTTGACATTAATTACCAAAACCACCTAGGGAGCACTTGTTCTTTCAACTGCACCCTTTATAGTGTTGTAACGTGTCTTGCCTACCAGCATACGAAGCTGGAGCGACTTCTCTCTTTTATTTTTGGCTTCTCTCATGGCAGCAGAGTCTGAAATACCCTTGCATAAAAATACAATAATGAGAGTAAGGGTGAAGTGTGTGCAGAACTAGTGCACTGTAAAAGTAGCAGATAGCAGGTGGCTAAAAAATAAATGACAGGAGACATATGATAGCTCTACAACATTGCATGGCAAACAAAATTAGATTCTACTCCGTATGATTTTTTAATATATGAGCACAGAAATGCAGTACTGCTCAGACACCACCACATGTGGTCATATCTAAGATAACGATCATTGAAAATAAGTAGGCCAGTCAATTTTTATAATGAACCGTCCGATCTATAAGGAACGGGCAGATGGCCTTCGTCTACCTCCCGCCAGTCACTATTGACGATCTTTCTCGAACCGCCAGCAACCACCGGCCCAGAACCGTGCCTCCGCCGCCCCGCCCTCCCATCGACCTCACACCACCGCCGTGCTTGGCAGCACCCCCAAGCCGGCCGACCTCCAGATCGGGCGCCAGTAGCTCTAGGCCGCAGACGCCCCTAAGATAAACACCAAGGTGCTGCTTCCCCGGCATAATAGTCGTACTAGCGCCTGTTGTCGGTGTTCTGGGAACGGGGGTCCCCAGACTTGCCTGCCTGCGGCCTGCGGCGTGGCTCAAAGGAGGCCCAGGACGGCCCATCTTCATCAACACAAGCTCAAGACCCTTGCGAGGGGCCAAGCCTCGCGGGGCGGACGGCCAAGAGCTTCCTCAGGCGCGGCCTCGACAGGCTGGCTCATGAGGAGGCGGAGAACTCAAGGTGGGGTACCTCGCGAGGTGCCCGTGACGTAAGCCATGACGACCAAGGGCGCCCGATCGAGGCGCCGACCCAGCCTGGCGTCCTCCTTTCCTCTTTGGTGCAAAGGGGGCAAGCGCGAGCAAGGGCATCATGCAAAGGCATCCGTTTGATTGCAACAAGACCAAGACCAGCCCCAACGGCTGGAATGCGATCATCATGGAGCCCAAGCAGGCGTCATCACCAGAGCCTTTGGCAGGCGAGGACCAACTTTAGTCAGGATAAGTGTACCCGCTATTCCCCTTCAAAATGGCCAATTGTTGGCGCCCTTCCCGCTCAATATTTGGGAAGAGGCCTAGGGCCCTCGCCTATAAATAGGGGTAGCCACACTCAGAGTAGGGGGATCGAGCATTCGGAATCCAGAGAGAGAGAGAAACCCGTTCCTCAAGCTAGAGCGACGGGGCACCACTTAGCAGTTCATCACACCCACCAAGAACAGACCCTCGCGAGGCTGTTCTTCCTGTCTTGTTCTTCGTCAGCCCAGAGGCAACCCACACACCACAAACTAGAGTAGGGTATTACACCACAACGGTGGCCCGAACTAGTATAAATCTTGCGTCTCTTGTGTTGTTCTTGTTAGTAGTTTAGGTCCCTGCGATTCGGCGAGGTACGGGACGGTGGAGGGTTGGATCTCCGTGCGCACACCAGAGTTCGGACCTTAAGGGTCTGCCGGAACCCATGATCCGATATTTGGCGCGCCAGGTAGGGGTGCGCCGGAATCTGCCTTTCGTCGCCTCGTTCTTCCCCGACCACCGCCACCATGTTTGACGCTCGTCGGGCTCGCGCCGAGCGCCGAGCCGCCCTCGCCTCCCACGCCGCCCGGGCCGCTCCCGTCAGCGGGCGCCCTCGTCGTTCCCCTTCACCCGCCGTCAACACCACCATCGGCCCGGCGGGGGACGGGCAGCAAGCATCGCCTCAAGGCTCCCGGCGACTTCGCCAGGGAGGCCGCGGCTCCTGATCGCCCGCCCCTCGCGCCGGCTTCTCCACTCGTCGCGGCCCTCCTCGGCGGCTCGCAGCGCCGCCCTCCAGCCGCCATGTCAAGACATTCGTCCGCTGGTCGGCGCCGCCTCCTGCGGCGAGGCTCCCTCAAGCCGGACGGAGTCGTCGGCCGGGCTGACCTTCGACTCTCGAGACCACCCGCCAACTCGGCCGGCTCGGCGCGCTCCGCTGCTCAAGACACCTACCATCTGCCAGTCGCCGTCACGGGACCCTCATCGACGGCGGCGCCGGCCTCAATGTACTCTCGGTTGAGGCCTTCAACCTCCTCTGCATACCCCAGGAGCGGCTGCTGCCCAGCCGGACTTTTTCAGGCGTAGGAGGAGGGTCATCCAGCTCCTTGGGGCAAATCCGGCTTCCGGTGACCTTCGGCACCTACGACAACTTCCGCACGGAATTGGTCGACTTCGACATCGCCCCATCGGCCTCCCCTACAACGCCATCCTCGGCTATCCGGCATTGGCCAAATTCATGGCCGCAACCCACCCGGGGTACAACCTCATGAAGATGCCAGGGAGCAGTGGCATCCTCACCGTGCCCGGGGAGACCGAAGGTGCGCTGCGAGCGCTCAGGCTCACCCTCAGGACGGCGGCCGCAGCACAGCCCGCCGATGCGGAAGCCCCCAAGCCCAAGGGGGCTGCGCCGACCAAGAAGAAGCAGTTGTTCACCCAAGACAAGGCGGAGACCAAGCAGATACCCGTCGATGAGGACGGGTCCACAAACGCCACCTTCACCATAGGCGCCAACCTCGAGCCCGAACAGGAGGAAGCCCTTGTCAAGTTCCTGCGCATGAACAAGAAGGTGTTCGCCTGGGAGCCCGATCAGCTGGCTGGGATTCCATGGGGCGTGATCGAGCACCACCTCAATGTATGCCCCAACGTGCGCCCAGTGAAGCAGAAAGCGAGGAGGCAGTCCACCGAAAAGAAGGCCTTCATCGTCCAAGAGACCCGCAAGCTAGAAGCAGCGGGGGTTATCCGCGAGGTCCGATACCCAGATTGGTTGGGCAACCCCGTGGTGGTGCCGAAGAAGGGAGGAAAGGAGCGCATGTGTGTCGACTTCACCAACCTCAACAAAGCATGCCCACAGGATCCATTTCCACTCCCTCGCATCGACCAGATCGTCGATTCCACCGCCGAGTGTGACCTGTTGTGCTTCTTGGATGCCTTTTCGGGGTATCACCAAATCAAGATGGCGGTGGAAGACGTGGAGAAGACGGCCTTCCTAACCCCGTGTGGAGTATCTTGCTATACCAAAGCATGCCATTCGGGTTGCGCATAGCGCAGGGCAACCTTCCAGCGGCTCATGCACATCACCTTGGGCCCGCAGCTCGGGAAGAATGTGGAGGCATACGTCGACGACATCGCGGTGAAGTCTCGCGAGGCCAAGACCTTGGTACAAGACCTGGAAGAAACCTTCGCGATCCTCGATGCAGTGAGCCTGCGGCTCAACCCAGAGAAGTGTGTTTGGAGTCCCCTCAGGCAAGCTCCTTGGTTTTCTCGTGTCCCGCCGAGGCATCGAGGCCAACCCAGAAAAGGTCAAGGCAGTGGAAGACATGAGTCCACCGAAGACCCTCAGGGAGATGCAGAAGCTCACAGGGCGCGTAACGGCGCTGGGCCGTTTCATCTCCCGATTGGGGGAGCGGACGCTACCTTTCTTCCAGCTGATGAAGAAAAAGGGGCCCTTCGAGTGGACTGAAGAGGCCGACTGAGGGAGTTCCAGACTAGGGGGTGTCCGGATAGCCGAACTATCACCATCGGCCGGACTCCAAGACTATGAAGATACAAGATTGAAGACTTCGTCCCGTGTCCGGATGGGTCTTTCCTTGGCGTGGAAGGCAAGCTTGGCGATACGGATATGTAGATCTCCTACCATTGTAACCGACTCTGTGTAACCCTAACCCTATCCGGTGTCTATATAAACCGGAGGGTTTTTGTCCGTGGGGCGAACAACAATCATACCATAGGCTAGCTTCTAGGGTTTAGCCTCTTTGATCTCGTGGTAGATCCACTCTTGTAACACACATCATCAATATTAATCTAGCAGGACGTAGGGTTTTACCTCCATCGAGAGGGCCCAAACCTGGGTAAAACATCGTGTCCCTTGTCTCCTGTTACCATCCATCTAGATGCACAGTTCGGGACCCCCTACCCGAGATCCGCCGGTTTTGACACCGACATTGGTGCTTTCATTGAGAGTTCCTCTGTGTCGTCACCGATAGGCCTGATGGCTCCTTCGATCATCAACAACGACGCGGTCCAGGTGAGACTTTTCTCCCGGACAGATCTTCGTGTTCGGCGGCTTTGCCTTGCGGGCCAATTAAGCTTGGCCATCCGGAGCAGATCGAAAGCTACGCCCGCCGTCGGTCAGATTTGGAAGTTTAAACTATACGGCCAATATCCGCGGAGATCGGATCTTCGACGGATTCGAGCCGCAGCCAAGCGGCCGCCTTTGTCTCGATGGGCATGATCTAGCTCTGCCGCCCGAGCGATTGCCACAGAGGCCGCACCAGAACCCGCTCCGACCCTTAATCCGGAGCCGGATTTCCCGATCGAGGACGAGTGGTTGGACACCGCCTCGGGGGCTTCAATCTCTACGGCGATCGAGCCGAACTCCATCCCTGTCCTTTGCAAAGACCTTGACTCCAGGAAGCCGGACTCCTTTCCGGACTCCGAACCCTCCGCGTCCTTGCCAATCGAATCCGATTGGGCGCCCGTTATGGAGTTCGCGGCCGCGGACATCTTTCGGCACTCGCCCTTTGGCGACATCCTGAATACACTAAAGTCTCTCTCTTTATCCGGAGAGCCCTGGCCGGACTGCGGTCAGGACGGTTGGGATGCGGACGACGAAGAAATTCAAAGCCCACCCACCACCCACTTCATAGCCACTGTCGAAAGCTTACACGACGTGCTCGATTTTGACTCCGAATATATCGACGGTATGGACGACGATGTAGGAGACAACAATAAACCAGCACCTATAGGATGCTGGACAAACCCACCCCATGATGTATACATGGTGGATACACCTAAAGCAAATGAAGACGAGGAACAGCGGGGCGCTCTGAAGGATATATCCCTCGGCAGTCAAAACGGCAACGTAAACGCCGAAGAAAGTCCCGCCTCAACAAAGACCTAGCCATAGAGCAGGGCAAACCGGTGGACAACGAACAAGCTATCGAGCAATCGTCCGAACAAGACAACTTGGATAAACAATCTGTCCCCGGCGAAGACAACAGTCCGGACGACCTCACGCCGGACAAACCATTGGAGCAAAATGACCTCCAGAAAAGGCTAAATCGCCGCTGCAGCGTAGCCTGAAAAAGCGAAGCGGAAGCTCAAAACAGCGGAAGATGCACTCGAGATTAGATGGAGCAAAGTATTCAGCACCCGCAGAACAAGTATGCGGCTGACGATCGCCCGAACAAAGAGCTACCGAAAAGAAAGCTACTGCCCGAATTGACGAGGAGGCCTTTGAGCCCCACAATTAAAAGCAAGAAGGCCACCCGGTCGGATGGACGACCTCATGGCAAAAAGAGAGTGGCGAATGGCACCGCACACAAGCCAATATGCGATCCGCATAAGGATTCACACCAAGAGGATGGCCCAGTTAGGTCCATCTATGGGCCAAGAAAGCAGGCTCGTCAAAGCAATGCAATACGTCAAAATCCCGAAGATCACGACACACCCAAATATAGGGGTGCCGCACACCCCCTATGTTTCACCGATGAGGTGCTGGACCATGAATTTCCAACAGGATTCAAACCCGTAAACATAGAGGCATACGACGGAACAACAGACCCTGGAGTCTGGATCGAGGATTACATCCTCCACATACACATGGCTAGAGGATACAATCTCCATGCCATAAAATATTTATCCCTTAATCTCAAAGGGCCAACTCGGCATTGGCTTAAAAGCCTCCCCAAAAATACCATTGGAAGCTGGGGAGAGCTCGAGGATGCATTTCGGGCAAATTTTCAGGGGACTTATGTGCGCCCTCCGGATGCGCATTTATCTAAGTCACATAACTCAACAGCCCGGAGAGTCAGCCCGGAAATTCTGGAACATGTTCCTTACTAAAAAGAACCAAATAGTCGACTCTCCGGACGCCGAAGCCTTAGCAGCTTTCAAACACAACGTCCGAGATGAATGGCTCGCCAGACACCTCGGCCAAGAAAAGCCAAGAACAATGGCCGCATTAACAAGCCTCATGACCCGATTTTGCACGGGAGAGGACAGCTGGCTGGCTAGATGCAGCACCAGCAACCCAAGTACATCCGAGATCAGGGATGGAAATGGGAAATCACGACGCAGAAAAGATCAGCGCCGGAATAAGGAAAATGGCCCAAATAATGCAGCGGTCAACGCCGGATTCAAAAGCTCTCGGCCCAACAACAAAACACTGCCCTAAAGGATAATAGTGACGAGCTATCCAACCTAAACAAGATTACGGATAGACTGTGTCAAATACATGGTACCTCCGGAAGCTCGCAAACCATACCCACACAGAGATTGTTGGGTCTTCAAACAGTCCGCCGACTTAACGCCCGAACACAAGGGGCTCGACACACCAAATGCGAGTGACGAAACCCAAAGCAGCACTGGAAACGAAAAACTTTCCCACAGGAGGTTAAAACAGTAAACTCACTTCACGTGATCAAAGGGAAAAACAAAGCGGCGCTTCTAAAAGGTGCGCCGCTGACACCGTTGTCAAAACCAATCACCTTCGACCATCGTGACTATTCCGATAATATCCGAACGCAGGATGGACTGCCTTAATATTGAATCCTATAATCGACGGATTCCAATTTACACATGTCCTCATGGACGGCGGCAAAGGACATAAACCTGATATACCAGGACACAATCGGCGTGATGGGGATAAACCCAACCAAAATTCGCCATAGCAACACCTCCTTTAAAGGAGTAATCTTGCCGAGCCCATACGCCCTTTGCACGGGCTCCATACTGCTAGAAGTTGTGTTTGGTTCATCCGACAACTTCCGTCGTGAAAGGTTACTCTTCCATGTCGCCTCGTTTAAAAGTAGCCATCAAGCACTATTGGGACGCGAGGCTTTCGCGCGATTTAACGCAATACCGCATTATGCATCTCTAACACTTAAAATGCCCGGTCCACGCGGCATCATCTCCTTAAAAGGAAGTATTAAGTGTTACTCGAGCACGGGAAAACGGGAGACTTCCTTGACAGCCCCACAGCTATCCGGCTCTGCTAGGCAAAAACCTGAATTGGTCATTCAAACCCCGGACACGGCTAGACGAAGTCCGCGCTTACTTCATGTGCATACCCCCATACAAGGGGCTGCATGCATGTATAACAAGAGACAATAAAGCTCAAATTTTATTCACTTCTTCGAACCGTACTTTGTTTATTTAAATATTAAGTACATCTTTCGCACGATCCTTTTTCTTTTTAACTAAGTTCCTCTCTTTTACAGATGAACAACGTGCTACAATCTGGCCCGTGATACGGCACAACGGAGACACAGCGCAGACGCAGCAAGAGGGACCCATTGCAAGGATTCTTTTTGATTAAGACCTGCGTAAACCTTCTTTCACTGTCTCTTGTTGATACACATCCCTCGGTTCCTTAATATAAGCGAGGAGGAGGCTGGTGCTTTGGCATTGGCCGCACCAGAATTTTCTTGGCGATACACTGGACACAAAGGGCTTAGGGCCTTATTTTGCCCATTTTCGTAAAGACCGAATACCTTAGGGAGTATTCGGCGTCTCGAGATTAGGCCTTATATGCATCAGCTCCGAATCATGTCTTTGGTCAAATGTTGGGTTGCGGCTCCACGTGTTTTGCTGCCTTACGTTCCGTTTTCACGGCTAACGCGGCACCGGAGAACTATCGCGATTGTTCCCTGTTCGGCAGGCGAGCACCTCGAGAGAAAGCCGAAAACTGATCGTCATGATATAGCGAGAGACTGGTCAACCACTCGATTACTCACAGGAATGTTTAGAATTCCTCCGCATTAACGAAGGGCCAGTTTTTGTCAGCACATACGCACTCTCGAATTCGGGAGAGTGCGGTGCCCCGAGGCTATATAGTAGCCCCACCCTCGAACTCCTATGGCTAAGTGAAAGTGATAAAGCATTATAGTCCGGTTGCCTGGTTTGCTACGCTATCACCTCCTTAACAAGACCAAGACGTTGGATTAAGTGTGAAAAGCGCTTTCTTTGCAAACACCCCCGCACTATGTGCGTGGGGGCTGAAGCCAAGGACTGCCATCTTTCAGGTTATATACACATATACATAAACGGCTGCACAGGGAGTAGTTTACTACTTGAACTCACAAGTATAAAAAGCACTTATATTACATTGAAACATCGTTTTCATGAATCATACATGTCATTCAAACATAATATCCTTCGAGCACTGCGTCTCTATTAAACGAGCGCCCGACAGGACTTCTTCAAAGTAGTGCTCGGCAGGTACACGGCCTCTGAACGAAACCTGGGATGCAACGTAAGTGGCCTTCATCTCTGCCCAGTATGTCTTGACACGGGCAAGAGCCATCCGCGCTCCCTCAAAACATGCCGATCGCTTCATCGCGTCGATATGCGGCACCGCACCAAGAAACTGCTGCACGACACCAAAATAGCTCTTTGGCTGGGGTCCGTCCGGCCACAAGTGAGTCAAGACATGCTTCATGGCCAATCCGAACAATCGATTCAGCTCGGCCCACTCGGCCAACCGATCGGTCAGCGGCAGAGGACGCTCCGGACTATGGAATTGCGACCAGTATAGCTCTTCCCTTTTGTGCCCCTTCTGGCCCCGGAAGTGCTCAACTCCTGGCCTTTCGCCGCCAAGTCCATATAAGCATCCTCTGAACTCCATAATTTATCCAACGGAGCATACTTTGGATCTGTTTATTTCCTCCGCAGCAGAAACGGTTTTCCAGCCGCAATTGCCCTCGCCTGACTCAGCTCCTCCTTGGCAGCTCTCAAAGCCGATTGGGCATTCTTGGTTTCGGCGGCGGCCTTCTTTAGGCCCTCCTGTTCCGCTTGATGCTCTTTTTCAAGAACCTCGCAGCGATCGGTAGCATTCCTTAACCTTTTGGCCATCTCGCCATCTCCTCTTTGCTTCGGGCAAGGAGCAGCCCGTTCAGTTTCTAGCTCTTCGGCCGCCTTTAAAGCAGCCGCATTACTACTCCTGGCTTGCTCTTTCGCTCGGGCTAGTTCTGCCCGCAGCTCCTCAACGGTAGTGGCACCATCTGCATTAAAGCATACAAACAGTAAGACATGGGCGTTGAGCTCCCTTAACAGGTGTCCGCATAGAAGTCGCATACCTTGTGACTCGTCAAACCGTTTATTGACCAGCGCGATGTCCGCATCTGCCTTGTCAAGTTGCCGCTTTAGTTCGGCATATTCATCAGTCCGGCTGGCCTCCGGACGACCCGCCACCTGTTTAGGAGCGGCGATATGTTACAACTGAGAATTTGATCCTCGGCACGTTGTCAATTTTGACAACATACCGAGTCTTAGGGGCTACTATCTATACAGGGCGCATTTTATATGCATAACTGTCAGACTGTACATCATTTTTTTTGCGTACCTCAAACCCCATCAGTAAGATTTTGACGGCTTCATGCAATCCGCTCTCCACAGATGCAATTCTTTCAATCACCATACCCATTAGAGCACGGTGATCTTATGAGATAGCCGCTCGCCCGAGCAAATCCTTCAGCTCCTCCGACCGCACACCACTTGGCGCCGGACCTTCCGCCCCCGCCAAACTTGGTGGAACCCTCTACGACGACACCTCCGGGTCGTCCGCTTCACATGAGGGTGCGACAGGTGGAGGCGTTTCGCTCTCCATCATCTCCGGAAGAAGATCCCCCGAAGACGAGCTCTGCTGAGAAGGATTGAGGTCCGAACTACAAGGTACAATTTCGGTTATCTTCATAAATAAATACAGGGATGTTCCTTATTTACAAGACCCCTTCGTTTTACTTACGGCTCGCTGGAGGGCTGATCCCCTTGGGGAAATAGTGCGGCTGGGCTACTTCCCAGCGCCGGACTCTCCGACGAAGATTCCCTTCCTTTCTTTGAGGCCTTGACCTCCGGATCTTCTGAAGCGGTCCTCTTCTCTCCTCGGAAGGTGGGACTCTTAATCCCTCCTTCCTTGATAGCCTCCTTCGAGGCAGTTGCTCCCCCGCTCCTCCCTTCGCCTTCTTCAAAAGGCGCGACCTTCAACATCTTGGTCAACATGGGATCCGGCATGGTCTCTGGGAGGGGAGCTGAACACCTTATCAACTTTGCCTTGGCTATCCACTCTGTTCCGTAAACGGCTCCTTTAAAGGGCATATATACATAATAAATGAATGAACAGCTTGTCCGTTACAGGATTACTTACTTGAGCATCTGGCGATTGCAGCTTAGTCCTGCATCCTCGGTCAAGTCCGGACACTTCTCTTGTGATCCCAAGAACAGTTTATACATCTCCACAGGCGTCGTGCCCATGAAATTTTGGAGAGCTCGTGGTCCCTCCGGATTGAATTCCCACAGCGGAGGGGGCGACGCTTGCAGGGCTGAAGACGCCGGATCACAATAACTCCGCGCCCATCGCAACCAGATTGATCCCTCTTTCTGGAGATCTCGAATCTGGCCCTGACAGGGGAACGTCCTTGGACAACCCCCAGTCGAGCCCCTTGTTGACCCATGACGCCAGCCGCTGTGGTGGACCTGAGCGGAAGGCAGGGAGCGCCACCCATTTGGTGCCCTTGGGAGCGGTGATATAAAACCACTCCCGTTGCCACAAACCAAGCTCCTCTTGAAAGGAGCCCTCGGGCCACGGAGCACCAGCGCATTTGCTTATGACCGCCCCTCCGCACTCTGTTTGCTGCCCCTTGATCGCCTTTGGCTCCACCTTGAAGGTCTTGAGCCACAATCCAAAGTGAGGGGTAATATGGAGGAAGGCCTCACATACCACAATGAATGACGAGATATGGAGGATGGACTCCGAATTCAAGTCATGGAAATCAAGCCCATAATAAAACATGAGCCCCCGCACAAAGGGGTCCATCGGGAAGCCTAAACCCCGACGGAAGTGAGACACGAACACCACGTTCTCACCGGGCTCAGGAGTGGCAATGACCTGCCCTGGAGCAGGCAGCCTATCTGAAATCTCGCCAGCTAGATACACAGCGTCTCGCAGCTTTAGCACATCTTCTTCTGTGACGGAGGAAGACATCCATCGGCCATGCTGGTCAGAGCCGGACATCGTCGAGAGTCCGAAGCGCCTAAATCTGAAGCTTTGGGTGTTGGAACTCGAAGCACGAGGCGAACTCGATAGAGGGTGTAAAAAGGAGAAGGCCTTGGTCTCGTTATAAAGAGGTTGAATACCAAGAGCCCACCTCATGGTCGACTAGGACTCGCCTTTGATAGAGAAGGCAGGCCAACGGGCACGGTCGGGTTACCCACGTCCGTATTGATGAGAATCCCGGAATAAGGGGGCACGATCTACGCTTTGATAAGACGTGCCAAGGAAACCGCCTCGCTGAACACGCTGAGGTGGAACAATAAAAAATGATTCATATAAAAGCCTGGCCGTGGTGTGATATCACGCCGCGGAATACGTCAGCAGATCTGTGCAAAAATTATTCTCTCTACGGTGTTATGTGGAACTTGTTTTGCAGAGCCGGACACTATCCTGGTGTTCACAATCTTCTATAAATTATTCGGAGGAAGAACCCGCCTTGCAATGTCGAAGACAATATGCGCGCCGGACTCGTCGTCATTGAAGCCTGGTTCAGGGGCTACTGAGGGAGTTCCGGACTAGGGGGTGTCCGGATAGCCGAACTATCATCATCGGCCGGACTCCAAGACTATGAAGATACAAGATTGAAGACTTCGTCCGGTGTCCGGATGGGACTTTCCTTGGCGTGGAAGGCAAGCTTGGCGATACGGATATGTAGATCTCCTACCATTGTAACCGACTCTGTGTAACCCTAACCCTATCCGGTGTCTATATAAACCGGAGGGTTTTTGTCCGTAGGACGAACGACAATCATACCATAGGTTAGCTTCTAGGGTTTAGCCTCTTTGATCTCGTGGTAGGTCCACTCTTGTAACACACATCATCAATATTAATCTAGCAGGACGTAGGGTTTTACCTCCATCGAGAGGGCCTGAACCTGGGTAAAACATCGTGTCCCTTGTCTCCTGTTACCATCCGCCTAGACGCACAGTTCGGGACCCCCTACCCGAGATCCGCCGGTTTTGACACCGACACCGACCAAGCGTTTCAAGACCTCAAGAGGTACCTGACCAGCCCTCAAGTGATGGTGGCCCCGCGCCCTCAGGAGCCCTTGGTACTCTACCTCGCCGCCACTCCTTACTCTGCTAGCGCTGCTCTAGTGGCGGTTAGGGAGGAGCGTCAGGCCAAGACCACGGCGGCCACCCGAGCTAAGGCAAGACCGAATCGAAGGAACTAGCGTAAGTCAGCACCGCAATGGAGGAAGATCACCGTCACGGTGAGCGCACCAAGGGCGAGGGGAACCTCCCGTCCAAGCACCCAGCTTCCGGAGGCGCCGACGCCTCAGGAGGCACCACCGCTTCCAGAGGACGCCACCAGTACCAACGCCCCTAACCTCGTCGAGCACCCGGTGTACTTCGTCAGTACCATGCTACGGGATGCGAGGGCACGATACCCCATGCTGCAGAAGCTCCTCCTGGCACTCCTAGTGGCTTCACGCAAGCTGCGGCACTACTTCCAGGGTCATCCAATCAAGGTTGTCTCGGCATACCCCCTGGAGAGGGTGCTCAGGAGCCCTAACTCGGCACGAAGGGTCGCCGAGTGGAACATTGAGCTGCAAGCATTCCAGCTCGAGTTCAAGATCTGACCCGAGTCATCAAGGGGCAGCGCTGGTAGATTTCGTGGCGAATGGGCCGGAAGCACCAGGCCTCGTGGGCAGCGAGGATCGGTCCCTCTCCCGAGGAGCGGCGCCCGAAGGTTGGGTCATGTACTTGACGGGCATTCTCCAGACAGCGTCAGAGGCTGGGGCGATACTCATATCCCCTCTCAGACAAGCTCTACTATGTCGTGCAGCTCTATTTCCAGCATGGCGAGAAGGTCTCCAACAACATAGCAGAATACGAGGGGCTGATAGCAGGTCTGAAGGCTGCCGCTGCCCTGGGGGTGAAGCGCCTTACCATCAAGGGCGATTCGCAGCTCCTCGTCAATTTCTCCAACAAGGTGTACGAGCCAAGGGATGAACACATGGAGGCCTACCTTGCGGAGGTCCGCAGGATGGAGAAACAGTTAAGGGGTTGGAGCTGCAGCACGTGCCCAAGGCACCAATCAAGAGGCCGACGACATCGCCAAACGAGCCTCCAGGAGGTTACCCCAGAGCCGGGTGTCTTTGAGGAACGGCTCTTCAAGCCCTCAGCTCTGCCGCCGTTATCAAGCACGGCACAGCCTCGGGAGGAGCTCCCTCAGCCTCCAGCCTCGGGAGCCCCAGCCTGTGGCCCGGCCTCGGGAGCACGCCTGCTACTAACAATGGAACCTCAAGAGGAGTGCTGGATCACGGAGCTCAAGAGTTACTTAACGCGTGGGACTTTGCCAGAGAAGGAGGAGGAGGCAGAGCGTGTGGCGCGGCAAGCCACGGCATACAACATCATGGATGGAGAGCTTCACCGGAGACGACCAAACGATGTGTCCCTACGCTGCATCACCAGGGAACAGGGGAAGGAATTGTTGGCAGATATACATGGCGGAGATTGTGGGCATCATTCGTCATCACGGACCCTTGTCGGGAAGGCGTTTCGTAGTGGTTTCTATTGGCCCACCGCGCTCAATGACGCCATCGACCTCGTGAAGGCTTGCGAGGCTTTCCAATTCCATGCCAAGCAGATCCACCAGCCAGCAGGAGGCCTGCAAACCATTCCCCTCACTTGGCCATTCACAGTCTGGGGGCTAGACATTCTGGGCCCTTTCCCTCGGGCGCCAGGGGGTTATCGCTACATCTACGTCGCCGTGGACAAATTCACCAAGTGGGCCGAAGTCGAGGCCGTCCGCGCCATCCCCGCTGGTTCTGCGGTCAAGTTCATCAAGGGCATCGTGAGCCGGTTCGGAGTGCCGAACGCATCATCACCGACAACGGTTCGCAGTTCACCAGTAACCTTTTTAAAACTGCGCTAACCTTGGAACGTAGATATGCTACGCTTCGGTGGCGCACCCCCGCAGCAATGGACAGGCTGAGCAGGCCAATGCAGAGGTCCTGAGAGGCCTCAAGACCGTGGGCGTTCAAGAAGAAGCTGGAAGCCTGCGGCGAAGGCTGGTACGACGAGCTCCCCTCCGTGCCGTGGTCCATCCGCTGCTGCGACCAAGCCAACTGGAGAGACCCCCTTCTTCTGGTCTCTGAGCGAAGCGGTCCTCCCTCACGAGGTCAGCGTCAATCCGCTGTGAGTCCTGGCGTTCGATGAAAGCAGCAGGGCGCCATGCGGGGGCAGCTCTTGTCTTTGGGGAGGCGCCCGTCGGGAAGCACTGCTGAGCGGCAAGGTACCAGCGAGCACTCGGCGATACCACTTCCGCAACATCCGCCCCAGTACTCTCAAGGTAGGAGACCTCGTGCTCCGACGGGTCCTCTCCAGGGAGGGACTGGATAAGCTCTCTCCCATGTGGGAGGGCCCATTCAAGGTTGTTCATGTTTCCGAGGCACTGGCTCCAGCTTGGAGGCGCAAGATGGAGTAGCTATACAAAACGCGTGGAACATCCGGCATCTCCGGAGGTTCTACCCCTAAAAGGCCCAGAGCACATGAAGAAGGCTAAGCACTGTGAAGCTCGTCTTTTGGAAAAGGCTCAGAGCACATGAAGAAGGCGAATGCCTGTGAAGCTTCGCCTTTTTGGAAAAGGCCCAGAGCCTGTGAAGAAGGCGAATGCCTGTGAAGCTCATCTTTTTGGAAAAGTCCCAGAGCACATGAAGAAGGCGAATGCCTGTGAAGCTCACCTCTCGGGAAGGCCTAGAGCTCGTGGAAGAGGGCTAACGCCCGTGAAGCTTGCTTACTGTGAGGAAAGGCCCGAGCTGTGAAGAAGGCCCAGTGCTGTGAAGCTCGCCGCCCGTGACACTCTCACGTAACAATGAGTGGGGCTGCACGCCGGAGTCTCGAGGTGCCGGCCTCGGGCCCTGGGGCTCCCTCCACGCCCGTAGCAGCACTTAGCTCAGCTGGTGAGAAGACGTCCAAGACTAGACTAGGTGCGGACGCTGCATTTTCATTTGCTTTCAGAAGTTGTTGGTTATTCCCATTTGAAGTTTTTATCGAAACTATCGCCCCGTTTTGGTCCGTGGTCCTTTGATCTTTTTCGCCCTCCTGCCTCGGTTTCTCTTGCACGGGGGCTCGCGAGGCAGACGCCTCGGGAGCCCCCGCGAGTGTTCCTACCCCTATCGCTCAAGTTTCACCCCCCTGGTCCACGGCTGGAGCACCCCTCCTGACCATGCCTCACGGGCAGCACAACGCGAACACGGGGCCAGGGTCGGTCGCCCACGCGGCCTCGATCGGGGTTCGCTTGCGAATGACCGCACGGCAGAAGGGAACAATACCAGGGTAAAAAACGCAGTGCAATAATTAACGGTGTTGCCCTAAACACACCCCCACGGGGCCGAACATTGTTCCCTTTTTACGCAGGAGAAAAGGAAAGGAAAGGACAAAAGCAGGTGAAGCACGCCCCGTGCCGGCTCTCTTGGAAGGCCCGAGCCGCCTCCGGAGCTTCACCGGGGCGTGGCGACGAGCGGACTCGCTACCACCCCCCAAGCATACGCGGCGGCGAGGGGGCTGGCCGCTGACATTCTTTGGAAGAATCGCCACCGAAGAAGAGCCGGTGAAGCGTGGGGAGTCGCAGGCATCGCCCAGCTGCCAGCCTGTGCCCCTCCGCCAAGCGCGGGGCTGAGTCCTCGGCTGCGTCGTCGTCCTCGTGGCAGCACCCCCTGGCGGCCGTCTTCCCCGAACACCCTCACATAGAGGGTGGCGTCGCCATCATACTTGAAGTGCAGGGAGCACCGACGGCGGAGACCACGTGCACGCGCGAACGTCTGCCAGCCGCGGGCCAGGAACAAGTTCCCTGCAGCAGAGATCTCCAGAGAAGCCCATGAAGCCCGGCTGCAATGACCATCGCACGGAGCAGAGGCCACTCAGGCGCCATCTGGGAGCTCACCCAGGAGGAAGCACGGGAGCTGAAGCCGGACGCTGAACGGTTCCTCTACCCTCACCAAGAACTCTGGCAGCGCTTCAGCAGCATGGAGGCGCGGCCTCGGGGGACGAGCGGCCGGGGCACGCCCTCCAACCATGGCCAGCCGCTCGTCGCCACGTTGAGAGCCTCCCTCACGACCGCGGGAGACCGCCGTGGAGGCCACGGGGTTCTTGCGAGGGCGACCTCGACCACGCTTAGGCGGAGGAGAGGAAGATTCAACCTGGTGGCCCTTCCCTTCTCTGCAGCCGAGAACTTCCTTGGTGGAGCCATGGAGAAGAAGGAGAGATAAGAAAGGATAGACTGGAAGGGCGCGCGCCGTTCCGTACTTATAGCCGGCGAAGGCCAACCGTCGATCTCCACGATCACCGGTCATCATGATTGACCATGCATGCAAGGACTTGTCGAATCCGGGCGGTTACCAAGGCGTCGTGGGGGAGCAGTGCCGCCCACGTCCAATCAACCGCCACGCGGCGCCCAAGGCCGCAGGCTGTTAGGGCCCACAACGCTTCGCACTTGCCCTTTCGCCTCTCTGCACGGCCAAGTCCGGGCGCGTCGTGGCCCCGGGGGCTATCGCCGGCGTTCTGGGAACGGGGTCCCCAGACTTGCTGCTCGCTGCCTCATGGCGTGGCACAAAGGAGGCCCAGGACGGCCCATCTTCATCAACACAAGCTCAAGACCCTCGCGAGGGGCCAAGCCTCGCGGGGCGGACGGCCAAGAGCTTCCTCAGGCGCGGCCTCGTCAGGCTGGCTCATGAGGAGGCGGAGAACTCAAGGCGGGGTACCTCGCGAGGTGCCCGTGGACGTAGCCATGACGACCTAGGGCACCCGGTCGGCGCCACCGCAACGTCCTCCTTTCCTCTTTGGTGCAAAGGGGCAAGCGCAGTAAGGGCATCGAGCAAAGGCATCCGTTTCGGTGCAACAAGACCAAGACCAGCCCCAACGGCTGGAATGCGATCATCGTGGAGCCCAAGCAGGCGTCATCACCAGAGCCTTTGGCAGGCAAGGACCAACTTTAGTCAGGATAAGTGTACCCGCTGTTCCCTTCAAAATGGCCAATTGTTGGCGCCCTTCCTGCTCAATATTTGGGAAGAGGCCCAGGGCCCTCGCCTATAAATAGGGGTAGCCACACTCAGAGTAGGGGGATCGAGCATTCGGAATCCAGAGAGAGAGAAACCCGTTCCTCAAGCTAGGCGACGGGCACCACTTAGCAGTTCATCACACCCACCAAGAACGAGACCCTCATGAGGCTGTTCTTCCTGTCTTATTCTTCATCAGCCCAGAGGCAATCCACACACCACAAACTAGAGTAGGGTATTACACCACAACGGTGGCCCGAACTAGTATAAATCTTGCGTCTCTTGTGTTGTTTTTGTTAGTAGTTTAGGTCCCTGCGATTCGGCGAGGTACGGGATGGTGGAGGGTTGGATCTCCGTGCGCACCCCAGAGTTCGAACCTTAAGGGTCTGCCGGAACCCGTGATCCGACACCTGTTACGCCGGGGAATGCTTCCGTTAATTGGGAATCAACTGGCCAGAAATTGAAATTCAGGGGGGCGACGGACCTCTAGCTAAGGTGAAATAGTATATGAGGAGAAACCTTGTGCATCATGAGTTACTTGGAACATCTAGTATCAAGAAGAAGCGGTCAACTAGTGTCTTCTATGGGATGAATACTGTGCAAGCAGAGACGTAAGGTTTGCACGAATAAGGGAAAAGGAGTACCTTCTTCGGTTGCTGGTGTGGTCACCTCCACATGTCGCGGCGACCTTCTTTTTACCAGGGAAACCGATGTTCTGGAGGGTGCAGGCTTGGACGAACCCATGGCCAAATTGTTGACTGTGTTGCCGTGGTCGTATGTCGGCGGAGGGGAAGCAGATCCGAGGCGGCAAAGGACGGCGTAGCAGGAACAGCTCCGGTGCGGTGGAGGGTGGCGATGTTGGAGCGGCAGCGGTGAGGCGCAGGACGGCGTGGTTGAACTGGCTCGGGTACGGACAGCTCGGCCTCGGCTTCAACTACTAGCCGTGGAGGGCGTTGCGGTTGAGGTTACGGTGGACGATGACGTCGGGGTATCGGCTCCGGCGTGATGGAGGAGGGCGGCGGTTGATGGATGGGATGGGGTGGCGAACTGAGGACGCCGGGGTTTTGTGGCTGGTGGAGAGGTAGTTTTGGCGCCCACGGAGTACGAATGGGGAATCGGACGGGTGGGAGGGAACCATGTTTGATGCAGGGACAGCGCTTGTTTTGGCTTTTTGAGCAGAAGATGGGACGCACTTGTTTGAAATTTGGGAAAAGTACAAACTTTGCCCCCCTCTTAAATTTCGGACCTACTGCGGGTCGGGGGTAGGATGGAATCCCAGGTGTCCCAAATAGTGGGCGGGAGCGATTTCGGCTGTGCTTAGGCGGCCATTGTGTATGAATGTTTTTCGGAGGCGGTTGCGTGGCGTCTAGATGAAGCTACAAACCTACCCCGGTTTAGACCTTTGGACATCGGGCCGGTAGGTTTCACAGGTCTCAGTTATTAGAAAAGTAATTTCCTTGTACTACCAAACATTGGTCTCACGCGGTTTCGGGCGAGTAGGGGCTCTTTTGGCGCTTCGTTCGAAATTTTGGAAGACAAGCATTCACGTTTAGAGTACTCTTGAACTATGAGGATTGACCTAAATAGACAATGTTATATTTAACCTTGTATGTTTAAAAACCTCATTAAATTATCCGCTGCCTTTTGAAATTTTGACACTTGAAAATCCTATAACTACGATTATTTTGGAATGGAGGAGCTAAATTTGAATCTATTTTGTACACGACTACATATGTTATTATGTACAAAATCAGAGCAAAGATTGGTACCCCCATAGTTTAGGTATGGTTTACAAATGCCATGATGTCAAATTGAAATAATTGAATGGACTTCATGTTGAATTGATTTTTTAAACCACCTTAGGTTGAATTCAAATGTATGCTAGTTCATAGGTAGCTATTTATAAATGTCCCTTGTGTAACTTTCGTATGTATAATGTGTTTTACACACACAACATGAACTATACTCACGTTTATATTCGATTGCTAAAGCGATGCATTGTCTGGAGTTCAAAATACTAACTATGTGGATCAATTGTGTCGAATAATAACAGAGACATGCTCAAATTCGATAGAATCTAGATGTCTGATGGATCAATGACCGCTCCTTACCGAATTGCAAATATCATGATCCCATCCTAATATTTGGATACAATTTATATCTTTAATCAATGTGTAGACCAGTCTTTTATGTGTAGTTTCACTCTCCATCGGTGGTCTCTCACACATGCTCACACACTCTCTCCCGAGGTGTCTTTCTTGCACACATGCTCTAGATATAACCCTCCCTCCCTCTCGTAACCATTTTCAACTGTTTTCACTAACCTTTATCACAAGCACTCTTCCTCTCGCAAACATACACACGCATAATCCTCATCGACCCTTTCTATATACATGGACCTGCCTACGTGTCTCATGTACGCACATTATCTTTACGCCTGTCTCTCACGCATTATATCACACCTCTCTTCCTAATCGACGAGTATGATTCTAGCAGAGCATTTTGTAGGATGCCCCTTAAAGTTAGGTTGGATAAATAGTAATATCAGAGATAAAGGGGTTACCTTAGTCCAAGAACCTAGGGTTACAAATCCTAGCCGGCTTTGTCGATGGACACAGAGTCCTTCACAATTCTGCTATCTTTGTCTTGTACGACTAGTCATCCATGGGTCTTCCTAAATGTGTCATGGGCCGACCATTGTGGCGCAGGACGGAACCGAATGAAGGGCCTCACCTCGACCCACCGGACCTCACGCGGTGACACACCCTCTGCCCCCACGTCTCATTATCTTCTCACACCCACACATACCAACACAAACACCACACACACAGAAAATTTCTCCTGGTGCCTCTATTCCCCCCCTTGCATATACACACTCAAGGGAATGGAATCTCTTGTTGTGACATCATATTCGTCTCCCTCTCTAGACCACTCTCATTTCTCGTGCTATCTCTCTGTCGGGGAGGCTGATCGTACCCACGGACACCTATGGAGCCGGCGGACCAGGCCCCTTGTGGTTCGGAGGGGGGCGGAGATCGCACGAAGAGCGGATCGAGGCGTGGCCCACGAGCAGTTTACCCAGCTTCGGAGCTCTCCGGAGAGATAAAACTCCTCGCCGCTTGTCTCGATGTATTGTGTTCTTGCTAGGGAGCGATGATAGCTACAAAACCTAAGCGTGAGTGTGTCTGCAGTCTCGAGTGAGTCGAACGAACCGAAACCCTCTACGCTAGCATGGGCCTCCTTTTATATGCTCAAGGGTCTCCGGCAGGTGGCAACATAGGCGAGGGTACAAATGTAAAAAACAGGAGTTGGTACACCTACTAACAAAGCGATGTCATTGCAAAATACCTAACTCTCGACGGCAAGGGACAAAGGCAATAAATGCCCGTCGTTGTCGCCCAAACAAGCGCAACAGAGACCGTCAGTGCGCCTCCGCCGCCACGATGGCAAGCTTGTCGCCGCTTATCGCTGTTTCTCCGCTGGCTGCACAGCCTTCTTGACACGCTGCGTGCATGGAATGTTCCCATGGCGACACGCTGCGGGGTGAGCTGGAGCGGAGATGGAGAGGTTGCTTGCCGCGAAAGCGCCTTTGCCGCGTCGAATCTCTTGTCGCGTCCGGAGGCTTGTCGCGCTCGAGTCTTCCCGCAAGCTCCTCTTGCCGGGCCTTGTCTTCTGCATGCCTTGAGTGGCCTTCCCGACAAGCTCCTCTTGCCGGGCCTTGTCTTCTTAACCAAATACTTTGTTCTTGAATGGCTCCAAAGGAGCTACGGAGGATCTTGGCGGTGACGAGGCAAACCTTGCCGCTTGAGGTGCTTGCAATCGTCTGCGGCACGAAGCACGGGATACTAGGGTACCCCTACTCTAGTACACCGACAGAGCCCCGGGCTCTGGGCAGTGCACGGTGCCCTAGCGCTTATCGGGCTAGGCCCAAAAGCAGATCTGCACGGTCACATCGCCGCCTCGACCACGTCGCAAATCGCCCGGACCCGCCACGATCCCCACTAACGGCACGCACCGGACGTGGCGTCGTCTGCGAAGATCGTGGGCGGCGATGCGTGGGGTTTTCTTTATTAGGAAAAGCGGGCGTCCGCCCCCCTCCTTATAAGCGGAGGAAGCAGGGCAGGCCGTCCACTCTGCCATCGCTGTCTGTCAAGAAAAACCACCGCCGCTCCCTCTTCTTCTCCGGTGCGAAGAGAGCAGCGCCCGCCCCTCTCGCCACAAGCGCGCTCACCGCGTCGGCCTCCTCCGCCGCCCTCTCCATGGCTCCAAAGCCGACAAGGAGAAGGGCGTCAAGTCGGCTTCGGCGCGCGGCTCATGGCTGCGCAAGGAGCGGGCCATCTTCCCCCGCAGCTCGGCGCAAGAGAGCTGCGGGACGTCTTCTACCTCTTCCGTCGACGGAGACGCGTGCGCATCCGCCAAGACGAGGGTACTCCCGCCTCCGCCGCTGATTTGGCCCCAACAGGTACCCTTTTTCGCCCTTTTCTTCTATTGCGGGCTTTTCCCGCCCTTTTCCGAGTTCTTCTGCGACATCATGAACACATTTAGCCTCCGCCTCCTTGATTTCACCCCCAACGCCGTCTTGACCATGGCAGTTTTCGCGCATTTGTGCGAAAACTTTGTCGGAGTCCACCCGAATGTGGCACTCTTCCGCCACTTCTTTGTGCCCCGCGTCGAGAGAGGAGAGCCAATCGCCGGAGGGATAGCCTGGGTCTCTAGGATCGGCAAGAAAGAGGCCTACCTAGAAGGAGAGTTCCGCAACAAGTGGGAGGAGTGGAGAGCCAATTGGTGCTGGGTCGTAGAGGAGAACCCGCAGCCCTTCACCGCCGTGCGCCAAACTCCAATAGTGCGCGGCAGAGATTGGAGCAACTTGGCGCCGGAGGATGCGAAGTTGAAGATAGCCGTGACCTGGATTCTGCGCCGCAGGCTTGCCGGATTGACCATAGGCGCAGTTGGCGCAGACTTCCTTCGCCAGACGCTTCCCTTGCAGGAAAGGAGGAGGCCTGCTGGGAGTTCCAAACGCGGCAGACATAATGAGGCTGCGCCGGCCTGAACTGGAACTTCACCATCTTGGAGCTGGACGCGATGCTGCTCGAGCTGTTCAAGAACGACCCGACCACCCCGAGTGGTTTAGGTTGCCGCGAAGTCGCCCCTTTGTGCAACAACTCAGCGCCGACCGCATCCGCGCCATGATGCTTGTGCGACTCCCACGGATCGCCCCAACCTGGCAGGAGCCCCCGACGAGGTCGTGCAGCAATTCTTCGACGATTTGGAAGAAGTGCCGATCCGCCCGACGAAAGCGTAAAAGGCTCACCCGCGACACCACCGACGAGGAGATGGCGCGGATTGCCTCGAGGTGGAGGAGGCGGCAGCGCCGCTGCCGCTGGAGCCTTCGGGTTCACCGTGGAGGAGGCGGACGCGCGGCGCGGCAAGCCTTGCCGAAGCGAGGGAGGTCGTCGGCGAGGACGAGCTTGTCGAGCCCGAGGCCGGGTCGAGTGGACCCGCCGAGGGCGCTTTCTTCCCCACCGCCAAGCGACTTGCCGCCAGCGGAGCCCGGCCCGCCAAGAGGCGTCTCGCAAGGTCGAGACGAGCCAGGCGGGCAGATCGCCCACAGCAGGCGCCGCCGACGCTCCACCGCGGCAAGCAAGGTTGCCGCAGGAGCGCCCCACACTGCCGCGACAACTGGGGCGGGATCTTCTCAGGCCACCGCCGACGCTTCCGCCAAGCGGCCAAGAGAGCCCACTCCCCCGCCTCGTCGCACCGGGAGGCGAGCCGAGTTCGACTTCTCCGCGCTCAGCTCCGAGGAGGAAGGCGAAGAGTAAGCTCTTGAAATTCGTGCTTGTATTTCTTCAATTTTATTGCTTCATCTTGAATCTGATTTTCTTTGTTCTGGACTCTTTCCTTTTCAGGACGCTGGCCCAGAGAGCGTCGAAGAGGGCCAAGATCCCGACGGTCGTCATTGAGGACGATTCTCCCGTGGCGACAGGGGACGCGTCCGAGACCGCCTTGCCGGACCCGGCAACCCTTCCTCAGAGCAGCCCCCAGCACAGCCCCCAGAGTAAGTGTGCAGTTTCCTCCTTACTATTAGGTGTGCAGGGGTGCCCCTTCTTCGCTGATATCTGACTGTTTGCTTGTGTAGGAGCAGAGCAGCCTCATCAGGAGGGCTCGGAAGCCGCCCCCGAGATCCTGCCTGCTGCCACTCACGCCGCCAAGGGAGGAATCTCCGGCAAGGAGCGCCCGACAAGGGAGGCCACTCCAGCAAGGGAGGCTACCCGGCAAGGGACAGCGCCAGTGACCCTCCAAAGGGTGGTCGAGGCCATGGTCATGATCCCGTTGCTGTGTAATCGCCTTACACGAAAATTTCCCTTGGGTTTGCTTTCTTTTGTTTCTCTTTTTGAACATTTGCTTGACTGCTCTTTCTTCATCTAACGCAGAGCCGATGGAGGTCGAGGCCGCAGGCGAGGAGGAAGCGCGCGGCAACACCGACGAGGCCGCAGTCGAGGAAGAAGAGGTCGTGGTTGTAGAAGAAGAGGCCGTCGCCGACGAGCCTGTTGGCGAGGAGGCCACCGAGGCTGCCGATGCAGAGGCCGGCGAGGGTCGGGCGATCGCAGACCTGACGCCCCGAGGCCGCAGGAGCGCCAAGCGCTACACCGACAAAGCCGACTCCCACGCCAAGGCTGCGGCAGTTCGAGGAGCCCAGCCCGGCGCCCCACCAAGGCGGCGGCGTCTTCATCAAGCTCCCCCGGGAACCGAGCTCAGGCGCCGGTCGAGGAGAGACCTTCGACGGCGAGCTACTGCGCCTCCGCTGGGCTGACGCTGGTGGACGCGCCAAGCAAAGCAGCGGCAGCGAGTCTGAGGAGGAGCAGCTGCTGAAGAAGCTGCTGTCGCTCTACCGCGCCCGGCAGGCCAAGTTGGAGTCCCGGGAAGCACTTGTCGCGAGGGCAGGAGCGGACATGGAGAAGCGCGCAGAAGAGCTCCGGAGCGCCAACCAAGAAGCCCTCCGCGACGTGGCAGAAGCGCGGGGGCAACTTGCAGAAGAGCGCACGGCCTTCATCCTTGAGAAGGCCGCAGCTGAGGAGGAGCAGCGGCTGGCTGCTGAGAAGCTCTCCGCGCAGGAAAGCGAAATGGGCGCAGCGTGAAGGTCAACTGGACAGCCACGAAGAGGACCTTGCCACGCCAGCGAGGAGTCACTTGGCGGGCGCCAGAAGCGAAGGATGCTGCTGCAATGCCGAGGCCGCCAAGGAAGAGCTGAAGGCGAAGGTGGCACAATGGAGGCCAGCCTCAAGAAGAGCGGCGAAGAGCTTGCCGTGCTCAAGCGTGAGCGTGAGAAGGACGCTACACCCTTGGCGAAGCTGCAGAGTCGCTCTCGCTGATAGAGGCAAGAGGCTCGATGCCGCCAAGGATTCCAAGGCGGATCTTGAGCCGGAAGCCACCACCCCGACGCAGACGTTGGACGGCGCGCCAGAGAGCGGGAGGTGGGCTTGTTGGAGGCGATCAAGGCCAAGGAGGAGCTGCTGGAGAATGCTGCCTCCATCCAGAGCACCTTGAGGGAGAGCGTGGAGCATCGGATCGAAGGTCTTGTGGACACCGCCGCCGACATCCACAACGAGCTGATGGAGCTGGGATGGCGGACCTCATGCATTCCTCCGACGAGCATCTCCAACCCAGCGCCAAACTCAGCTTATTCTTCAAAGGCGTGGTGACCGGTCTCCAGCGTCTCCGGGAAGAGGTCCCAAAGCAGCTGGCCGAGGAATCGCGCCAGATCTGTGCAGGAGCCCTTGAGAAGGTGTTGATAAAGGTGGCCTTCCGCAATCCGGGCCTCAACCTTAACGGCGTCCTCAGATCCTTGCCGCCAGATGCCAACGTGGAGGAGCTCAAAGCCCTTGTCGCACTCCATTGTGGACAAGGTGAACAAGATCAAGCGGATTGAGGGCGACTGCGTAGACTAGGCCGCCAACTTTATCTTCCCCTTGTCATTCTTGATCATGTTTAGAACACTTTGTTAGATCAGCGACAAGTTATTTTGTAATATACTCTATCTTAGGCGATCAATGCAACGTTATTTCCTCTACTTGATTCCTTCCTTTGTATGCGTTTCTGCCTTACGCATTTGGGGGACTTGTCGATGCGGGCACTTTTGCATGGCGCTGAGTGCGGAACGTCAAGACTTCTTGGCAGTCCGCCTCGACAAGCAACCTTGTCGAGACTAGCTGCAGCTCACTTAAGTTGTTGAGCGGACTCGAAACAAAGTAAGGGCGCGACTAGTCAAGCCCGAGTTGGTTCCTCTGCACAGGTTTTCCATACAAAAGTACTATCGTTCGAGGAAGATAACTTAAAAATTTAAAATTGATTGCTCAAACTTTGGCAACTTAGCTTTTTCCGCCTCTTGCTTCCCGATGAGGTGAAACTTCCTCGGCGGTGCCTGGTCCATAGTATTATCTCCTCCTCCCCACCCGGGTTAACTTGTGCGCGAGGGAGCCTTCCTTTCTTTGAGAAAAGAGAAAAAGAGGAAATAACGTTATGGAGCCCAAATGACTCGATTCTGCTTACCGGTGTGGTTGCTTTGCACAAAGTGTTAGTCAAAACATGCAATAAAATGATGAAAGCATGAATTTGACAAGTTGTGCGCAACACATGAGCTTTATCGATGCACGGGTCTGCGCCCGCTTTGTACAAAGGATTACATGCAACAGCGACAAGACTTGTATAAAGGTGGTTGCTTTAACGGGTTCCGACAACCGCGCCCTATGGGTAAAACTTACGAAGATGCTCAATGTTCCAGGAGTTGCTCACGGGAATGCCATCTTCGGTCTCAAGGCGGACAACGCCAGGCCTAGTGACTCGTTTCACCCGAGAAGGGCCTTCCCACTTTGGCGTCAACTTGTTTGAATTCTTGGCGGATTGAACGCGCCGAAGAACAAGGTCGCCTTCCTCGAGACTTCTGGCACTAACTTTGCGGTTATGGTAGCGACGCAAAGCTTGCTGGTAGCGAGCAGCTCGCACAGCGGCCTGAAGATGATCCTCCTCAAGGAGCAACGCGTCATCTTGTCGCAGCTGCTCTTGCTCAAGCTCATCATAAGCAAGCACTCGAGGCGATCCGTATACGAGTTCCGTGGGGAGAACTGCCTCTGCTCCATAGACTAGAGCAAAGGGTGTCCGCCGGTGGCTCGATTTGGCGTCGCCCCGATCGACCAAAGAACCACCGGCAGCTCCTCGATCCAGTTCTTCCGCACTTGTGCAGCCTGTCAAAAGTTCTGGTCTTGAGCCCAAGAAGACTTCAAAGATTTGCCCTCTCTCGCTTGACCGTTGTTTCTCGGGTGAGCCACGGAAGCAAAGTGACTTTGGCGCCAAGATCTTGGACGTACTGCATGAAGGTGCGACTCGTAAATTGTGTGTCGTTGTCGGTGATGATCCTGTTAGGGATTCCGAAACGGCAAACAATCGACCTGAAGAACTTGACTGCTGATTGTGCCGTCACCTTCCTCACTGATTCCACTTCCGACCACTTTGCGAACTTGTCGATGGCGACGTACAAGTACTCAAAGCCCCCGACAGCTCGGGGGAAGGCGCCGAGGATGTCGAGCCCCGCATCGAAAATGGCCAGGATAAAGGGATCGTCTGGAGAGCTTGAGCTGGCTGGTGTATCTGTTTGGAATGGAACCGCACGCTTCACACTTGGTTACTTGTGCGGTTGCATCCTGGAGGGCTGTCGGCCGAAGAAACCTTGCCGAAAGCTTTGCCGCAAGTGCTCGCGCCAACGCAGTGACCACATATGCCTCCATGTATCTCTCGCCAACAGCTTATGTCCATCTTCCCCGAATACACTTCAATTTCACACCGTTGAATCTTCTTACAGACAAGTATCTTTGTCGACAAACTGGTACATACTTGACTGCCGGGCTACTCTTTCCGCTTCTTCTTGCTCTTCGGAAGTTCTCTGTCTAAAGGAAATGGACAATCTGCTGCCCATGCTTTGGAGCTTGTGGCTCGACAACAAGGACTAAAGGCACATCTGCTGTCTGCGGGAACATCGGCTTCCACGGCAAGGACCTGCGGTTCTGCCGAGCTTGATGTTCCCCGACAAGCTTGCCGGAGCAAGACTTGTCGGGAGTGTCCGCTTCAACGAAACAAACCATGGGGCTGTCGGAGCGCATCGCTCCTCAAGCCTGCTGGTGTTGATCTTGGGGACCTTTTGCAACGACGGGCCGGGAAGCTCTGTCGGAAAGTAGTCACCAGAGGTCAACTTCCTCTTCTTACTTTGTCCAGTTGATGGTGTTACGGTTGGCTGAGTCAGCTTGAGCACGAAAATCCCTGGTTCCACAGGTAACTTAAGTGCGGCGCACTTTGACAGGCCGTCAGCAATATCATTCTGAGCTCTTGGAACATGTTCCATTTGCAGGCCGTCAAAGTGCTCTTCTAGCTTCCTCACTTCATCGACGTAGGCTTCCATCAACGGACTCTGGTAATCTTTGTTCACTTGGCGGACGACAAGCTGCGAGTCACCCCTGACAATAAGCTTTTTGATCCCAAGGTCCACTGCGATCCTATGACCGGCAAGCAAACCTTCATACCCTGCAGTATTGTTTGTTGCTTGCTCCTTGGGAAAGTGCATCCAGACTACGTACTTGAGGTGCTCCCCGGTGGGTGCGATAAGCAGCACGCCGGCACCGGCGCCTTGCAGCGAGAAGGCACCATCAAAGTACATCAGCCACTCTTTGCTTGCTTCTTTGACGGGAATGCTCGTCTCGAATCTCTTCATCCGTGTTGGCGCCCATTCTGCTATGAATTCTGCCAACGCTCTGCTTTGGATAGTTGATGTGCTTTCAAATTTGAGACCAAAGCTTGACAGCTCCAATGCCCACTCGACAATCCTGCCCGTTGCTTCTGGATTCTGTAGTATCCTCTTCAGCGGAAAGCGAGTGACAACTGTAATCTCATGTGCTTGGAAGTAATGGCGCAGCTTTCTCGAGGCCATGAGGAGGCCGGAAGCAATTTCGCACACCGTAGTACCTCGACCTAGCCCCTCGCAGGAGGGAACTGACAAAAGTAGACTGGGCGCTGCACTATCCTTTTCTCGTGATCACGGGTCATGTGTCTGCTGCGGATTCATCCTTGTCGGGACCAGAGCTTGTGGGCGAAGCCCCATGCTTGTCGCTGGATGTGCTTGCCGTGGTTGCTGGCTCGTCATCCGCCTCCCTCTCCGCTACTAACGCAGCACTAACCACTTGATTGGTTGCCGCTATATATAGCAGCAACTTCTCTTGTGGCTTAGGTGCGACAAGTGTTGGAGTGGAGGAAAGGTATCTCTTCAAGTCCTGCAGCGCAGCCTCCGCTTCGAGTCCATTTCATTGGACCTGCCTTTTTCAAAATCTTGAAAATGGCGGTATGCGCTCAGCAGACCTAGAAATAAACTCGCCGAGAGCAGCCACGCAACCGCAAGTCTTCATACATCCTTGGCGCGCTTTGGTGCTTCAATCTGCTCAATGGCCTTGATCTTGTCGGGATTAGCTTCAATCTCTCGTTGAGACACGAAGAACCCGAGAAGCTTGCGGAAGGGACTCCAAACACGCACTTCTCGGGGTTGAGCTTGAGGTTGATCTTGGCGCAGATTCGCAAAGGTCTCGCCCAAATCTTGAACCAGAGTTGCTTTGTCCTTGCTTTTGACCACTATGTCATCCATGTAGGCTTCTACATTTACGTGCATTTGCGGCTCAAAAGTGTCATGGACTACCCTTGCAAATGTTGAACCAACATTCTTCAAACCGAAAAGGCATCCGTATGAAACAAAGTATGTGCCACATGGTGTAATGAATGCGGTCTTCTCCTCATCTTCTTCAGCCATGAAGATCCGATGGTATCTCGAGTATGCATCAAGAAACGAAAGCAAATCACATCCAGCCGTGGAGTCAACAATCTGGTCAATGCGCGGCAAGGGAATGGATCTTTGGGACAAGCTTTATTAACATCCGTGAAGTCAATACAAAGTCTCCATTTTCCATTTGCCTTGCGCCGCGACTACTGTGATTGGCCAACCACGTAGGATGGAGCACTCCTCTAACAAGGCCTGCCGCTTCAGCTTCTTGATCTCTTCGGCTATGAATTCTTGGCGCTCCAACGCTTGCTTCCTGACTTTTTGCTTGACGGGCGCGCATGAGGACAACGGCCAGGCGGTGCTCAATCACTTTCACAGGAACACCGGGATGTCGACGGTTGCCATGCAAACACGTCGACATTCGCCCGCAGAAAGCAACGAGCGCGCCTTCCTATTTAGGGTCGAGAGAGAGGCACTGATGGTAAAGGTACCACCAGTGCCTTCCTCCTTGGCGGGCACCTTCTTGGTCTTTGGCGGAGCCACCATCTTCTTGCACTTGCCGGTGGAGCTCGACGGTGCGTCCTCGACGGTAGCGCAACACTCCGAAGAGGTGCGCTTGCCGGAGTGAGCATCGAGCCCTTGCCGGACTTGGACTTCGTCTTCTTCCCCGGGAGCTTGGTGACAAGTGTTTGGCAATCTGCATGGTGCTGCATCCCTGTAGATCTTGTCGGCATAGATAAGGGCATCCTTCTTGTCGCCATGGACAGAGATGACGCTTACCGGGCATGGCATCTTGAGTAGGTTGTAGGCGTAGTGAGAGGCTGCCATGAACTTGGCGAGTGCTGGACGGCCAAGTATCCCATTGTAAGGCAATGGGAAATCGGCAACGTCGAATGTGACCCTCTCGATCCTAAAGTTCAGCTCGCTGCCAAATGTTACCGCAGCGTAATCTTCCCTTCGGCTTGCTCCTTCCCGGATTGATTCCTTGGAAGGTACCGGTCTCTTCGAGCTCATTGTCGAGGATTTGAAGCTTCGAGCACCGCGAGGAGATCAGATTCAAGCCGGCCCGCCGTCAACTAGCATTTTGGTGACCTTGAGGTTGCGGATGGTTGGTGAGACCAACATCGGCAAGCACCGACCGCAGATTATGCGATCGTGGTGGTCCTCAATATCAAAAATGATAGGCGTCTTGGACCACTTGAGGCTTGCGTGACTCTACGGATGGTTCCGCTGCATTGACCTCCCGCATCCATTGCTTGAGTTGGCGGTGGGAGATATGCGAGGAAGCACCTCCGTCAACGCAGAGGACCTCTCGTGGCTTTCTCAAACTCCTGTTCATCGCTGCCGCTGTCTTCCATATCTTCGTCGCCGTCATCATCTTCATCCTTGTCGCGGCGCAGCGGGAGGTCTCTCCTTACCTTGCCGCTTGGCCTTGCTGCTGGCGTCCTCCCGGCCGGGGCGTTTCTTGCTTGCTCCCCAGCACCTTCCCTGGCCTTTCTCCTTGTCGCGCTGCTCGTACTCAGCTCTCTTGCTGTTCGACAAGCTGTTCGACTTTCTTGCAGCTCTAGAGGTCGTGGCCCTTGGTGCGGTGGATCTTGCGATCTTGCTTGCGGAGCTGTCTGCTTGTCGGCGTCAGCCACCGACCGGGTGGTTGGCGTCGTGCAGCAACCTCCTTGCCGGAGCCACCGCCTTGGCGTTCTTGTCGCCACCTCCGCTGCTTGGGACTGCTCAACAGCTAGCACTTCTCTGCCTTTCTTCTTCCTGTTGCCTCGCCCTTGGCCCTTCTTTGCCGGGCGGTGTCCTCACTGTCGGATCCTCGCTTCCGCATTCTCTCCTGGAGTCTCCTCCCTTCCTCGCAAGCGTGCACACTTGTCGGCGAAGGCGTACAGCTCATCGACGTCCTTGACTTTGCACATCGCCATCTCCTCCCTCATCCTGCGGTTCCGCACATTCTCGATGAAATGCGCCGATCACCGCGCAGGGTGGACGTCTGGGATGTTGTAGTGCACACGGTGAATCTCTGAATGAACTTGCGCAGGGACTCTCCTTCCTTCCGGGCGGCGAGATGAAGGTCACTCTCTTGGCCATGAGGCCTGTGGCCACCTGTGAAGGCGCCAACAAACCGATGGCACAGATTCGCCCAAGAGGATATGGAGCTGTCGCGACAAGTGCATGAGCCAAGATCTCGACGTTGGGCTTGAGCACGAGCGGGAAGTAGTTGGCGAGATCTTGTCGCCCCGTCCCCCGCAGCCTGCACCGCGATGGTGTAGATGCCGAGGAACTCCGACGGATGCGCCCCGCCATCATACTTCTCCGCACGTCTGGTTTGAAGTTTTTACGGCTGAAACCCTTTGGACTTGCCGCAGCTCGCGAGTGAACGCAGGGCAACCTACCGCGTCGGCAAAGTCGCCTGCTCCTCCGCGCGCGCATGTCAACAGAAGGCCCAGCAGCGCTTATCGGACTAACGTCGCGCTTCTTCGGGCGCTGATGCGAAGTTCGAGCGTCTTCTTGTTGTCGCTCATGAAGAACTTGGCGCTGATCGCGGCGAGCTCATGGATCCGACGATGCGGTGGAGTCGCTGTCGAGGTGGATCCGGCGAGTCGGCGATCTTGGCCTTCGGGGTGGAGAGTGCATGGTGGTTGCACCTCCGATAGTCTGCCGCCACCGGCTCGTGCCTTTGTCGTCTCGTCAGCGGCAATGATGGCGTTGGTTGCCGCGAGCTGCCGCCGTTGGCAAAGCCGATGAGGCTCTGGATAGTGGCCCTCCACCGTCGACCTTGTCGGCCGTTGGAGGGTAGTCGAGAGCAGCTGAGCTCGCGAGCTTCTGCTGGAGTAGTGGGTGGCATTGGCGAGCGGTGCGAGGAGCGGGATATGCTCGGACTTCTAACCACGTTAGAAGGAGCAGCACCCGTCCGGGCGACCAGATCTCACTCGTGCCGGCATGTTTGCGCCGCATGCTGGTCTTGAGGGTCTCGATCCAACGAACGTATGGCATTGTGAAGGCCATGACGTTGTTGGTCCCGCCTCTGAGATGGGCGCGGGGATGCGCGACGCCGAGGTTTGCGGGGCCTTGTCCTTGGACTTGGCAACGTCGCGAGCACCTTCGTCGGCGCCCGTTCCTCCGCCAGCGTCCCCCCCCACCCGCTTGTCTGCGGTGAGGGTGGGTACGACGCGGACGGTTTCGCTGCCGCCAAGCCTTCTTCTTCGGTGGCATGTTGAGAAAAATGTTGATGACGCTGCTCGTGTGAACGCCGGATCGGATTCACACGGCCTCGACGCCCTACCCGGGCGCGCCAAAGATGTCTGGGAGGCTGATCGCACTACGGACACCTATGGGGCCAGCGGACCAGGCCCCTTGTGGTTCGGAGGGGGGCGGAGATCGCACGAAGAGCGGATCGAGGCGTGGCACACGAGCAGTTTACCCAGCCGAGCTCTCCGAGAGATAAAACCTCCTCTGCTGCTTGTCCGATGTATTGTGTTCTTGCTAGGGAGCCGATGAGAGCTACAAAACCTAAGCGTGAGTGTGTCTGGTCTCGAGTGAGTCGAGCAACCGAACCCCCCACGCTATGCATGGGCCTCCTTTTATATGCTCAAGGGTCTCCGGCTGTGGCAACATAGGCGAGGTACAAATGTAAAAACAGGAGTTGGTACACCTACTCGGGACAGTGTACGATGCAAAATACCTAACTCGACGGCAAGGGACAAAGGCAATAAATGCCCGTCGATGTCGCCCAAACAATGCGCAACAGAGACCGTCAGTGCGCCTCCGCTTCGCCGCCACGATGGCAAGCTTGTCGTCACGCCGCTTATCGCTGCTCTCCGCTGGTTGCACAGCCTCTTGACACGCTGCATGGAATGTTCCCATGGCGACACGCTATGGGGTGAGCTGGAGCGGAGATGGAGAGGTTGCTTGCAGCGGCGAATCCTTGTCGCGTCCGGAGGCTTGTCGCGCTCGAGTCTTCCCAAGCTCCTCTTGCGGGGCCTTGTCTTCTGCATGCCTTGAGTGGCCTTCCCGACAAGCTCCTCTTGCCGGGCCTTGTCTTCTTAACCAAATACTTTGTTCTTGAATGGCTCCAAAGGAGCTACGGAGGATCTTGGCGGTGACGAGGCAAACCTTGCCGCGGGGTGCTGCAACTGTCCGTGCACGAGTACGGGATACTAGGGTACCCCTATTCTAGTACACCGACACTCTCCCACGCCCCCACCCCCCGTCGGCCCCTCTATCCGTGCCTCTCTCGAATACGTAATACACACACATACCTCTCTAGGCCCCGCCAAATGCATCAACTACACATTCACACATGTTACATCACGTACCCCATTGATCTAAAAAGCCCTCTCTTCACGTTTATTTCGCATACAACATTCCTTTTGAATAGAGTGTGGCCAAAAATTTATTTTAGAGTTTCTACATATATACAACATTACAGAGTTATATGGAGGAGTATGGACACTAATTTGCATTGCATGGTGCCCACAATGATATTTATTCCGCACTGTGAATTTGAATATTTTCATACTATATACAAAGTTAGTCATAATAAAGAGAAACGAAGAGCATCTCTCTCTCCATCGCATACCCCCCTGTACGCCCCTTTCACGTATGTTTCATCTTTCTCTCGCGATATATGCAATGATGGTCATTGTATTTGAAGCGAAAGCACGATACATACATTGGACTTCATAATCCACTCATTACGGTCACCGTTTACGTTTAGTGGTTATTATACACTCACGGGCTCACCATACAACTTTGTATTTGCTCATGACATGACTAGTTGACCGATTAAACGCTCACATGGCACCTCTAGTGTTGCATCGCATTATCTCACTAACATCGTGCCCACCTGTCGACTTGTACCTACTCTACATATACACTATTATAAAATACATAAAATACACTCTTATAAAAAACATAGTTGGTGATGATGGTGCGCCTGCCATCCTGCAATATAGGCCGTCCGATTTATATCTGACGGATAGGAAAGAAACTATGGCAATTTTGCAAAAAGGTACCCACACACCTCTCCACATTTGCAAATAAGGCCTTCCCTCGCTCATCCTTTTCTCTCACAAGATAAACAAGTCATACAGATGCATCTTGATGTTACGTGCAACGCACGAGCATCTTGCTTATAAGAATGAAAACAAATGACAAAAAAATATTTTCGACGGTGGTTCAAGTCATGATCAAGGGCACAGCGGACAAGGTGGCCTTGTATTGGTATGCTGAGCCGTCTGTTTTAACACACGGGAGCTGGTGTGGTGATTATACACACACGCACGCATTCACACGAACTCCATCAACGCAACACTTACACAAACACATGCACCCACGCACGCACACAACACTCACACATACACACGCAGCCACGCACGCACGCAACACTCACACGCACACATGCACGCATGCATGCACACACCAGTACACCACACGACCAACTCACACTCTCACGCTCAAGTGCTCAACCTACACGTGCATGCACACACATCAGGCCCTCGATGCATACATACACATCCAGGTGATTCCCGCGCACGGGTTGGAGCCTTGTCACGCCTGCGTAAATTTGTGTTTATCTGACCTTTTCCCTATGTGAACTGATAGGTGGGACCCACAAGGAACGTGGTCAATTTAACTAGTCAACATGGTGCCACGCAGACTATTTGGCCGGTCAACAGAGTGCAATCCGATGCTGAATCTGTGAGCAAGTATTTGGATAATCACCGCGAAACGTATATAGTGACCGTAATCAGCTTATTCTCAAGATCGGTGACCGTATACGCTTTTCTCTCAGAGGCCCTCCAAAACTACATCTCTACATCGTTTTACGCATGTTGCATCTAACAATTATGCAATACAGCACTACTACTACACTCTAACACAATAAATCATATGTGTTTTAGTTTTACTAGATATCATATTGTTACTTATAATTATTCAGTTTGCATACATTAAAATTGCCTTTGAAATGTATGGCCAAGATTATCATCTACCGCGGGGAAAAATCCCGCCTTTTCCTGTTTAATCGGGTTTGTATCGATGGATCGTGCGAACAGCAAAACTATAGTACTATACAGATACAAGTGACAGTTCATCGGGCCGTCGTGTCGCCTACTCCTCCGTCATAAGAGTGGAGCGCCGCTTTCATAAATCTTCTAGTCCCGTTCACGACATGTGGGACATCAAGCTACCGGGTCCACCTGCCATACCCGAATACAAGCAGAGCGGCGGGGTGAAGCACCCCAGTCATGGCGCCGGCGTAGTAATGAGCAATGAGGCGTCAAATCACAAAGATGCACCTTTCCCGCAGTTAAGTTGGAGGGACTAAGTAATAATGCTAAAAAAAGAAGTTGGAGGGACGAAGCAACAATCATTTCACTCGTTGCTGAATCCGCTTCTCCCTCATCTTCTTCAACTTAACCATGTGTTGCTTCTGCCTCATGTGGGACGCGGATCAGCTTGGTAAAGCACTGACACGTGGGACCGCATTTTAGCAAACCGCCAGGACAACGTCCTCCGAAAATAAGAAACCTCCCCCGCCATCCGCACGGCAAAATCACCTCCTTTTTACTAATCTTTGATTCTATAATTTTTTAGATCAATATAATTGAGATTTGTATAGATAGCACATGGAGCAAAACCAAGTGGTACGGTTAAGGGCATCCACAATGTGTAGCCAAATGTGAAAATAGCTTTTGGCATCGTGGGAACCATTGTGGACGGTGTTGCCAAAGCCAAAAAGATGGAATCAGGAGCTCCCTGATTGATTGATTGAAGGAATAGAAAAATGCAACGTCTCTCCTCTTACTCCCATGCTTGGACACATGTAGTACAGTATAGAGCACAGAGTCTACTCCCATGTCCCTTCTATCACAAATCACAAATTAGTGAGGCATCAAATCACAAAGCACGGACGAATAAACTATCATTTCACTCTTCGCTGACTCCGCTTCTCCATCGTATTCTTCGAGAAACCATCTCATCGCACTAGTACTCCTAGTAGTAGTACTAGTAAAGGACTTCCTGGATGCAAATAAGGCGGTTGTCTCGGCTTGCAGGCGGAACTTGCGAACGACTTACCGTGGTCTCCCTCAATGGCATTCTCCATCGAACGCACTTCGCCAAACCTCAAAAAAAGCCGTCGACGTCACCGCAATGGGCAAGAAATTCAAATATAGTTACTACCTCCATTTTTTTGTACACAAGGCCAGTATATCAAAATTACAATTTGCAAAGGGCCACTAACACTAATCGAGGCAAATTTGATGGATTAGCAACCAAGGACATTAATATCCCCTGCATGCATGCGGAAGTGAGAAGGTTCGTTTGCATGGCGCTGCATTAATCAAGCGATGAGGAGTGAGATGGTTAGCTCTTTGGTCTTTTGAGAAAAAAATACGCACTAATTGACATGTGAAACGAGGATTTGTATCGATTAAATCCCGCGAAGGAAAACCCATCCTTTCTTTTTTAACACTAGTACTCCTAGTAATGCACGTATTATATCCTGTTTGGGTCTAGGCCTTGCATTATCAAACTTCGCCACACATTTTTGCCAAGCTTGCCTAAAGTTTTCAAAATGAGAAGGAGGTACACTTACACTTGCGCCCGCGGCTGTCGCATCAAGACCCTCATACGGTCGCTTCACCTGCACGCCAGCGGTCAAACCGCACCCTCACACACGCCTCGCACGCCGCAAACCCAACCAAGGAAACGCACCCTCATCGACACGTCTTTGTCGCATGTGAACAAACCAAACTCAGCCATCCTATCGCTGACACATAATTTTCGTTCATAGAGTATGTTTATCCAACCGCATGTTGGGGAGTATCCATACAGCCCGTGCGGTGGTCTGTTGGGGAAGAAGAAGAGGCGAGGAAGAAGGAAAGAAGGGTTAGGAGACGTAGGATATTCATCCAACCGCCTGAAATGGTAGACTGACCCAAGTCAGGCGACTTGCATAACAAATAGTATGTTTTTACACAGCAAAAGATCCATAAAAACAACAACATAAAGAAAAACTACCACTGCTCGCGGAAAGAGACGGCCTTGTCATCTTTGGCTGCCGGCGCGAACCAGCCGTCGCTGCCGACGTGTGTCTCCGCACCGTGGTTGTCCTCGGCCTCCAGCTACTCGTTCAAGAAGAGCGTGCGGGCACTCTGCATGGACGAGAGCACATCCCGGTTCAAGTCGAGGACGTCCGGTTCCGCCTGCAGGAGGGCCTCGATGGCAGCGGCATCCGCGCGCTCTGCGTCGAGTCAAGCCTCCGCCGCCCGGTTCAAGTCCAGGACTTCCGGTTCCGCCTGCAGGAGGGCATCGGCGAGAGCGGCATCCGTCGCTTCTGCGTCGAAGTCGATCCTCTGCCGCCGGTTCATGTCCGGGGCGTCCAGTTCCGCCTGCAAGAGGGCCTCGATGGCAGCGGCATCCGCGCGCTCCGCCTCAAGTTGAGCCTCCGCCGCCCGGTTCACATCCACGACATCCGGTTCCGCCTGCAGGAGAGCCTCGATGGCAGCGGCATGCGCGCGCTCCGCGTCGAGTTGAGCCTCTGCCTCCCGGTCCTCCTTTAGTATCGCCATGTTGAACCGCTGGTCCGCCTGCACCATGGGGGACTCGGACGCCGGCACGAAGTCGACGTCCATCGTCTCATACCCATCGGGGGCCTTCTGCGCCGCGACCTCTGCAGTGAACATTGGATCGGCTTCCTCCTCCTCGTAGCTTGGCTCCAGAGAACTTCGAGGATTGGCCCGCCAAAGCCAGCTTGGGAACGAAAGGTCTCAGGATGCTGACCGCCGCGCCGATTTCTGCGGCGCTCCGTCGACATCTTGTAGTAAGTGATCTTGCAGCGCACCATGGCTTTCCGGCGAACTAGGGGACGATTGATGCGGGCTAGGGGATCGAAAGGTGGGCGAATGGGCTAGAGATTTGGTGTGGTTTTAGGGCAGTGACTGGCATAGGCCGAGCAGCGAAGGTTCTAGTGTGAATAGTGGTTCTGGTGACGACCGGTCAATCGGTTTTGACTATACATCGCTCTTGTCGCGTTCGCGTTGCAGCCCGGCATGCTGGACCATCCACGTCGCTCACCGAATGGAAGGCGCTTCGTCTTGCATTTTCGCTCGCTTGTGGGACCGCAGTTGAGAGCAAAGCGATGTCCCTCCCCCTCCCCCGCCCGCGTCATTTAGTATACCACCACTCCCTCCATTTAATGCGGAGTAAATAAAAACAGAGGGAGTATACTATGGATGAGGATCCCCTGACGTGGCCGAACCCATTGAGTAACTGACATGCGGGGCCTAGCAAGCATGGGGTCCGCCAGTAAGTGACCGAAAGGGAGGGTAAGGCAGGGATACCTACGTCAGAGGATCCACTTCCACTATACTACTTTGACCAAATGTTAGAGTAATAATATATGACATGCAACTTACACAAATGTTGGAGTAACAATATATGACATCCAACTTACACAAAGCATACATGGTCTAATGCGTTTTTCGAGGCTAACTTTGACCAAATGTTAGAGTAATAATATATGACATGCAACTTACACAAAGCATATGGTCAATTTCTTATGTGAAAGGAGTTTCCAATGATATAATTTTCACATTATAGATCTCATGTACTCCCTCCGTCTAGGTGTGTAAGTCATCTTACGAAAACCAAATAATCCCAAAACATGTAAGTAGCGGTGCATTAACATCTACCTCGTTTCTTGTTTCTTGACATATGAACCAATAAGAGATGAGGGTGTGCATGCTTTTAATGACCTGAGACTATCAAACATGACATGCAATGGTTAGTTCATTGCATGCAATACTATTAATTAGCAAATAAACATTAATGTCTCTCGTTTCCCCCTCCTCCTTGGTCACGGTGCATAGCCTAAGATGACTTACTCCCCTATGTGAAAGGAGTACTATTAATCTTGTCAATAGTCAAATTGGAAACCATCTCGAGTACAAATCTAGGAGTACGTACGAATCTAACAATATTGATTGGGTGTTGTTGAATGTTGATACCTTTTGTATCATAGTAGAGATACTTTGAATACACATAAAACTTATACTCCTATCATAGTATGTAAAGTAGAAAGGATAGGAGGGAGTATATTGTACGTTCAAAAACGAAACGAACATTGAATACCCTTTATATATGATTTGCGGATGCTATGATCACCAGTTCAAAATTTTGAATCCGCCTTAGGTATCATGTGCCCCCACTCGTTCCCTCTCGATTTCATCTCGGGGTCCGGAGATCTATTGAAAGAGGACTAGGGTGGGTACATGCGAATGATACTCGGCGGAATGTTCAAATGAGGCATGCGGGAGGATGGACTGGACTGGAGAGCGACATGATCGATGGAGAAGAGGGTTGGAGAGGAATGAGAAATAAGCAAACGCCACATGATTACACTTGAACGGCTCAAATAAACAATAAGTTGTCTCGCTTGGCCTACATAGTGAAAGGCCTAATTGCAACGCCGGAGCACTGACGCTCGAATATGGCCGGGAAAACAAGAAACCGACATAGCACAGACTAGTCCAATGGAGGAGCTGGCCCACGACCTCCTCGCCACCGACAACCGTTCATGTGGGTCGTTGGGGCCAACAACAGGGCGCAGCTCCAGCACCGCCTCTGGACACGGTGACCGCGGTGAGCGACACGCTCATATCATCGATAGACATGGTCGGTTTCAGTGTGCCGAGGGTGGCGTTAGTGCTGTGGCACGACCAACGGTACGTTTGGTTTGTGCCCAAGGTTGCCCCGTCAAAGCATTGGTAGCCAAAATTTTGGTTGAGGTATTGGTTGCCCATGATTTGGCCGACATTGGCAAGAAAAATGAACTAGAGTTGGCTAGAGTTCATTGGCATGCCAAAGAAATGGCAACCATCCAAACAAAGACCAACCTTTGGGTCATGAACAAAATTTTAGTAAGGTGCACTTTGGACACAATCCAAACACACCCCAACTCCCGGCTCGTCGAGGATGCACGGGGCGCCACGACGTCAGCGTCTGGAGTGGTGTAGCGCGCTAACTGCATCCTCTGGACCTGAGACCATGCCGGGTCGTCTTGCTTTTTCAATGACATGCGGGGATCGCATTTGAGCAAAGGGCATCTCCAACGTTGCCACGACCGTAGCTGACTACCCTGGCACACCAAAGCCCTTGTCCCTCGCGCCGTCGCGCGGTGCGTTCCCAGCCGGCGCCAGCTGCCCGCATTCATGTCGTCCGTTCGTATGTCGTCATTAAGAGGCTCGGTGCCCGAGGAACCAACTCCGGCGACTTAATGACGCACCTGGACTTTTGGCCTCACCGGAATGCGCTACTTAAAGCGGCAACGCCCAACTAACCTGCACACCATAGCGCATCGTCCTCCTACCTGGCACCACATCCGCCATGACTGCAAGTGTGAACGCTCTGCGGGAGAGCTTGTCTTCGGGGATGAAGCTCGAGGTCGCCGCCCTCGCTCAAGTCGCCTCTCGCGACGCAATAGCGGCGTAGCCGGACGCGGACGCGACCGTACAAGCGGTGGCCACGCTGGCAGCCGACAACAGGAGCACAGTCAGCCATGCGTCCTACTTGCCGCTGTCCAACGTCCGGCACCGCCGAGGTCAGGGACTCCTCCGAGGATGAGTAGGGCATGGGAGGCGGTAGGGCATGGTGTGCCAACTGGCCGGTCCGTGTCCCGTGTTCTACTCTTCCTCGTCGGAGACTGCACCTTCACTTCATGGGTCTTGAACCCCGCCCCCGTACATGGACGTCAGTCGCCGCCGTAGAATAGGTTTAGGGTCGGGTTTCTTTTATTTTTCTGTCCTATAAAAGTTCGAAATGTAATGAAAATCTGCCGTGTTTGCATTAATCTCGGCCGGTGTATATGGACTTTCACAATAGTATACATATTGTAGGTGTACTAGCAAGATGCCTGTGCGTTGCACGGAAGATCAAGATCTTGTGGGAGAAAAGAATGAATGAGGGAAAGCCTTATCTGCAAATGTGGAGAGGACTGCGGGTAAAATGTCATAGTTTACTTCCTATCCGTTAGATATAGATCGGACGGCCTATATTGCAGGATGACAGGCACACCGTCATCACCAACTCTGCTTTTTATTGAACTGAGACAAATCTAAAAAACCCAACTAAGCCAACCTCCCAGCATATCGCGTGGGAAAAGACCCGGCCGCGCCGTTTTAGTCGGGATTACCGGATTACTAGTAGTAGTATCGATGGATCGCGCGAAGCAACATTTTCTTTGAGGGTAAAGCACCTAGTTTAAAGGAAAAAAGGCGGTACACTCACAGCACTCTGTCATGGTCGCATTGCACCCCACACACGTTCGGTCCTGCACACGGCTCACGCATAACGGAACGCCGCTTCGCTTGCCTCTTCACCGACACGTGGGACTGCACTTGGAGAAACCGACCATCGCCAAACTCCCCGCCCACCGCGAAAATCCTCCCCCACACACACACAAAATTCCCCAAATTCGATTCAACCGCCCTTCGGCCAAATATTTCCCAAACCCCCCTCCCCCCGTCCCCCCTCCACTCCATTCGCTCCGCCAAAGCCGCCCTCCCCGCCGCGCCGATACGTCGGTGCCGCGGTTCGTCGAGGGGACGCACGGCGATCATCTCGCTCCCACAGTACGCTCTCGTAGACTGCCGTCCTGTAGCCGTGCCGCCACCTTTGGCTACGTTCTTGTGGAGACGCACGGCGGTCAGCGCCGTCACCGCTGGCGACGTTCGTGTGGAGACGCACGGCGGTCAGCTTCTCCCACGGTACGCGCATTCTAGACTGAGGCCCCATTCATGTCGGTGTAGCGCTGAATGTTAGCTGATAGACGCTGTTAATCTCCTTTGTTTGTGAAGTAGTTTACTGTCAATATGCTCGCTTAAGAAGCTTCCTTGCCCTGCTACGCACTCAATCTGCTTAGCTGAGATGGCATGCCAAGGCCGATTAGTTGCTAATATATCCTGCCATATATTTATTGTGACGTAGATTGCCATGGTCTAGTAGCCAATCTGTTAGGTGAAATAGCTCTACACCGTTTTATACTCGATCTTTGTTGCTGCGATGGCCTTCGATAGTTTGATGACCGTGTGCTCGGCCTCATTATTTCTTTGAAACAGCCTGCCATAATTTAGCACTCAAATCTATTTGCTGAATTAGCTTTACATATATTTCGTTACTTAGATCTACTCATCCAAATATCTTGCCATAGCTTTAGACATCGACCTAGATATTTTTTTTCTGGACTTCTGTCAGGACCCCGATTCCAAGTCACATCGATCTAGCTGGTAACACCTCATATCACTTTGCGGCCTCACGCACGGTATTCCCACGGGTGTCGCCTTACCATACCCCGGGACCGTTTGCGCCTTTTGGCTCACGTATATGATAGTGTCGCTAGCATCCATATGATGAAGAACACAGGCCGACATGGCTAGTCGTGAACCCAAAGCGGCACTAACCCATGGGGACAGGCATACATGAATCAACTTCGAGCATGTCGGTCAGCAGCGTGTGAATCCGGGCTGTAGCACTGGGCTAACAGGACTCCAGGAACCCGGGCTGTAGCAGGCTAGGCAGGACTCCGGATGTCACCGCGTGACATTTCCCCGAAGGGACAGACACATGAACGAAGTGAAACACATGCCAACCAATCAAGCGTCTGAAGCAAGATTCTTTGGGCTAGCAGGACTCCGTGAACTGGCTATAGCGGACTACTATGGCTCAAGGAAGCACTAGACTACATTTCCCCATAAGAGAGGCTGCCAAGGATAAACAACTAGATTGTCGGATCCCACACATACCAAGCATTACAAACATACACACAATATGCTTTGGATATGTGTAAATACAACATGGCATCACAACATAACTCTCTACGACTCAAGTATTTATTCATTAGGCTCCGAGGAGCGAGATATTACAAACATGGGTCTCATGACCCAACATTCAGAGCATACAAGTCAAAGCACAAGCGGAAGCTTAACATGTCCGAAATGTACAGACATCTACAAATGAAAAAGGCTGAGAAGCCTGACTATCTACCAGATCCTGCCGAGGGCACAAGATCGTAGCTGAGGTATCAAGCTAAACGTCGAAGTCCACGCGGAACTACTAGTGAGACTGAAGTCTCTCTGCAAAAACATAAAATAGGCAAACGTGAGTACAAATGTACTCAGCAAGACTTACATCAGAACTAACTACATATGCATCATTATCAACAAAGGGGTGGTGGGGTTTAACTGCAGCAAGCCAGCTTTGACTCGGTGGCTATCTTGAACTACGACTGCAAGTAACTCTTTTGAGGTGGCGCACACGAGTCCACATATTCACCATATCAATACACCACTATGGATCCGCTTCCATCTCCCTACGTGAACGCCATCCATAGCACTCACGCTTATCTTGCGCATTTTAGAGTATCCACTTTCACTTGTCTATGAACTGCATAGAAACCCGAAGTCCTTTACCGCGGACACGGCTATTCGAATAGATCATATTAACCCTGCAGGGGTGTACTTCTTCACACACGCTCTCGCCACTTACCACCATGTAGACGACGTGTATCTCGGTAACCTTCAAGCGGAAGCCTAGTGAGGGAGTCGGCCACGACCTGACTAACCACACAAGTCTCTCGTCCAGGTTTATCGCCTATTCGGGTTCCATCCGCAAGGAGATCCGGCCGGGGTGTCGCTCACGGCCCCAAACGATGTGAGCAGGGTTCCCAAGCCCACCTCGACGGGTGGTTCTACGCTTGGTACACCGTGCCATGGTGCCTAGTCTGTCCCAAGCCCACCTGTACCAGGTACCACTTGGTAGACTACTAACACTACCTACAAACACCAGAAACTAGTTGCAACTCCTGGACAGAGATCATGTTGATTAATAAGTCGAAAGGGGCCGAGTTACCGGAACCCAATGTGTGGTAGTAACTGTTCATGGATCACAAACACGTAACTCAGTTCTGAGGACTGGCTGCAATGAGACAACCCACCATGTACTCCTACATGGCCTCTCACCGCTACCTTTACCAAATCGTGTTCACACACTTAGCTCTCAACAAGATGGGACATGTTCACACACCTCCGATTCATCCTCGATGAATCGGACTGACTCAACTCTAAGCGATGGCGGTGCATGACAAACAAGCATGAATGAGTAGGGACAACAGTGGCTCAAACAACTCCTACTCATGCTAGTGGGTTTCATCTATTTATGTGGAATGACAGTCATGGAGAGGATAAAGGGGTTCAGCTACCGCAGCAAGTAACAGATGAATCGTTGTTTTCCTAATGCAGTAAAAGAGAGCAGGAGCGAGAGAGTGGGATTATATCGGAATGAACACGGGGGTTTTGCTTGCCTGGCACTTCTTAAGATAATATAGTTCTTCATCGGTGTCAACAAACTCATCGTAGGAGGCACGTCTATCGAGAGGGGGCAAATACCGGCAACAGAGAAGGAGAACACAATCAATGCGGTGCACAACATGATGCATGATCATGACATGTCAATATGCTGTGTTTTGAGCTAATGCAACTAGCAACATGTTAAATGGAGTTGGTTTGAACCCTAGGTTCAAATTCAAACTCCATATGTGAGAGTTAAAATGCCATTTATATGATTTGGCCTAAACAGCAGTCATAAGTTGTTCTAACATGCATGAAAACAGTACAAATGGATAGATTGGATTTTTCTGATCATTTTTTATATATAAATTATTTCATTCTGAGCTATAGATTAATTTCTATGAATTTTTGAAGTTTGCAACAATTTCTGGAATTTCCTGTATAAGAATAAATCCAGAAAAGGAGTTACAGCGTCAGCCTGGAGTCAGTGTGACGTCAGTGGTCAAAGGGGACGTCCAGGTAAACCTGACCAGTGGGTCCCGCATGTCAACAGTTAGTTAAACTAACTAAACTTAGTTAGTTCTAAACTGAGTTAATTAGCAGAGGGGGGCCCCACTTGTCATAGACTCAGGGGAGTCAACCTGGGCCCACTCGGTCAAGGTCAACGGGTCAAACCCACCGGCGTTTAGCCGCCGGCGAGGCCAGACGCGGCGGAGGAAGTGCATTAGTGTGTTCCGACGACCAAATGGACGGCGGAGACCTTCTACGTGAAGCTGGGAACGAGCCGCGTCATTTGGTGGCAGTGGTGGAGCTCGGGGTGGCCGGGAACGTCGCCGGTGATGACCTTGGCGGTCGCCGGAGTTCGGGCGAGGTCGAACTCGTCGCTAGGGGGCACGGCGAGGCGCGTGGTTAGTGCGTTGAGCTCCTGAGGAAGCGTTAGAGCTAGTGGACATGGTGGCGCGGCCGTTGGGTTGCCGGAGCCTCGTCGGCGACGAGCTCCGTGGCGGCGCGTGCGGGTGAGCTACGTGCAGTCGCTACAAGGCTCGAGAGAGGAACGGGGAGGATGGGGAGGTATCTAGGCTCACGGCGGTTGCAACGGAGCTGACGGCGAGGTCGGGGATGAGCTGATGCGGCGGAGACGACGAAGGGGATCTGCGGCGGTGCTCGGCGAAGATGAACTCGAAGAAGACGAAGCGGGGCTCGCGAGCGCTCGGGGCTCGGGCTTCTCGACGGATAGGAGGGTGGCGGAGCTCGTGGACACGGTCGGGCGACGCAGAGTCGGCGGTGGCTACGGCTACGGCGGCGGGACGGCGATGGCTGCTTCAGCCATGGCGGAGGGAGAGCGAGAGAGGGAGGCAGGGGAGAATGCGAGATGTCCATGGGGTCGGGGCGGCGACGTGGAACCTGCCCAGGTGTCCAGGGGCGCGGGCGGCAAGCAGCTGACGCCGTGGCGAGCTCGCGCTCGTCGGTGTCACCTCCCTGCCTGCCTGGCGGAGACGAAGCAGGTGGGCACAGACGGCACACTGGCTGTTGGGCCGCCCAGTGGGCGAGGCATGGGTTTGGCCAGTAAGAGGATTTTCATTTGTTTCTGTTTTATTTTATTTACAGAGGTTTGTTGCATTTCTAAAAATACTTAGGCAACTCCAAAAATCACCAAACTGCACATGGCCACTACTTGGAATATATCCAAAGCATGGAACATTTTAGTTTGGGGTTATTTGAGCATTTGAAATATTTTATATAATTTAAATGCCCAAACGCAAATAACTAAAGATTTAATCCAGGACCTTAGAGTGACCTAGAAATTTGTGCATCACTTTTGGCGGTGGTTTAAGACCAAGGCAGAGGTGATGAACATTTTAGAAGGGCATTTCAGGTTCATTGAAAATGTTTTTATGTTGAACCTATTTGATTTGATCTGGTGCTAGGGTTTGATCAATCCCCATTTCAAATTCAAAATAATTTGAACATGATGCAGCACTCTAATGCAAGCACTAAGCATTACCAGAACTAGGGATGTGACAACTCACCCCCACTAAACAAGAATCTTGTCCCGAGAATCAAGACGTGAGGTAAGGAGACAGAGGGGATACAAAGCTAACTTGATCTTCATGATCCAACTTGCACTTTGTAAGAACGTTGATTCGATCATCATCTTGATCTTGACATCTAGGTTTGAGAACTTCATCCAATATGACAATAAGAGGAAAGGGAGAATTTTAGAAGAATCGATCTTCTTGAGGTTCGAGCAACTTAGGATCATCACAAGGATCACAAGATCAACTCACGGAATGAGACGTAGAAACATCTCACGGAGCTGAGAGGCAAAACATGCATTAGGAGGGACAGAATAAACAATTTGACGAGGTGACAAGGTAGCGAGGAAAAATTGCCATGACCCATAACGGGGCACCTCAAAGAAGGTGACTCGTAGAATTATCCTTAAGTGGCAAAAAGAATTACTTTTCATACAGAGATCATTGTAAATCTTCATACCAGCCCAGGGCAATTTGCAATCGATTACTTGAAGGAGCTCGGAAGAATGGCATATTCCGACTAAAATGGATGATGTGGACTACCTTGTTGATGACAAAGCAATGGATGTTTTTTGCTTATCATCGGAGATGGATGGGACCCACTACAGGACCACTTTCGAAGATGATCCTGGACAACAATTGCTGGGGTGCAAGCTGGGAACATAATGCAAATGTTGGGAATGTTCCAACCATCATATCTGCCTGAGATTCAGATCTGGTTAGAAATAGGATACTTCAGACTCACATGTCTGAAAAGAAAAGTTGCAACACAAATCAAGGAGATGATGTTGCGAGATTCTCGGGAGATGAACTACGATAGCAAGCTCCAAAACATGAGCTGGTTCTGCTACACACTTGTGAACACACTGTCCTAGACTAGCATGACCACATGGTAGTCTTATAATAAGACACTACCGAGTTCTGGTTGGGAACCATCATCGAGGATAACGGAATCCTGTACAAATCCGTCTGGTACCTTTAGGACTAGCACTTAGAACTTATTATCGTTGAACAATTCAATCAGTGTCTTGGCGTGCTAGGAAATACATTTGGAATGGAGGTAGCTAATCTCACAAACCAATGTATACTCCGCACATGCATGACTGACTTGGGATGATTCCAGAGGAAGCAACATTAACTTTCTCGAATTCACGGCGGCAACTTGCATCAAATGCACATGTGTCAGAGGAAGTCACTTCTTTCATCTGAACATATGCTTCATGAAAGGGACATGAAAATAATGCTTATAAAAGTTTCCAACACTAGGTTGATGTTCAACATGAATCATGGGGGAGACAAAATGCTGCTGATGGGCTCAACACCAACTCATCGGAATTTCCATATCACTGGACTTCCACCATCATGTGAACACGGTGATAGCATTGGTCAGACCCAAGAGATATAATGGTGTATGCTCGAGGGATCAACCACGAGTAAGACAACATTAAGAATGTCGTTGGTTCTGATTTGATTTGACGATAGCCCATACTCAAATCAAGGTTTTGATACGACAATAGGTCCAACAACTGATCACATGGACCAATCGATGAAGATATCATCTTTCTTCAACACACACACACAAGGGTATCCCTTAGTGATGAACTAAGTCGGACAAGCTTTTATCTTCCAACTCTCCAAGTTGTTGTTTAGCTCAACCAACTAGCTCAGGGGTATCCAACACAGATTCTTGGAGAAAGGGTGGTTCACAAGAAACCAACTTGATCACGAGCTCAACATAACAGTCAGGGGACAACCTGGTAATACTTCCGAGAAGATATTCGGAAAATCACGAACCACCGGTATGTTACTAAGCTCGAGAAGAATCTTGCTTTTGAGGGCAAGATGATATGATCAAATGAGCGAGGACTTGACAAGATCCTAACTCATCAATCGAAGTGTGCACCAAGAAAATGGACTAGGTGGCACGATCAACCTTAGGGTGATGATTCAATAATCAACACGCTAAGAATGAGAGTATTTTCCATGAACTACCAAGCAACACGGTTGCTAGGGGTATAAATTTCACACATCATGGTTCACTTGTCGGCATTCCGGTTGCAACAACACGGGACCGAGGAATGAACAATGATGGCGAGAGTATCACTGCATCAAGAATTCATAAGAGAAGGTGCAATTCTCATGACGTTCCTGACATAAAGTTGGTAATACTTCAGAATAGAACAGAATCAAAAGCTTGATTGCATTTGATCTGCGGATTACAACTGCTTTGACCCAATCCTGGATATGGATGAGGTACTGGAGTTTGTTTCTCCTAGTCATTCCGGAATAGAATGGCTTGACGGACCACAAGAATAAAAGGGCATCGATGAACAAAGGCACGCATACCCTTGACTATCAATTGATAGACATAGGTCAGAAAATAACTAAAAGGAACAACTCAAAAGAACATACGATTTTTTTCTGAGTTGTGGATGCATAGACTAGTACGTCGAATCAAGTTCAACAGGTTTCTTTCGGATAACCCATGCAGGAAAGTAGAACTGGCAGATTCACAATGTAGAACGAAGAACTCATCAAGAGCACTCTTGTTGTGATCTTTGGTTCAAAGGAACTCCTGCCAAGGATGGTTCATGGTATTTGGAAGAATGATATACCACGGACTTCGAAGACTATCACAAAGGTTACTAGTATCCTAAAGGTACGAGCAACACTATCAACACGAGGTAAGTAGAGTGAATCTTGGGTCAAGAACCTGTGGGTAGAATACCTACTAACTAAATTGCATCACGGGATGCTTTCGAGAATAATGGCCAGAATCATCACACTAGGAATATAAAGCATGGCTAGATTACTAGATGATCCTCTAAGACACCTATGGTCATAATAATAGTTCCAACATATATGTCGAGGCAACAGAGTACCTCAACTCACCGATTAGTGTGGTTAATCTGGCCCAAAGGGACATCAAAATGGGAGGAAGGGATTTTGCAAATGCTTCAGATTGTATTAGAAACCTGGGATGGCTCGGACAGCATAACGACTGTAAATGCTCAAAATGATTTGACACATCCTGCAAAAATGGTGGCATAACCACTCAGAAGCACAATATCAAGGTTCAGAGACCAACTATGAACACATGAAAGTAGTAGAAACTGAACTGAGATTTGAAACTATCAATTCTATAAGTCTATGGATTAGTAACACGTCATCCTGATAGATAGATGAGAAGGCCTAGTTCTTAATCCCCGTAGAGAAGAGAAGAGGATGACTCATATCGAAGGCCATGAGGTATAAGGAGTAAAAAGAGCCTTACGTTCCCTTCCACAATCAATTCCTTACATAACTAAAGCATTTCTAGACACAACTTCAACCAATTTGGCTTGGTAATCCTACAGCAACAGGGCTCACGATACCAAAGCTGTCGGGACCTCGATTCCAAGTCACATCGATCTAGCCGGTAACACCTCATATCACTTTGCGGCCTCACGCATGGTATTCCCATTGTCGCCTTACCATGGCTCGGGACCGTTTATGCCTTTTGGCTCACGTATATGATAGTGTCGCTAGCATCCATATGACAGAGAACCCGGGCCAACATGGCTAGTCGTGAACCCAAAGCGGCACTAACCCATGGGGACAGGCATACATGAATCAACTTCGAGCATGTCGGTCAGCAGCGTGTGAATCCGGGCTGCAGCACTGGGCTAACAGGACTCCGGGAACCCGGGCTGTAGCAGGCTAGGCAGGACTCCGGATGTCACCGCGTGACATTTCCCCGAGGGGACAGACACATGAACGAAGTGAAACACATGTCGTCCAGTCAAGCGTCCTGAGTAGTATTGCTGGGCTAGCAGGACTCCGGTGAACCGGGCTGTAGCGGACTACTATGGCTCAAGGAAGCACTAGACTACATTTCCCCATAAGAGAGGCTGCCAAGGATAAACAACTAGATTGTCGGATCCCACACATACCAAGCATTACAAACATACACACAATATGCTGGATATGTGTAAATACACATGGCATCACAACATAACTCTACGACTCAAGTATTTATTCATTAGGCTCCGAGGAGCGAGATATTACAAACATGGGTCTCATGACCCAACATTCAGAGCATACAAGTCAAAGCACAAGCGGAAGCTTAACATGTTTGAGTACAGACATCTACAAATGAAAAAGGCTGAGAAGCCTGACTATCTACCAGATCCTGCCGAGGGCACAAGATCGTAGCTGAGGTATCAAGCTAAACATCGAAGTCCGCGCGGAACTACTAGTGAGGCTGAAGTCTCTCTGCAAAAACATAAAATAGGCAAACGTGAGTACAAATGTACTCAGCAAGACTTACATCAGAGCTAACTACATATGCATCATTATCAACAAAGGGGTGGTGGGGTTTAACTGCAGCAAGCTAGCTTTGACTCGGTGGCTATCCTGAACTACGACTGCAAGTAACTCTTTTGAGGTGGCGCACACGAGTCCACATATTCACCATATCAAAACACCACTATGGATCCGCTTCCGTCTCCCTACGTGAACGCCATCCATAGCACTCACGCTTATCTTGCGCATTTTAGAGTATCCACTTTCACTTGTCTATGAACTGTACAGGCAACCCAGAAGTCCTTTACCACGGACACGGCTATTCGAATAGATCATATTAACCCTGCAGGGGTGTACTTCTTCACACACGATCTCGCCACTTACCACCATGTACACCATATGTATCTCTGCAACCTTCAAGCGGAAGCCAACAGGAGTCGGCCACGACCGACTAACCACACAAGTCTCTCGTCCGGAGTTTATCGCCTATTGGGTTCCATCCGCATAAGGAGATCCGGCCGGGGTGTCGCTCACGGACCCAAACAATGTGAGCAGGGTTCCCAAGCCCACCTCGACGGGTGGTTCTACGCTTGGTACACCGTGCCACGGTGCCTAGTCTGTCCCAAGCCCACCTGTACCGGGTGCCACTTGGTAGACTACTAACACTACCTAAAAACACCAGAAACTAGTTGCAACTCCTGGACAGAGATCATGTTGATTAATAAGTAGAAGGGGGCCGAGTTACCGGAACCCAATGTGTGGTAGTAACTGTTCATGGATCACAAACACAGAACTCAGTTCCTGAGGACGGCTGCAATGAGACAACCCACCATGTACTCCTACATGGCCTCTCACCGCTACCTTTACCAAATCGTGTTCACACACTTAGCTCTCAACAAGAGGACATGTTCACACACCTCCGATTCATCCCCGATGAATCAGACCGACTCAACTCTAAGCGATGGCAGGCATGACAAACAAGCATGAATGAGTAGGGACAACAGGGGCTCAAACAACTCCTACTCATGCTAGTGGGTTTCATCTATTCTTTGTGGAATGACAGGTCATGGAGAGGATAAAGGGGTTCAGCTACCGCAGCAAGTAACAGATGAATCGTTGTTTTCCTAATGCAGTAAAAGAGAGCAGGAGCGAGAGTGTGGGATTATATCGGAATCAACAAGGGGGTTTTGCCTGCCTGGCACTTCTGAAGATAATATAGTTCTTCATCGGTGTCAACAAACTCATCGTCGGAGGCACGTCTATCGAGAGGGGGCAAATACCGGCAACAGAGAAGGAGAACACAATCAATGCGGTGCAAAGCATGATGCATGATCATGACATGTCAATATGCTGTGTTTTGAGCTAATGCAACTAGCAACATGTTAAATGGAGTTGGTTTGAACCCTAGGTTCAAATTCAAACTCCATATGTGAGAGTTAAAATGCCATTTATATGATTTGGCCTAAACAGCAGTCATAAGTTGTTCTAACATGCATGAAAACAGTACAAATGGATAGATTGGATTTTTCTGATCATTTTTCATATATAAATTATTTCATTCTGAACTATAGATTAATTTCTATGAATTTTTGAAGTTTGCAACAATTTCTGGAATTTCCTGTATAAGAATAAATCCAGAAAAGGAGTTACTTCGTCAGCCTGGCGTCAGTGTGCCGAGCAGTGGTCAAAGGGGACATCCAGGTCAACCTGACCAATGGGTCCCGCGTGTCAATAGTTAGTTAAACTAACTAAACTTACTTAGTTCTAAACTGAGTTAATTAGCAGAGGGGGGCCCCACTTGTCATAGACTCAGGGGAGTCAACCTGGGCCCACCCGGTCAAGGTCAACGGGCAAACCCGCCGGTGTTTAGCCGCCGGCGAGGCCAAACGCGGCGGAGGAAGTGCATTAATGCGTTCCGGCGACCAAATGGACGGCGGAGACCTTCTACGCGAAGCTGGGAACGAGCCGCGTCGTTTGGTGGCAGTGGTGGAGCTCGGGGTGGCCGGGAACGTCGCCGGCGACGACCTTAGCGGTCGCCGGAGTTCGGACGAGGTCGAACTCGTCGCTAGGGGGCACGGCGAGGCGCATGGTTAGTGCGTTGAGCTCCTGAGGATGCGTTAGAGCTAGTGGACATGGTGGCGCGGCCGTTGGGTGGCCGGAGCCTCGTCGGTGACGAGCTCCGCAGCGGCGCGTGCGGGTGAGCTACGTGCAGTTGCTACAAGGCTCGAGAGAGGAAACAGGGAGGATGGGGAGGTAGCTAGACTCACGGCGGTTCCAACGGAGCTGACGGCGAGGTCGGGGACGAGCTGATGCAGCGGAGACGGCGAAGGGGATCTGCGGCGGTGCTCGGCGAAGATGAAATCGAAGAAGACGAAGCGGGGCTCGCGAGCGCTCGGGGCTCGGGCTTCTCGACGGATAGGAGGGTGGCGGAGCTTCGTGGACCTGATCGGGTGGCCGAGTCGGCGGTGGCTCTGACTCTGGCGGCGGGGCGACAGCAGCAGCTTGCCATGGCGGAGGGAGAGCGAGAGAGGGAGGCAGGGGAGAATGCGAGATCTCCACGCAGGGGTCAGGCTGACGGCGTGGAGCACCTTGCCCAGTGTCTAGAAGCGTGAGGCGGCAAGCAGGCGGCGCCCGTGGCGAGCCTCAGCGCTTCGTCGGTGTCACCTCCACCTGCTGCTGGCGGAGGCAAGCAGCTGGCTGTACAGGGCCAGCGACCACAGTGCTGGGCCGCCAGGTGGGCCGGGGCATGGGTTTGGCCAGGTAAGAGGATTTTCATTTGTTTCTGTTTTATTTTTATTTCTGTAGGTTTGTTGCATTTCTAAAAATACTTAGGCAACTCCAAAAATCACCAAACTGCACATGGCCACTACTTGGAATATATCCAGCATGGAACATTTTAGTTTGGGGTTATTTGAGCATTTGAAATATTTTATATTTAAATGCCCAAACTCGAATAACTAAAGATTTAATCCAGTGACCTTAGAGTGACCTAGAAATTTGTGCATCACTTTTGACAAAGTGGTTTAAGACCAAGGCAGAGGTGATGAACATTTTAGAAGGGCATTTCAGGTTCATTGAAAATGTTTTTATGTTGAACCTATTTGATTTGATCTGGTGCTAGGGTTTGATCAATCCCCATTTCAAATTCAAAAGAATTTAAACATGATGCAGCACTCTAATGCAAGCACTAAGCATTACCAGAACTAGGGATGTGACAACTTCATAAAAAAGCATATATGTTTTTCCTGTAATATCTAGTAGAAGAACTAATTTGTATGTCTAACAGATGGACATGACTTGGATAACTTCTGCTCGAAGATTCTCCACTGCATATGTCGAGGGGGTTGAAAACTTCATGAACTTTATCGGAGCTGAGTACGGTGGTCCGAAATCAGATGTGCTCTGCCCGTGTAGCAGTTGTATGAATTCAGTTACAAGACCCCAGTCAAATGTGCAAAATCATCTACACTTGTATGGGATGTCGGTCACATATACTAGGTGGGTTCATCATGGTGAAGCTGTGAACGTCAATTTTATTGACTATGTGGAAGCAGCAGATCACCATCTTGATCTGCATGATGCTCAGGTTGAAGAGGAGGAGGAGGTGGTGGTGGTGGAGCCAGTGAGTTTGACCAACATTGAAACAATGCTACGAAATGCTCGTGCAATCCGTGAACTTGCACCTGCAGAAGAAAAAATGGTGGGCCCGCATGTTGGAACAATGCAACGTTGCTGTCACCCCAGGAAATAAGCTGTCAGTATTCTCAGCTATGGTCACCTTTCTTCAGGTGAAGACATCTGAGCGGATGACCAACAAATCATTCAATGTGATGTTGGCTGCTTTCCGCAAATCTTTCCCAGATGCGTCACGAGCTGCCACACACCTACAGTAAAATGAAGAATTTCCTTCGTGCAGTTAGAATTGGATATGATATGATCCATGTTTGTAAGAATAATTATGTTCTGTTCCGGAAGGATTATGCCAACTTAAGTGAATGCCCGAATGCAAATCATCAAGATGGAAAGATGGCGATGCTGTGAAGAGGGTTCCTCATAATGTTCTGAGACATTTTCCAATTACACCAAGATTGCAGAGGTTGTTTCATGATCTTTGAAACAAGAGAGGATGTCTTGTGGCATTCTAGGAACTAGAATGCACAGAGATCGAGAATGTAATGAGCCATCCATCTCACGGTAGTGAGTGGAAAAGCTTCAATGATAAACACAAAGAGTTTGTCGCTAACTCGAGAAACATTAGACTTGCCTTAGCTTCGGATGGATTTAACCCATTTGGCCACAGGCGCCACATATAGCATGTGGCGGTGCTTGTTATCCTTACAACATGCCTCCAAATGTACGCACCAAAGAATCAAACTACATGATGGCCTTGCTCATCCCGGGTCCAAAAGTCCTGAAAGGATTTTGATTTGTTCATGGAGCCTCTTGTGGAGGAACTTCAAAAGCTATGGAAGGGTGTTCTCACTCGAGACCTATATAGCAGCCCACCGGCTGATTTCTTTCTGCGTCTTTGTTGTAATTTGGTGCATCCATGATTATCCGGCTTTGGGCACTATGTCGGGCGAAGCGACACATGGTTACAATGCATGTGTTCGTTGTGACAGAATCCACCGTCATCGCAATACTTAGCAAGATCTGTTACATTGGACACCGCCATTTCCTTGCCAAGGACAAGCCGCATCCTAGAAAATACCGAAGACATGTGTTCAATGCAAAGCATGAAAACGTGTTGCGCCAAAGAGGCTCACCGCCGATGAGTTGCAAGTGGAATTAGAGAAGGTCAGGCATATTACACCAGGAAACCATCCTGGTAATGGTAGCGGGAAAAGGAAGCATGGCACGGTAGAAGAGAGATTATTGTTTACCCGCAGGTCCACTTTGTGGGACTTGGAGTATTGGAAAGATTTGGATCTGCGGCATAATCTTGATGTGATGCACATCGAGAAAAATATATGTGACAAGCGTATCGGCACACTTCTTAACATTGAAGTCAAGGCGAAAGATACCTTAAAATATAGGATTGATTTGACACAGGTATCGAGAAAGGATTTGCGGGTGCAAGATGAAGGTAAACCACGGGATATGGCACCGGTTGTATGCGTCTTGGACAAGGTAAAAAGAAAAGAATTCTGCGAGGTCCTGTCACGCGTGAGATTCCCACATGGATTTGCTCCCAACCCTGAAAGGAGAGTCAGTGCAGATGGAAACAAGGTACATGGGTTGAAAACTCATGACTGCCACGTCCTACTTTAATGGGTTTTACCTGTTATCCTTAGAGGATTGGGCATACGACTTATCTGAGCGATTTGCGAGTTGGGACAATTCTTGAGGAACTCTCTGATAGAAATATCATGATAGATGCTTTGCAGCGTCTTAGAGACAAGATACCAACTATCCTATGCGACCTTGAGAAGATATATCCTCCAGCCTTCTTTGATGTGATCGTGCATTTGGCTGTTCATCTACCTGATGAGGCACTACTTAGAGGTCCAGTACAGTATGGCTGGATGTACCCTATTGAAAGGCGGCTAGGCACTTTCCAGGGCTATGTTAGGAACAGAGCTAGACCCGAGGGTTCCATTGCGAAGGCCTACATTGCTCTGAAGCGTTGACATTACGCTCAAAATACATTGAAACAATTGATCGACTTATCAAAGAGGTGGGTGAAGACAATCACGGGCTCAATGTTTTCGATTATTACATTCGAGTTACGAGGGAAGAGTCAACAAGAGGACAAACCTAAAGATTTGGACAAAATGGTTTGGTATGTGTTGAATAAGCGTCACGAGATACTACCTTATATCAAGTAAGTGCAAGATCTTGCAGCTTATACATCGTAATCTACTAAACTTGCAGCACATTCTTATATATTTAGATGTTTGACGCGATCACTATGTTGTGCGGCATCTACAAAGAGGAGTTCTTGCCGCAAAATCCAAGAAACATTGACAAACTGGTTATGGCAGGATTTGCGAAATGGTTCAAGAACCATGTAAGCTTTTTGAAGTGCCTTTGTCGATTTTTAATATATTGAGTACATAAGATGATCAGCTTGTCTATTTTCTAACCATAGGATAAGAAGATGCGGGAGGATGGGCAGGCATTTGATGATGCCCTTTACTCACTATCAATGGGTCCTGATACTCGGGTAAGACATTATGAATCTTGCGTTTTTGGAGATGTGCGCTACAATACCCTTGCACGAGACGAAGGCAGGAAGACACAAAACAGTGCCATCATGAGCACGGATACGTATGACAAAGAGACAACTGAAATGTATGCTAACATACACAGACATTGTTCAGTTGCAGTATATCTCCAGTTTCGAGGATCATCGGTGTGTGTGGTTACATTGTCTTGTCGTTGGTATAACCTGTTTTCGTGATCGCAAAACCAGAGCTGATGATTATTTCAAATCGATCAATGTCAAGGCGGCGTGCAGACCAACGAGCCTTTTATTTTGGCAAATCAAGCAACATAGATATTTTTCTTGGAAGACACATTTGCACATAGCGATGACTGGAGAGTATTGCAAAGGTTTGAGCAGAGGAATTCGTTTAATGAAGTTGCACCACAAGATGATGCTTACACTGCTCCTGATGTACAAGATAACACAAATGTTCCTAATATCTTTGAGAACCATCACGTCAATGACACCGGCGAAAAGATTGCACAGCCGTCTTTGTGGACATACAAGAGTTGATCAAGAAGAAGCCAACGTTCGAGGACGTTGGGGACGAACAAGAAGATAACACCGTGGGGAATTACGATTCAGACTGATACACATGGCGATGATGTTGATGTTGCTGCTGCGGATGATGATTACATTGATTTTGTCGTATTTGCCTGTCAGAAGACGTTTTTTTATCTACTATGTGAAATTGTGTTTGCTATGACAACTGAAACCTGATGAACATGTTGTTTAGTATTTTCTGTGAGAACATCACTTGTTATGTATGTTGATTTGTGTTTGGTGATTGTATGACAACTAAAACATGATGACATTGTTGTTTAGTTGTACTTATATTTGGCTGTGAAACTTGAATTTGATGACATATTTTTTGCTGTTGGACTGCAATTTGCTCGGCGTCTTCGAATGAGAACAAAAGCTGACCCGACGGGGCCTGTGCTATTTATTTATTTATATGAGCAAAAAGGATACCCCTAATTTTCGTTAATAGAAATCATTAGATGTTCACAACACTCACGCTTGACTGCTACACGAGTTTCATTCATTACTAGTTTCAGCAAAGTGCTCATGTCGTAGCCCTTTGAATACATCACGAGTGCTACATACACTTTGCAAATAAAGAGACAATCATCCTCTGAGCACATCGATTTTGCCCATTATCTTCACAAGCTCTTTCATATCCTCATTGCTGTCAAGGCCGTTCAAAGAAATTGCTTGGCCATGATCAGAGGAACTGCATCTTTAACCTTCTGCTCTGCATCTTCCACTTATGTCGTTCCTTCAGTTACTTGTCCAACACACCAACCTGCTGGTATTGGGATTCCTCGGTGAGGGAGTCCTGGACTAGGGGGTGTCCAGACAGCCGAACTATCATCACGGCCGGACTCCAAGACTATGAAGATACAAGATTGAAGACTTCGTCCCGTGTCCGGATGGGACTTTCCTTGGCGTGGAAGGCAAGCTTGGCGTCTGGATATGTAGATCTCCTACCATTGTAACCGACTCTGTGTAACCCTATCCTATCCGGTGTCTATATAAACCGGAGGGTTTTAGTCCGTAGGACGAACAACAATCATACCATAAGCTAGCTTCTAGGGTTTAGCCTCCTTGATCTCGTGGTAGATCTACTCTTGAACTACCCATATCATCAATATTAATCAAGCAGGAGTAGGGTATTACCTCCATCGAGAGGGCCCGAACACAGGTAAAACTGTCGTGTCCCTTGTCTCTTGTTACCATCCGCCTAGACGCATATTCGGGACCCCCTACCCCCGAGATCCGCGGTTTTGACACCGACATTGTTGCTTTCATTGAGAGTTCCTGTATCGTCAGCGATAGGCCCGATGGCTCCTTCGATCATCAACAACGATGCGGTCCAGGTGAGACTTTTCTCCCGGACAGATCTTAAATTCGGGCGGCTTTGCATTGCGGGCCAATTAAGCAGCCATCTGGAAGCGGTCGAAGCTACGCCCCTGGCCATCAGTCAGATTTGGAAGTTTGAACTATACTGGCGGATATCCGTGGAGACTTGATCTTCGATGGATTCGAGCATGACCAGCGTGCCGCCTTGTCTCGACGGGCATGATCTAGCTCTGCCAGCGAGCGGTGCCACGGAGGCCGCACCGGCATCCGCTCCGACCCTTAATCCGGGCGGATTCCCCGATCGAGGGCAGTGGTTGGACACTGCCTCGGCGGCTACAATCTCTATGGCGATTGAGCGAACTCCATCCCTGTCGCTTTGCGAAGACCTTGACTCCAGGTGCGGACTCCTCTCCGGACTCCGATCCCTCCAGCGCCCGCCAATCGAATCCGATTGGGCGCGGTCTACCGCCAGCGGACATCTTTCAGCACTCGCCCTTTGGCGACATCCTGAATTCACTAAAGTCTCTCTCTTTATCCGGAGAGCCCTGCCGGACTACGGACAGGAAGGTTGGGATCTGAGACGGACGAAGAAATTCAACGCCCGCCCACCACCCACTTTGTAGCCACTGTTGATGATTTAACCGACATGCTCAACTTCGACTCCAAGACATCGACGGTATGGGCGGCGATGCGGAGGCGACCAAGACCCAACACCCTCTGAGAAGGCCTTTGGAAGGCCACCTGCGTCATACGACATATACATGGTGGATATCCCAAAAGATGGGAGCAGCGATGGAACAACGGAGGATGACACCTCAAAAAGCAACGAAGCGCCCGGCGTCAGCGGCGCGCTCTAAATCCGCCCACGGCAAAAATGGTGATTCCTGCTCGGAGATAATAACACCGGACAGTACTGAAGACAACCCCTCCAGCGGGACTCATTGCGGGGAGTGAGAAGCAAGTCCGCACGACAGTGCGGCAGAAAGCGAGGTCGAGGACGGCAATTATGCGCCTCCCTCCGAAGATGAGGCAAGCCTCGACGACGACGAATTTGTCGTGCCTGAGGATCCCGCTAAACAAGAGTGTTTCAAATGCAGGCTTATAGCCACGGCAAGCAGCCTCAAGAAAAAGTAGCAACAGCTTAGAGGTGACCAAGACACGCTAGGCGGCAGATGGATCAAGTCCTTGCGGCCAAGAGTATGAACTCGAACGCCCCTCAAAAGCTACCCCAAACGCAGGCCGTTGCCTCGATCGGAGGAGGAAGCACCCAAGTCACCAGCGCCTTGCGACATGGCAGACCGGCCACCCCGTGGTGTCATGACAGATAAGCCTCTCGGCCCTCCGCTCAAGCCACACCCGGCCGCCGCTCAAAAGTACCAAGGCACGGGAAAGCGCGCCCGGACTTGCGAGATATATTGGAGGACAAGGCAAAATATACAAGATCGATCTACGGATCGGCGTGGGCGCCCAAGCGACACGGGATGATTACCGTTCTGCGGATCTGACAAACCCGGCGGGCGAACACGATGAACAAAGCTCATATGAGCTACGTCGTTATATAGCCCAATACATGAGGCGCCGCACACCCACTATGCTTCACAGATGAAGTAATGGATCATCAAATCCACGAGGGTTTCAAACGTAAACATCGAATCATACGATGGTACCACAGATCCTGCGGTGCGGATTGAGGACTATCTCCTCCATATCCGCATGGCCCAGCGGTGATGATCTACATGCCATCAAATACCTCCCTCAAGCTTAAAGGACCAGCTCGGCATTGGCTCAACAGCTTGCCGTGAGAATCAATTGGTTGTTCGGAGGACACGGAAGCCGCATTCCTTGATAACTTCCGGGGCACATATGTGCGACCACCGACGCCGATGACCTTAGCCACATAATTCAGCAGCCCAGAAGAATCGGCGGACAATTACGGACACGGTTCCTAACAAAGAAAAATCAAATCATTGGTATCCGGATCACGAGAGGCCCTTGCAGCCTTCAAACATAACATCCATGACGAGTGGCTTGCCCGGCACCTAGGGCGGAAAAAGCCAAAATCCATGGCAGCCCTCACAACACTCATGACCCGCTTTTGTGCGGGAGAGGACAAACAGCTAGCTCGGAAGCAACAACTTGGCCAAACATCCCGATAGTTCGGATACCAAGGACAGCAATGGCGGTCGCGTCGCAACAAGAACAAAGCGCCGCGTGCCTGGCAATAACACTGAAGATACGGCCATCAATGCCGGATTCGGAGGCTCTAAACCCGGTCAGCAGAAGAAGCCATTCAAAAGAAATACCCAGGGCCCGTCCAACTTGGACCGAATACTCGATCGCTTGTGCCAGATACATGGCACCCCCGAAAAACCAGCCAATCACACCAACAGGCATTGTTGGGTGTTCAAGCAAGCAGGCAAGTTAAGTGCCGAACTCAATGACAAGGGCTGCATAGCGATGACGAGGAAGAGCCCGGCCGCCCGAACAATAGAGGGCAGAAGGGTTTTCCTACACAAGTGCGGACGGTGAACATGATATCGCAACCCACATACCCAAAAGGGAGCGGAAGCGTGCACTAAAGGGGCGTATATGCGATGGAGCCATTCGCCCCAAAGTTCAACCCATGGTCTTCCTGCCCGATCACCTTCGATCGAAGGACCACCCACTAGCATTCGTCATGGCGGTTTCGGCGCATTGGTTCTTGATCCAATTATTGGCCGGATTTCACCTCACAAGAGTCCCGATGGAGGCGGCAGCAGCCTGAACCTGCTTTATCGGGATACGGTCATAGCAAAATGGGTATAGACCCTCCAGAGTTAAGCCTATAAAAGCGACCTTTAAAGCGTCATACGGGTGTAGAGGCGGTTATGCAGGCTCGATTACACTCGAAGTGGTCTTGGATCTCCGGATAACTTCCGAAGCGAAGAGTTAATCTTCAACATCGTCCCATTCCGCAGCGGCTATCATGCACTGCTCGGACGAACCGCATTTGCAAAGTTCAATGCGGTGCCGCACTACGCATACCTCAAGCTCAAGATGCCAGGCCCTCGAGGAGTAATCGCGGTCAATGGAAACACCGAACGCTCTCTTGAGCGGAGGAGCACACGGCGGCCCCTCGGCGGAGAATGCAGAGCAGCCTCTCACGGCAATTCTCAAGTCCGGCCACTAAGCGTCCGGGACACTGTCAAGCAGCTACTGGAGTAACCTATAACAAGACCGCTGGCACAATTCAAGCACGCAGCGTAGCAATCCGGCTAACCCCAGCCCTCGCGAAATTGCGAAACTTCGTATTCTGGCGTACATAATTACGCTCTGGAGATACCATGGGCATATGGGGAGGGACAAGACCACGGCACGCCAAGAATGCGGCTCGACCGCACCAGGGGCTCCCGATTGTGTCATTCCTTTTCTTTTTTTCCTTTTTCTTCCTCTTTCTTACTTTCAGGACTCTGTCTTTCAGAAGTCCTGTCCGGCACTAGAATCGTCGAACTCATGATGCAACAGCCAGGGAAGCAGAAAGCCACGTCGAGTGTTTAGGTGGTCTCTATTACGAGCATTATACCTGTTTTACATACCATCCCGCAGCTTACCCCTGGAGGGGGACATGTTAGATAGTCCCGTCCCTTGCTTATCGCACTATTTGTATCGTTCTGCTTTCATTGCAGTACCTTTTTGAATAAACAATACATAGCTTTTGCTTATTATTGCACTACTTCCTTTATCTATACATATGCTCATTTCATGACATGTTGCAACCATACACTTTGGTACGTCCAATACACCAGGGGCTTAAGTATCCCAAAATTATGGTGTGATAAGTCCGAACACTTTCACAAGTGCGGCACCCCGAACTTATAGCATTATATGAATCGGCTCGAATCATGTCTTGGGTCAATAGTTGGGTTTGCCCGGCTCCGTGTTTTGGTACCTTATGTTCCGTTATATCGGCTAAGGTAGCACGGAGAGAACCAAGCGATTGTGCCCAGCTTGAGCTGGGTCGAGCACCTCGGTGGAAAGCTAAAACTGACCGTCATGATAGGCGAGAGCGATCGCTGTTCGAGAGGTTTTTCGGGTCCCTAAAGACTTATGCCGCTTAGCGCGAGGAACCGGAATTGTCCGGCCAAAGGCGTGGATAGCGCCCGAACTCGGTCTTCCGAATACTAGGGGCTTCGCCGAAATTTAAAATTATAGAATTCTATGGCTAAGTGAGAGTATTCAAGCATTATAAGTCCGGTTGCCTTGTTCGTTGTGTTGAGCGCCTCCCTAGATGGACCCAAGAATGGGAACAAGAGTGCTCAAGTTTATCCCGAACACCCCAAAGACTCATGACATGGGGCTGAAGTCAACGACTTGCCATCTCTCAAATTTGATAAGCGGCCGCCTGAAGGTAATATTTTAAATTAACAAGCGTTGCTTAAGCGCATATGAACAAGTTTTCAGCGTCTGAGGATAACAAATGCGAGTCTATTCAAAAATTACATCTTTGGAGCACTCATCCGCTATCCGGCGGGCACCCTTCAGGAGGCCCTCATAACATTTCGGGCGTGCGATGCTCCTTGCCCTTCGGTGGCCCGTCCGTCACAAGCTTCTCCGCATCCAGCTTGCCCCAATGCACTTTAGCACGGGCAAGGGCCCGACGGACACCTTCAATGCAGACGGAGCGCTTGATGACTTCAATCCGTGGACAGGCATCCACTAGCCGCTGCACTAAGCCGAAGTAGCTCCCGGGCATGGCCTCCAATGGCCACAGCCGCGCTATAAGGCCCTTCATGGCCTGCTCGGCAACCTTGTGGAGCTCGACCAGCTGCTTCAGCTGGTCGCTCGAGCACTGGATGTCCGCCTCGACATCTTGAGACCAGAACACCTTTTCCGTCGAGCTCCCTCCTTGGCGCGATGGGAATCTGGCAGCATCGGACCACTACACGGGCAAATTTGCGAATGCTCCTAGAGAGCTCCGAATCCGGGTAAGTAATAGGTAATTCACTTTCACATGCTTGCTTTGCATAAAGAATGCCTTACCTGCCGCTATCTTCTTTAACGACTCAATTTCTTGGAGGGCTTTTTGGGCCTCGGCCTTAGCAGCTTTGGCACTCTCAAGAGCCGAGGCGAGCTCAGACTCTCGAGTCTTCGAGGCACGCTCCAAACTCTCGTGTTTTTCCACGAGAGCTTGGAGCTCTTGCCGTACATTGGCTAGCTGCGCCTCCCCCTTCTCTCGCTCGGTGCGTTCCGCAGCCGCTTTGTTTTCGGTCACGGACACCGCTTCCTTCAGGGTCGCCACCTCGGTCGTGGCCCCTGCAGTACCCATGTTATTCCTGTTATTTTTTGCAACCGAAACCTTTCTATAAGGTATTTCTTTAATAAGGTACTATTACCTTCCTTGTCCTCGAGCTGCTTCTTGGCTTGGCCGAGCTTGTTCTCGGACCGCTCGAGGCTCTGCTTCAATGCATTGACCTCCGCGATCGGTCTTGGCGAGAGGTCAAGCGCAGCCTGCATTCCCATATTGACATACTTATGTTAGACTCCTGCGTATATCTTTTTAGATCCTTAGTCCGGCTTTTCTTTCCGAACACCGAACTAAGTATCAGGGGCTACTGTCTATGCGGTAATATTTTTACATATTCTAAACTTACCTCAAAGCCTGTTAGAAGGCTGGTACAGGCTTCGGTCAGCCCGCTCTTGGCGGACTGAACTGTCCGGATCACCGCACTCATAACGGTGCGGTGCTCCTCCTTGATGGAGGCGCTGTTAAGCGCCTCCAGTAAGCTATCCGGTGCCTCCGGTTGGATGGAGGACACCAGCGTCTTAACCTTCTTGCGAAGGGACCGCTTGCCGGACTCCGGAACCGCTGAAGGTTCCGGCATGGAGTCCGGACAAGGGTCGGGCTTAGAAACCTGGGGTCTTGCCCCCACGCTGAGTCCGGAGGTTGCCTTGTCGTGCCTCCTGCGCCACCTCCTCTTGACCTAGCCCCCCTTGGGGCCCCACCGCAGCATCGTCTGCAGCGTGAGGTGAGGAGGCGGTCGGAAGTGAAGTACTCTCCATTTCCGACGAACTCAGGGACCCGCTCGATGAAGTGGCAAGCTCGCCCTTGGGCGGGATGCATGATTGTTCGGCATTAGAGAACACTACTCAATGATAAAAAAAGGGGGCCATGGGTATCCGGACACTTACGATCTCGCCAGGGGCTTGGCCCTTGTTGGCCAATCCTCCTCGTCGTCGTCGATGTTGGTGGAGAAGTCCGGCGGAAGGGTTCTTCCCTTCTTGGACCATCCGGCCTCCCCAGTTGGGCGGCCTTCCTTTTCCTCTCCTCCCCCGCTGGGGGATAAGCTTATTTCTCCTCCTCCTCGTCCTCAGGAGAAGATTACGCTTCAATCGACAGCACTGGCGTCAGGGAGCTCCTTGAGTTCCGTGGCCTCCTTCTTGGCCTTCTTCTCCGGCACCACATGGGGACGGAGCCAGCAACCCATCAATCGGGCGTCCGCTGGGTCTTCCGCAAAGGAGCCGAGCAGTTAATCTGTCCGGGGCGTCTTGAGCAGTCCTGTCAAAGATTAGGGAGTTTTAGATCCCACATAGAGTCAATCTATGAAAAAGAGTCTTGTAAAGGGTAAAATAACTTACCTCGCGGCTTGGCGCCATGAGCTGTATCCGCGATCTTTGTTAGCGGATGCGGGGGCTTCAGCGCCCTTGAACAGCACCTTCCAGGCATCTTCGTACGTAGTGTCGAAGAGCCGGCTCAAGGTTCGGTGTTGTGCCGGATCGAACTCCCGCAAATTAAAGGCTCGTTGTTGGCATGGGAGAATCCGGCGGATGAGCATCACCTGGATTACGTCGACAAGCCTGAGATTCTTGTCCACCAGGTTTCGGACGCATGTTTGGAGTCCGGAGAGCTCGTCCGAATTCCCCCACGTTATGCCCGTCTCTTTCCATGACGAGAGCCGTGTGGGGAAGCCATATCTGAATTCGGGGGCCGCCACCCATTCGGGGTCGCGTGGCTCGGTGATGTAGAACCACCCCGATTGCCAGCCCTTTATTGTCTCCACAAAGGCGCCCTCGAGCCATAGGACCTTGGCCATCTTACCAACCATGGCGCCTCCGCACTCGCTTGAGCGGCCGCCCACTACCTTCGGCACGACATTGAAGATCTTCAGCCATAGGCGAAGTGGGGCTGGATGCAGAGAAGGCCTCACACACTGACGATAAACGCCGAGATGTTGAGGATAAAATTGGGGCCAGGTCGTGGAAGTCCAGGCCGTAGTAGAACATGAGCCCCGGACAAATGGGTGAAGTGGAAAACCTAGTCCGCGGAGGAAGTGGGGGAGAAATACCACCCTCTCATGGGGCCTGGGGGTTGGAATGAGCTGCCCCGCGTCGGGCAGCCTGTGTGCGATGTCGCCGGACAAATATCTGGCCTCCCGCAGTCTTGAGATGTGCCCCTCCGTGATGGAGGAGGCCATCCACCTGCCTCCCGCTCCTGACATGGTTGGAGAAGGTTGAGGTGGGATGTGCGGACTTGGGCGCTGGAGCTCGAGTCTTGTGAAATGGATGAGCAAAAGAGGAAGAAGGCATAGGTGAAAAGGTGGATCCTTATCCCCTTATATGGACGGACGGAGCTATGCGTTCCCCGCCAGCCTGGTAAAACTCGCTTATCTCCCAAGCACCGTAATCAATGGCGCGGATGGGTTACCCACGTCCGTATTGATGAGAATCCCGGAATAAGGGGGCACGATCTATGCTTTGATAAGGCGTGCCAAAGGAAACTGCCTCGCTAAACGCGCTAAGGTGGAACGGTAAAAAACGATTCATATAAAGGCCTGGCCGGGGTGTGATGTCACGCCGCAGAATACGTCAGCAGATCTGTGCAAAAATTATTCTCTCTACATGTTATGTGGAACTTGTTTTGCAGAGCCAGACACTATCCTGGTGTTCAAAACCTTCTATGAAGTATTTGGAGGAGGAACCCGCCTTGCAATGCCGAAGACAATATGCGCGCCCGGACTAAATGCGTCATTGAAGCCTGGTTCGTGGGCTCTTGAGGGAGTCTGGACTAGGGGTGTCCGGATAGCCGAACTATCATCACGGCCGGACTCCAAGACTATGAAGATACAAGATTGAAGACTTCGTCCGTGTCCGGATGGGACTTTCCTTGGCGTGGAAGGCAAGCTTGGCGATACGGATATGTAGATCTCCTACCATTGTTACCAACTCGTAACCCTAACCTATCCGGTGTCTATATAAACCGGAGGGTTTTAGTCCGTAGGATGAACAACAATCATACCATAGGCTAGCTTCTAGGGTTTAGCCTCCTTGATCTTGTGGTAGATCTACTCTTGTACTACCCATATCATCAATATTAATCAAGCAGGAGTAGGGTAATACCTCCATCGAGAGGGCCCGAACCTGGGTAAAAACATCGTGTCCCTTGTCTCCTGTTACCATCCGCCTAGACGCACAGTTCGGGACCCCCTACCCAAGATCCGCCGGTTTTGACACCGACACTCGGCTAACCAAATAATCAGCGTAGTTGCATTCCCCCACATCAGCAACTTCCCAGAAATACAAATCACACGAATCTTCCCTTTTCTGCACGAATCAAATTGGAAGATCATCAACCAAACTATTAAAAATCAGCAATCGAAAGCAGCAGAACAACACTTAAACATATTATTACCCCATGATTCGTGCAATTGTAGAAGACTTCGGTCGGGGTTGCGGATTTTGGTTGAGGCAGCGACGGATGACTCTGCGTGATTTGCAGCGGTGGCACCACACCAACGGCAGCGGGTTGTGATGAGCAATCGGTGCGGTTCGCGTCTTGGCCGGGGTGTGGTGAGACCCACAGCGATGAATGCGGGTGGCGACTTGGCGCATATCTGGTTGTTACTGCTGAAGAAGCGGTGGACGAGCAGCCGATGGACATGGTTGCTGCGGCCGAGCTTGATGCTAGGCGAGTGAGTAGAGAAGAGGAGAAGCGAACATTGGATACGCCGGTTTCATTACTTGCGTAGTAGCATAGCACCATATATAGTCATAGTCTAGGTTTGGATTCGAACCAGCTACGAGAACACGTCTTTCTTTTTCTAAAACTTCGCAACGTCTCTTTCTTTGGTACACTAGCTTGTTCTCAGTATGCCTTCCCAAGTCTTTGATTTTCTTTCCCTTTTTTTGCGAGGAAGGAAGGAGGACAAAATTGAGAGTTCCTCGGACTCCAACCCAAGACCTCTCGGTTGAAAACCAAGGGTGCTAGTCACTTATGTGGCGAACGTTCCATGTGAGGAGGATGGCAGACGAATGCATTTTCCTCGCAGTTTTCTTCCTATATATAAAAAAGTATGCTACTTGGTGTCCGCTTAGTCAAAAAACGATTGTGCCAACCTTGACCGTTCGATTGACATTCAATGTCTGTCACGTTTCTTGATCTCTTCTTCCTCGAGCCGCCAAAAGCCAAACCAGCGCCCGGAACCGCTTCTCCGCCTCCCACGGTGGCTGTGATCTTCCCGGCTCCTGTTCGTTCCGTCCGAGGCCTCACCATCGTCCTCCGCCTTGGATTTGGCTCGCCCAAGGCTCGCCCTCTGGTGTTGTCAACATGGTCAACAACCGAGAGGAATAAGGAGATGACTGTTCATGCCGAGGATGACAAGAGGGACCCAAAGACGCTGTGATAATTTTGTTTTTTCAGGACGGAGAAGGGTATCAACTGGGTTGTGTGGGACCCGTGGCCCATCTAGCCCAGGCTTTTATTTCATATGTTTAGCACATGACCAGCCCAGTTTGTTTTTTTCCTTTCTGAAAAATGGCTAGCTAGCTATTTTGTTTTTTACAGAATAACCAACATAGGCCTACTTGCTTTTCTACGCCCTGCTGGACCGAAAATCTTTCAAGACAAGGAGGGATGCATTTTGCCCAGAAAATGGGCTATAAGTAATAAGAAATGGGCTATAAGTAATAATAAATGGGCTATAAGTAATAAGAAATGGGCTATAAGTAATAATAAATGGGCTGTAAAATGAAAAAAAATACAGCAAACAGGCAATAGTTCCCAAATACTGTTTTCTTTCGGATTTTGATATTTTAAATTTATTGTTTTTGTGCGGGTAAAATTTCATTGAATTTAAATTAAGGTATATTTAGATTTAAAATTAATTTGAATCTGGCTAGAAATTTCGGGCTGTATGCTGTTTGGCACAGATTTGGAGGCTGACTTGTGGGTCTACTAGGTTGACGTGTACTTTGGCTTTGTCAACTTAGTCCACAAACAATTCAAATTTAGTCCACAAACGATTCTAGCAGTAGTGACCGTTGGATGTTAATCCAACGGCCGTGCTGCTTCTTCAATATCTGATCTTCTTGCTCGGCCGCCCAAACCAGCTCCGGTGGGACTGCCTGCTCCGCCTCCGTGGCCGGTGTCTTTGCCCGCCTGAGCCGCACCGCCCACCCTACTTCATTGCTGGCCAGGCCATTCCTCTACTCACCCACACCTCCTGTTATTTTCCAGCGATGGCAGCTGGACCAGTAAACCCTCGTACTCCCCACCGCGTGGGCAACCATTGCCGAGTCTTCCCTGGCTCCGTGTCGTTCCCTTCCTAGGCCTCGCCGTCGTCAACCGCCATGGTGCTCTTGGCGCAGCCTGGTCAACGTGGTCAATGAATGACATCCATCGGCCGTGGACTGTACGCGCAAAATAATGATTCCTCCACCTGACAGCTGGGACCCACCGGAAGGGCCTCTGTATTTCACGAAAAAAATGTTCCCCCCGCTGACATGTCGGACCCACCAGCTATATCTTCGCACGCAAGGAAGTGCCTCCTTATTACGCACAAAAAAATGAATACCCACCCTGCTAGATGGGACCCACCATAGTGGGAGGATGACTTATGGGCCAACTAAGTTGACGGGGACGGAGGGCTTTGTCAACTTAGTCAATATGAACGATTCTAGCTCCAGTGACCGTACGATGTCCATCCAACGGCCATAGTGCTTCTTCAACCTTTGGTCTTCTTGCTCCAGCCGCCCAAAGCAGCGCCGGTCGTGCCGCGTGCTCCTGCCTCTCGTGGCCGGTTGTGATGCCGCGGAGGCCTCACCGCCCCTACTACTCCCACCGCTGGCCCTGTGGTATCCCTCTACTCACCCACACCCCTGTTATTCTGCGGCGGACGGCAGCCTCACGCCACGGCCGAACCGGTGAACCTCGTACTCCTCTCTCCGCGGGCTACCACTGCTGCGTCTTCCCGGCTCTGCATCGTCCCTTCCTAGGCCTCGCCGTCGTCCGGAACCACCGCCACAGTGCTCTCGGCGCGGCATGGTCAACGTGGTCAACGACCGACTTCCATCGGAAGAGTACTGTACATGGAGAGGCTGACAGCTGGGTCCAGGCGGCCGCAAGGAAGTTCCTCCTTTTACGCGCAAAATAATTATTCCTCCACCTGACAGCAGGGACCCACCGGACGCCACCTTATTTCGCGCAAAAAATGTTTCCCCCCTGACTGCTGGGACCCACCGGACGGGCTAGCATATTTCGCGGAAAAACGTTCCCCGCGCTGTCAGCTCTGACCCACCGGAAGTGCCTCCTTATTACGCACAAAAAAATGAATACTCCTCTTGCTATCTGGGACCCACCATGGTGGGAGGCTGACTTGTGAGCCTACTAAGTTGGTATCGACGGGGCCTTTGTCAACTTTAGTCAATATGAACAATTCTAGCTCCGGTGACCGTCTGATGTCCATCCAACGGCCCGTGAGTGCTTCTTCAACCTCTGGTCTTCTTGCTCGGCCGCCCAAAGCAGCGCCCGGTCGTGCCGCATGCTCCTGCCTCCGTGGCGGGCTGTCTGCCGCGGAGCCTCACCGCCCCTACTATTCCCACCGTTGGCGAGCCCTGCTGGCGACGTCGACCTCACACCACCAGCCGAACAGTGAACCCTCATTACTCCTCTCTCCGGGCTTCCACTACCACAGTCTTTCCCGGCTCCCCGTCGTCCCCTTCCTAGGCCTCGCCGTCGTCCACCGCCTTGGTGCTCTCGGTATGGCGTGGTCAACGTGGTCAAGAATGACTTCCATCGGACGTGGATCGACGTGGAGCGGCTGACAGCTGGGTCCACAGCCGCAGCAAGGAAGTGCCTCCTTATTACGTGGAAAATAATGATTCCTCCACCTGACAGCTGGGACCCACCGGATGGGCCACTGTATTTCGCAAAAAAAATGTTTCCCCCTGACTGTTGGGACCCATCAGCTACATCTTCGCACGCAAGGAAGTGCGTCCGGGCAAAAAAAAACCAAACGATTCGCCCCCCTGACCGCTGGGACCCACCAACGACACCTTCGCACGCAAGGAAGTGCGTCCGGGCAAAAAAAAAGAATGATTCGCCCCCCTGACTGCTGGGACCCACCAGCTACATCTTCGCACGGAAGGAAGTGCGTCTGGAAAAAAAAACGATTTGCCCCCCTTACTGCTGGGACCCACCAGCTACATCTTCGCAGGCACGGAAGTGCCTGACAGTCGGGACCCACCAGGTCGAAGCGTACGTAGCATTGTCATTCTGGTCGCGAACGTGTACGTACATCTTTGAGTGCGTTGTAGAGCGGCGCCGCATGTCGTAGTAGAGGCGCGCCGCGTAGCATGTACTGCGTATGTACAACGGCGAGGTGCAAGAAAAAAATCTGACCCGCGTACGTACATACGGGCAGGGTCTCGAATGCCTATCGCGCATACGTACATGGCTGGGTCGGAACAGAGAAACAGCATCGTCGTCGTGTTCATGGGGAGCCAACCAGCTGGGTCGGAACGGAATGCGTGGTCGTGTTCATCGGGAGGGCTTGGACAGGACAGGCGATGGAAATGAGGCCTGGCGTACCGCACAATGGAGGAAACGGACCTCCTACGTTCGGAACAGGGTCCTGTTGATCGGGAGGGGTGTGGCGTACCGGAAAATGGAGGAAACGGACCTCCTACGGTCGAAATGGGGGTCCTGTTGATCGGGAGGGTCTGGCATACTGCAAAACGGAAGAAACGGACCTCCTACGGTCGAAACGGGGTCCTGTTGATCGGGAGAGGTGTGGCGTGCATAAAACGGACTAAACGGACTTGTGTTGGGCGCCACGGTCGAAACGGGGTCATGTTCATCGGGAGGGGTGTGGCGTATCGCAAAATGGGACTCCACGGGATACTGTTCATCTCCACCGTGGACCTCCTCCAGCCTCCACGGGCTACCGTCGACCTCCTCCAGCCTCCACGGGCTCCTGTTCATGCAGCGTCCACCGCGCGCTACTCCACCAGCTACTGTTCAACCACCCCTCCACGGGCACCCCTCCGACGTCTACTGTTCATCCAGCCCTCCACACCACGGGGTCCTGTTCAACCACCCCTCCACTGTCTACTGTTCAGCCAGCCCTCCACACCATGGGGTCCTGTTCATCCAGAGGCAACGCCACCGCTCCTTCGCTCATCCAACCCCCAGCTGCGTGCAACGCCATCGCTCATCCAATCGATCGGCTTCAGTTAGCCGCAGAGCAAAAGGAATCGCCGCCGGGTTCGATTAATAGCCATTGATCAATCCCTCAGTTCGATGCGCGTAACTGCGGTCTGTCCTTTCGGGTTCGATTAATAGCCATTGATTGATAGGATGCTTATCTGGACTTGGCGGCGAGCGCTGCGGATGCGGTTGAGCACTTCCGGGGCCAGAAGGGGCACAGAAGGGAAGAGCTATATTGGTCGCAATTCCATAGTCCGGAACATCCTCTGCCGCTGACCGATCGGTTGGCCGAATGGGCCGAGCTGAATCGATTGTCCGGATTTGCCATGAAACATGTCTTGACTCACTTGTGGCCGGACAGACCCCAGCCGAAGAGCTATTTTGGTTTAGTGCAGCAGTTTCTTGGTGCGGTGCCGCGTATCGACACAATGAAGCGATCGGCGTGTACTGAGGGAGCGCGGATGGCTCTTGCCCGTGTCAAGACATCTTGGGCGAAGATGAAGGCCACCGACGTTGCATCCCAAGATTCGGACAGAAGCCGAGTACTGCCGAGCACTACTTTGAAGAAGTCTGTCGGGCGCTTCGTTTAATAGAGACGCCTTGATGCTTTCGAAGGATATTATATTTAAATGACATGTATGATTTGTGAAAACAATGTTTCAATGTAATATATGGGCTTTTTTATACTTGTGCGTTCAAGTAGTAAACTACTCCCTGTGCGGCCGTTTATGTATATGTGTATATAACCTGAAAGATGGCAGTCCTTGGCTTCAGCCCCCACGCACATAGTGCGGGGGTGTTTTAAAAAAAAGCGCATTTTCACACTTAATACAACGTCTTGGTCCTGTTAAGGAGGTGATAGCGTAGCAAACCAGGCAACCGGACTATAATGCGTTATCACTTTCACTTAGTCATAGGAGTTCGAGGGTGGGGCTACTATATAGCCCCTGTGGGCACCGCACTCTCCCGAATTCAGGGTGCGTATGTGCCTGACCGAAAACCGGTCCTTCGTTAATGCGGAGGAATCCTAAACATTCCTGTGAGTCGTCGAGTGGTTGACCAGTCTCTCGCTATATCATGACTGTTGAGGACACAACTACTGAGTGTGAACCGCCCTGGAGGGGCCGGTTTACCCTCGTCCATGATCCAGGCCCACGGAGGAGGCCCGGAGCCCAGAGGCGACTTAAGGTCCATTTATGTAAACCGCCTTAGTGTTGTAACTTGTGTTGTAAGACAAGAGAGAAGAGACCGAGCGGACACTTGTATGAGCCGGATCGGGACTCTGTCAGACCGGCAAGGCGTCAACCCGTGTATATAAGGGGTGACCAGTGGCGAGTTGAGGGAGAGGATTCGAGGCTAAGGCAAAGCTATTGCTCCCTAGTCGCGAAATCATATCAATCACATCACAACTGGACGTAGGCTTTTACCTTCATCAAGGGGCCGAACCAGTATAATTCCCGTGTCTTGTGTCCGCTTTAACCCCTCTAGGTTAACCCGTACGATGGCCCTACGACTAAGTCCTTTCACGAGGACATCTGCCGTGACAATTCCACGACAGTTGGCGCCCACCGTGGGGCTATCGCACGACGGTTTGATGATCTTAGAGGGCAAGTTCGAAGGACTCGAAGGTTATGAAGTGGGCCGGATGACTAAGAGTCGTCGCGGCAAGCTCTACATCGACGATGCGGACTGGGGCCCGAGGCCGGCTCGATTGAGTCTGGTACCGGGTCCCCTTCAGCCGCATACACGTGTTCATCGGCAAGATCGGCGAGCCGGGGCCTGGGCAGACGTCTGTACTGACCTCGTCGAGACGGCTCAGCGGGCGAAGAAGAGTCCTGCCCTGGCTAAACCGGCGGTCAGGCATGTTTTCGTGGGAGTCGTCCACGGAGGCTGCGAGGACGGATCAGCATCTGGTGACGAAACTGTTGTCTACTCTGGTGACGAATCGTCGGCCGGAGAAACCGAGTCTCTATACCAGCTGCAAGATGGCCAGATCGGGGGCTGTTCCGACGGTGAGAGTATTCCGGACCCCTTCGATCTACCCAACCGGGTTGGGATCTTCATGGTCGATGCGCAGCGGCGCTTCACTCTTCGACCATGGCGCCCCTGGTCGCCCGGTTCAACAGCAATGATGATGGCGGCCGAAGGAGGCCTGTCGCCCGCCGGCTCAAATTTTGTCGAGCTTTTTGACGCGTGGCTGTGCTCATGGCGAGAGGCTAATCCATTTGGATCAGGACCTGCACAACGCGGAGATTGCAAAGGTGAGGAACAGATCACTAAAGCTAAAGCGGACTGGCAGCCGCGGACGTGAGGATGGCAGCGAGCGGGCCGCTTTGAATCGCGCAGCTTATAGGCTCATGCTTTGGATCAGAGCGCGTCACATGAAGTCATGAAAAGGAAGTACAGGTCCCGTTTACCTTCGGTTTTCGAGGGAAGAGAGCTTTTTAATACCCCAGGCGCAGGGACCAGTAACCCGCCGCCGGCGGTAAACCGGCCGGAAGCACCTGGGACGGCCGCGCCGGTTCAACCCCGTGTGATAGATCTACCTCATCATCACACCGGCGCACCCCAGGCTGTGCAGACACCTCCGGGTCACTACTCCAACCCGATGGATAACCTTGTCGCGGCCGCGGCACGGTTGGAGGCGATTCCGATCGAGGGCGATTCACCACAGGCGGTTGAAACCCGCCGGGTCAAGGAGCTCCTCAGACGGCCCAGCTCAGCAAGAAGCGTATTAAATACGGTCGGGATCGGATCCACTCCACCCCGCCCAAGCCGGAGCTATAGCCGGCGCGTCGGCCGAACCGGCCGTGTCAAGCAATGCGCGGCGTGGTCCGCCTCGCGGCAACAATCCGACGGGCGGCTTTGAGGATGCTCAAGTGGTAGTGGACGCGCCCGAGAACGCGTGGGGAGGCGAGTTAGCGGCACAAGCGAGAGGATCATCCGCCGCGCCGGTTCGTCCGACCATCTTTGAGCCAGGGTCACGCGTCTGGTTCTTTGGGGTGCCTTGCCTCGTCCCGCTTTACGTAACGCGCTTGCCCAAGGACTTCAAGGGGCGCGCAAGGTGCCCCAATTATCTTGCCGATTTGGCTCCGAAGCATGGATAGAAAGCTATGAGATGGCCATGGAGATGCTAGATGTGGATGAAGCCGCGTATGCGAAATACTTCACAATGATGTTGGAAGGAACGGCCGGACTTGGTTGAAAAATTTGCCGCCCAACTCTATCGGTTCGTGGACCCGATTGCAACCCGATTCATTCAAAATTTCAAAGACACTGTAAGCAGCCCATATGCATGGTGGATTTAGTAGCTTGTGTCCGACGGAGGAGAATCCACAACCCATTGGAGTGCGCGCCGTTTTAAGTTTTACATTCTTCGACGGATCAACCCGATTCATGATCTTGACCTTGGAAGCCAATTGCGGTTCGAGCCATTGAAATTGAAGCTGGGCCGCATGAAGCGTTTTGCCATGACATGGGCACTCTAATGGGCGTTTGGTAAAGTACACCGATTCGATAGTACCAAGGATCCCGAATCTGAGAACGATGAAGTGGGGAAGGAAAACAGAACGGCAACTCGAGGGCCAAGAACATCATTTGGCAGGCAATGGAGGGAACAAAGCGTCAGTTTAACGGCAACATGGGCTTTGTGGCCAACACCAACGCGCAGGACAAGGGTCAGCGACGCAGGGGTAGGCAGTCAAACCGGGGCGGTCACAATCCGGATCGTTTGAATTTTATATTGAATCAACCTTGTCCGAAGCATGGGACGAAGGAGGCACCGGCGAACCACCTTTGGAAGGATTGTTACATTATGCAGGAATTCAAAAACTCCAACTCTTTCCGGTATGATCAAGGGCCCGGCGGCGGTTCAGGGTCCGCCCCGGGTTACGGTGGAGGAAATTCCGGACCAGGATTCGGTGGTAATCCGGGCGGGCAAGGCAATCAGAATAATCAAAGTAATCAGAACAGTCAGAACAATCAGAACCAAGGGGGCTACAATCAACAACAGCAGCAGTCGGGTTATCAAAGTAACCCAAAGCAGTTGAACGGTGGATGCGATTCACGTCTTCACCACCAGCTTGGACAGACGAGACCGAAAACTTGAAGCAGGCGGTCGGTGTTGTTGAACTGGCTGCGCCGCATTACCTCTGCTGGTCCGAGCAGCCCGATCGTGTGGAGCAGAGAGGACCATCCTCCCGGGTTTACAATCCGGTCGATTAGCCCTGGTGGTGGCACCCCAGGTAGGAGGGTACAAGTTTACCAAGGTTCTTATGGATGGAGGAAGCAGCATCAACATCCTGTACTACGAGACCTTCCGGCGTATGGGGTTGACGGATAGGCATCTTAGGCCATCCAGCACAGTGTTTCACGCGAAGTGGTGCACAGCAAGTCAGCGTGCCGGTCGGTAAGATAGCTCTGGAGGTGACCTTTGGGGACGAACATGACTCGGATCGAAACATTGACATTTGAGGTGGTGAAAATTCAAAGCCCTTACCACGCCCTCTTTGGGCGGCGGCTTATGCTAAATTTATGGCACGGCCCTGTTATGTTTACTTACAGCTGAAAATGCCGGGTCACAAAGGAACGATAACGGTTCATGGGAGCCGCCCGATCGCTTTGGAGTGCGAGGAAGGTGATGCGGCTTACGCAGAGTCAGTTTGTGCCACTGAGGAGCTAAAATATTATAAAGACAATGTTGATCCGGCGGATATGACCCCTTTGAAGAAGCCAACTACGGAGCATGATCCGGACTTGAAGTTCAAATCGGCAGGTGAGACGAAGCTTGTTGATTTTGTGCCGGCGATTCGTCCAAGCAGTTCACCATCGGTGCCAACTTGGATCCTAAATAGGAAAGCGCGCTCATCGAGTTCATCCGTGAGAATCGGGACATTTTTGCATGGAAGCCTTCTGACATGCCAGGTGTACCGAGGGAGCTCGCTGAGCACACTCTTAATGTTGACCCAAAATACAAACCGGTAAAGCAGTTTCTTCGCCGGTTTAATGAGGAAAGGCGCAAGGCCATCGGAGAAGAGGTTGCTAGGCTCTTGGCAGCAGGGTTTATCGTCGAAGTCTTTCATCCAGAGTGGCTTGCCAATCCGGTGTTGGTTCTTAAGAAGAATGGCACTTGGCGCATGTGTGTGGATTACATGTATCTCAACAAGGCCTGTCCAGCAGATCCTTCGCCTCCCCGCATTGACCAGATTATTGATGCTACGGCGGGTTGTGAGCGTTTGAGCTTTTTGGATGCGTACTCCGGTTATCATCAGTTAAGATGGCAGTTAAGGACCAGGAGAAGACGGCGTTTATCACCCCTTTGGAGCCTTCTGCTATGTATCTATGCCTTTTGGACTCAAGAGCGCCCAGCGACTTATCAGCGCTATGCGTTCAGAGTTGCTTGCACGAACAGATCGGCCGTAACGTGCATGCTTATGTGGATGATATCGTGGTTAAGTCAAGGAAGAAGGAAACCTTGATTGAGGATCTAAAGGAAACTTTGACAACTTGCGGGTGTACAAGATGATGCTCAACCCGCCAAGTCGTCTTTGGTGTTCCGGCAGGCAAGTTATTGGGTTTCCTCGTGTCCAACAGGGGGATCGAAGCTAATCCGGAAAAAATTACGGCTATCACTTCCTTGGCTAAGCCAAAGTGCATCAATGACGTCCAGCGTTTGGCAGGCCGGATTGCTGCGCTAAGCCGGTTTATCAGCCGTCTAGGCGAGAAAGCCATTCCTTTGTACCAGATGTTGAAGAAAACGGATCAGTTTGTCTGGAGTTCAGCCGCTGATGAAGCATTAGAGGACTTGAAGCGGCAGTTGGCCAACCCGCCGGTTCTAGCCGCCCCCATTGACAAAGAGCCGCTGCTATTATATGTTGCTGCTAATGCCAGGGCAGTTAGCGTGGCCATCGTGGTGGAGCGGAAGGAGGCAGGGAAGGAGTATCCGGTTCAGCGGCCGATTTATTACATCAACGAGGTCCTCATTGAGTCTAAGCAGAGGTATCCGCATTGGCGTAAGCTGGTATCTGAGGGTTTTTATGGCGTCGAAGCTAAAACAATATTTCCAAAGGGCACCCCATCACGGTGGTCGATTCGGCTCCTTGGGCGACATCATACGTAACCGGAAGCGGGGGCGGATTGCTAAGTGGGCTATAGAACTTGGGCCGCATACGGTTTAAGATATGTGCCTCGGACGGCCGTAAAATCTCGAGCACTTGTGGATTTCATTAATGATTGGACGGAGTTGCAAGCGCTGAAGAGAAGCCAGATCATACCTATTGGACCATCCACTTTGATGGGTCCAGCAATTGAGGGCTCGGGGCTGGAGTCGTATTAACTTCCCCACGAGGTGACAAGTTCTGTTACGTTCTCCGCCTAATGTTCCCTTGTACTAACAATGCAGCTGAGTATGAAGCTTTGCTCCATGGTCTCCGGATGGCTAAGGAAATGAATCTCAGCCGGGTTAAATGCTTTGGTGACTCGGACTTGGTGGCCCGGCAAGTATCGTGTACTTGGGATTCCAAAGATCCACTCATGGCTGCATATCGTCGGGAGGTGGATGTCGTTGCAGGACATTTTAAAGGATATCAGGTGGACCATGTGGATCGTCGGAAGAACGAAGCGGCTGATGCTTTAAGCCGGCTGGGCTCTCAACGTAAACCGGTCCCGCCCAACGTCTTCCTTGATGTACTGCACAATCCATCCGTTAAGCTTCCTGATGAAATTGACTTGGCTATCCCTGATCGGAGGCTCAATTGGTGGCGGCCCTGCATGTCACTCCGGATTGGACGCTCCCTTATTTGGCATACATGAACCGGGGCGAGTTACCAGAAGATGAGACGTTGGCCCGACAGATAGTTCGGGCGGTCTAAATCTATGACCATTGTTAATGGCGAAGTTGCACCATTGCGATTAAGGTGTCAGGGGTGTTTCAGCGTTGTGTGTCCCCTGAAGAGGGCTGTGAGATATTGCGAGAGATCCATGAAGGGGATTGTGGTCACCACGCCGGTTCAAAGTCCTTAGTGGCCAAAGCGTTCCGCCATGGTTTCTATTGGTTGACTGCCCATGCTGATCACGGAGGATCTGGTCGAACGATGTGATGGTTGCCAAAAGTTCTCGAAGCGTGCTCACGTGCCAGCCCAAGAGTTAAGGATGATTCCAATTACTTGGCCGCTTTGCGACTTGGGGGCTGGATATGGTTGGACCTTTCAAAAGGTCCAAGGACAAAAGACCCACCTGTTGGTGGCGGTTGATAAATTTACCAAGTGGGTTGAGGCAGAGCCTGTTAGCAAGTGTGATGCGGCCACGGCGGTTCGATTCATCAAAAAGGTGATTTTCGGTTTGGGTTTCCACACGGTATCATCACGGACAATGGCACCAATTTGTCCAAAGGAGCTATGAAGGAATTTTGTGAACGAGAGCACATCCGGCTTGATGTTTCTTCCAGAGCCCACCCGCAATCCAATGGTCAAGCGGAACGAGCTAATCAGAGATTTTGAAAGGTATCAAACCCGACTTATGGTCCCTTTAGAGAGGACGCCGGGTTGTTGGGTGGAAGAGCTACCATCGGTGATATGGAGTATAAATACTACCCACAACCGATCCAATCGGATACACGCCGTTCTTTATGGTCTATGGAGCGGAGGCGGTCCTTCCCAGCGATATCCGTCACGACTCGCCTCGAGTGGCAGCTTATGTTGAGGCAAATAGCGAGGCAGCACGGCAAGACGATTTGGATCGACTGGATGAAGAGCGCGATATGGCAGCTGCTCGTTCGGCGGTTTACCAGCAGGATCTTCGTCGGTATCACAGCCGGCGGGTTAAAACCAGAACCTTCGTGAAGGAGACTTAGTGCTGCGGCTCATTCAAGACCGTAAAGATATGCACAAGCTATCCCCACCTTGGGAGGGGCCTTTTGTGGTCAGCAAGAATCTATACAACGGGTCCTACTATCTCGATTGATGTTCGAGAGCGAAAGGACTCACGCCACGTCGAGGAGGAGACCAACAGGCCGTGGAACATAGCTCATCTTGACCTTATTATACCGAGCCATTGGCTCCACTTATGTACATATTAAGACAATGTATATATTATGAATAAAAGCAATAAACCGGATCCTCGGCTAAAGCGGGGTATACATTACGTATCAAAGTCCGGTTTGGGTACATGGAGATCTTTGTCGTGAAGCGGCCTCCGGTTTAACCCTTGGCCTTGCTTTTGTGAAATTTTTGTCATTTGGGGCTTGGTCGTGTCCGAACCAATGCAACACCTCTTGGCAGGCGAAAGCCACCAGATCATTTGGGGGCTTGGTCGTGTCCGAACCAATGCAACACCTCTTGACAGGCGAAAGCCACCAGATCATTTGGGGACATGGTCACGTCTGAACCAGTCACGCCTCTTGGTCGGCCTAAAGGCCATAGAATCACTTGGGGGCTTGGTCGAACCCGAACCAATGCAATGCCACTTGATCGGCGTAATGCCACGATGTCAGTTGGGGACCTGGCTGACTTGAACCATCGCTACACCTTATAGGGAGCTTGGTCCCGTCCGACCATGGTAACGCCATCCGATCGAGGCTCAATACAGCCTCTTCTTGCAAACAGTCTTTGTTATTGTTTTTGCTTCCATGTGTTTTTATACATAGAATTTGGCTTTTGTTTGTTGTCTTAAACCGACAAACCTTCTTTCAACCGGATTCAAGTTTTCAGAATTTGGTCCATTTTTAAATCCGGCGATTGATTGTTCCAGATTGATTTTGCTGTTAACATCCCATTATGGAGTAACAGGGCTTATCATGCCGACCACGATTTACACGGGTAAATTGGTATTATACACACAGGGATTGTTCTCCTTTGACGGTGTTGGTTTATAAAGCCTCCGCTTCAGGATTGGCTAAAGCCACCTGTGTGCCCGACACTGGCAGGTATGTTTGTATCACAATTTTTTTTTTATAAATATATTGGCATCACAATCCGGCTGGAGGCGCAAGCCGCCATGGCGGGTTAAGAATTTGTGATTACAGGCAAAATATGTTGAAGGATTCACTACTTCAAAACCAAAGTATCCGGCACCACCATGCAAAAGTTTACTGGTGAGGTTGTATGCGACATTGTTCAAAACAAAATCTTGACTATCCTATTACAAAAGCCTCTTGCGGCCCAGCGTTTCATGTGGGGTTATGCTTTGAAGCTTGAGCGTCACCGGCTTGACCAATTACGCTGCTTGCCCGGGTTGACGTGAGGTAGAGGGGCGCTGACGTCGGTTCAACTTCTTCTTCTTCCTCACCCAAAGCCGGAAGTCATTGGTAGACCAGTCAATCCGGGTTAAGGCCCGAAGACAGCTTCTTCACTTATCAGCTCGGCCGGATCAACGTCAGGGGCGTAAGTGTGCTTACGGATTGGGGGAACAAGGCTCTGCACTTCAGGGATGACAAAATCCACCCGCTTGTTGTTGGCGTCATAAAAAGAGCGGTGAACCGTCAGGTTGGCTTCGTCTGCCAGTTGACTCGCCAGCGGACGCATTTCCTTTGTGATCCGTTTCAGGGCGTCGTTATCAAAGGCTTCACCACTCTCGTGAGCACTGGGAAACCTTTGGCTATGTCGGCCGGATCAAGATCTGCTATCCACGCCTTGGCGCGTCGGCCCAAGAAGGTGCCACTCGAGCTGCGGATCGCTTCAACTCTTCAAGCTGCCCGGAACCATGGACAACCGGTCCGTGGTTTCTCGATCGAGGGCGGCGCCCGTGTTGTCGTATGATGTAGCACAGATGACTCATTGGCGCCGGTATACAACTGCTCAATCAGCGTATAAGCGGCCTTGAGCTTCTTCCGCATATCGAGCCCATATGTGCAATACGTTTGCTCGCACGGTTTAAGACAACTCAGGATAAACCGCGGAAATATCAAAATTAAGAAAGTCAGCATAGTTTCTTACCAAAGACGGCAGAGGTCATGGCATGCACTTGGCGCTTGAGTCCGTAAGCTCTTCAAATCACGGTTTAAGGGCCGCTTGCCTCTTCCGCCCGTTTTTTCAAACCGGCCTTCTCGGTGTCCCAGTTGGCTTGTTTGGATTTATACCACTCCTTCAGCTGTTCCATAGTGGCCAAGGCCGTTCTCAATTCGTCCTTGGCCTTAGTGGTTTCTGCTTGCTGAGTCTCTAGATTGGCTCGCAGGTCTTTGAGTTGCACGCTTTGCTGCTCTATTTCATTCTGGGAACAAAGGAAGCATGTTAGGTGTCTCATTAACAAGTCCCAAGCTCAATACAAGTATTCAACTTGGCACTTGGGGGCTAATGGCTAGTTGATCTCAGTTTGCTATGAGGAGGCACACCTTAAGTCCCGGTTTAACTTTACAAAGTTAAACCGACCCTTGGGGGATACTATACAGTTAAAGTACAAGAAAGGTCAACTCATTACCTCATAGCGGTCCTTCATGCGATTTACTAGACCGGCTTCAAAGTCACGGCTTGTGTAAAGCCGGTTCGAAGCCGGAATGAAGTTCTTGGCGTAGAAATTGTCGTAAGTCGGCTGCATCAGTTTTCCCTTGTCCTTGCTCATATTAGTGGAACCTTCCTTGATGCTGTGCTTTGCTAAAGCGACGGTTAGCTAGGAGCAGTGTAGCCAGCACATCACAATAACATCGCCATTTTCAGCGGTCTTCTTTGGGCTTGATGTCGTCTTGCTCGCTCGGCGGTTCAACAATCACGACCCGCTCTGTGGGACGGGTTTGATGGAGCGGTGAGGTTTCCACTTGGACCTCCGGTTCAACTTCCGTGGATCAGCGGTATCATCTTTGTACAACTCGCCAGAGCTATCTTTGGCGGCTTCAGGATTGTCGTGGGTTTGTTCTCGGGTCTTTTTCCGGATCAAGATCCGCAGAGGGTCAAGGGTTTTGCTTTCTTGCTCAAGCGAGCCTTGGTGCTGCAATATTCAGAATGGAATAAAGAAAAAAATTGGACAAAGCAATTGTAATTGTAAACCGAGCAGACGGGACAGCGGTTGCATACCCTGCAGCAACTTTAAGCGGAGGCGATTCGTGGTTGATGAACCGCCGGACGAACCGGAAGAGGCCTGATAATTCGGTCGAGATGGATTGAGAGGACATCGGAAGAGACCCTTTAAGGGATAACGCTTTTAGGAGAGCAAGTCACCTCACGGACGCTTAGGGTTGGTGTGTCTGGTAAACCGGATGAGGTAATACGTTGGCCACTATGCCGGGTCGTGCGGCGCTCTTCAGCTTGTTGTGTCTTCAAAGAAAGGTTTGGATTTAAGTAAGCACAGGAATGATATCTTTTCACTTTCCGGACGGTGCGCGAAATCTTTTAACCGCACAAGGTCGGATTCGAAGAAAGAAAGATTACCTCAACGGGTCGGCATGGCTGGCTTCAAAGCATCATCACAGGAAGTAAAGTTGTCGATAAAAAGGAGTACAAGGGACAAATCATAAGCAAGAATGAATACAAAGCGGGAAGCCGGTTTACGCTCCCTCGTAAGAATGTCAAGTTTTACCTCAGCTCCTTTCTCGATTCTTCGTCCTCTGGCGGATCGGAGGACTCGGCGGTTTTCTTCTTGCCTGCCTTCTTGGTGGCCTTGGACTTTACACGGCGCCCGAACTGGTTTAGTACGTTTCCGTATGAGCTGTCAGACCGAGAAATAACAAGGAAAAATACATAACAACAAAGTTATAAAGACCCAAGAACGGTGAATAGATATTTACCGACGGCGGTTTGTTGGAAAAACAGAAAGGAGACAGCACGGATAGGCTGCAAACGGAGATTGGTTCATCAAGCATCTTCTTTACAATCTCCGTAACTTCAAGTTCGATTATGGGCAGCTCGTGACGTCTTTGAGGGTCTTTGAGGCTGCCAGCGTACTCATGCATCAATCCGGGCCGGCGGCTTAGCGGCAAGACGCCCCAAGAAACCCAACACCGCACAAGGTCCACGCCGGTTAAGCCATTGGCCATTAGAGCCCGGAGCTTGATTATTTGAGGCGCGAAGTTCTTCCGTTCATGGCGGTTAAGCGTGCGAGCAGCGGATGCCGGTTGTCGAAGTTGGTGAGGACGATAACCCGGCAAGGGGTTCTCGTTAAGGCGAGCGGTGTTCCGGCAAGAGAACCAGGTTTGGTTCCAATCCTTTGGATGACCGTGGTGTTTGGCGTGAGGAAAATCCACCTCCTTCCTCTTTTTGATTGAAAGCGCCGCCCAGCTACGTGTTCGACCATCGTAAAATTGATGCACGGCGGTTCAAGTGAAAAATCCGGAACAACTCCACGTATGGTTCTTCCCGAAGGTAGACTTCACGAAGACTTGGAAGTTGCATATGTTTGACACAGAGTTCGGGCCGATATCCTGCGGATGGAGTTTCAAACTTGCGAGGACGTCCGGAAATTTTTTGAACCGGGCGGGCAGAATCCCGGTCTAAGTGCTGCATAAACACGATTACTTCACCCTCTTGTGGCTCGGGAGAAACTCGCCATCCGGAACACGCCCGATGGAGGACATTTTTGGCGCCAAACCGCCAAGGGTGACATAGCCGTTCGGTTGTGTTTCTGTGATTTTGGACCGACCCAATTGCAAGCTGAGAATTGAGGGGCCATTCCGGAAGACTAAGCTGCGAAAGAAAGGAAGAGACGGTTTACCATTAAACGGTTTAGGCATATCATACATTGTTAAACCGGTGATTCAGCATCCGCTTCCCGTTCGGTTTAACCGAGGACTAATGGAGTGACGGATTAGCTGTCGAAAGTTAAACCGCCCGAAAATGGCAGAGTTGAAAAGTCTACTAAGTATGGATGAAACAGTTTTCACATACGAATGGAGGTAATCGAGATCTACCAAGCTCTAGTAAGAAAACTTTACAACCTATGCAAACCTTCATAAAGAGCAGGAGGGTTCAGATATTCTAAACTCGAGGATCTGAACAAAAGGAAGGGTGCATAAAGAGTTCAATGGACGGCGGAGCAGTCACTTATACAAGATGCACGGTATGGCTGAGGTGTACGGCCATGGCGGAGCAAGTGAGAAGAAACTGATATGAACTGCGTGATGAACAGGATCTACAGATGGGATCTAGGGCCTGAGAGGAACCTTACCTGACGAGCGGAAACCGCGGAGGAGCGCCAAAACTCGATACGGTCAGGTTGATGCAATGACCCGGCGATGAAGCGTCGTTCGAAGGTCGGGCGCGACGGCGGAGCTTCGTGGCTAGAGCGTCGCGAGGAAGGAGAAGAGCGGAAGAAGAAGAAGAGAAAGGGGCGACCGGTCTATTTATAAGGGACCGGAGCAATCAACGGGCGCGAGAATCAAGGAGTCAAAAGCGGCGGACGGTGCAGCGGCCGCCTCGATTTCCAGGATAGCATTAAATGAAGGGAATCTTCATCGCTTGGATTTCTTTATTAAAGATGACGCGTTACGGGCGGTTCAAGCGGATGGCGGTTTACAAAATATGAAAGGAGATCAAAGAGGTTCCTGAAGGTGTTGAAGATTGACTTGAACCGGTTCAGGTCAATCTGGGGCCTAATGTTGGGGACACAACTACTGAGTGTGAACCGCCCTGGAGGGGCCGGTTTACCCTCGTCCATGATTCAGGTCCACGGAGGAGGCCTGGAGCCCGTGAGGCGACTTAAGGTCCATTTATGTAAACCGCCTTAGTGTTGTAACTTGTGTTGTAAGACAAGAGAGAAGAGACCGAGCCGGACACTTGTATGAGCCGGATCGGGACTCTGTGGACCGGCCGGGCGTCAACCCGTGTATATAAGGGGGTGACCCGGCGGCGAGTTGAGGGAGAGGATTCGAGGCTAAGGCAAAGCTATTGCTCCCTAGTCGCCGAAATCATATCAATCACATCACAACTGGACGTAGGCTTTTACCTTCATCAAGGGGCCGAACCAGTATAATTCCCGTGTCTTGTGTCCGCTTTAACCCCTCTAGGTTAACCCGTACGATGGCCCTACGACTAAGTCCTTTCACGAGGACATCTGCCGTGACAATTCCACGACAATGACAGTCAGTTTTCGGCTTTCTCTACTGAGGTGCTCGCCCGGCCGAACCGGGGCACAATCGCAGTAGTTCTCCTGGTGCCGCGTTAGCCGTGAAAACGGAACGTAAGGCAGCAAAACACGAGCCGGAAACCCAACATTTGACCAAAGACATGATTCAGAGCTGATGCATATAAGGCCTAATCTCGAGACGCCGAATACTCCCTAAGGTATTCGGTCTTTATGAAAATGGGCAGAATAATGCCCTAAGCCCCCGTGTCCAGTGCAGCATAAAAAATTCTAGTGCGCCAATGCCAAAACACCAGCCTCCTCCTCGGTTATATTAAGGAACCGGGAATGTATATCAACAAGAGACAGTGAAAAAAGGTTTACGCAGGGTCTTAATCTGAAAAGAATCCTTGCAACGGGTCCCTACTGCACGTCTGCGCCTGTGTCTCTGTTGTGCCGTATCCTGGACGGGTGTAGCACGTTGTTCATCTGTAAAAGAGAGGAACTTAGTTTGAAAGAAAAAGGATCGTGCGGAAGAAGTACTTAATATTAGAGTACGGAATTGAATAAAATTGAGCTTTATTGTCTCTTGTTATACATGCATGCGGCCCCTCGTATGGGGGTATGCCGCTAGTAGGAGCCGGACTCGTCTAACCGTGTCCGGGGTTTGAATGACCTAGTCAGGTTCTTTGCCTAGCAGAGCCGGATAACTGTGGGGCTGTCAAGGCAGTCTCCCGTTCTTCCGTGCTCGAGTAACACTTAATTCTTCCTTTTAACGAGATGATGCCACGTGGATCGGGCATTTTAAGTGTTAGAGATGCGTAGTGCGGTATTGCGTTAAAGCGGGCGAAAGCTTCAAGGCCCCAATAGTGCTTGATGGCTACTTTTAAACGAGGCGACATGGAAGAGTAATTTTCGCGACGGAAGTTGTCGGATGAACCAAACACAACTTCCAGCAGTATGGAGCCCGCATAAAGGGCATATGGGCTCTGGCATTACTCCTTTAAAGGAGGTGTTGCTACGGCGAATTTTGGTTGGGTTTATCCCCATCCTGCGGATTGTGTCCTCGATATATCAGGTTTATGTCACTGCCGCCATCCATGAGGACATGTGTAAATTGGAATCCGTTGATTATAGGATCCAATATCAGGGCAGTCCATCCTGCGTTCCGGATATTTTCGGAATAGTCCTGATGGTCGAAGGTGATTGGTTTTGACAACCAGTGTGCGGTGCGCCTTTTAGTGGGCGCCGCTTTGTTTTTCCCTTTGATCACGTGAAGTGAGTTTACTGTTTTGAACTCCTGTGGGAAAGTTTTTTGTTTTCCGAGGCTCTGCTTGTGGTGCTCGTCGTCATCTTCACTTGGTGCGTCGAGCCCCTTGTGTTCGGCGTTCAGTCTGCCGGACTGTTTGAAGACCCAAAAATTTATGTGGATATGGTTAGCTGGCCTCCCAGGAGTACTATGGATTTGACATATCTTGTCCAAGATTTTGTTGAAGTTGGGTAGCTCATCGCTATTGTCCTTAAGGGGCAGTTTTTTGTTATTCTGCCGCGAGCTTTTGAATTCGGCGTTGACTGTCGTGCTCTTTGGACTGTTTCTTTTAATCCGGCGCTGGTCCTTGTTGCGCCGTGGTTTCCCATTTCCATCCCTGACTTCGGATGTACTTGGGTCGCTGGTACTGCATCTTGCTAGCCAGCTGTCCTCTCCCGCGCAAAAGCGGGTCATGAGGCTTGTTAATGCGGCCATTGTTCTTGGCTTTTCTTGGCCATTCGTCTCGGACGTTGTGTTTGAAAGCTGCTAAGGCTTCGGCGTCTGGACAGTCGACTATTTGGTTCTTTTTAGTAAGGAACCTGTTCCAGAATTTCCGGGCTGATTCTCCGGGCTGTTGAGTTATGTGACTTAAATCGTCTGCATCCAGAGGGCTTACATAAGTCCCCTGAAAATTTGCCCGAAATGCATCCTCGAGCTCTTCCCAGCTTCCAATGGTATTTTCGGGGAGGCTCTTAAGCCAATTCCGAGCTGGCCCTTTGAGTTTAAGGGGTAAGTATTTTATGGCGTGGAGATCATATCCTCTAGCCATGTGTATGTGGAGGATGTAATCCTCAATCCAGACTCTAGGGTCTGTTGTTCCGTCATATGCCTCTATGTTTACGGGTTTGAATCCCGCTGGAAATTCATGATCCAGCACCTCATCGGTGAAACATAGGGGGTGTCTTGGCGCCCCTATATTTGGGTGTGCCGTGATCTTCGGAATTTTGGCGTGTTGCATTGCTTTGACGAGCGTGCTTTCTTGGACCATAGATGGACCTAACCGGGCCATCCTTTTGATGTGAATCCTTATGCGGATCGCATATTGGCTTGTGTCTTGGCACCATTCGCCGCTCTCTTTTTGCCGTGAGGTCGTCCATCCAACCGGGTGGCCTTCTTGCTTTTTAATTGTGGGGGCTCTAAGGCCTCCTCGTCGAATTCGGGCAGTAGCTTTCTTTTCGGGTAGCTCTATGTTCGGCGACTGCCGCCGTACTTTTCTACGGTGCTGAATACTTTGCTCCATCTGATCCTGAGTGCATCTTCCGCTGTTTTGAGCTTCCGCTTCTGCTTTTTCAGGCTACGCCCAGCGGCGACGAGCCTTTTCTGGAGGTCATTTTGCTCCAATAGTTTGTCCGGCGTCAGATCGTCCGGACTGTTGTCTTTGCCGGGGACAGATTGTTTCTCCAAGTTGTCTTGTTCGGACGATTGCTCGATAGCTTGTTCCTTGTCCACCGGTTAGCCCTGCTCTATGGTTGGGTCTTTGTTGAGGCGGGACTTTGTTCGGCGTTTACGTTGCCGTTTTGACTGCTTTTCGAGGGATTTATCCTTCGTAGCGTCCCGTTGTTCCTCGTCTTCATTTCCTTTAGGTGTATCCACCATGTATACATCATGGGATGAGGTTGTCCGGCATCCTATAGGTGCTGGTTCATTGTTGTCTCCTACATCGCCGTCCATGTCGCCGATGTCTTCGGAGTCGAAATCGAGCACGCCGTGTAAGCTTTCGGCAGTGGCTACGGTGGGTGGTGGGTGGGCGTTGAATTTCTTCATCGTCCGCATCCCAACCTTCCCGACCATAGTCCGCCAGGCTCTCCGGATAAAGAGAGAGACTTTAGTGAATTCAGGATGTCGCCAAAGGGCGAGTGCTGAAAGATGTCCGCGGTAGTGAACTCCATGACCGGCGCCCAATCCGATTCGATTGGCAGGGGCGTGGAGGGTTCGGAGTCCGGAGAGGAGTCCGGCACCCTAGAGTCGGGGTCTTCACAAAGGACAGGGATGGAGTTCGGCTCGATCGCCGTAGCGATTGTAGCCCCCGAGGCGGTGTCCAACCACTCGCCCTCGATCGGGGAATCCGGCTCCGGATTAAGGGTCGGAGCGGATACTGGTGCGGCCTCGTGGCAATCGTTAGGCTGCAGAGCCAGATCATGCCCATCGAGACAAAGGCGGCGCGCTTGGCTGCGGCTCGAATCCGTCGAAGATCAAGTCTCCGCGGATATCGGCCGTATAGTTTAAACTTCCAAATCTAACCTGACGGCCAGGGGCATAGCTTTCGATCTGCTCCAGATGGCCAAGCGAATTGGCCCGCAGTGCAAAGCCGCCGAACACGAAAATCTGTTCGTAGAGAAAAGTCTCACCCTGGACCGCATCGTTGTTGATGATCGAAGGAGCCATCGGGCCTATCGGTGACGACACAGAGGAACTCTCAATGAAAGCACCAATGTCGGTGTCAAAACCGGCGGATCTCGGGTAGGGGGTCCCGAATCAGGCGTCTAGGCGGATGGTAACAGGAGACAAGGGACACGATGTTTTTACCCAGGTTCGGGCCCTCTCGATGGAGGTAATACCCTACTCCTTCTTGATTAATATTGATGATATGGGTGGTATAAGAGTAGATCTACCACGAGATCAAGGAGGCTAAACCCTAGAAGCTAGCCTGTGGTATGATTGTTTTTTCGTCCTACAGACTAAAACCCTCCAGTTTATATAGACACCGGATAGGTTAGGGTTACACAGAGTCGGTTACAATGGTAGGAGATCTACATATCCGTATCGCCAAGCTTTCCTTCCACGCCAAGGAAAGTCCCATCCGGACACGGGACGAAGTCTTCAATCTTGTATCTTCATAGTCTTGGAGTCCGGCCGTGATGATAGTCCAGCTGTCCGGACACCCCCTAGTCCAGGACTCCCTCACAAGGTATCAATCCAGTAGGAGGCTCCTCAAAAGCCCACGCACCTACACAAACAAACTGAGAACTCGCAACCAACGCAATAAAGGGGTTGTCAATCCCTTCACGGCCACTTGCAAAAGTGAGATATAATAAAGATAGTATGATAAGATAAATATATTTTTGGTATTTTATAATAAGATGCAAAAAGTAAAGATGCAAATAAAAGTAGATTGAAAGCAAATATGATAAGAGATAGACCCGGGAGCCATAGGTTTCACTAGTGGCTTCTCTCAAGATAGCATAAGTATTACGGTGGGTGAACAAATTATCGTCGAGCAATTGATAGAAAAGCGCATAGTTATGAGATTATCTAGGCATGATCATGTATATAGGCATCACGTCCATAACAAGTAGACCGACTCTCGCCTCAATCTACTACTATTACTCCACACATCGACCGCTATCCAAAGATGCATCTAGAGTATTAAGTTCATAAGAACAGAGTAACACATTAAGAAAGATGACATGATGTAGAGGATAAACTCATGCAATATGATATAAACCCCATCTTGTTATCCTCGATGGCAACAATACAATACGTTCCTTGCAACCCTTTCCACATCGGGTAAGGACACCGCAAGATTGAACCCAAAGCTAAGCACTTCTCCCATGGCAAGAAAAACCAATCTAGTAGGCCAAACTAAACTGATAATTCGAAGAGACTTGCATAGATAACTTAATCATACATAAAAGAATTCAGAGAAGATTCAAATATTATTCATAGATAAACTTGATCATAAACACACAATTCATCGGATCTCGACAAACACACCGCAAAAAGAGTTTACATCGAATAGATCTCCACAAGAGAGGGGGAGAACATTGTATTGAGATCCAAAATGAGAGAAGAAGCCATCTAGCTAATAACGATGGACCCGTAGGTCTGTGGTAAATTACTCACGACTCATCGGAGGGGCTATGGTGTTGACGTAGAAGCCCTCCGTGGTTGATTCCCCCTCCGGCAGAGTGCCGGCGAAGGCTCAAAGATGGGATCTCGCGGATACAGAAGGTTACGGCAATGGAAATTGTGTTTCGTGGTGCCCCTGGATGTTTTCGGGGTACATAGGTATATATAGGAGGAAGAAGTACGTCGGTGGCCGCCCGAGGGGCCCACGAGACGGGGGCACGCCCTATAGGGGGGGGCCCTCCTATCTCGTGGCTTCCTCGGAAGCTTCTTGACTTGCACTCCAAGTCCTCTGGATCACGTTCGTTCCAAAAATCATGCTCCCGAAGGTTTCATTCCGTTTGGACTCCGTTTGATATTCCTTTTCTTCGAAATACTGAAATAGGCAAAAAATAGCAATACGGGCTGGGCCTCCGGTTAGTATGTTAGTCCCAAAAATGATATAAATGTGTAAAATAATGCCCATAAACATCCAAAAGGGGTAATATAATAGCATGGAACAATAAAAAATTATAGATACGTTGGAGACGTATCATGGTACAGTAATCCTATTCTGGAGTTCATGTTACTTGATCATGACGAACCTACGAACTATGAGGAGGCAATGACGAGCCCAGATTCCATGAAATGGCTTCAGGCCAAGAAATCCGAGATGGGATCCATGTATGAGAACAAAGTATGGACTTTGATTGACTTGCCCGATGATCGGCAAGCCATTGAGAATAAATGGATCTTCAAGAGGAAGACGGACGCTGATAGTAGTGTTACTATCTACAAAGCTAGACTGGTCGAAAAAGGTTTTTGACAAAGTTCAAAGTGTTGACTACGATGTGATTTTCTCACTCGTAGCGATGCTTAAGTCTGTCCGAATCATGTTAGCAAATTGCCACATTTTATGAAATTTGGCAAATGGATGTCAAAAATGCATTCCTTAATGGATTTCTTAAAGAAGAGTTGTATATGATGCAAACAAGAAGGTTTTATCGATCCAAAAGGTGCTAACAAAGTGTGCAAGCTCCAGCGATCCATTTATTGACTGGTGCAAGCCTCTCAGAGTTGGAATATACACTTTGATAAGTTGATCAAAGCCTATAGTTTTATACAGACTTGCGGTGAAGCTGTATTTACAAGAAAGTGAGTGGGAGCACTACAACCTTTCTGATAAGTATATGTGAATGACATATTGTTGATCGGAAATGATGTAGAATTTTCTAGAAAGCATGAAAGAAGTGTTTGAATGGAGTTTTTAAAAGAAATACCTCGATGAAGCTGCTTACATATTGAGCATCAAGATCTATAGAGATAGATCAAGACGCTTGATAAGTTTTTTTTCAATGAGTACATACCTTGAATTTTTTTTGAAGTAGTTCAAAATGGAACAGTCAAAGAAGGAGTTCTTGCTTGTATTGCAAGGTGTGAAATTGAGTAAGACTCAAAGCCCAACCACAGCAGAAGATAGAAAGAGAATGAAGTCATTTCCTATGCCTCAGCCATAGGTTCTATAAAGTATGCCATGCTGTGTACCAGATCTATTGTATACCCTACACTGAGTTTGGCAAGGTAGTACAATAGTGATCTAGGAGTAGATCACTGGACAGCGATCAAAATTATCCTTAGTGGAATAAGGATATGTTTCTCGATTATGGAGGTGAAAAAAGGTTCGTCGTAAAGGGTTACGTCGATGCTGTCGGATTTCGGGTTCCGGCAGACCCTTGAGGTTCGAACACTGGGGTGCGCACGGAGATCTCTCCCTCTACCTACCTGCACCCCGCCGCCTCGCTAGGATCTAAACTACGAAAGGAACAACATAAGAGACACAAGGTTTATACAAGTTTGGGCCACCATTGTGGTGTAATACCCTACTCTAGTTTGTGGTTTGGTGGATTGCCTCTTGGGCTGATGGTGATGAACAATACATGGAAGAACAGCCTCGCGAGGGTCTGTTCTTGGCCGGGCGATGAACTGCTAGGAGGAGTTCAGTCGCTCCTCTCCTTCTCTCTCCCTCTCTTTTAGATTGCTTCTCCGACCACATCGAGCTGCCCCTACCCTGTGGGAGGCTAGTCCTATTTATAGGCGGAGGCCCTGGGCCTCTTCCCAAATATTGAGCGGGAAGGGCGCCAACAATTGGCCATTTTGAAGGGGAACATCTGGTACACTTATCCTGACTAAAGTTGGTCCTCGCCTGACAAAGGCTCTAGTGGTGACGCCGGCTTGGGCTCCACAATGACTTCCTTCCTGCCGTTGGGCTGGTCTTGGTCTTGTTGCACCGAAATCGACGCCTTTGCTTGACGCTCTCGCCTGCGCTTGCTTCCTTTGCACCAAAGAGGAAAGGAGGACATCATGCTGGCTGGCGCCCACTGGCGCCCTTGGTCGTCATGGCTTGCATCATGGGCACCTCGTGAGGTACCCGCCTTGATCTCTCCGCCTCCTCATGAGCCCGGCTGATGAGGCCGTGCCTGAGGAAGCTCCCTGTCGTCCGCCCCGTGAGGCTTGGCCCCTCGCGAGGGTCTTGAGCTTGTGTTGATGAAGATGGGCCGTGATGGGCCCCCCTTTAAGCCACGCCACAGGACGCAGGCAGGCAAGTCTGGGGACCCCCGTTCCCAGAACGCCGACAGTAGCCCCCGGGCCCAAGGCGCGCCCGGACTTGGCCGAGCAGAAAAGCGAAAGGGCAAGTGCAAAGCGCCGCGGTTGATTGGACGTGGGTGCCTTAGCAACCACGCGAGTTGATAAAGGAGTGGCGGTTGATTGGACGTGGGTGCCTTAGCAACCACGCGAGTTGATAAAGGAGCGGCGTCCGCCTAGGCTTTGCTTCCCTTGCTTTCTCTGGTTACTGCTCAGATCCCCTTTCTTGCGCCTCTCCTTCCTGCCTCCAAAATCTTCAGATCCACTTCGACTGCTCGCCCTAGCAAGGCATGGCGCCTCGCCAGACCACGGCAGGAGCTTGGTACTCGCCTGCCCTGGACTCGCCGAACGTGTCGGAGGCGAGCCTTGCCCGCGTGTGCCAGATGGTGGCGGCGCAGGGCATCGACGAGGGCCAAGGGAGCACCTTCTATCCGCTCTTTGTAAGCGCCATTGTTGCCGGTCGGATGCCTCCCTTTTCCGAGTTCTTCTTCTCTGTCCTCCGCCATTATAAGCTACAAGCTCTGCATCTCCACCCCAACTCTGTTCTCCTTCTGGCGATCTTCGCCTACTATTGTGAGGCTCACTTCAGGGTGCAGCCCTCAGTGGCCCTGCTGCGCCACTATTTCTCCCTCCGGACCTCTCGTGGTTCCCTCTCCGCGTGTGCGAGCTTCGTCTCGTACGGTAGCTCCATCGCCATTTCGAACCCCGGGAAGAGGATTGAGGGCTTCAGGAGCAAGTGGGTCTTGGTAGATGTTGGGCGCATCCACCCTCGGCTAATCTTGCCCACGGGGCACCCCACGCACTCCGATGATTGGTCTCGAGTGGAGCTCGTGGACCCCCGCGCGAGGACGGTGTTGGAGAAGATGGACTTGGATCTGAGGCCGGCCAGCATGGCGGCGGGCGGTTGACCGCCGTGTCACCGCTGAGGGAATTCCTGGAGCACCACTGGCTCCGCTTCACAAGACTCCACTTCCGATGTGGAGGCCCCACCCGAGCCCCCGGTCTTGGCCGACGAAGACCTGGCTGCGGTTCTCCATTCTTTGGTCGGGGGCGACGTGGCGAGGTTGGAGGGCGCTCCTACGCCCCTGTTCCTCCGCGACAACTGGGAGCAGGTAGTGGAGTCCATGCCCATCTTCAACGGGGACGGGCCCGTGCCCGCGGAAGTTCCCGAGGGCCCGGTGGACGTGTCCTCCTGCGACTCCAGCGAAGAGAAGGGAGAAGGGGAGCGGGAAGCAGGGCTCGACTCTGAGGCGACCGACGGAGAGTCGAGGGCTCCCCTCTCTCGGCGCAAGTCCCGCGTTCTCCGCCTTTCACCGAGCGACGACGGCGATGATGATGACGAGCAGGGCGGCGGGAGCTTGCCCCCGATCCTGAAGAAGGACAGGACCGGGCTGATCCCCCGCGGGTCTGGCCCGGCCTCGAGGCGATCCGCAGGCGCACCTCCTGCTCCCGAGCTCCTTGAGGCTGATCCCTGCAGCTGGCTCTCGGGCTTCAAGTATGGCCGGAGGTTGCCCGAGCCCGCGAGCGACGACCAGTAAGTGCTCGATTCCCATCTTATTTCTTGTTTTGTCGCCAAGGCTTGACATCTGTATCTCTTGGCTAGGCTGGCGCCCGCGGCAAAGAAGCCAAAGGGATCTCCTGAGGTTCCGTCTGGGGCAGCGCCTGCCCATGAAAAGAAGGTGACCGCAATGCACGGGCTTCTCCTGCCTGCCGTCCTCGCGAGGCCTGGCTGAGCCGGCCAGGCGAGCTCAAATTTCACGGCCCAAGCGGCTCTGAGGTGCCCTTGCACGACATCGCCACCATTGTTGGGCGCGGCAGGCCTCGGGCCAGATACTGTGGTCACGCTGCCGCCTTCTCCTCCTACTCCCACCGACCGCCTCTCCGACTCCTCCTACCATTCTCGATCGCTGCTGCCGAATCGGACCAGCTGCGGCATGATCTTTTGGGCGCCGACTCGCCTAGTGGCCGGGCGCTTGAGCCTGGCTTGGTGGATTCACTCCGATGCTCGATTCGGGCGGCGCTGGTCCAGCCTCGACGGCTTATGCACGAGGAGAAGCAGGCCGCCCTTGGGGCGAAGCTGCTCGCGACGCCGCTTTGGGGAGGTAGCCGATGTCCTGTGTCGCTGCAAGGCGCCGAGAGCGAGCTGCAGGCTCATGGGACCAGCTCGCCAAGGAGGCCCGCCTTCGCCAAGAGCAGGAGGAAGGCATGAAAGCTCGCGAGGTGGCCGTCAGGGATCGGGATGCCAAGCTCAAGAAGCACCGTGAACGCCTAGGCGTGCTGGGGCAAGAGTTGGAGGCGTGGAAGGTCGAGCTGGACGGCAAGGCACGGGTCCTTGCCGAGGATCACGTGGCCTTCACGGTGATGGAGGTGAAGGCTCGCACCTTGTTGAGGGAGCTTTACGATAGCGGCTCGAGAGCCTGGCCGTGGCCGGGCGCAGAGGACGGCCCCGCCAAGCCGCTTCCCTTCCCGGTTCAAGGCTCTTGAAGATGTCGCCCTTGGCCTTGGCCCTACGGCTGAGGCCGAGGCGCGTGTCTTGTCTTCTGCAGCGCTGACACGGGTCCTCACCCACGTCTACCTTCGCGATCCCAACGTCGACCTCGACAGCCTGCTGGAGCCAGCGAGTGGCGAGCTTGCCGCTGCTGCTCCTGAGGCCGTGAAGGGTCGCGCGGAGGCTCTGCTGGGGAAGTTCCGGGCCTTCAGCACCAAGCCGAAGCGGGGCGCTGCCAACCCTGCGGCTCCACAAGGCGAACCCGCTCCGCGCAGCTCCACCGCCGACAAGTGATTCCGTCGTGGCTCATGTTCTGCTTTTAATTCCTGCACATGTATCATGCCTTGGGGAGGCGTTTAAACTTGCATTTGGCGTTGTGATAGCAGTTATGGACTGTAATATTTGCTTTTGAATTCCTTGAAATTTGCGCTTTTCCTTCCTACTTGCTTATGTTCTATGCCGGCAGAGCTGCCCACAAGATACCTCAGTCCGTTAGCCCCGACCGGAAACCAGGGACGGGACCAAGGAGTGAGGGGCTACGTGACAAGTTAGGCTCCTGAGTCGCGATGCTCAGGAGTCCCCCTTGGTGCACGAACAACAAGTAGGGAGGTGAGCTGTGGGTGGATCTACCGTTCTACGTCTGCAGAGCCCGGCCCCGCGCATACCTCAATCGCCGTTAGCCTTTCGGAACTAAGGAGTGAGGGGCTACGTGACCAGTTAGGCTCCTGAGTCGCGATGCTCAGGAGTCCCCCTTGACGCTCAAACGGCCTTCATACCTTGGCTCCGCCGGGAGGGATCGTCACGACGAACCAGGCCCGAGGGGCTCGGCTGGGTGGCGCGGCGTCTGGGCATGACCCAGCAAGCAGCCCCTGCCCAGCCCCTCGCTGCACTCCCGAGGGGAGGCGTTGCGATGAGGCCGCACACTAAGCTCTGGGCTCCCCGAGGTTGATGCAGCCCGGGGCCACCTCGCTTGTTTATCACCAGCTGAGCATAAGCGCCTCGTATGTGTATCGGGCATAGCCGCTCCTCGGCAAGGTTGTCGTCACCAACAAGGAGCATGGTGCTTCCATCGGTGCGTGGGAGGGGGGCTCCCCTCGGGAGGAGCCCCCAGCGTCAGGGCCCATACGCCTCGACACGTGGGCTGGTACGGTAGGGCCTGACGAGGTGTGTCTGGGCACCCTTGAGCCAGGCGGGACTCACGTGGCCCTACCTCAAGTCGAGTTGCGCCTGTCACTATGCCTTATCTTGTGATGTGTTCCTCCAGATTTGGTTAGATGCCGCGCTTCTCGTCCTCGGTCCCGGCCCTCGAGCTGGTCTCGGCCGTCACCGGTATGCTGTGTCGTGATGCCGTGGACAAGGCCAGAGGGTGAAGGCTGGTGAGCCTGTAGGAGCCCTGAGTCGCGATGCTCAGGTACCCCCCCCCCCCTTTAACGTGCAAGCGGTCGACATGAACGAATAAAAGGTGCCATGGATTGGCATCAAATAACAAGCATGGTGGGTCGAACGCATTACCTGAAATAAATGCAAGAGGGATACATGCCGCCGGGTCTGGCCCGAGCGACTTGGGGATGATGCAGCCCGAAGGGCGCCCCCAACAAGATAAGCTAGGAACATGAAGTAAAAGGGATACACGCCGCAGGGACGGACCCACGCGGCCTGGGAATAATGCAGCCACTGGGGCGCCCCACCGAAATGAAACTTGGAAGATGTCACCGATAGCGTTGAAGATGAAAGGGTGTTGGTGCAGCAGACTCGGTGGGCTGCGGAGCCGATCCTCACGAGCCCCTGTGCTCGGGGCCTCGGAGGCTCCGGAGGCGCTGGTGGCTCCTCGTGGACCATCTCCATCTCTGCCAGGGCTGCGGAACGCCTGGCCTCTTGAGCCTCCAGGATGCTCCTCATGAGGCGCTAGTGCATGGCAGCCGCGTTCGGCAGGCCGTAAGGGATGCGAACGTAGCTGTGGGGTGGGCCCTCGCAGCGCCCCACGCGAGAGGGCCAAGCGCCCCGAGAGGCGGCCTGCTGAGCCCTGGTATGTCGATGCAGACGCGCAGCCCACCATCCTCGCCTGGATGGGGAGCTACGGCAGGTAAGCGTCGGCTGCCACTCATGACTCTTGACTCCTACAGCTCCTGAAGGATCTTGCTGACGAACTCCTGAGGGTTTGGCCTCCTTGCCTTGCTCCTTCTCGAGGGAAACGTGCTTCGAAACATGCCTCCAAGTGGTGCCCAAGCGCCTCCCTCGTGACCTTAGCAAGGTCGGTGGCCATCCAGGGGGGAGCCCCCGAGCCCTGCCTGAGGAGGGCGCCAGGCGCGCTTTCCTATGCAATAGAAGGAGGTTCCCCCTGAGCAGGCGCAGACCCTGAGGGGCCTGCCTCCTGAGGGGCCAGGCCGAACGATGTCTTCTTCTTCTTGGGGGCGGTCTCAGGAAGCCTCCTGCCATGATCCGGGTCTTCCAAATGATGCGGCTCGAAGGCTCGCTCCAGGAGCACACCGCGTCTTTCTCTTCGCAGGCACCGTGATGACTCCGCCACTTCTGGCATCTTGAGGACGTTGTAGCCGTGGTGGGTTACGGCCATGAACTTGGCCAGCGCTGGGTACCCGAGGATGGCGTTGTATGGCAGGCGAATGTGGGCGACGTTGAAGTCGATGAGCTCGGTGCGGTAGTTGTCGCGCGCGCCGAAGGTGACAGGGAGGCGAACCTGCCCAATCGGGACCGTGGAGCCGTCGGTGACTCTAGAGAAAGGCTTGGTTGGCTGAAGCTGATTGTAAGGCACTTGGAGATTGTTGAACATTTCCACAGACAGGACGTTGAGCCCTGCCCCGCCATCGATGAGGGTCTTGGTGACTAGCACGTTGCTGATGATTGGGGAGCAAAGCATCGGGAGGACTCCGGCTGTGGCCGCACACTTGAGCTGATCCGCTGAGCTGAACATGATGGCGCACGCCGACCACCTGAGGGGGCGTGTGGCTTCGAGCTTGGGGAGGACTGCATTCACTTCGCGGGCGAACTGCTTGAAGATGCGTTGAGAGGCTGGGGCTTGAGCTCCGCCCAGGATGCAGGCGATCGCGCGCGGCTCCTGGAAGCCCCCAGCCCCCTCGTCCTGATGATGGTATTCATTTCTCCTTGGCTGCGGCGGCAGAGGAGGGAGGCCTGTGTTCTTTGCGGGCGATCCTCGCGAGGCTGATCCCTCCAGCCTCCCTCGCGAGGTGGGTCCCGCCAGCGATCCTCGCGAGGTTGGTCGCGCTACCCTTGGCGAGGGCCGCGGTCTTCCCAGCGTCATGTTTTCCTTCCTCCTCCTCGGTCAGAGCCCGGCCGCTGCGGGTCCGGACGTCGGCCGATCCTCCCTTCTCGCACGGCTCGGAGCTCTTGACATTCGTTGGTGTTGTGGGTGTGGAGGTCGTGGTACACACAGTACCGGCTGCCCTTGGAAGACTCGGGCTGATCTCTGCCTCGCTTGGTGTCCGGTTCTGCCGCGAGCACGGCAGCCCCCTTGTGCTTCACAGCCTTGGGTTTCTTCTCTTCTGGGTCTGCGGCAGGCAGCTCGAGGATGGAGAGACGCCCTTCCTCGGCCCTGGCGCACTTGGTCGCCAAGTTGAACAGCTCCAAGGAAGTGCGCAAGTCTTCATGCATCGCCAGCTCCTCCTTCATCTTGACGTCGCGCACACCATCGGAGAAGGCGGAGATGATGGCCTCCTCGGTCACCTTGGGAATCTTGAGGCGCGCGTTGTTGAAGCGCTGGATGTACTTCTGCAGGGTCTCCCCCGGTTGCTGCTTGATGCGGCGCATGTCGCCACGGCGGGTGGCCGGTCACGAGTACCTTGGAAGTTGGCGATGAAGCGGGTGCGCATCTCGCCCCTGTGAGGAGATCGTGGTCTCGAGCCAGGTTCAGGAGCCAAAGGGCCCCTGGCCCTGAGCGCCATGGGAAACCAATTCGCCATGACCTTCTCGCTCCATTGGCGGCTTGATGCCCAGCTCGTGAGCTGGAGGAACTCTCGGGTCTGGTTGCATCAGTCGTAGTGAGGAGGCAGGTCTGGCTTGAACTTGCCGGGCCACGCGACGCTGCGCAGCTCAATGGTGAAGGCACGGCAGCCTGCTGTGGTCACGGGAGGCCTTGGGTGACGAAGAGCTTGGTCTTGCGGGTCCCCATGCGCTGCAGCTGGGAGCAGCGCGGGGTCTTAACGTGCTGGAGCAGGAGCGTGGTCGCAACGAGCTGGAGCGGGGAGCACTGGGGCAGCTTCTTGCGGGCGAGGGACTTCGGCAGATTCGCTCTTGCCGCTACTGGCGCCGGACGGAGCGGGTTCCGCCAGTGGACCACGCGCCTTGGGGCCAGGCGCCTTCTTGAGGGGAGGCGGCCGAGGCGCCCGAGCTTCGCCGCCGCCAGGCGGGTTGCGGTGCAGCGGGACGGACGGCGCGGGGGAGCCCCCTGCGGCGCGGTCGAGCTCGACGACGCGGTCGAGCCACTCTTCGTAGACGTTGTCAACGGGACGGTAGCGTAGGAGCTCGTTTGCCGCAATGAGCGCAGCTCGAGCCTCCATGGGCGCGCGGAAGGCCCGAGACGAAGAACCAGCCGGGGCGAGTGAGGGGGTGGCAGTGCGGCCGTCTTGCCTCACGGAGGGATACTGGGACGATGCTTGCTGCTCGTTCCCCGTCGGGCCGGTGGCGGCGTTGACGGCAGGCGACAGGGAACAACGAGGGCGCCCACCGACGGGAGCCGTCTGGGCGATGCGGGAAGCGAGAGCGGCTCGGTGCTCGGTGCGGGCCCGACGAGCGTCAGACATGGATGCGGTGGTCGAAGGAGAACAGGGCGGCGGAAGATTTAATTCCGCGCATCCCTACCTGGCGCGCCAAATGTCGGATTTCGGGTTCCGGCAGACCCTTGAGGTTCGAACACCGGGGTGCGCGCGGAGATCTCGCCCTCTACCTACCTGCACCCCGCCGCCTCGCTAGGATCTAAACTACGAAAGGAACAACACAAGATACACAAGGTTTAAACTCGTTCGGGCCACCATTGTGGTGTAATACCCTACTCTAGTTTGTGGTGTGGTGGATTGCCTCTTGGGCTGATGGTGATGAACAATACAAGGAAGAACAGCCTCGCAAGGGTCTGTTCTTGGCCGGGCGATAAACTGCTAGGAGGAGTTCAGTCGCTCCTCTCCTTCTCTCTCCCTCTCTTTTAGATTGCTTCTCCGACCAGATCGAGCTGCCCCTACCCTGTGGGAGGCTAGTCCTATTTATAGGCGGAGGCCCTGGGCCTCTTCCCAAATATTGAGCGGGAAGGGCGCCAACAATTGGCCATTTTGAAGGGGAACATCTGGTACACTTATCCTGACTAAAGTTGGTCCTCGCTGACAAAGGCTCGTGGTGACGCCGACTTGGGCTCCACAAAGACTTCCTTCTGCCGTTGGGCTGGTCTTGGTCTTGTTGCACCGAAATGGACGCCTTTGATTGATGCTCTCGCTGCGCTTGCTCCCTTTGCACCAAAGAGGAAAGGAGGACACTGCTGGCCGGGCGCTCACCTGGCGCGCCTTGGTCGTCATGGCTTGCGCCATGGGCACCTTATGAGGTACCCCGCCTTGATCTCTCTCGCCTCCTTGCGAGCCAAATTTGATGAGGCTGCGTGCTCGAGGAAGCTCCCATCATCCGCCTCATGAGGCTTGGCCCCTCGCGAGGGTCTTGAGCTTGTGTTGATGAAGATGGGTCGTGATGGGCCCCCCTTTGAGCCACGCCGCAGGCAGGCAAGTCTGGGGACCCCCGTTCCTAGAACGCCGATAGATGCAAGTTTTGAAACTGATCCAGATGACTCTAAGTCTCAATCTGGATACATACTGAAAGTGGGAGCAATTAGCTAGAGTAGCTCCGTGCAGAGCATTGTTGACATAGAAATTTGCAAAATACATACATATCTGAATATGGTAGACCCGTTGGCTAAACTTCTCTCACAAGCAAAACATGATCAGACCTTAGTACTCTTTGGGTGATAATCACATGGCGATGTGAACTAAGATTACTGACTCTAGCAAACCCTTTGAGTGTTGGTCACAAGGCGATGTGAACTATGGGTGTTAATCACATGGTGATGTGAACTATTGGTGTTAAATCACATGGCGATGTGAACTAGATTATTGACTCTAGTGCAAGTGGGAGACTGAAGGACATATGCCCTAGAGGCAAAAATAAAGTTATTATTTATTTCCTCATATCATGATAAATGTTTATTATTCATGCTAGAATTGTATTAACCGGAAACATAATGCATGTGTGAATACATCGACAAACATAGTGTCACTAGTATGCCTCTACTTGACTAGCTCATTGATCAAAGATGGTTGAGTTTCCCAGCCATAGACATGAGTTGTCATTTGATTAACGGGATCACATCATTAGGAGAATGATGTGATTGACTTGACCCATTTCATTAGCTTAGCACTTGATCGTTTAGTTTACTGCCATTGCTTTCTCCATGACTTATACAAGTTCCTATGACTATGAGATTATGCAACTCCCGAATACCGGAGGAACACTTTGTGTGCTACCAAACGTCACAACGTAACTGGGTGATTATAAAGGTGTAGTACATGTGTCTCCGATGGTGTTCATTGAGTTGGCATAGATCGAGAATAGGATTTGTCACTCCAATTGTCAGAGAGGTATCTCTGGGCCTTCTTGGTAATGCACATCACTATAAACCTTGCAAGCAATGTGACTGATGAGTTAGTTGTGGGATGATGCATTACGGAACGAGTAAAGAGACTTGCCGGTAACGAGATTGAGCTAGGTATTGAGATACCGACAATCGAATCTTGGGCAAGTAACATACCGATGACAAAGGGAACAATGTATGTTGTTATGTGGTTTGACCGATAAAGATACAAGTTCCGCTATTGGTTATTGACCGGAGACGTGTATCGGTCATGTCTACATAGTTCTCGAACCCGTAGGGTCCGCACGCTTAAAGTTCTATGACGATCGGTATTATGAGTTTTGTGTTATGATGTACCTAAGGTAGTTCGGAGTCCCAGATTTGGTCACGGACATGACGAGGAGTCTCGAAATGGTCGAGACATAAAGATCGATACATTGGAAGCCTATATTTGGACATCGGAATGGTTCCGGGTGAAATTGGGATTTTACCGGAGTACCGGGAGGTTACCAGAGCCCCCGATAATTGTATGGGCCTTAATGGGCCATAGTGGAGAGAGAGAGAGAGAGAGAGTGGAGGCCAGGTTAGGCCGCGCGCCCCCTCCCCCTCTGGTCCGAATTGGACTAGGAGGGGGGCCGGCGCCCCCCCCCCCCTTTCCTTCCTCCCTCTCTCCCCCTTTCTTCTCTCCTAGTCCAACTAGGGAAGGGGGAATCCTACTCCCGATGGGAGTAGGACTCCTCCTGGCGCGCCTTGCAAGGGCCGGCCGGCATCCCCCCTTGCTCCTTTATATACGGGGGCAGGGGGCACCCTAGTACACACAAGTTGATCATTGATCTCTCTTAGCCGTGTGCGGTGCCCCCCTCCACCATAATCCACCTCGGTCATATCGTGGCGGTGCTTAGGCGAAGCCCTGCGTCGGTAGCTTCATCAACACCGTCACCATGCCGTCGTGCTGACGAAGCTCTTCCCCGAAGCTCTACTGGATCGTGAGTTCATGGGACGTCACCGAGCTGAATGTGTGCTGAACGCGGAGGTGCCGAACGTTCGGTACTGAAGATCGGTCGATCGTGAAGACGTATGACTACATCAAACACATTGTCATAACGCCTCCCCTTACGGTCTATGAGGGTATGTAGACGACACTCTCCCCTCTCGTTGCTATGCATCACCATGATCTTGCGTGTGCGTAGGAATTTTTTTTAAATTACTACATTCCCCAACACCTATCCCATTACACCTACACAGTACTTCTAGTTTCATACTTGTTCTAGTTAAAGCGAATGTTAAGTGTGCGTAGAGTTGTATCGGTGGTCGATAGAACTTGAGGGAATATTTGTTCTACCTTTAGCTCCTTGTTGGTTTTGACACTCCTACTTATCGAGAGAGGCTACAATTGATCCCCTATACTTGTGGGTTATCATGAGCCACACCCCTACCTGGCGCGCCAAATGTCGGAATCGGGGCTCCAAGGACCCAAGAAAGGTTCAAACTCTAGGGTGTGCTCACAGAACCTCGCTAAGCCCTACCTCGTTGCTCACTACCTCATGACGATGCTCCGGCATGCTCAAGCGACGGGAAAGACGAACTACATACACAACGGTTTACCAAGGTTCAGGCTACCTTGCGGTATAAGACCCTACTCCAGCTTTGTGGTTTGATTGACTCGCGAGGGAGGATGAGGGTGTGTGTACAAGGGGGATGAACTGCCTCGGGTGGCTCGGATGGCTCGAGGAAATCTTGCCTCTCCTCCGGACTCTCCCCTCTATTGTGGTGGCTAGCCTATACTTATACTGGCCCTAGTCATCTTCCCCCGGAAACCCAGGGCAGGAAGGGTTGCCACAATGGCCAATTCGAAGGGAAACAGGAGTACATCCTATCTTTACTAAATGTGGTCTTCGCCTGCAAAAGCTCCCTGCCATGACGCGCTGGTGGGCTCAGTGATGATCTCCATCCTGGCGAGCCCACTGTCCTGGTCTTCTTGCACCAAAGTGGAAACCTTTGGGGATTGCTTTGGGAGCCGACGCGCCGTCCATGCTCCCTTAGCACAAAAGAGAAAACCCTCCACATCCATGCCTGCTGGCTCCCTTCTGGCTCCACCCGTCGCCACGCACGTCACCCACGTGGAGGCGCGGGGCCACGTGACTCCTCCATCTGATCCTTGACCTGCACGCCTCCGTGGAGGGCCTCGGGAGGTTGCCTCAAGAAGCCGCCTCGCGAGAGGGTCTTGCGAAGCCACTGACGATGCCTGACGATGCACGCCTCGCAAGAAGGGGGTCCTCACGAGGGCCTTGCTCACGAAACCCAAAGGTGGGCCATCTTGGGCCTTCCGTTGGCGCCGCGCCATGGGCCATAGGCAGACGGGTCTGGGTACCCCCAGTCCCACGGGCCCGAAAACCGCTGCAAGACTCGATGGTTCCTGCACCAACTTTTTTAAGAATGTTCGTACACAGACTTGGGAGAAGGCCATGCTTGTTGGTATTCCATGCGTTCTCGAGGAGAAGGTTATTCAATGGAGCAATCCAATGGATATTCCACCACAACGTGGTCGTGCTTGCATGTTGACTTCGCTAGAGTTGCTGACATTGAGAGGTAGTCGGATTTTGTCCGATGAGCAGGTTAGTCATGGAGTTTGATCATGTAGTGTATATTCTAAATATAGTACTTAGTTATTCCATCCCGTAATTTCTCTGATGCCCACCATCTTATATATAGGTTTCTGTTGGTGCCAAAGGAGACTGGCTTGCATACCTCCGGCGGGATACCACCATCATTTTGCACAACATCCACAACAGTGCGGCCATTCCCGTAGACCCCTTCTCCACCATTGTGATCGGCCTTCCGGACTAGCTGGGCTTGAATACGTATGATGATGCCTACATGAGATTGAAGAAGATAGCAATTGCAGACCCGCCGACAAAGCAATGCAGCTACGATGATTACTATCGCATCCTCGTGTTCGACATAAGGATTGCCATCAATACAAATGGACGTAACAGCAGAGGCTAGCACATGTTGGCCGCGACAAGTTTGTACCCCTACACATTCGAAGACGCCGTGTACCACATCTTCACAGTGCAAGCCAGGGGACTTATTTCATCTGGATGTCATCCTATGGTACGAGAGATTACAAACGGAATGCACAAACCATCATTTGCATCCCTAACGGTACTCCATTATTTTGCAGGGACTAGGCATCCCCCGATCAAAATAAGATCGCCGATCCTGGATGTGCATTTCCATCTGTGATTCGGTCTAACCTAGAACCTTGTAGCTGACTTTGGCAGATTGGGATCAACTACCTTAGCAGTCGTTACCCATGGTACCACTGATGTGCAACAAGGTCACACGATCTACCACAATCGGACCGTCACCATCTACCCAGGTATTCCATTTTCTCATTGCTGTGTGTTAGAGTAGTAGTGCTTGTTAGTTCTTTTGTTTTCTTGACTGGGACATGTTTACTAGTACTGGTACTACAATTTAGTATTAGATTTTTTAACCCTCTCGCCTTCTCTTTCATTGTAGTACTAGTACTCCATATGTTGCATGGATCGTCGGGAGTGGTACTTGTTACTTAGGAGGACGCGTATAGCTAGGCCCTTGAAGACTTGAACCCACTAGCTCCCACCAATTTTGTTTTTCCATGTCTTACTATCTCGTCCATGTATCCAAGAGTGGCTATATATAATAAGCCGGTTATTGTACTTCCTCTATACTGGAGTAGTACTACCTTGCTCCACAATATTACTGAGTGCCATATTTGAGCACAACATTATCATGCATGGACCTTGACCATGTACGTCACCATGTGTCCAGATCTGAGATGTCGCGTGTACCAGATGAACGGCGCCGAGTTCGACCCCCTGATGTTATGTGGCAGCCGAGGAACAGTCTTAGAGAGTACTCGCTTTTCATTGGGGAAAGCTACCCCATTGTGAAGCAGATGCCACCTTCCGTGCACGACACCGAAGGCCTGCCGTTCATGAAGCATGGTTGTGTCTTCAGTACGCACCGTTGGATGAACGACATGCTGGGACACGCTATCCCTGATTTATGCCGCTTCAGCTTGGATGAGTCTCCATCGTGTGGAACCGGACTAGAAAGCTGCGACAATGATTCCCGTTGCTCACCGCTATGGATCGTGCCATCTGTGATGAACACCTGGGACTGGAACCTGGAGGAGGACATGTAGCCCATCTATAACGTGTAAGTGGAGTATGGTAAATTGTGAATGGTAGCGCTGTAAATATATGTAGAGTAGTGGTGCACAAATTTATCACATGAAGTGGAGATGAACTTGTGTGGCATGTTGGAATTTGTCCTTTAGAATGTATTACTAGTAAATGTGTTATGCGTACGTGCAACTTGTATGGCTGTTGCACGGGCTCCGACACACTCTGTGAGAAAAAAAGGTGGCACACCTTTGGCTATAGGTGACGTGGCGACATCATACAGTAGTGGTTGTTCTCTATAGTTGTAGTACTAGGACAACAACTCATACTCCTATAAACCACGCGCTTGGCTCTTCACCTCTTCGGGAGGTCCAACAATGATGATACTACAATACAATATGCTTCTGGAAATCTAACACCAAATGAACTGCTACACATCCACCACGAGGGCGAGGGCGCTGTAGTCAAAACCCTCTCCTCGTCCTGTGAGCAACCGCATGTGTGGGCATGGGAGAGGGTGTAGGCGTATGATGTATACTATGCAACTTTATTCTTGTAGACTCGTGTTGGGCCTCCAAGCGCAGAGTTTTGTAGGACAGTAGCAATTTTCCCTCAAGTTGATGACCTAAGGTTTATCAATCCGTGGGAGGCATAGGATGAAGATGGTATCTCTCAAACAACCCTGCAACCAAATAACAAAGAGTCTCTTGTGTCCCCAACACACCAAATACAATGGTAATTTGTATAGGTGCACTAGTTCGACGAAGAGATGGTGATACAAGTGTAATGTGGATAGTAGATATTGATTTTTGTAATAGTAACAATAAAAAATAGCAAGGTAGCAAGTAACAAAAGTGAGCACAAATGGTATTGCAATGCTTGAAAACAAGGCCTAGGGTCTGTACTTTCGCTAGTGCAATCTCTCAACAATGCTAATCTAATTGGATCATATAACCATCCCTCAACGTGTGATGAAGAATCACTCCAAAGTTCTTATCTAGCGGAGAACATAACAAGAAATTTTTTGTAGGGTACGAAACCACCTTAAAGTTATTATTTCCGTTCGACCTATTCAAGAGTTCATACTAAAATAATGCAAAGTTATTCTTTCAGCTCAATCAATCCAAGAGTTCGTACTAAAATAACACCATATGATACGCATCAACCAACTCTACTGTCACCAAGATACTCCAATGTCACCACAAGTATCCAGGAGTTAATTATACGATACGTATCAAATAATTTCAGATTCATATTACTCGATCCAACACAAAGAACCTCAAAGAGTGCCCCATGATTTGTACCGGAGAAACAAGGATGAAAACATGCATCAACCCCTATGCATAGATTACCCCAATGTCACCTCGGGAATCCGCGAGTTGAGTGCCAAGACATATATCAAGTGAATAAATATAATACCCCATTGTCACCACAGGTATTCATATGCAAGACATATATCAAGTGCTCTCAAATCCATAAAAGTATTCAATTCGATAAAACAAAATCTCAAAGGGAAAACTCAATTCATCACAACAATATAGAGAGGGGAAAACACCATATGATCCAACTATATTAACAAAGCCCGCGATACATCAAGATCGTGACATCTCAAGAACACGAGAGAGAGAGAGAGAGAGAGAGATTAAACACATAGCTACTGGTACAAACCCTCAGCCCCGAGGGTGGAATTCTCCCTCCTCATCATGGTGGCCGCCGGGATGATGAAGATGGCCACCGGTGATGATTTCCCCCTCCGACAGTGTGCCGGAACGAGGTCTAGATTGGTTTTTCGCGACTATAGAGGCCTGCGGCGGCGGAACTTCTGATCTATCGACTCCCCTAGGGTTTTTGGAATATTTGATAATTTATAGGGTGAAGAGGCAGTGTGGGAGGCCACCAAGGTGGGCACAACCCACCAGGGCACGCCTGGGCCCCCAGGCGCGCCCAAGTGGGTTTTGCCCCCTCGGGGCACCCCTCTGGTACTTCTTTGGCCCATCTTGTGTCTTCTGGTCCATAAAAAATCTCCAGAAAGTTTTTCTACATTTGGACTCAGTTTGGTATTGTTTTTCTTCGATGTAAAAAACAAGCAAAAACTGCAACTGGACTGGGAACTATGTCAATAGGTTAGTCCCAAAAACTGATATGAAGTTGCTATAAAATGATTGTAAAACATCCAAGAATGATAATATAATAGCATGAATACTTCATAAATTATAGATACATTGGAGACATATCAGCGTATGTACTAAGCAAGCTTCTCCTCGTCCTGTGAGCCATCATGTGTGGGAGAGGGAGAGGCGTAGTAAGCAAGCTTCTCCTCGTTCTACGAGTTGATGGGACACATTGATTGCTTCTATCTGCGTTGGTAATTCCCCGAAGAGGAGAGGATGATGCAGCACAAAAAAGGTAAGTATTTCTCTCAGTTATGAAACCAGGGTTATCAATCTAGTAGGAGAACCAAGCAACACTATGTTAAAGGCACCTACACACAAACAACAAAAACTTGCAACACAATGCGTAAGAGGGTTGTCAATCCCTCCTCGATATTGAGATAGTTTAAATTGTATGAGATTTGATAAATATATCTAGGAAAAACACAAAATAAAATAAAGAAAGAAAAAGTGCATCAAGGTATTTTTGTGTTTTAATATGAAAGGAAATAGACCCCGGGGCCGTAGGTTCCACTAGAGGCTTCTCCGGAGAAAATAGCATACGGTGGGTAAACAAATTACTGTTGGGCAATTGACAGAAAAGCAAATAATTATGACGATATCCAAGGCAATGATCATGTATATAGGCATCAGGTCCAAGATTAGTAGACCGACTCCTACCTACATCTACTACTATTACTCCACACATCGACCGCTATCCAGCATGCATCTAGTGTATTAAGTTCATGGAAAAACAAAGTAATGCAATAAGAACGATGACATGATGTAGACAAGATATATTCATGTAGGAATAGACCCCATCTTGTTATCCTTAATAGCAACGATACATGCATGTCATGTCTCTTTCTATCACTGAGATTGAGCACCGCAAGATCGAATCCATCACAAAGCACCTCTTCCCATTACAAGAAAAATCAATCTAGTTGGCGAAACCAAACCAAAGTTTCGGAGAAGAAATACGAGGCTATAAAGACATGCATAAAAGAGTTCAGCAAAGACTTAAATAATATTCATGGATAGATCTGATCATAAACTCACAATTCATCGGATCACAACAAACACACCGCAAAAAGTCATTACATTAAATATATCTTCAAGAACATCGAGGAGAACATTGTATTGAAGATCAAAAAGAGAGAAGAAGCCATCTAGCTACTACCTACGGACTCATAGGTCAATAGTATACTACTCACGCATCACTGAAGGGGCAAGGGTGATGATGAAGAACCCCTCCATGATCGTTGACCCCTGCGGCAGAGTGCCGAAAAAGGCCCCTAGATTGGATCTCGTGGTTCTGCAACTTGCGGTGGCTGGAATTGTGTTTCGTCGACCCCCCCTAGGGTTTTGGGGATTTTAAAGTATTTATAGATGCAAAGGTCGGTGGAGGGGGTGCCTGTGGGCTCCACTACCCCCCAGGCGCGCCCTGGTGCCTAGTGGGCCCCACAGGCCCCTGTGGTGCATTTCTTGGGCCTCCTAGGTATCTTCTGGGCACAAAAATTTCTCCAAAAAGTTCGGTGGCATTTGGACTCCGTTTGGTATTGATATTCTGCAAAGTAAAAAACAAGCAAAAAACAGCAACTGGCACTGGGCACTATGTCAATAGGTTAGTCCCAAAAATGATATAAAGTTGCTAGTAAATGAGTATAAAACATCCAAAATTGATACGTTAATAGCATGAAACAATAAAAAATTATAGATACATTGGAGACGTATCAGCATCCCCGAGCTTCATTCCTTCTTGTCCTCTAGTAGGTAAATGATAAAAACATAATTTTTGATGTGGAATGCTACCCATCGTCTTTATCACATATTCTTTCTTTGTAGCATGGACATTTGGACTTTAGATGATTCAAAGCAATAGTCTATAATTTGACATGAATACCTCAATACCCATGCATATCAACAAGCAACCATGCCTTTCAAAATATCAACACTAAAGATAGCTATCCCTAGCACATTATGCTCAATCATTGATCCATTCATGAAACACATTCAAATATTAGATACATCCAATACACAAGTATGATAATAGTGTTCCCTAGTTGGTGCTTTATAAGAGAAGATGGAGATTGAATAAAAAATGCATAAAAATAAATAGATAGGCCCTTCACAAAGGGAAGCAAAGATTTGTAGAGGTGCCAGAGCTCATAGCTTAAGATGAAAGAAAATTTGTTTTGAGAGGCATGCTTTTCCCGTAAATGAAAACGGCCGAGCATTCCCAATATCTTCCATGGTAGGTAAATCATAGGCAGTTCCCAAACATAGAATAAAGTTTATTCCTTTTTCCACCATTCTTCCACAATCCATGGCTAGTCGTATCCACGGGTGCCTTCCATACCAACACTTTCCAAGGAATTTATTATTTGACAACATAAAGTAAATTTCCTTTTCATTTCGGGACTGGGCATCCCCATTACTGCCACACTTCCATGCAATGACAAGTGAATAAACACTCATCTTGAGAATAACACATCTAGCATGCAAAAATATTGGCCACCCCCCGCCGCTTCATGAGCGGTACAGGCACACAAAAAGGAAATTCATTTTTAAAATTAGAGTTGGCACATACAAACGGAAATATTGCATATAGGAAGGTATGGTGGACTCATATGGCATATCTAGGTTTAAGGATTTTGGATGCACAAGTAGTATTCCCACTTAGTAAAAATGGAGGCTAGCAAATAGATTGAGAAGCAACCAACCAAGAAACAAAAATTCTCATAAACGAGCATTAAGCATAACTAACACTGAATAATGCACCACAAGTATGATGCAATTTTATTTCATAACTATTGACTTTCATGCTTGTATAGGGAATCACAAACATTAACACCAATATTCTTACTAAAGCATAATTACTCACCAACATGACTCATATATTACTATCATCATATCTCAAAACTATTACAAAGAATCAAGTTTATTTTGTCCAATGATCTTAATGAATTTTTTTATTATATCCCTCTTGAATATCTATCACTTTGGGACTAATTTCATATATTGCAATTGCTTTTGACAAGGTCAAACAAATTGAAGTGAAGAACATGAGCATAAAAAAATTTGTCTCTCAAAATAATATAAGTGAAGCATGAGAAAATTTCTTAAAAAATTTACTAAATCTCAAATTAATCTGAGTGAAGCATGAGAGTATTTCTTAAAAAATAAATCACCGCCGTGCTAAAAAATATATAAGTGAAGCACTAGAGCAATTCCATAGCTCAGAAAATTTAAGTGAAGCACATAGAGCAATTCAAACAAATCATAGCATAATTATGGCTCTCTCAAATAGGCGTGTCCAACAAGGATGATTGCGACAAACTAAAAAGCAAAACAAGCAAAGACTCATATAATATAAGATGCTCCAAGCAGAACTCGTTATATGTGACGAATAAAAATATAGCTCCAAGGAAAATTACCGATTGCTGAGGGGATGCCTTCCGGGGCATCCCCAAGCTTAGTTGCTTGGTTCTCCTTGAAGATTACCTTGGGTGCCATTGGCATCCCCAAGCTTAGGCTCTTTGCACTCCTTATTCCTTCATCCATCATGATCTCACACAAAACTTGAAAACTTCAATCACACAAAACTTGCCAAAAATAAGCACCAATCACACAAAACTCTTTGCACCCCCTGATACAATCCATAGATTCATCAAAATAAGCACACAATGCAACGAAAATAAAATTTGCCAAAAACAGAACAGTCTGTAGTAATATGTACTTTAACCAAACTTCTATAACTCCAAAAAATATGAAACATTAAGATAACATAGGCAATTTGTATGTCAATCATGTGTAAAAAATTCAAAGTTCTTCGTCGCTTTAGTGATTTTTAGCAATTCTGCTACTAGACGCAAAAGTTTCTGTTTTTCAACAAGATCAAATCAACTATCACCCGATGATCCTAAAGGCTTTACTTGGCACAAACACTAACTAAAACATAAAAACACAATCATTATAGTAGAATAATTGTGTAAACACACAAGAACAGAAATAAGAAGTGAAAATTTTATTTTATTCATCGGGTTGTCTCCCAACAAGCGCTATCGTTTTATGCCCCTAGCTAGGCATAATGCATAGATTCAATTGTTGTCTTCTTTTATTTTTGCTCCATAGTTTGCCCTCATGATTGACTCATATGGCGGCTTAATTCTAGTCCTAGAGAAGTGTTCCATACCCTTTCTCAATGGAAAGTGAAATTTAATATTCCCTTCTTCATATCAATCATGGCACCTATAGTTCATAAAAACGGTCTACAAAGTATTATGGCATAAGACGAATTGCAATCAATGTCAAGAACGCTAAAATATATGGGAACATAGTTCTTATTTGAGAGAAGAATAACATCATTAATTCTTCCCAAAGGCTTTTTAATAGTAGAATCCGCCAAGTGCAAATTAAGATAACACTCTTCAATATTGGTAAAACCAGGCACATCACATAGAGATTTCGGAATTGTGGAAACACTAGCACCCAAATCACATAAAGCATTACACTCATAATTTTTAATCTTGACTTTAATGGTGGGTTCCCATTCATCATATAATTTTCTAGGAATTGAAATCTCTAGTTCTAGCTTTTCTTCTAAAGCTTTCATCATCGCTGCAACAATATGTTTAGTAAAAGCTTTGTTTTGTTCATAGGCATTGGGTGAATTTATCATGGATAGTAACAAATAAATTCATGCAATAAAAGAACAACTATCATAATTAAAGTATTTATAATCCAAAAGAGTAGGCACATCACTAGTTAAAGTTTTTACCTCTCCAAACCCATTTTTATCAACTTTTTCAACAAGACTTTCACCGCCCTAATTATGGGGATGCCTTCTAGCTAAAGTTCACTCTTATACAGTCCCCTTATCATCAATTTTAATATTACTAAACAAGGAATCATCTTAAGAAACACCAATCATCTTAAGATCTTCATCATTACTACCCTCTAGAGATTCGGCTTAGCCGCCGTTTGATTTACTAGTGTAGCTCGCGCATCGGATATTTTACCTAACAAATGTTCAGTATGAGCATACTTAGATTGGAGATTAGCAACTTATTTGCTAACATGATCAAGTTGTTTTGTTATAGCATCTAGCACAATAGAGTCTTCTTTAAGCTCCTCGGTGAAAATCTTATTATGCTCAAATTGTATAGTCATGTATTCTTTGGTACTCTTCTCAATCTCAATCAAGATGTTGGGATAGGGAACATCATAATACTTTATTTTGAGACATCGTGACTACGCAAACAAGAACACGAGCAAACAAAAGATCGAACGAGAAAAAGGCAAACGAAAAATATTTTTGTATTTTTGCAAAAACGTTTGAGAAGTGGGCGAGATGAAAACGAGAGGCAAATGAAAAATAAATTAATTGCAAGGAGATGAGAGTTTGTGCGTGGGAACCTGATAGATGTTGATGATGTCTCCCCGGCAACGGCGCCAGAAATTCTTCCTAATTGCTTGTATCTGCGTTGGTAATTCCCAAAAAGGGGAGGATGATGCAGGACATCAAAGGTAAAGTATTTCCCTCAGTTATGAAACCAAGGTTACCAATCCAGTAGAAGAACCAAGCTACAATATGTAAACAACACTTGCACACAAACAACAAAAACTTGCAACCCAGCGTGTAAGAGGGGTTGTCAATCCCTCCTCGGTATTGAGATAGATTAAATTGTATGAGATTTGATAAATAGATCTAGGAAAAACACAAAATAAGATAAAGAAAGAAAAAGTGCATCAAGGTATTTTTTGGTTTTAATATGATAGGAAATAGACCCGGGGGCCGTAGGCTTCACTTGAGGCTTCTCTCGACAAAACATCATACGGTGGGTAAACAAATTACTGTTGGGCAATTGACAGAAAAGAAAATAATTATGACGATATCCAAGGCAATGATCATGTATATAGGCATCACATCCAAGATTAGTAGACCGGCTCATGTCTGCATCTACTACTATTACTCCACACATCGACCGGTATCCAGCATGCATCTAGTGTATTAAGTTCATGGAAAAACGAGGTAATGCAATAAGAATGATGACATGATGTAGACAAGACCTATTCATGTAGGATTAGACCCCATGTTTTTATCCTTAATGGCAACGATACATGCGTGTCATGTCTCCTTCTGTCACTGAGATTGAGCACCACAAGATCGAACCTATCACAAAGCACCTCTTCCCATGGCAAGAAAAATCAATCAAGTTGGCAAAACCAATCCATAGTTTCGGTAAAGAAATACGAGGCTATAAATATCATGCATAAAAGATTCCAGCAAAGACTCAAATAATATTCATGGATAGATCTGATCATAAACTCACAATTCATCGGATCCCAACACCCCATAAAAAGTCATTACATCAAATAGATCTCCAAGAACATCGAGGAAAACATTGTATTGAAGATCAAAAAGAGAGAAGAAGCCATGTAGCTACTACCTACGGACTCATAAGTCTATGGTAAACTACTCACGCATCATTGGAGGGGCAAGGGTGATGATGAAGAACCCCTTCGTGATCGTTGACCCCTCCGGCAGAGTGCCGGAAAAGGCCTCTAGATTGGATCTCGTGGTTCTGGAACTTGCGGCGACTGGAATTGTGTTTCATCGACTCCCCTAGGGTTTTTGGGATTTTATTGTATTTATAGAGGCAGAGGTCGGTGGAGTGGTGCTACTTCTTGAGCTTGTGTTTATTTTTCCCTTGAAGAGGAAAGGGTGATGCAACAAAGTAGAGATAAGTATTTCCCTCAGTTAAGAACCAAGGTACCAATCCAGTAGGAGGCACAAGCAAGTCTCCAATCTATGCACCTCCACAAACTAACAAACACTTGCACACAACGCGAAAAAGGGATTGTCAATCCATTCATGGTCATGAACAAGAGCGAGATCTAATAGAGATAGGTATAAAAGATAAAAAAAGGCAAACTAAAGTAAATATAAATAAAGTGCAGCAAAGTGTTTTCGGGTTTTTTGGTTTATAGATTTGAAAATATATGATGGAAAATAGACCCGGGGGCCATAGGTTTCACTAGAGGCTTCTCTCTTGAAAGAAAACATACAGTGGGTAAACAAATTACTGTCGAGCAATTGATAGAAAAGCGCAAAGTTATGACGATGTCCAAGGCAATGATCATGAATATAGGCATCACGTTCGTGTCAAGTAGACCGAAACGATTCTGCATCTACTACTATTACTCCACACATCGACTGTTGTCCAGCATGCATCTAGAGTATTAAGCTCATAAGAGCGGAATAAAGCCTCAAGTAAGATGACATGATGGAGAGGGATAAACTCAAGCAATATGATGAAAACCCCATCTTTTTACCCTTGATGGAAACAATACAATACGTGCCTCGCTACCCCTACTATGTCACTGGGTGAGGACACCGCAAGATTGAACCCAAAACTAAGCACCTCTCCCATTGCAAAAAAACCAATCTAGTTGGCCAATTAAAACTGATAATTCGAAGAGAAGTACAAAGATATTTGATCATGCATAAAAGAGTTCAGAAAAGACTCAAATAATACTCATAGATAATCGGATCATAAGTCCACAATTCATCGGATCTCGACAAACACACCGCAAAAGAATATTACATCGGATAGAACTCCAAGAACATTGAGGAGAACATGGTACTGAAGATCATAGAGAGAGAAGAAGCCATCTAGCTACTAGCTATGGACCCTTAGGTCCATGCTAAACTACTCACGCTTCATCAGAAGGCCGGCAAGGTTGATGTAGATGCCCTCCGTGATCGAATCCCCCTCCGGCAGGGTGCCGGAAATAGCCCCAAGATGGGATCTCACGGGACAGAGGCTTGCGGCGGTGGAAAAGTATTTTGGTGGATGCTTCTGATGTTGGGGGAATATTTGGGTATTTATAGAGCAAAGAATAGGGTTGGAAAATCTCCGGGGGCACGAGCACTGGGCGCGCCCTAGGGTTGTGGCCACCCTATAGGTTTAAAAGATTGCTAGAACGTAAAAACAAAATAAAAGTAAATAAATTGCAGCAAGGTATTTTTGGTTTATAGATCTGAAAGTATATGATGGAAAATAGACCCGGGAGCCGTAGGTTTCACTAGAGGCATCTAGAATATTAAGTTCATAAAGAAAGGAGTAATGCCTTAAGTAAGATGACATGATGTAGAGGGATAAACTCAAGCAATATGATGAAAACCCCATATTTTTATCCGTGATGGAAAAAATACAATATGTGCCTCGCTACCCCTACTATGTCACTGGGAGAGGACACCGCGAGGTTGAACCCAAAACTAAGCACATCTCCCATTGCAAGAAATACCAATCTAGTTGGCCAAACCAAACCGATAATTCGAAGAGAAATTCAAAGATAACAAATCATGCATATAAGAATTCAGAGGATATTCAAATAATATTCATAGATAATCTGATCATAAATCCACAATTCATCGGATCTTGACGAACACACCGCAAAATAAGATTACATCGGATAGATCTCCAAGAACATCAAGGAGAACATGCTATTGAGGATCAAAGAGAGAGAAGAAGCCATCTAGCTACTAGCTATGGACCCGTAGGTCTGAGGTAAACTACTCACGCTTCATCAGAAGGGCAATAGGGTTGATGTAGAAGCCCTCCGTGATCAAATCCCCCTCCGGCAGATCACCGGAAAAGGCCTCAAGATGGGATCTCACGGGAACAGAAGGTTGCGGCGGCGGAAAAGTATTTTGTGGCTCTCTCTGATAATGATTGAATATTTGGGAATTTATAGGCCAAAGAATAGGGTTAGAGGACCCTCGAGGAGCCCACAAGGCAGGGGGTGCCCCCCTGGGGTGCGCCATGCAGCCTTGCCGCCGCCTCGGGACTCCGTTGCCTTGTTTCTCAAGTCCTATGTGTGTCTTCTGGTCCAAAAAAATCATCGTAAAGTTTTATTCCGTTTGGACTCCCTTTGATATTCCTTTTCCGTGAAACTCAAAAACAAGGAAAAAACAGAAACTGGCACTGGGCTCTGGGTTAATAGGTTAGTCCCAAAAATAATATAAAATAGCATATTAATGCATATAAAACATCCAAAACAGATAATATAATAGCATGGAACAATAAAAAATTATAGATACGTTTGAGACGTATCAGGGAGCACCCAAAATTGCACACAGTCCAGTAAGAATATGCATGTATGATAATATGGAAAAGTGGCGGAACCGCTGATTTTTGCATTGCTCAAGGCAGGTAGTTTGTTTTTAGATTTCTAGCTAGCTAGCTTATCGCACACAGTTCATCATAATTTTCACCGCCTTAGGTTGAGTAGGTGGTGATTTTACAGCGCACTAGCATCTCACACGGTTAAGCTAGTACCACCCTTGCTTGCGCTTGCGCAGTCGTGGTGATTCACAGCGCACTTGCATCGCACAGGGTTAAGCCAGTACCACCCTTGCTCACGCTTGCGCAGTCGTGGTGATTTCACAGAACACTTGCATCGCACATGGTTAAGCCCCTACCTCCACCCTTGCTCGCGCTTGCGCAGTCGTGGTGATTTCACAGCGCACTTGCATCACACACGGTTAAGTCACTACCTCCACCCTTTGCTCACGCTTGCGCAGTCGTGGTGATTCACAGCGCGGTTGCATCACACAAGGTTAAGCCACTACCTACACCCTTGCTCGCGCTTGTGCAGTCGCGCACTAGCATCGCACACGGTTAATCCACTACCTACACCCTTGCTCGTGCATGCGCGGTCGTGGTGATTTCACATCGCACACGGTTAATCGAGTACACCCGTGTCCGTTGAGCGTCATCCGAGTCTTCGCAGCAAAAAAATGTGAGAGAGGGTCAGAAGACAGTCACCTGCCTCGCAAATTGGAAAGCCCCATTAGATATATCTATAATGACATAATGTTGTAGCTACCTAGCTACGGTGCTTGACCCACCTCCCACTCCGTGTCAGCGGGACGGATGCACGTACTGGTACTTTGGTCATACATGCATGTCGCCATGACCTACCATAAGATGGACCAGTGAATCTATCACATGGTCAAACAACAATTGTTGTTGTCGATAAAAAAATGATAGAATATATATATAAATCAATTAGGCAAATAGATTGGACCATCATAAAAAATTGCACGAGAGGGGCCACAAAACCAGCACTGCTGAATGTGGCCCTAAATGATGTACGTTGGAAGGGGTGATGTGTTTTCAATATCAAATAATGTACAATTCTAGACGTGGCGCCTGCCTCTCAATACAGACAACAACCATGAAATCCAGGTAATTAAGGACGAGATACGCAGGGTATGGTGTCGGTCCAATCCACCAATCCGAGCATGTGGGAGGGAATCCTGAGAATGCATGAGCTCAAACTTTGCTCGAATAACATGTGACTGGCCCTAACACGAACTAGGAGGAATCCATTCATGGACAACACATACCCCTTGTTATCGGTCAAAGGGATGATATATATAGATCCGGGGAGCCCACAAATATGCGTGTCATCACAAAAAATTGCACAAGGGAGACGTGGTCGATCAGAAGACCCCCCCTATACCCTGCATGCAGCCCGAAAATATGTATGGGTGATGTGTGATGTGTTCAAATCCCCAATGCACAACTTGGATGGGGCACCAACTACATTACAAATGGAACACTGTACCCGACCCCAAGCCAGGTTCAATGCGTACGATGTCGGTTCCCCAACTTCAAGGCGGGGGGGGGGGGTGTCGTCCAACGCATGTGCTCAAACTTGACTTGGTCTAACATGGCACACAGAGCAATAGGAAACCGTTATGGTCAAACCCTTCTTGTATGTTGGGTCAAAGGGATAGATTGTGTGGGCCCCCTCGTTTTTGGTCAAGGATGAATATACGTATATAGACCTCGGGGAGCCCACAGATATGTGTGTCGTCTAAACCGCACAAGGGAGACATGCTCGATCAGAACACCCCCTATACCCTGCGCGCGACCCAAAAATGTATGGGTGGTGTGTGATTTGTTCAAATCCTGAATGCACAACTTTGATGGGGCACCAACTACATTAGTAACATTACAAACTGAACATTGTACCCCCACCCCCCAGCCAGGTTAAAGATGTACGATGTCGGTTCCGCAACTTTGAGGCGGGTGGGGGGTAGGGGTGTGGTCCAATGCATGTGCTCAAACTTGATTTCCTCTAAGAAAGCACACAGAGCAAGAGGAACCGTCATGGTCAAACCCTTCACGTACGTTGGGTCAAAGGGATATATTGTGTGGGCCTACAGGTCTCAATCAATCTCTGACTTTTAAGAACAAGAAATAACAAAGAAAAAATATATTCTACAAATTACCAAAACAAGGATCCCAAGGTTTATATAATCGTCATGACAGGTCACTACAGATAGATTTAGATGATAAATGTCTATAATGACTGTATCATGGCCCTTTAATGAAGCTTGAGATATGCAACTTCCCACCGGGTCACCCATCTTTACACTCCTCCAGCCCGAGCATGCTTAACTCTTGTGTTCTATTCGACTCGGTTAGCGGATGGGAAGCCGCCCCTTGCTGATAAAACTTGCCTCCTTTCCTTCAAGGCATTTCACGCTGGTCACCGTATGGGACCTACTCCCTACTATCACACACATTTGTGCTTTTAGAAATTGTGTGCAATATTTACATGGCCAGTGTGTCGCCGCCTAGCCTTCTTTGAGCACTGACACTGGCAGCGGGAAACCGATAGGAGAAGAGGCGGGAAATCGATGGGAGGAGTGGCGGGAAACGGTAACGTGTTTGGATATATAACATAATTAATCTGGAAAACTTAGTAAAGAAGGAAGTGTGAGCTAGCACGACGCATGCGCACAGTGCTTACCCACGGGTGACAGACGCTTGTCCAGAACCGCTTTAAATATTCGGGGTTCATTTGGCCTTTTTTATACTTTATAATTAAGTTTTATAAGCATTAATTTAATGTGCATAATTCAAATTAGTACACCGAAATGGCTAGAAAAATCATACGTGTGTCCTTGCATGCATGTTTAGATCCCATGCAAAGAACGGGAATGAATTCAACCGTCCCGGTATCTGGCTCGACCTCGGACATTGAGAATCTCGGTTTTTAAATCCCCGTAAATTCAAAATTCACCCGAAAATCGTGAAACTTGGCATGGTCTCACGACATGGCACATATATGTCATGGAAAAAAAATTCCATTTTGGGGCAAGTTTTATTACAAGCCTCTTACAAATCGGAGCTTCTCTTAAGAAGCCTCGTGGTTCCGATAGGGAAGCGTGTCCCCCTTGTGGGCGAAGATAATCGCTACCTCTTTTCGCCTTGTATTTTTTACAGGCAACGTAGAATGACAGGATATCCTTGCAGAAATTTAAAGTTATTCAGGATTCATTTTGCCTTTTTATACATTAATTGAGTTTCCTAGGCATTTAATGTCCATAATTCAAATTTGAACTACAAATGCATGCTCCAGTGCACCAAAATGGCTAGAAAAAGCGTACATGTGTCCTTGGGTGCATGTTTAGGCACTGGTGCGCGTCGCTCCTAAACAAACGGTTTTTAACCCCTTTCTGCGACGGTCTTCGGAACCGTCGCCAAGTGAGTGTGTGCGATAGGGGGTCCTTCCCACACGACCCAGAAACCGTCGGGGATATGGAGCAGTGATCCAGAGGCCTTCCAAAATGTAATCGTGTGCGATGCAGCACACACTAAATTCTTTCGCACGTGTGGTATCAGTGATTAAGCGTTTCTAATGATGCAGTGAAACCATACGGTCTATCGTAATGAACCGTTTGGGAAACAGTATGTAAGGCACACGGGCCAACATATGAACTGTGTGCGATTTGTACCCTACCGCACATGAGTTTTCTGCGTAAACCGTCAGCCATGCGAGACTCCATCGCGCACGTTTTCCAACAATTACCGTCTGCGATAATGTTCTGTCACAAACGGTTCAGGAGCCCCTTCGCACACATACAAGTGTTGCAGACCGTTTGTGATGTGGATCACCGACGGTTGCCGCAAGAGTGACGTGTGCTTTTCGTTTGGGATCCCACACGTTTCCTGAAAAAAATACGACTGGGATTGTATTTTTCATTGGGCACGGTTTACTCCCAGTTCTCATGTGCGATAACGCGATATCACAAACGGTTCCGGAGAACCTACACACACGTAGTAGCGCTGCAAATCGTTTGTGATCTACTGTGTATCACCGACGGTTCCGCTATGATTGACGTATGCTTTCCGATGTGGATCGCACACACTCATTTAGTTGAACCGCAAAGTGAGCAATTGCGAGTTAAAACAAAAATATTCCATTTTGAATCGGCACGCAAAAAGCAAATTCGCCACACTATTCAATTGAAAAAATAAACAAAAATATCCCATTTTGAATCGGCACGCAAAAAGAAAATTCGCCACAATATTCAATTGAACAAATAGTGTCCACAGGAAGAACATTCATCAGATTTCGCAACAATTGCAATTAAACATATGGTAGCTAAATTCCGATGATTTTTCCACACATATATGCATTACATAATTAATCATAGTGTACGAAATACGAAGACCTCATCAGATGGAAAACAATGGATCCATGCGTTATATGTTTAGCGGCTAACTCTTACTCAATGTTTCAGGAGAACGCATGCTGAAATCTTCATTATCACCAGTGGGATTGATGTAGTGATCCAGGAAGAAGTCATTGATAAATCTCCGAACCATCAGCAATTCACCAGCCGGGAGCGGTTCAGGGGTCCTCGGTTTAAGATGAGCTGCAGTATTTTTAAGATCAGAATGTGCCACATGAGTGGAGTAGAAGATATTAATTAAGATAGACTTACTGTTACTAATTCGCGAGGATCGTCACAACATTCAGCAGATTTGCAGATGGAGATCATGTGTCTGCAAACATATTATCCACAAAGGTTGGTCCCTGCTTCTTGCTGAGGAAACTAAAATTTTTTGTACAAAATTAGTCATGTATTTGTCCTGTTAGGAACAACCTAACCGGTGTTAGATGTATTATTTTTTCTTTGTACAAAATAGAAAGAGGTTTATTTAGAAGCTTGAACATTTGACTAGCGTAAGGAAAGGTATTTGTAGATTGTTGGATAAATTTTCCAAAAATAATGGATTTCGGTGTGTTACCGGAGAAACGATCTCGTGCTGCAGAGGTTGTTTCCTCTTGACCAGGTTCCCTGTTTTAGTTTCCCACAATGTGAGCACACTACAAATGATGATGAATTTTGACAACATCAATTATTGAACCATATATGAATGCAAATTAATTTCAACATCATAGAATTCAATACCTATCCAAGAATTGTTGAAGATGCGTCAGATCCTGAGCGTTTGTTAACTCTCTGAGAGAATCGATGTAGTAAACTGTGTTCTTGTTTGGAACAATGAATACCAATATCCAGTGACTGCTACATATTAAGAGAGACATGAACTTATGAATGATGTCGAAATATGAAAGACAATCAGTGTATGCGTGGTTGTTTACTTGACTTACCGTTCATGATATGGCCTGAGAAATGATTCTGCATGGGACGTGTTTTCAAAGAATCTGACGATCGTATTAACGGCCCGATCCGTCGGTCCTTTTGATGTAATGTTGTGCCATTTGCTAATGCAGGATCTATGAAATACACACTCTCACTTTGTCTTCTCTGCATGGTCAATCCCTTGAGAGGAATAAAATGAAGTTAGCTATTTATCATTTACAGCCTTGTATGGAGAAGTTGACCAAAGTTTGTTAAGTACTTACAAAATCACGCATCTAACAAGAGTGGCATTGAGCACGTTGAAGTTGAAGAAGAGATGCAAGTCCTCGAAACTCACAATGATGGAACCAACATCGTGTCGGAAATGATCTCTGTTGTAGTGGACTAGCAAATGGTCATGACCTTCTGACATTTGATCCATGCAATATTCATGTAACTCGCAGCAACTGGAGCTGCACTCATCAAAGTATTCGCCAACAAGAAATGGCTAGCCATGGATGTAATTGCGTGCTTCAAGTACGCTTGCTTTATTTTTAGCAAGCAACAAACGTACTTCTTCATCACCCATGGCATCAGAAATAATATTACTCCCCGATTCGAACAAGCTGCTGTTAATTCGGTTCTGGGCGACGAGTGTTGTAAGTAAGAGGCAATCATTCTCTTTCCTCTTCACTCTCCCGCTGCGCTTCCTCGTGGTCATGGGTGTAGCCTTTTGGTCAATTCCTTCTTGGTACTTGAAGCATTTCTGGCAGAACGTCGGGTTGCCTGCATGGTAGACTGCCGAGCAGACGGTGAAGCTTGGACGGGCTGCTTAGCAGACGGTTTATGTATGCCTGACCACTGAGCTGGCATGCTGCTGTGATGGACTGCTGGGCTGTAGGAGCAGAGGCATCGGACTGTTGACCATGCGTTGAAGCTATGTCGGGTTTCTACGAAGGTGGTGCCAACTTGTCGGTGTGCTGAGGAGGCCATGCCAATGCGTTGGTTTGCTGAGCAGGAAGTGCTGATGCATTGGTATGTTGATCACGCGCCTGCAGACCGACAGACTAATGAGTAGTCGGTTATGGACCTATAGACTACTTAGCAGGAAGTTCCGAAGCATCAGACTGCTTAGCAGTCTATTCCACCAGGTTGGTCTGCTGAGCATGTGCTGCAGCTGGGTCTCCTCGTGCTGCTTCAGCGGCCGGCATCTGAACCGGTGGTGCGTCATCAGCAATTGTAGGCCTTGCCACTAGCTGCTTTGGGGCGGAGGATGACATGGCATGTACGCCACAAAGTCGGTCTAGCTGATCACAGGTTGATGCATCAGCCCGCGAGAGCTGCTCTGGCAAGGAGAGCATCACCGATTGAGGGGCGACAGTGGTTGCTCTTGGCGGGGCTTTAGGAATCTCATCGATGAACTCTATTTCCTTTCGTGGCCACTGGATGTGATGTAACAGTGTTTCTCCCAAGGTTCTTTGCTCATCGAAGTCTCCTAGGACATTCTTCGGGGCAAATTCATTGAATCCAGGCTTTACTTCAGTCACGTAGCACTTCACACAGCCCGGCTTCAATGGCACATTGTCCAAGAAGAGGCCACCTTCCAAGAAGGGTGGGCAAACCCAGGCTATTGCACATTTTAATGTACCTTCATAATGTGTAAGCATGCCCTTGATCATCTTTCATTCTAGATAGATCAGATATAGCATCATCACGAGCAGCTGCAGTCTCAGTGTCGCTGGGGTCAGCTGATGCACAGCTACTCTTGTGCAGTGTTATCGTGCAATAAGCAGCATCATCCATGCCCGCCTCCCCTCCCATCTGCTGGCTATCTGTCAGTGTTAGAGTCTTCTGCATCATCGTTGGCTCCTCAACATCCTTTTGAACAGCCGGATAAATCTCCTTCTTCAACTTTTCAAACAATGCATTCCGCTTCATTTCACTCCTCGCTTTTTTCATGTTGAGCCTCTCTTCTTTGCTGAGTGTGAAAGCCCTCTTGTGCGGGAAATTAACACCTATACCACTTGCACGGCCGGGGGGCTATTTTGTGTCCAGAGCAATGGACAGAATGTCACATGGCCCTGAGTTCATGTACAACCTTCCAGGGATCTTGGAAGCCTCTACCATCACTTCATACAGTTTGGTGTCACGTGCGTTTTCAAAGTAATAAGTTCCGTCATCACGCCTCATTGCACGTGCCCGCAAGTAGTCTCTGGCGCGTTCGCCCTTGATTTCACTAAAGGTCGGATTCCCACCCGCCGCTACTGCTTCTTTGTCCTCCTATTCCCATTTCAGTTTCATGCCGTAGTATCCTGCCACACCCATACAGTGGGGGTGTATGTTCTTCTTCTGAAGTTCCAATTGCTTGAAACTCTTCGCAACAAACTCTGGAGTTACCCTGACCCTTTTGAATTCTGCCCAGTCTGCCTTTGTAATTTAGGGGTATGCGGGGATTGGGTCCTTGCCTTCACTCAAGTACTTCTTGTACAGCACGTGCTTCCAGTTTCTCCAAGCATCCCTAGCCTTCTTCAGTGCAGCGTGTTCCACCTGCATTCTCCACTGCTCTGGAACGTTGAAGTGATCCATGATCTCCTAGACTATCCTTCGCGGTGTTTCTGTGTCAGCCTTCCGAAACCGCGGCAGATTAATGTTGAGCCTCGCCACCTTAAAAAATCCACACACACTCCACGAACCTCATGCGTGCTTTATCTGGTTTAGTTGGAGCCTGTGACTTTAAATCAATCTCGGTTACTTCATATACACCTTTAGGCTGGTGTGTGGGCTTCCTTGGAGCGTTCCTCCGTGTCTTGACCGGAAGGGTAATTGCTGCAACTCTATACCGTTCAAGACTACTTGATCCCTCAGAATCTGCTGAAGACCTAGGGTTGTCCGAATCAGATGAATATACATGGCCTGAATGAGTGTTGTCGCTGCTACTCGGCATCTACAGAGAACACATGCGAAACTCGGGAAAGGAGGATAAGCATAAAACTAACAACTTGGTATCAAGCTTTCTAAACATGCCATGCAATAATTTAGAAAATGTGCGGCTAATTTGTTAAGTTTGTGTGACTCGCGCGCCCGTGATCTGTAAATAGGCAGTAACTTATTGGAACAAATACAGCTTATATGTAGTAAGGAAGATAGATAATGAACATATTGTTGGGGAACGTAGTAATTTCAAAAAAATTCCTACGCACACGCAAGATCATGGTGATGCATATCAACGAGAGGGGAGAGTGTTGTCCACGTACCCTCGTAGACCGAAAGCGGAAGCATTAGCACAACGCGGTTGATGAACGTCTTCACGATCCGACCGATCAAGTACCGAACGCACGACACCTCCGACTTCAGCACACGTTCAACCCGATGATGTCCCTCGAACTCCGATCCAGCCGAGTGTTGAGGGAGAGTTTCGCCAGCACGACGGCGTGGTGACGATGATGATGTTCTACCAACGCAGGGCTTCGCCTAAGCACCGCCACTGATATCGAGGTGGACTATGGTGGAGGGGGGCACCGCACGCGTCTAAAAGATCAAACGATCAATTGTTGTGTCTCTAGGGTGCCCCGTATATAAAGGAGCAAGGGGAGGTGCGGCCGGCCGGGGAGGCGGCGCCAGAGGAGTCCTACTCCCACCGAGTAGGACTCCCTCCCTTTCCTTGTTGGATTAGGAGAAGAGGGGAAGAGGTGGAGGAGAAGAAGGAAAGGGGCGCCGCCTCTCTCGCCCTATTCGGATTTGAGGCGCGCGCCCTTGCCCCGCCGCCTCCTCTTCTCCACTAAGGCCCACTATGGCCCATTAACCCTCGGGGGGTTCCGGTAACCCCTCCGGTACTCCGGTAAAATCCCGATTTCACCCGGAACACTTCTGATATCCAAACATAGGCTTACAATATATCAATCTTCATGTCTCGACCATTTCTAGACTCCTCGTCATGTCCGTGATCACATCCGGACTCAGAACCTTCGGTACATCAAAACATATAAACTCATAATATAACATCGCCATCGAAACTTTAAGCGTCACGGACCCTACAGGTTCGAGAACTATGTAGACATGACCGAGACACGTCTCTGGACAATAACCAATAGCAGAACCTGGATGCTCATATTGGCTCCTACATATTCTACGAAGATCTTTATCGGTCAGACCGCATAACAACATACGTTGTTCCCTTTGTCATTGGTATGTTACTTGCCCGAGATTTGATCGTCGGTATCTCAATACCTAGTTCAATCTCGTTGCAAGTCTCTTTACTCGTTCCATAATACATCATCCCGCAACTAACTCATTAGTTGCAATGCTTGCAAGGATTAAGTGATGTGCATTACGTAGAGGGCCGAGAGATACCTCTCCAGAGCAATCGGAGTGACAAATCCTAATCTCGAAATACGCCAACCCAACAAGTACCTTTGGAGACCCCTCAGAGAGCACCTTTATAATCACCCGATTACGTTGTGGCGTTTGGTAGCACACAAAGTGTTCCTCCGTAAACGGAGTTGCATAATCTCATAGTCATAGGAACATGTATAAGTCATGAATAAAGCAATAGCAACATACTAAACGATCGAGTGCTAAGCTAACAGAATGGGTCAAGTCAATCACATCATTCTCCTAATGATGTGATCCAGTTAATCAAATGACAACTCATGTCAAGGGCTAGGAAACATAACCATCTTTGATCAACGAGCTAGTCAAGTAGAGGCATACTAGTGACAATCTGTTTGTCTATGTATTCACACAAGTATTATGTTTCCGGTTAATACAATTCTAGCATGAATAATAAACATTTATCATGATATAAGGAAATAAATAATAACTTTATTATTGCCTCTAGGGCATATTTCCTTCACATATATACGCTCTCCGTTATTTTATAGCCAATTTGGGAACATACGGAACGAAATTGGAAGAGGGATTGCGAGGAAATATGCCTCACCACGATGGAGAGCAGTAACTAACAAGCTTCTTAATGTAAACCCGGCTAGACCACATGAGAGGCGAGGGTTAGTGCATCGATATGCTCGAGGGTGGCTAGCGAGTAAACGAAGACAGCGAGGCACGGGCCGCCGAATGTTGGGAACGACAGTGGAGGTAGGCTTGATGCGGAAGAGCGGGCACACGGCCGGGGTGAGCACGGCGGCGCCGGAGAGGGTTCTGCTGTGGATCTGGGGGAGGGGGAGCTGGCAAAGGAGATTGGGTGGATGTAACGCCCGGATAATCTTGCTACAGTAATCCCTCTCTAATCATGCCACGTCATCCCGATTACTGTTGCTAAACGTCCGTTAGTTCAAACCGCGTCAATTTCAAATTCAAACAAATGTCAAACGGCAAAAGTTTTCAAAATTTGAAACAAAAATGTTCGGTGGTTGCCAAATATTACAAGGGTAATTATGGTGCAACAAACACCTTTTTATAAAATGGCTAAATGGTTTAAAATGATTTAAACAAAAAAAGAAAGAGATAAGAAAAGAAAACAGAACCAAAAAAAGAACCCCCCATCGGGCCACAGCCAGTGGCCTCTGAGCCAACCAGGCCCGGCCAGTACGCCTATAGCCCCACAGGCGGCCGAACCCTAAGCGGCCCCTCCTTATCCACCCCCACTCCACCGACACTCCCCCCAGCTCCCAAAATATCTCCTCCCTCCTCTCCCCGATTGGATCGGGATCGAGGAGGAGGTCGTCGACGCCACGCCGGTGCCTGAGCTCCCCCACCGGACTGCCGCCTCCCCCGCCGGACTGCCCCCCACGCACGTCGTCCCGTCGCCCCCCCCGTCCCAGCCCGCCGCCGGTTCCCTACCCCCCCCGCCCGGCGTGAGCTCCCTCCTCTCCCCTTTCCCTCTGTCGCTTGTCACTACCAAGCGGCCCCCGACAGCTGATCGCCACGCCGACGGCGCACGCCGTGCACCCCTTTGCGTCCGGCCACCGCTTTTCGCCCCAGCGACAGCTGCCATCGTCTTGTGACGCGCCGCCTCCCTGCGTCGGCGCGCTCACGCGACCAGGCCGCCACAGCCACGTCCACCTTTCGCCTGGCGCGTCCATGGAGCCCCGCTTCCTCTCGTCCTCTCTCGCCCGACCACGCCTCCCGTCGCCATTGGTCATCACCGCCCGTGGCGCCTGACCGCCCTCTCCGCTGCGTCGCCGCCCCTCCACCGTACCCCTCTGCGTGCCCGGCCTCCTACCACGGCCCGCTGCATTCGACCACATGCCAGGCGCGCCGCACCACAGCTTCGCCCGCATCCACGCCCAGCCGATTGAACATGCGCCTGCTCGAGCGACAACCGTCGCTCGAAAGGCAAGGCCCCCATGTGGGCCAATGACAGTGGGGGCCCACGCCCCAGAACATTAAAAAAAGGCTTTAAAAAAGTAAATAAATAATTAATTAAAATAATTAAAATATTAATTAATTAATTAAAGAATTAATTAACTAAATTAATCCTGATTAGTTAACCTAATTAATTGTAGTTAATAAACCTAATCATTTTAGTTAGACTAACTAAACCTGATTAGTTAGTCTTAGACAATGACAACCGGGTCCCACCATCAGTTGACCCAGTCAACCCGTGTTGACTGCTGACGTCAGCATGACATCATGCTGATGTCATAATTCCATTTTCAAATTAAATTAAATAATTAATTAAATTCCAGAAATTAATAAAATCTTTAGAAAATCATATCTTTTAATCCGTAACTCGGATTAAATTATTTTCAACATGAAAGTTGCTCGAGCAGCGAGGCGATCCCGGATCGCAGCCCGTTCGTCCACCACACACCCCTAACATATCAAACTCGCAACTTTCCCCTCCGCTCCTCTCGAAAACGCTAAACACCGAATACTTTCCTGATGCTTTCCCCTTCACGGTATCACCTCATACCGCGTTAGGGCACCCCTAGCACCGTTACTTGTCATGTCATGCATCGATATGCATCTGTTTGCATGGTATTCATTGTTTCTTCCCCCTCTTCTCTCTGGTAGACTACGAGACCGACGCTGCTGCTGCCCAGTACGACTACGGAGTTGACAACCCCTCTCTCTTGCCAGAGCAACCAGGCAAGCCCCCCCCCCCCCTTGATCTCCAGATATCGCCTATTCTGCTCTATACTGCTTGCATTAGAGTAGTGTAGCATATTCTTTGCTTTCCGTTATACCTATCTTGATGCATAGCCTGACCTTGCTACTACTGTTGTTACCTTTACCTGCAATCCTACTTGCTTAGTATAGGATGCTAGTATTTCCATCTGTGGCCCTACATTCTTGTTCGTCTGATGTGCTATACTATCGGGCCATGATCACTCGGGAGGTGATCACATGTATATACTATATACTTATACATGATACATGTGGAGACTAAAGTCGGGTCGGCTGGTGGAGCACCCGAGTGGATCTTTTGTGGCGGAGCGACAGGCAGGTTGAGACCGCCTAGGAGAGAGGTGGGCCTGGCCCTGCTCGGGCGTTCACGATACTTAACACGCTTAACGAGATCTGGGTATTTGATCTGAGTCTGGCCATTTGGTCTATACGCACTAACCATCTACGCGGGAGTAGTTATGGGTATCCCGGCGTCGTGGTATCAGCCGAAGCACTTCGTGATGTCAGCGACTGAGCGGCGCGCGCCGGATTGGACTGGAACGCCACTAGGCTAGGTCTGCTTCCGGCCGCGCATAGCGTCTTAAGGTGTGCTAAGGGCGATGGGCCCAGACCCCTGTGCGCTTAGGTTTAGACCGGCGTGCTGACCTCTCTGTTATGCCTAGGTGGGGCTGCAACATGTTGATCTTCCGCGGCCGGGCATGACCCATAAAAGTGTGTCCGGCCAAATGGATCAAGCGTGTTGGGTTATGTGGTGCACCCCTGCAGGGAAGTTAATCTATTCGAATAGTCGTGATGTTCGCATGTGGGGCGACTTGGAGTTGTACCTTGACCTTATGACAACTAGAACCGGATACTTAATAAAACACACCCTTCCAAGTGCGGATACAACCCGGTGATCGCTCTCTAACAGGCGACGAGGAGGGATCGCCGGGTAGGATTATGCTATACGATGCTACTTGGAGGACTTGATCTACTCTCTTCTACATGCTGCAAGACGGAGGCTGCCAAAAGCGTAGTCTTGACGTGATTAGCTATCCCCTCTTATTCTTGCATTCTGCGATTCAGTCCAACGATATGGCCCTTTACACATATATCCATGCATATGTAGTGTAGCTCCTTGCTTGCAGTACTTTGGATGAGTACTCACGGTTGCCTTGTTCCCCTTTTCCCCTTTCTTTACCGGTTGCTTTGCGACTGCATGATGGAGCCCAGAGCTGGGACGCCACTGTCGATGGCGACTACTACTACACCGAGGTGCCTACTACTACGTGCAACCCCGACGATTTACCGAGTAGTTAGGAGGATCGAGGCAGGAGGCATGCGCCTCTTCGATATGTATCCCAGTTTGTGCTAGCCATCTTATGGCAACTTGTTTAACTTATATGCGTACTCGGATATTGTTGCTTCATTGCTTCCGTGACTTCGTCTATGATCGAGCACTTGTATTCGAGCCCTCGAGGCCCCTGGCTTGTATTATGATGCTTGTATGACTTATTTTATTTTTAGAGTTGTGTTGTGATATCTTCCCGTGAGTCCTTGATCTTGATCGTACACATTTGCGTGTATGATTAGTGTACGATTGAATCGGGGGCGTCACAAGTTGGTATCAGAGCCGACTGCCTGTAGGAATCCCCCTTCCACACTCCTTGGCCGAAGTCGAGTCTAGACATTGCAAAAAACTTTTACTAACTTGGTTGTGTGCCTTACGGGCCCACGTCGCCATCGGGTGGTACTAGGATCTTTTACTCCTCGACCTTTACTCTGGGACTCTGAACTCTCTTCTACTCGGGTTAAACGAATTTACTAACTAACACTAGGATCCCGTGACCATGTTCACCCCAAAGTTGGATAAAGCCATAGTTATTCCTTGGAATTGCATTTTGATCAATTTCCACACTGTCATTTGACTCCTTTGAAACATCTTTGTTTTCAGATAGAACCCACGAGGCAGGTCGTGCGCCACACGACGGCCATTGGTGCCTCGGGATCACCTGTCGTGCTAGCTGATATGATGACCTATCTGGGTTATCGCTGGCACCCTGAGTACACCGTCTCTGAGGAGTACCAGACTTTAACCAGGAAGCGATGTCGTGCCATCGTCCACCTCTACTCTCGGAGTATGACTCCACTACTGTGTTGCACACCGCTCATGGTGTTGGAGTGACCATCGATATGGCAGTTCACGATGTTGCTTATGCTGCTCTTACCCGTCTTCGTGGAGAGTATCGGGAGTTGGACACCTCCCCCTTCAGGAACATTGCTATCGCATCCGATGTTGGTGCGGAGGCTTACTACACTGCTGCCTACTCCACTGTCACCCGAGAGCCCTTCTACCATCAGAACTTTGTTCTGCATGCTGATGGGCTGGATCGAGCTAACCGAGCTCTTCGCCACGAGTTGTACACCACCCGTCAGCACCTTTACCGTGCTCTGACGCTGTTGCACCCCTTTGTCCGATCCAGAGCTACCGCGTTCTGCGATCTACCCAGCCAGACCGTGATGCCCGGGGTGTCGGATGGCCGATGTGGGAGGCTACTCTCCGCTTGGCCCTCTTCTATCACCCGGCGTCGGGTTCTGCACCGGAGTATCCGGCCCCGGTCAGCGGCGTGGAGGACTATCCGCTGCCTTTTCTACCGACTTTCGAGCTCTGACTACCTCCGCGGTGCCGCGTGGGACCGATGTAGGCTTGTTTGTTAGTGTTAGATGCATTCGTTGTGAGCTGCGTGCCGCCTATGATGTCTTAGTCTATGTATTGAACTACGTGTGCGAACTCTATGCATGATCCCTTTTGTATGATATGCCGACTACTATGTAGTTTCTATCGTCTTGCTTTCATTATGCATGTTTCATCATGAACGATTCTTGTCCTTTGCAAATTTCTCAAATGCTGAACTACCCCTGTTATATATTAGCAGGATGGTTAGACCAGCTGGTCGTGGTCGTGGTGGAAACTTACCACCACCGCCTGAGTACATGGCTGGTATTATCCAACAGCTTGAGATGAATCGCCAGTTCATGGAAAACATGATGGCTCGCTTCTCGCCCCAATATGAACCAAAGAGCCAAACACGGTAACTTCTGCTTGAGGATTTCATGCGCCTCAACCCAAGTGTGTACCGCAGCTCAACCCAGCCCTGGATGTCGATGATCGGCTCCGTGACATCACCTATGAGATGGAGTCTGGCTGATGTAGCCCCGCCAGCTATGTCACCTTTGCTTCCTTCTTCACTGAAGGGACCCAGCGACTCAATGGTGGGACAGCCACAGGCGTACTCAGCCAGCTGGAACAATCATCACTGGCGGACTTCCAAGCTGCTTTCCGTGCCCGCTTCATCCCTCAAGGAGTCATGGACGGAAGAAGCGTGAGTTCCGCAACCTCACCCAAGGCAACAAGACTGTTGAAGCTTATCGGCGGGAGTTCTGGACTTGTCTCGCTATGTCAAGAGGACATTGCAACCGATGCACGCAGACGGGAGAAGTTCCATGACGGCCTTCAAGGCGACATCAAGCTCGCACTTCGGTGCCGCGACTTTGCTGATTTCGCCACCTTGGTGAACAAAGCTATCAATGTCGAAACTGGTCTGCAGGAATACCAGAGCTCTAACAGGCGCAACCGTGACACGGGCTCATCTTCGGGCCCGTCCTCGCAGAAGCGTAAGATATGGATTCCCAACAGCATGTACCAGCCAACTGCACCTGCCCCAAGGCAGACCTATGCTGCACCTCGTCTGCCTACTCCTCCAACTAGGCAGCCAAGGCTTCCAGCTCCACCACCCCAAGCTCCTGTTCCTACTCCCAACAATGGCTTGTGCTTCAGGTGTGGTCAACCAGGGCACCGTGCTAGGGAATGCAACCAGAACCAGAATCAACTAGCCCTTCCAGCAACTGGCCGTGGAAGCAACCAGCCCCGCAACAACAATGCCAAGCCTTATGGTCGAGTTCATGCCAACCATGTTGATCTGAACGAAGCTCAAGACCAGCCTGCTACTGTGATGGGTACACTCCTCGTAAATTCAGTGCCTGCATCTGTTTTATTCGATTCAGGAGCATCCCATTCATTCATGTCAGAAGATTTTGCATACAAGCACGACGTTAAGTGTGAGGAGATGAACTCTTCGGTAGTGGTAAAAACCCCCGTGGGACAATGTCAAACCTTCATGGTTGGCGTCGACGTCCCCGTGGAAATCGAAGGGCTGGAATTCTATGCCTCACCCATTATCCTGAAGACGTCTAACATCGACCTCATTTTGGGGATGGATTGGTTGAAATCGCGTACTGCTTCAATCGTTTGCGCCACTAAGGCCGTCCATCTGCTACACCCTTCTGATGAAATAATAAGCTACAATGCCCGTTCGGTTCGTAATGCCGAGGCAAGGCTCTATGCATTGAATGCATTGAACGCCGCACCACTCGAGGGCATTGAAAACATTCCCGTCGTGCGTGACTTCCTCGACGTCTTTCCTGAAGAACTCCCAGGATTCCTCCTGCTAGAGCTGTCGAATTCGTCATCGACTTGAAACCAGGCACCACTCCTATAGCCAAGCGTCCCTACAAGATGCCGCCGCATGAACTCCTTGAGCTTAAAGAGGAAATCGATAAATCTCTTCGAAATGGTTTCATTCGCCCAAGTTGCTCTCCTTGGGGAGCACCTTCTCTCTTTGTCAAGAAGAAGGATGGGACAAACCGATTGGTCCAAGACTACCGTCCTATAAACCAAGCTACCATTCGTAATAAGTATCCTCTTCCTCGGATCAATGATCTTTATGATCAACTGGCTGGTTCATCAGTGTTCTCTAAACTTGACTTGAGGTTGGGTTACCACCAGATCCGTGTTCGTGAAGAGGATATCCCAAAGACCACCTTTGTGACTCGTTATGGTTCATACGAGTACACCGTCATGTCTTTCGGCTTAACCAATGCTCCAGCCACCTTCTCTCGCCTGATGAACTATATATTCATGGATTACCTCGACAAGTTCGTCGTGGTTTATATGGATGATATCCTGGTATTTTCCAAGAATGAAGAAGAGCATGTTGAACATCTTCGCCTTGTCTTTGGAAAAGCTACGAGAGCATCGACTATACGCCAAGTTCTCCAAATGTGAATTTGGCTTCCCGAAGTGACCTATCTCGGCATGTCATCTCTAAGGATGGTATTGCCGTCAACCCCGAACGAGTTCAGGCTATTCTTGATTGGACTCCTCCGAAGAATGTCAAGCAAGTCATAAGTTTTCTCGGTCTACTTGACTATTGCCGTCGATTCGCCGAGAACTTCTCCAAGATTGCCGTGCCTCCGACTAACTTTGTTGCATAAGGCGTCAAGTTCCAATGGATGCACAAATGTCGGAAAGCTTCCGAGCACTCAAAGACAAGTTGACTTCTGCCCCAGTACTAGCTCCACCTGATACTAAGAAGGACTTCGTCATTTACTGCAACGCTTCCCGTCAAGGATTAGGCTGTGTCCTAATGCAGGAGCGCAAAGTGATTGCCTATGCCTCTCGACAATTGCGCCCTCATGAAGAGAAATACCCAGTTCATGACCTCGAGCTTGCCGTTGTCATTCATGCACTGAAGCAGTGGCGACACCACCTTCTCGGTAATCGTTGCGAGATCTTCACTGACCACTAAAGTCTGAAGTATCTGTTTACTTAGCCAGACCCGAACCTCCGTCAGTAGAGATGGATGGAGACTGTTGCAGACTTTGACTTGGGTATCTCCTATACACCAGGCAAGGCTAATGTAATGGTTGATGCCTTGAGCCGCAAGTCTTACTGCAACCACCTCCAGGTTCACAAAGTTCAGCCCTCACTCGTTGAATAATTCAGAAAGCTGAACCTCCATATTGTTCCTCCAGGTGCACTTGCTCCCCCTCCTCCGGAGTTTCGCAAGATGAATCTCCGTGTTGTTACCAGGTTCCCTCTATACCACGGCTGTCGAACCCGATCTCGTGAGCTCCATCAAGACAATACAGGGATATGACTCTGAAGCCCACAAGATTAAGCGCGACCTCAAAGAAGGAAAGCCCTCATTCTCCACTATTGCTGATGATGGCGCCTTGTACTTCAAAGGCCGCCTAGTGGTGCCGTGTAAGGAGAAAAACCTGAATATGACTCAGAAAGTTATGAAAGAAGCTCATGATATGCCTCTATGTATCCATCCTGGTAGTACAAAGATGTACCAGGACATTCACAAAGATTCCGTGGTCTAACATGAAGCAAGACATCGCTCGTTATGTTGCCGAATGTGACGTTTGCCGTCAGATCAAAGCGTAACATCAAAGGCCTCTTTGGAACTCTGCAACCTATCTCTATTCCTGAATGGAAATGGGACCATGTTGAAATGGACTTCGTCACTGGATTTCCCAAATTGCAGAAAGGTAATGATGCTATTCTTGTCGTCATTGACCGGCTTTCTAAAGTTGCACATTTTCTGGCGGTCAAAGAAACGATCATCGCTAGTCGACTTGCAACTCTCTACATGTCCAGGATTGTTTCACTTCACGGTATTCCACCGTTATCGGTTTGGACCGTGGCAGCTTATTCACTTCAAGATTCCGGGCAAGTTTCCAAGAAGCTATGGGGACTCACTTATCTTTCGATCTGCGTTTCATCCGCAGTCACAAGGGCAAGTTGAACGTGTCAACCAAGTTCTCAAGACATGCTTCGAGCTTGTGTTATTTCCTTCGGCAAGAAATGGGAGGAATCTCTCCCGTATGCTGAGTTCTCTTATAACAATAGCTATCAAGCTAGTCTGAAGATGGCCCCCTTTGAAGTGTTATATGGACGAAAGTGTCGAACCCCTCTGAACTGGTCAGAAACTGGGGAACGTCTACTTTTTGGTCCAGATATTATCCAACATGCCGAAGAACAAGTCCGCATTATTCGCGAGAATCTCAAGACTGCTCAGTCACGTCAAAAGAGTAATTATGACCGTCATCATAAAGACATGGTCTATCAACCTGGCGAAAAGGCCTATCTTCGTGTTACACCAATGAAGGGTGCTCACCGCTTCGGGATCAAGGGCAAGCTGGCTCCTCGCTATATTGGCCCATTCACTATTCTGGAAAGGCGTGGAAAAGTGGCATATCAACTCGAGCTTCCGTCGAACCTTTCTCAGGTTCACGATGTGTTCCACGTGTGCCAGCTCGTCGCTGCTTCAAGGACCCAATCCGGCGATGGATCATGAAGTGCTCGAATTGCAGCAGGACCTCTCCTATAAAGAGCATCCGGTCCGCATTCTCGACCAAGCTGAACGCCGCACACGTCAGAAGGCGATCAAGTTCCTCAAGGTCCAGTGGTCGAATCACTCTGAAGACGAAGCCACCTGGGAACGCGAGGATCGCCTGCGTGATGAATACCCCGCACTGTTTCCTTCTACCTCCTAAATCTCGGGACGAGATTTCTTGTAGTGGAGGAGATTTGTAACGCCCGGATAATCTTGCTACAGTAATCCCTCGCTAATCATGCCACGTCATCCCGATTACTATTGCTAAATGTCCGTTAGTTCAAACCGCGTCAATTTCAAATTCAAACAAATGTCAAACGGCAAAAGTTTTCAAATTTTGAAACAAAAATGTTCGGTGGTTGCCAAATATTACAAGGGTAATTATGGTGCAACAAACACCTTTTTATAAAATGGCTAAATGGTTTAAAATGATTTAAACAAAAAAAGAAAGAGATAAGAAAAAGAAAATGTAACCAAAAAAGAACCCCCCATTGGGCCTGACCAGTGGCCTCTGGAGCCAACCAGGCCCCCGGCCCGGCGCCTATAGCCCCCACAGGCGGCGAACCCTAAGCGGCCCCTCCTTATCCACCCCCACTCCACCGACACTCCCCAGCTCCCAAAATATCTCCTCCTCCTCTCCCGATTGGATCGGGATCGAGGAGGAGGTCGTCAACGCCTTGACGCCGCGCCGAGCTCCCCCACCGGACTGCCCGCCTCCCCCGCCGGACTGCCCCCCTATGCCGCGTCGTGCAGTCGCCCCCGACCGTCCCAAGGCCTTTGCCGGTTCCCTACCCCGGCGTGAGCTCCTCCTCTCCCCTTTCCTCTGTCATTGGCCATTGTCCGCACCAGCGCGGCCCCGCTGTCGCCACGCCCGATGGCGCGCGTCTCGCCCTCGCGTCCGGACACCGCTTTTCGCCCAGCGTGACGCGCCATCGTGCGTGAGCACGCCCGCCTCCCTTTGTCGGCCCGCGCTCACGCGACCAGAGCCGCCAGCCCGTCCACCGCTTCGCCACGGCCGTGTCGCACACGCCGGCCGCGTCCATGGAGAGCCCCGCGCTCCCTCTCGTCCTCTCCCCGCGCCCGACCACGCCTCCCGTCGCCGTTGGTCATCAAGCGCCCAGCCCGTGGCGCCTGTTTCGCCTCTCCGCCTCGCACTGCACTCGCCGCCGCCCTCCACCTGCACCCCTCGTCGCCGGCCCGACCTCCTACCACGGCCCCGCTGTGCCGCTGCTCCGCCACGCATGCGCCGTCTTGCCGCCGCACTGGGCTTCACCCGCATCCACGCCCGGCCTTGCTCGAAAGACATCGCCCGTTAAGGCGACAACCGTCGCTGAAACCATAAAGGCCCCTTGTGGGCCAATGACAGTGGGGACCCACGCCCGAGAACATTAAAAAAAGGCTTTAAAAAAGTAAATAAATAAATAATTAAAATAATTAAAATATTAAATAATTAATTAAAGAATTAATTAACTAAATTAATCCTGATTAGTTAACCTAATTAATTGTAGTTAATAAACCTAATCATTTTAGTTAGACTAGCTAAACCTGATTAGTTAGTCTTAGAAAATGACAACCGGGTCCCACCATCAGAATGACCCAGTCAACCCTCGTTGATCGCCGACGTCAAGATGACATCATGTCTGATGTCATTATTCCATTTTCGAATTAAATTAAATAATTAATTAAATTCTATAAATTAATAAAATCTTTAGAAAATCATATCTTTTAATCCGTAACTCGGATTAAATTATTTTCAACATGAAAGTTGCTCAGAACGACGAGACGATCCCGGATACGCAGCCCGTTCGTCCACCACACACCCCTAACATATCAAACTCTCAACTTTCCCCCTTCACCGGTATCACCTCATACCGCGTTAGGGCACCCCTAGCACCGTTACTTGTCATGTCATGCATCGATATGCATCTGTTTGCATGGTATTCATTGTTTCTTCCCCGTCTTCTCTCTGGTAGACTACGAGACCGACGCTGTTGCTGCCCAAGACGACCACGGAGTTGACGACCCTCTCTCTTGCCAGAGCAACCAGCAAGCCCCCCTTGATCACCGGATATCGCCTATTCCCATCAGATAATCGCTTGCAATAGAGTAGTGTAGCATGTTACTGCTTTCCGTTATACCTATCCTGATGCATAGCCTGACCTTGCTACTACTGTTGTGACCTTTACCTGCAATCCTACTTGCTTAGTATAGGATGCTAGTATTTCCATCTGTGGCCCTACATTCTTGTCCGTCTGCTGTGCTATACTATCGGGCCGTGATCACTCGGGAGGTGATCACGGGTATATACTATATACTTATACATGATACATGTGGAGACTAAAGTCGGGACGGTGGTGGAGCACCCATGAGTGGATCTTTGTGGCGGAGCGACAGGCAGGTTGAGACCGCCTAGGAGAGAGGTGGGCCTGGCCCTGCTCGGGCGTCATGGATACTTAACACGTTTAACGAGATCTGGGTATTTGATCTGAGTCTGGCCATTTGGTCTATACACACTAACCATCTACGCGGGAGTGGTTATGGGTATCCCGGCGTCGTGGTACCAGCCGAAGCATTTCGTGACGTCAGCGACTGAGCGGCGTGCGCCGGATTGGACTGGAACGCCACTAGGCTAGGTCTGCTTCCGGCCGTGTACGCAACATGCAGGTGTGCGAAGGGCGATGGGCCCAGACCCCTGTGCGCTTAGGTTTAGACCGGCGTGTTGACCTCTCTGTTATGCCTAGGAGGGGCTGCGACGTGTTGATCTTCCGCGGCCGGGCATGACCCGAGAAAAGTGTGTCCGCCAAATGGGATCAAGCGTGTTGGGTTATGTGGTGCACCCCGCAGGGAAGTTCATCTATTGAATAGCCGTGATCTTGATAACAGGACGACTTGGAGTTGTACCTTGATCTTATGACAACTAGAACCGGATACTTAATAAAACACACCCTTCCAAGTGCCAGATACAACCCGGTGATCGCTCTCTAACAGGGCGACGAGGAGGGGATCGCGGGTAGGATTATGCTATATGATGCTACTTGGAGGACTTCAGTCTACTCTCTTCTACATGCTGCAAGACGGAGGCTGCCAGAAGCGTAGTCTTCGACAGGATTAGCTATCCCCCTCTTATTCTGGCATTCTGCAGTTCACCAATCGATATGGCCCTTTACACATATATCCATGCATATGTAGTGTAGCTCCTTGCTTTAGCAGTACTTTGGATGAGTACTCACAGCTGCCTTGTTCCCCTTTTCCCCTTTCTTTTACCCGGTTGCTGCGACGAGACGATGGAGCCCAGGAGCGAGACGCCACCGTCGATGGCGACTACTACACCGGAGGTGCCTACTACTACGTGCAGCCACGGCGGCGACCGAGTAGTTAGGAGGATCGAGCAGGAGGCATGCGCCTCTTTCGATATGTATCCCAGTTTGTGCTAGCCATCTTATGGCAACTTGTTTAACTTATGTCTATACTCAGATATTGTTGCTTCCGCTGACTCGTCTATGATCGAGCACTTTTATTCGAGCCCTCGAGGCCCATGGCTTGAACTATGATGCTACTATGACTTATTTTATTTTTAGAGTTGTGTTGTGATATCTTCCCGTGAGTCCCTGATCTTGATCGTACACGTTTGCGTGTATGATTAGTGTACGATTGAATCGGGGGCGTCACAGTTGACTAGTTGAGTGAAACGTGGGCGGGCGGTGGGGGGGTGTTGGCGGCCTAGGTGAAAAGGGTGAAAAATATCCCTGGTCGCCGCGTGCGCGGAAAGGCCTATGCAAACGGTTGCCTGTAAGTGCTCGTGTGCACACACAAAATAATTTCGTTTGAAATGAAGATGTACTAATTTTGAAATGAATATGTGAGTTCATCGTTTAGCCTCTAAATTTTTCGCACGTAAATCAATCACAATTTTACCACGGGTTTGATTTGCTGGCGCATTTCAGGTCTCGTGTGCTATATGTAAGACAATTTTTGGCATTTACCGTGCATGTTGGCAATTAAATCAATTCCTAGCTAGACTGTATTTCCGGTCGAAAGGGATGAGGATTGTCGTTCGATCTGGGAGCATCCAACGGTGCAGACGTACGATCCGTGGGGTTTGGGTTCTGGCCAATCAGAACGCACGACCCAGATCGCGCGCGTAGCGAGCGGGGGCATCGGCCACGGTTTGGTAGGCACACGGCTTTCGTGTGTGAACCGTGTGCTATTTGAAAAAAAAAATTCAGAGGGGCTATTTGAAAACATGTACATGTGTTGTCGAAAGGGATGAGGATCACCGTCTGATCAAGGAGAATCCAACGGTGCAGACATACGATCCGTAGGGTTTGGGTTCTGGCCAATCAGAACACACGACTCAGATCACGCGCATGGCAGAGGGGTGGGGGGTGCATCGGCCACGGTTTAGTGGACACACGGCTTTTGTGAGTGAACCGTGTGCTCTTTGAAAACATTTACATTACCTAACATCATATTTTTGTTCGAATGAAAACATGAGTTCATCATTTCGCCATCAATTTTTTTCCACGGTAAGAAATCATGAGTATAGTGGAGAGTGTCATATACTAGTATCATGAATATACAGTACATGTGATACTACCTTTAATTAATTATAGTGCATAGTATAATACATAGAGTATAGTATCATATATAGTTCATATTTATTGCCATGCATGACACAAATTAGCATCGCATTTAACATGATACGGTATCTACCTACTATATGTTACTCTAACCCTCTTTATATATATTTAATTCTTTGCCACATCAGCATACTTGCTATTTTCGAGTGCATGACATAAATGCGGTTATGATACCACCACTATGGCCAGCCTTATATAGTGGGGAGTATCATATACTATATATATAGTATCATGCATATGATACTAGTGTATGATACTACGTACGTACCTTCACAGTGCACATATAGTATCATAGAGTAGTACTAGCTCCCTCTGTAAACTAATATAAGAGCATTTAGATTACTAAATAGTGACCTAAACGCTCTTATATTAGTTTACGGAGGGAGTATATATCATAGATGACCGTATTTATGAATTGAGCCCTATAAGACTGGTTGTAATGGGGAGTATTATATATATATACTAGTAGTATCATGCATGTATATGATAGTGTAGCTAGGATACTACTTCCGTAATGCATAGTATCATAAGTTAACATCTTAGGTTGCCTTACTAATTGTCATGCATCACACATAGTAGTAGTACAACATTTAATATGACACTGTATCATGATATGATACCACATCCTCTCTTGTGTGCCACATCATCTAGAAAGTCTAGTTGGCATGCATGATACCACTTATGATAATACCATTACAACCATCCTAAACCAGAAAGGAGGGAGTATGAGACTAGCCACAATGTAGAGTAGTACACTAGTAACATACACATATCCCTATACTATATATGTTACTACCTTCATAGTGGGTAGTAACATAAGTGTAGTGTCATGCAAAGCTTCATTTCTTAGGTTAAAGACTCACATTGCATTGGGACATGTGATGCTACAGTAACTAGCTAAGTTACTGAAACTACTCTCTCCTCATTAACTTATTGCCACATAAGCAAGTTTGCTGAGTTGGAGTCGGTGTTACTGCTGAAGTTACTCCCACTGTGGCTAGTCTGATACTAGCTAGTCGTCTATGATATACTAGCTACCTCACTAAGAGCATGGATAATAATATAGCCAAGGGTCGGCTATAAGAAGTTGCCATGTCATATACAGACAACCTCTTAGCGGGCATGTACAATAATAAGTTTTATATACGTACTAGTTTATCAATAGTTGGCCCACCTTACATCCTTACAAAGTGTCTTGGATCTCATGTTGCAGCTGGCTCTACTAACCAAGAGCCCGCTTATCTTCTCTTTCCTCCAACTAATAAGCACATATATATTATTCTATTCATTATAGCCAGACTACCCATAGTGGGAGTAACATAGGTAGTAACATCGCACATATCTAGATAAAATAGATGATGTGGCAAGCAATAAATGAAGAAATGGAGGAAAGTGGATATGTGTGATGTTACTACCTATGTTACTCCCCTTTGTGGGTATAGTCTTACTATAGTATGAGACTACCCATAATGGGAGTAACATAGGTAGTAACATCACACATATCTAGATAAATTAAGTAGATGATGTGGCAAGCAATAAATGAAGAAAGAGAGGAAAGTAGTAACATAGCTAGTTACTAGTAGTATGAGTAACATCACATGTACATATCAAGGCAAGATGTGTCTATATCCTAATAAATGAAGTGTTGCATGTTACCACACATATATGTTACTCCCCGCTATAGAGGTAGTAACATAGACTAGTAACACATGGGCATGTTACTAGTCTATTTACTACCCATTGTGGCTAGTCTGAGTAACATCACACATCTCAAGGCAAGATGAGTCTATAGCCTAATAAATGAATTGTTGGATGTTACTACACATATGTTACTCCCCACTATAGAGGTAGTAACATAGACTAGTAACATTCTATGTTACTACCCATTGTCGTTAGTCTTATGTCCCTCTATTGTGTACTTACTTGCTCTAATGTGTAGTATCATAGAGTAGATAGTATCATATGTAGTACTTTATTTATATTGTCATGCATGACACATAGTAGCATAACATTTATTATGATACAGTTTCATGATATGATACTTAACCCTCTCTTTCTTTTTTTAATTAATTCTGTGACAGCTCATCAAAATTGCTAGTTGGCATGGATGATACTAGCTATGATACCCCCTTACTATCAACCTAGCAAAGGTGTACAGATCATTTATGCGTCGCTTTGTGAGTTTTTATCCGTTTGTTCGAGAAGCGGGGAGAAGTCTCAAACATTTCGTCATGAGGTGCGGTTACCGGCGTAAGGGCCTAGTTGGTATTTTAATTACAGAAAATTCAGATGGTGTTCGGACATCATCAAAATCAATGTGTGCCTGTGGCGTGCTCTCACGACCCCGTGGAAAAAAATTGGTATAGTTTGGCACAAGTTTTGATGACCGCTCCTTCCAAACCGGAGCATCTCACATGAAGGATCATGGTTTTCCAAAAGGAGACGTGTCAATTCAAACTTCTGTGGTCGGTGACTTCATCGTTTGGCCTCATAAAAATTTCCACAGTACGCAATCACCATTATACCACGGGTTTGATATTCTGGCGCACTTCAGGTATAGTTAGCTATATTTAAGACATGTTTTGAGATTAACGTGCATTTTGTGCATAAAAATAAAATTACAACCGGAACTGCATGTGCTGTCAAAAGGGATGAGGATCGCCGTTCAATCTAGGAACATCCAACGATGCAGACATATGATATGTGGGGTTTGAGTTCTGGCCAATTAGAAAGCATGACTCAGATCATGGGCGGGGTGGCGGGGTTTGGTCGGCACACGGCTTTCATCAATGAACCGTGTGCTATTCGCAAACCAGATTGCATATTTTTGTTCTCACATACTGTAGTGAGATCGATTGAGTGTGCTACCTCTATGATATAATAATAATAATGATAATAATAATAATAATAATAATAATAATAATAATAATAATAATAATAATAATAATAATAATAATAATAAACAGTTCATATTCATTGCACGAAATGACAGGATATCAAGGTCAACATATTAACGGTTCTTACATCAATGTAAAACCGGGCATAACTCACAAATTCAAGACACGCGATAGTTCTAAATTGAACGAATTAAGTTGCAGGGTAGGCATAAAGACTAGTCTTACGGCTTAATTCCCATGTACATGGGGGAACTGGGATCATTAAGTTGACCCCGAATGAACTTGGGTTTTTTTAATGATTTTACGCTTCTCTGTTGCACTGGTGCGTGATCCCTTGGCTGGCAACTCATCAAATTCATCGTACTCGTCCTGATCGGCAACATCGTCGACACCAAGTACCCTTCTCTTCCCATGCATCGCTAAATGGCCGTTCTTATGCAAGGGGTCTTCCAGAAGAAAATCTGGGTAACATCGCTGGCAAGAATGAATGGGTCCGCGTGATATGCCATCGTTGTCCTGTTAACACAGGTCTTCCTGTAGTCATCATTCCTTACCAGACCAAGAGGGATCCATGCGCATCTGAATAATGCCACCTTAACTTTTACATAGTCAAGCTCCCAAATCTCTTTGATGGTTCCATACTATACCCTTTTATCAGCTTCATTTACAGTCATGCATTCTATTCGAACAGAGCTGTTCTGATACGAGGTATTCTTATCACATTCATTAGTGTAGAACGTGTATCCATTTATGTCATATGCTTGGTACGTTAACACCGTAGGTGATGGATTTTGTGCCAACCACGTAGCAATGTCATCGATGGATCCTTGTGCCAAACGATTCTTCGGCCATTCGGCATACTTCTTAGTGTACTCCTTCATCTCCGCTTCTGATGAAGGCACCATTGGTAAGAAGCTTTGGCGTATCTCCGCCAAGTGTTCTTCGGCATAAGCGATGAGAACTGGGCTGTTAAGCAGTACCGTCAAATGGGCTTTCTCTGCCAATTCTCCGGGTGCGGCCATTTGCGTGCCAGCAAGGACCGACTTACCTTTCACCTTCCCTCGTGGCAAGAGAGGGGCAAACCTATAGGTTTTTGTTTCATGTATTCGGTGCAAAACTCAACCACCTCCTCCGCGGTATAACCTTGTAGGATGCTTGCCTCTGGATGGTTTCAGTTCTGACAAAAGCGCTTCAGTATTCCCATGAACCGCTCGAAGGGATACATGTTGCGAAGAAACACAGGACCACAATACTTTATCTCGTCGACAAGGTGCACAATGAGATGGACCATGACTTTAAAGAATTACGATGGGAAAATATCTCTAGGTTGGACAATATTCTTGCAATATCATCTTGCATATTATCCAACTCTTCAGGATCTACAACTTTCTGCCATAGTTTGTTGAAGAAATCACAGAGGTCAATGAGTGTGTTTCTTATATCTTTGTCCATCAGATTCCTGATGGCCACCGGGAGGATTTGTGTCAACATTACGTGGCAATCATGTGACTTCATGTGTCCCAACTTCATTTTACCTGAGCTCACATCCATGAGACTTCTGATGTTTGCGCAGTAGGAAGAGGGTGTCTTAACTGACAACAAATAGGTGAAGAACTGTGTTGCTTCTTTTGTACTGAAATTGTAACTCTGGCGAGCTTTGATGAATTTGTCATCATCTTCTGCTTCACTCTTGCGTTGTGATTGATCAGCAAGCATATCGAGCTATGAACCGTCACCATCCTTTCTTTTACCTTTAATCTTGAGCAGAGTACCAAGGATGCTTTCACATACGTTCTTCTCTACGTGCATGACATCAATGCAGTGACGTACACGTAGAATCTCCCAGTAAGGTAATTTCCAGAACACCAATTTCTTCTTAAACACTTGATCCTTGGGTGTTAGTTTCACCATCAAAGGGTGGTTCTTGCCAAGCACAACACTAAATTTTTTAGCCATGTTGTGGACCACCTCCCCGTCATAGGGTCTTGGGGCCACACCTGCCTCTGCCATACCATCAAATTCAGCTTTCATCTTTCGGTATGGGTGATTCATCCGCAAGAACCTACGATGACGCAAATACACTGTTTTGCGCGAGTTGGGAAGTCTTCTGCTAGCTGTCCTATCCGTGCATGTGACACACCCTACATCTCCCTTTGTTTTCTACCCCAATGTGTTGCCTAATGCCGGCATATTTTGAATGGTGTGCACCAGCATCGCATGTAGATCGAAAATATCCTTTCTGTAAGCATCATAACATTTTATAGTAGGCGCATCTATCCACACTGTCAGCAGTTCTTCTACCAGTAGCTGCAAGTAAATGTCGATGTCATTTCCAGGTTGCTTCGGGCCTTGGATAATCATTGACATTATAATGTATTTTTTCTTCATACACCACCAAGGAGCTAGGTTATATATGCACGTAAGCACCGCCATGTGTTGTGATTGGTGCTCATAAGCGTAAAAAGGATTCATCCCACAAGACACTCCACGAGCCTTATACTTCTAGGATCCTTGGCAAGTTTTTCAAACTTGTTGTCAATTAATTCCCACTGAGCCCCATCTTTCGGGTGCCTCATAAACCTATCCGCAATTCGCTCATCATGATGTCACCGCAACCTCTTTGCCTCTCTAGGGTTTGCAAACAAACGCCTCAACCTTGGAATTAAAGGCAAGTACCAAACAACCTTGAACGGGATTCCTGTCTTGATCTCGTCGTCCAATTTGTGCTTGTCCTTTGCTCTCCCCCGCTTGTATCGTGCATGCTTGCACGTGGGCATGCACGAAAATCTTTGTACTCACCACGGTACAGTATACAATCATTCACACAAGCGTGTATCTTCTGTACTTCAAGTTCCAATGGGCAAACAATTTTCTTCGCTTCATTCGTGCTTCTGGGGAGCACATTATCTTCCGGAAGAATATCTTTGAAAATACCTGAGATCTCTGTGAAGCCCTTGTTTGATAGACCGTTTGCTGCTTTAAATCTGAGAAGCACTAGGGTGGCACTCAACCTGGAATATTTCTTTTTACAACCTGGATACAATTCTTTCTTGGAGCCCGCATCAATAGTTGGCAGATCCTTGTACCCAATCATATCCTTTTCTTGGCCCTCGAAATTTGCAATCATAGCAGCAAAATCTGGCATATCAAGATCGTCGTCATCTGCGTGGATGTCTTGGTTTTCCAGTGGGTGTTTCGGCTTTCCGGTATTCCATTGGTAGCTTGACGCCTCTGCCTAGATGTTAGATTCAACATCCATGTGACACTGATCGGGGTTTGGTATCTCACTGCCCTAGGTATCTTCATCCATGACCTCCTCTTCACCGTGTCTGGTCCAACGTGTATATCCATCCATGAATCCCCTAGAGACTAAGTGCATGTGGACATCTGCAACTTCATGTGACTCTGTATTGGCACAATCAGTACATGGATACAGGATGTAATCCGCATCACCAATTCTCCTCTTTGTACTTTCAGCCAAATTCATGAACTCTGTCACGCCATTGATAAAATCTGCGGTTTTCCGATTCTTCATCCATCGAGATCGTTCCATCTACATCAAACGAATGGTAATTAAAAACAAAACGACAACATTAATACACGGATTAGCTGCTGCCCAGAGATGCATGCATAAATCACAAGGTTTTATTTTAATAATTACTGAGGGCGCTCCATGTTGTTATCCAGATGTGCAATGACAAAAATTAATGGCCGGTCAATTTACACGCAGAGTACTAGTACAACACTACACTTAGGAATTGAATACCATAATTAAGCCACTCACGAAAAGAATACCGTAATTAATTAGCCGTGCGGCGACCTCCACCCAGCAGACAGATAAGCGCGATGCGGCAGCACGCCGAGACAGCAGAGTCGAGGAGCAAAGCTTAGTGTGGCTGCCGCCTGAAGTTCAACCTCCACTATCCCGCCATCGACCATGATGGATGTGCTCGAATCACGCCGCTGCCAACCTTGATGGTTGACCTCCTCCTATCTCCTGCCGCAGACTGAGGATTGACCTCCTATGATGCCGCCACCGCCCACCATCGAGGATTGACCTCTTCTCCGGTAGCCGCTGCCTAGGCCGCCGCCGCCATCTCTATATGGAGAGCGGCTGTTTTTTTACGGATATCCGTGGAGCGGCTATTTACACGGTATCTCACCGTAACTCAATTATATGGACAGGGTAGTACATCACATACGGTTATGTAACGGCAACCGTGTCTAACCTACGTTGTCTTCTCACACGGTTTGGTGCGGAAATCGTGTGTGACGTTGTAATACCCAACACAAACGACATGTACAAACAGTGTGCCGTATACAACATATATATAGTGCCATTAGTAGTTCCCGGCCGTTAGCTTATCTCCACAGTTTCCCCATTTCCCCCAAATCCCTACATAGCCTCCAAATTCCCTCGCGTGGCGCTGACATTGGTAGAATGCAGATGAGTGGTGCTGATGGTTTCGGTGCAGCTTCTCCTGCTCGTATCGCTGCCGAGCACTTGCCTAAGGTCATCAGAAGGCAGGTGTACTACGGATCCGAATCATCATGTCAGGTTCCAATCTATCCCGGTCTTTTTTAGCATGTCCAAAGTATAGATCCTTGCTGAATCCATCCTGAATGACCCCCCCCCCCCAGGAAAGCGATCTGCCGCCGGATCCGGAGCTTGACTTCAGACTCCCACAACACGAGTTCGACTCCGAGTTTTGCGCCACCGAGAAGTACCAAAAGCTGAGTTGTGTGCACGGGCACACTCCCACTCGACGTGTATGCACGGAGGGATTCGACATTAGCAGGCGGTTTCTCAGTTGCCCCTTAGAGGTTAGTGCTAATTAAGTTCATCATTTTACTTCAGTTAATGCCACCGCTCATCCAGAATACTATTTAACATTGGCAGGGATATGAGGCTTGTGCCTTTGTTATCTGGCTGGATGAAGAATGGCATGGCAGGGCTCGGAGTGTTATCACCAAGCTCGCAGAAGATAAGGTAAAGCTGGAGAAGAAACTGGCTGATCTGGAATGTACAATCAGTACGATGAAGCAAGAAAGAATCAATCATAGGCAACAGATGAAAGCAAGAGACAAGAAGGAACTAGCATGTGTAGTTGTGGTTGTCGCATTAGCCATGTTCTATGCGCTCTTTGCAATGATGATTAGGGGTTTTGTTTGACAGTATTGCTAAAGCACATCTAGATGTGCTCTAAGTAATGCACATCTAGGTCCTATGCCATTGATGTTACGCGAAGATTCGTGTAGATATTTTTCTTTGTCTTTTTTCTTTTCCGTTATAGTTTGATTATTGCTGGCTTTATCAATAAGAAGAGCTCAATGTATTGCTTGCCAACTGTCCTACTCCGTTCAGACTGCAGATGCGGTTGCATAATCCCAAAACTCGTTCCTTGTTTTTGTCCTGAAAAAGGAAACCAGCCAAATAGCCAATAGGAGTCCTGTGCAACCCCGGGAATTTGGAGCGACTGGGTACAAATAATTGCGGTTGATTATATCAGTGGTTAGATAATACGTCAACCCCCGCTTCAATCCCCGCTTCAATTGGCAGTTCCTCTTCTCTGCATACCCCGCTTAAGTGTCCACCATCTTCATCGTCCCCGGCAGGCCGCGCTACACACTGGCACACACTATGCAGCCATGTCGAGCGATAGCAAGGACGATAGTTCGGCCAGCAGTCTGGCGCCCGATGATAGGTCAACATCGGAATCATCCCGCTCGTCTTCCATGAGTCCAGCGTGGAGCCCATACCTCGCAGTTCATGGAAGGGACGCCGCCTCCGGAGTCGTCAGACGACAACCAGATGGACGAGGAGCCGTCGGAGGACGAAGAATAGGATGACGATGATGAGGAGGAATGGTCGAACGAGGAGGAGGACGATGACAGCAACGACGATGACAACAGCGGCGGCGATGAAAAGTCAATGGTCAACGGCAAGAAGCGTCCTCGCCAAGACGATGTCGCGGGGCCATCCAACAAGAACAAGAAGAAGAAGAAGGACTAAATTAAGAAGACTGTATATATCTCTGTTTATCCTGTCAATCTCATCGCACACGGTTAGTAATATGTATTCGACAGAGATCTTCTACATTATCGCCAACAGGTTGGTTTGTTGAACTGTGTGCCCTGACGAGCACACAATTCACAAAAAAATACCGTATGGGCTGTCTATAATGATTGGACACAATTCTGATTACCGACATGTTTGCCGGCTATCACACACATCTTGTTACGCCGAATCGTTTGTGTTAACCTCACTCATCGCAAACGGTTCATCGGAGTGAACTGTATGCCGTATATCGCGCACACCTTGATTTGGCTGCCCATTTCTGTTGTTCTGTCTCATCGCAAACAGTTCGCACAGATCAATCGTATGCCCCTCATCGCACACGCAACTATAATCTGAACCATGTTTGATGTATCATTCATCGCAAACGTTTTGCATCATTTCTGACGGTTTTCATACAGCACCGTTTGCGATTATTGCATCGAACATAGTTTCTTGAAGGGTCTCTGATCGTAGTGTCGCATTAGCAGCATCCTGCAGTAGTGAGGTCTCATGGAAGGAATGGGAACGAATTCAATCGTCATGATGTCTTGGCTCGGCCTCAAACATTGCGAATCTCGGTTTTGAAATCTCCGTAAATCCAAAACTCACAAAAAAATCATGAAGCTTGGCATGGTGTCGCGACATGGCACATATATGTTGTGGTAAAAAAATTCCGATTTGGGCCAAGCTATATTACAAGCCTCTTACAAACCGGAGCTTCTCACAAACCGGAGTTTCTCACAACCCTCGTGGTTCCGGTAGGAAAACGTGCCCCTCTTGTGGGCGAAACGATAATTGTTGCATCTTCTCGCCTTGTATTTTGTTTTCTACATGCAACATAGAATAACAAGAGTGTCGTGTTGAAATTTGAAACTATTCAGGGTTCGTTTGGCCATTTTATATATTAATTGAGTTTTCTAGGCATTTAATGTCCATAATTCAAATTTGAACTTAAAGCACATGTTCCAGTGAAGCAAAATGGGTGGAAAAGTGTACATGTGTCATTGGGTGCATGTATAGGTCTCATTGAAGGAATGGGAATGAAGTACAAACATCTCGTCATCCTGAAACATTGAGAATCTCTGTTTTTAAATCCCAGTAAATCCAAAACTCACCCAAAAATCATGAAACTTGGCATGGTTTCATGACATGGCACATATATGTTGTGGTAAAAAAATCGTCCAGTTTGAGACAAGGCGCACACATTAATAACCAACGAATTCCTTTTGAGAAAAATAGTTGACACGTGAATATCGCAAACGGTTGTATTATATGAACCGTGTGTGTTCCGCTAAGCATTTAAGTGTGGCCATGTGTCCCTCGTTCATTGGTCATCTTTGTATTTTGTGCAAAAATTTAACCATACTCGGTGGCGTGCGTGCAGCTGTTTGATTAGACGGGAAGAGCGTGAGAAGTTCACTGTGCAGGCTCGACGAGACGCGTGCGAACAGTCCGTTGCGCAGGCTAGACGGGACGCGCGCGACCTGTCCATGGCGTTGTCGGATTTCGGGTTCCGGCAGACCCTTAAGGTTCGAACTCTGGGGTGCGCGCGGAGATCCAACCCTCCACCGTCTCGTACCTCGCCGAATCGCAGGGACCTAAACTACTAGAAAGAACAACACAAGAGACACGAGATTTATACTAGTTCGGGCCACCGTTGTGGTGTAATACCCTACTCTAGTTTGTGGTGTGGTCGATTGCCTCTTGGGCTGATGAGGAACAGTACAGGGAAGAACAGCCTCGCGAGGGCCTGTTCTTGGTGGGTGTGATGAACTGCTAGGTGGTGTCCCATCGCTCTAGCTTGAGGATTGGGTCTCTATCTCTCTCTATGGATTCCAAATGCCCACCTTCTGATCGTCCTCCCTCTGAGTGTGGCTAGCTCTACTTATATAGACGAAGGCCCTGGGCCTCTTCCCAAATATTGAGCGGGAAGGGCACCAACAATTGGCCATTTTGAAGGGGAACAGCGGGTACACTTATCCTGACTAAAGTTGGTCCTCGCCGCCAAAGGCTCGGTGATGACGCATGCCCGATCTCCATGATGACTCCTTCCAGCCGTTGGGGCTGGTCTTGGTCTTGTTGCACGAAACGGATGCCTTTGCTTGATACTCTTGCTGCGCTTGCTCCCTTTGCACCAAAGAGGAAAGGAGGACGCCATGGGCCGGGCGCCTCGATCGGGCGCCCTTGGTCATCATGGCTTGCGTCATGGGCACCTCGCGAGGTACCCCCGCCTTGAACTCTCCGCCTCCGCATGAGCCAGCCTGACGAGGCCGTGCCTGAGGAAGCTCCTGGTCGTTCGCCCCGCGAGGCTTGGCCCCTCGCGAGGGTCTTGAGCTTGTGTTGATGAAGATGGGCTATCCTGGGCCTCCTTTGAGCCACGCCGCAGGCCGCAGGCAGGCAAGTCTGGGGACCCCCGTTCCCAGAACGCCGACAGTAGCCCCTGGGCCCATGGCGCGCCCGAACTTGGCCGATCAGGGAAGCGAAAGGGCAAGTGCGAAGACCCCCGTTCCCAGAACGCCGACAGTAGCCCCTGGGCCCATGGCGCGCCCGAACAGCGATCGAGGGGAAGCGAAAGGGCAAGTCTGCGAAGCGTCATGGGTCAGTAACAGCCTGCGGCCTTTAGGCGGCAACGTGGCGGTTTATTGGGCGATGTGCGCCTTTGCTCCCCCACGATGCCTCGGTAACCTCCCGGATTGGACAAGTCCTGCATGCGTAGTTGGTCATGATTACCGGTGATCCGGAGGCCGGCCGGTTGGCCTTCGCCAAGAATAAGTGCACGAACGGCGCGCCCTTCCAGCCTATCCTTTCTTGTCTCTCCTTCTTCTCCATGGCTCCACCAAGGAAGTTCTCGGCATCAGAGAAGGGGAAGGGCCGCCAGGTCGAATCTTCCTCTCCTCCGCCTAAGCGTGGTAGAGGTCGCCCTCGCAAGCACCCCGTGGCCTCCACGGCGGTCCCCCGCGGTCGTGGGGGAGGCTCTCAGCGTGGCGACGAGCGGCTGGCCATGGTCGGAGGGCGTGCCCCGGCCGCTGGCCCCCGAGGCCGCACCTCCATGCTCTTTGAAGCGCTCTTTGGAGTTCATGGTGAGGGCGGAGGAGCCGTCCGGCGTCCGGCTTCAGCTCTCGTGCTTCCTCCTGGGTGAGCTCCCAGATGGCGCCCTGAGTGGCCTCTGGCTCCAGGCAGATGGCTGCTGCAGCCGGGCTTCATGGGCTTCTCTGGAGATCTGTCTTGCGAGGAACTCCTGTTCGCCCGCGGTGGCAGGCGTTCGCTGCTGCCAGCGTGGTCTGCGCCGTCGGTGCTCCCGCACTTCAAGTATGATGGCGACGCCACCCTCTACGTGAGGGTGTTCGGGAAGACGGTCGCCGCATGGGGTGCTGCCTGAAGACGACGATCATGCCGAGGACTTCGCCCCGCGCTGGGCGGAGAGGGCAGCTGCAGCAGCGGCTGGCGATGCCCGCGACTCCTCACGCTTCACCAGCTCTTCTTCGGGTGGCGATTCTTCCAGCAGCGGCCGCGGCCAGCCCCCGCGCCGCCGCGCCTGCTTGGGGGGTGGCAGCGGGTCCGCTCGCCGCCACGCCCCGGTGAAGCGCGAGATGGAGTCCGACTGAGCTCCGGAGGCGGCTCGGGCCTTCCAGGAGAACCGGCACGGGGCGTGCTTCACCTGCTTCTTTCCTTTTCCTTCCTTTTCTCCTGCGTAAAAAGGGAACAATGTGTGGCCCCGTGGGGGCGTGTTTAGGGCAACGCCGTTAATTATTTTACTGCTTTTGTTATCCTCGACATCGTTCCCTTCGTCGTGCGCCCATTCGCAAGTGAACCACGGCCGTGGCAGCGGGCGACCGACCACCGCCCCTGTTCGCGTTGTCTTGCCCGTGAGGCATGGTCGGGAGGGTGCTCCAGCTGCGGACCAGGCCGTGAAAACTTGAGCGATAGGGGCAGGAGCGCTGTGGGCTCCGAGGCTTCCGCCTCACGAGTCCCCGCGCAAGAGAAATCGAGGCAGGAGGGCGAAAAAATCGAAGAACCACGGACCAAAAAAGGGGCGATAGTTTCGATAAACACTCCAAATGAGAATAACCAGTCAACTGCAGAAAGCAAATGAAAAAGCCGCGTCCGGCACCTAGTCTAGTCTTCGACGTATCTCACCAGCGTGGAGCTAAGTGCTGCCACTGGGCGTGGGAGGGAGCCCCAGGGCCTGAGGCCGGCACTCCTGAGACTCCGGGGCGTGTACAGCCCCAACTCATTATTACGTGAGAGTGTCACGGGCGGCTAGCTTCACAGGCGTTCGCCTTCTTCACAGGCTCCGGGCCTTTCTTCTGGGAAGCAAGCTTCACGGGCGTTTGCCCTCTTCACAGGCTCCGGGCCTTTCCAGAACGCGACAGCTTCACAGGCGTTCGCCTTCTTCACAAGCTCTGGGCCTTTTCCCAGGAGGTGAGCTTCACAGGCATTTGCCTTCTTCACAAGCTCCGGGCCTTCTCCAAAAAGATGAACTTCACAGGCATTCGCCTTCTTCCATGTGCTCGGGGCCTTTTCCAAAAGATGAACTTCCACCGGCATTCGCCTTCTTCACAGGCTCAGGGCCTTTTCCAAAAAGATGAACTTCACAGGCATTCGCCTTCTTCACAGGCTCAGGGCCTTTTCCAAAAAGATGAACTTCACAGGCATTCGCCTTCTTCACAGGCTCGGGGCCTTTTAGGGGTAAAACCTCCGGAGGTGCTGGATGTTCCACGCGTTCTGTATAGGTACTCCCTCTTGAGTCTCCAAGCGCACGGAGCCTGGCCTGGAAACATGAACAACCTTGAATGGGCCCTCCCACATGGGAGAGAGCTTATGCAGTCCCTCCACAGAGGACCTGTCGAGCACGAGGTCCACTACATCGAGAGTTCTGGGGCGGATGTTGCGGCAGTGGTATCGCCGGAGCGCCTGCTGGTACCTCGCCGCTCGCAGCGTAGCTTCTCGACGGTGCTCCTCCCCCAGCACAAGGGCCGTCCCCGCATGGCGTCCTGCAGCGTTTCATCGAACGCCCGGGACCAGCGGATCGACACTTGACCTCGTGAGGGAGGACCGCTTCGGCTCCGTAGACTAGGAAGAAGGGGGTCTCTCCAGTTGGCTTGGTTGCGGTTGTGCGGATGGACCACAACACAGACGGAAGCTCGTCGTACCAGCCTCTGTTGCAGGCTTCCAGTTTCTTCTTGAATGTCCTAGTCTTGAGGCCTCTCAGGACCTCTGCATTGGCCAGCTCAGCATGTCCATTGCTGCGGGGGTGCGCCACCGAAGCGTAGCATATCTGCGTCCCAAGGTTAGCGCAGTACGTTTTAAAAAGGTTACTGGTGAACTGCGAACCGTTGTCGGTGATGATGCGGTTTGGCACTCCGAACCGGCTCACGATGCCCTTGATGAACTTGACCGCAGAACCAGCGGGGATGGCGCGGACGGCCTCGACCTCAGCCCACTTGGTGAACTTGTCCACGGAGACGTAGAGGTAGTGATAGCCCCCTGGCGCCCGAGGAAAGGGGCCCAAAATGTCCAGTCCCCAGACCGCGAATGGCCAAGTGAGGAGGATGGTTTGCAAGCCTCCTGCGGGCTGGTGGATCTGCTTGGCATGGAATTCGCAAGCCTCGCAAACCTTCACGAGTTCGATAGCGTCATTGAGCACCGTGGGCCAATAGAAACCGCTGTGGAACGCCTTGCCAACAAGGGTCCATGACGATGAATGGTGCCCACAATCTCCGCCATGTATATCTGCCAGCAATTCCTTCCCCTGTTCCCTTGTGATGCGGCCGAGGATCTCGTTGTTGATGTCGTTTCCGGTAGAGCTCTCCATCCATGATGCTGTATGCCGTCGCTTGCTGCGCCACACGCTCTGCCTCCTCCTCCGTCTCCGGCAAAGTCCCACGCGTTAAGTAACTCTTGAGCTCCGTGATCCAGCACTCCTATTGAGGTTCCATTGTCAGGAGCAGGCGTGCTCCTGAGGCCGGGCCACAGGCTGGGGCTCCCGAGGTTGGTGGCTGAGGGAGCTCCTCCCGAGGCTGTGTTGTGCTTGATAACGGCGGCAGGGCTGAGGGCTTGAAGAGTCATTCCTCAAAGACGCCCGGCTCCTGGGGTAACCTCCTGGAGGCTCGTTTGGTGATGTCGTCGGCCTCTTGATTGCTGCCGCGGGGCACGTGCTGTAGCTCCAACCCCCAGAACTGTTTCTCCATCCTGCGGACCTCCGCAAGGTAGGCCTCCATGTGTTCATCCCTTGGCTCGTACACCTTGTTGGAGAAATTGACGAGGAGCTGCGAATCGCCCTTGATGGTAAGGCGCTTCACCCCCAGGGCAGCGGCAGTCTTGGCACCCGCCATCAGCCCCTCGTATTCTGCTATATTGTTGGAGACCTCCTCGCCATGCTTTGGAAACAGAGCTGCACGGCATAGTAGAGCTTGTCTGGCGGGAGATATGAGCACCTTCAGCCCAGTATACTGTCTTGAGAACGCTCCGTCAAGTACATGACCCAACCTTCTGGCGCTTGGCTCCACAGGGAGAGGGACCGATCTCGCTGGCCCCGAGGCCGGTGCTTCATCCCATTCGGCCACGAAATCTGCCAAGCCCCCCTTGATGACTCTGGTCGTCTTGAACTCGAGCTAGAATGCTTGCAGCTCAATGTTCCACTCGGCGACCCTTTCGGCCGAAGTTGGGGCTCCTGAGCACCCTCTCCGTGGGGTATGCCGAGACAACCTTGATTGGATGACCACAGAAGTAGTGCCGCAGCTTTGCGAATCCACCAACAGTCACGAGGAGGAGCTTCATGCGGCATGGGGTACCGTGCCCTCGCATCCCGTAACACGGTCTTGACAAAAGTACACCGGGTGCTCGACGAGGTTAGGGGCGTCGGTGCTGGTGGCGTCTTCCGGAAGCTGTGGTGCCTCCCGAGGCGTCGGCGCCTCCGGAAGCTGGGTGCTCGGATGGGAGGCCTCCCCCGCCCTTGGTGCGCTCTGCTGTGACAGCTGACCTTCTTCCATTGCGGTGCTGGCTTCTGCTAGTTCCTTCTGATTCAGTCTTGCCTTAGCTCAGGTGGCCGCCGTGGTCTTGGCCTGACGCTCCTCCCTAACAGCCACTAGAGCAGCGCTAGCGGAGTAGGGAGTGGCAGCGAGGTAGAGTACCAAGGGCTCCTGAGGGCGCGGGGCCACCATTACTGGAGGGCTGGTCAGGTACCTCTTGAGGTCTTGAAATGCTTTGTCGACCTCTTCAGTCCACTTGAAGGGCCCCTTTTTCTTCATCAGCTGGAAGAAAGGCAGCGCCCGCTCCCCCAATCGGAAGATGAAACGGCCCAGCACCGTTACGCGCCCCGTGAGCTTCTGCATTTCCCTGAGGGTCTTTGGTGGGCTCATGTCTTCCACTGCCTTGACCTTTTCTGGGTTAGCCTCAATGCCTCGATGGGACACGAGGAAACCCAGGAGCTTACTGAGGAACTCCAAACACACAGTTCTCGGGTTGAGTCGCGAGCTCACTGCGTTGAGGCTCATGAAAGGTTTCTTCCAGGTCTTGTATCAAGGTCTTGGCCTCGCGAGACTTCACCATGATGTCGTCGATGTATGCCTCCACATTCTTCCCGAGCTGTGGGCCCAAGGTGATGTGCATGAGCCGCTGGAAGGTTGCCCCCGCGTTGCGCAACCCGAATGGCATGCATGCATAGCAGTACACTCCACACGGGGTTAGGAAGGCCGTCTTTTCCACGTCTTCCACCGCCATCTTGATTTGGTGATACCCGGAAAAGGCGTCCAAGAAGCATAACAGGTCACACTCGGCGGTGGAATCGACGATTTGGTCGATGCTTGAGGGAGCGGAAACGGATCCTGCGGGCATGCTTTGTTGAGGTTGGTGAAATCGACACATGCGCTCCTTTCCTCCCTTCTTTGGCACCACCACGGGTTGGCCAGCCAATCTGAGTATCGGACCTCGCGAATAACCCCATGACTTCTAGCTTGCGGGTCTCTTGGACGATGAAGGCCTGCTTTTCAGTGGACTGCCTTCTCGCTTTCTGTTTCACTGGACGCATGTTGGGGCACACGTTAAGGTGGTGCTCGATTACGCCCCATGGGATCCCCGCCAGCTGATCGGGCTCCCAGGCGAACACCTTCTTGTTCGCACGCAGGAACTTGACAAGGGCCTCCTCCTGTTCCGGATCGAGGTTGGCGCCTATGGTGAAGGTGGCGTTTGTGGACCTGTCCTCATCGACAGGTATCTGCTTGGTCTCCGCCTTGTCTTGAGTTAACAACTGCTTCTTCTTGGTCGGCGCAGCCCCCTTGGGCTTGGGGCTTCCGCATCGGCCAGGCTCTTGCGCTGACGCCGTCTTGAGGGTGAGCCTAAGCGCTCGCAGCGCACCTTCAGTATCCCCGGGCATAGTGAGGACACCGCTGCTCCCAGGCATCTTCATGAGGTTGTACCCCGGGCAGGTTGCGGCCATGAATTTGGCCAGTGCTGGATAGCCAAGGATGGCATTGTAGGGGAGGCCGATGGGGGCGATGTCGAAGTCAACCAGTTCCGTGCGGAAGTTATCGTAGGTGCCGAAGGTCACCGGAAGCCGGATTTGCCCCAAGGAGCTGGATGACCCCCCCTACGCCCGAAAAAGGCCGGCTGGGCTGCAGCCGCTCCCTGGGTATGCAGAGGAGGTTGAAGGCCTCGACTGAGAGTACGTTGAGGCCGGCGCCGCCGTCGATGAGGGTCCTGGTGATGGCCACCTGGCAGATGGTGGCTGTGCAGAGCATGGGGAGCGCACCCGAGCCGGCCGAGTTGGTGGGGTGGTCTTGAGAGTCGAAGGTCAGCCCGGCCGGCGACTCCGTCCGGCTTGAGGGAGCCCCCTGCCGCGTGGAGGTGGCGCCGACCCGGCGGACGAATGTCTTGACATGGCGGCTGGAAGGCGGTGCCTGCGAGCCGCCCAGGAGGGCCGCGACGAGCGGAGGAACCGGCGCGACGGGGCGGGTGTCGAGGAAGCCGCGCGACCCCTCCCCTGAAGTCGCCGAGGAGCGCAGGGACTATGCTTGCTGCCCGTCCCCCGTCGGGCCGGTGGCGGTGCTGACGGCGGGTGGCGGGGAACGACGAGGGCGCTCGCCGACGGGGGCCGTCTGGGCGACATGGGAGGTGAGGGCGGCTCGGCGCTCGGCGCGGGCCCGACGAGCGTCAGACATGGTCGCGATGGTTGGGGAAGAACGAGGCGACGAAAGGCAGATTCCGGCGCACCCCTACCTGGCGCACCACATGTCGGATTTCGGGTTCTGGCAGACCCTTAAGGTTCGAACTCTGGGGTGCGTGCGGAGATCCAACCCTCCACCGTCTTGTACCTCGCTGAATCGCAGGGACCTAAACTACTGGAAAGAACAACACAAGAGACACGAGATTTATACTAGTTCGGGCCACCGTTGTGGTGTAATACCCTACTCTAGTTTGTGGTATGGTGGATTGCCTCTTGGGCTGATGAGGAACAGTACAGGGATGAACAGCCTCACGAGGGCCTGTTCTTGGTGGGTGTGATGAACTGCTAGGTGGTGTCCCGTCGCTCTAGCTTGAGGATTGGGTATGTATCTCTCTCTCTGGATTCCAAATGCCCACCTTCTGATCGTCCTCCCTCTGAGTGTGGCTAACTCTACTTATATAGACGAAGGCCCTAGGCCTCTTCCCAAATATTGAGCGGGAAGGGCGCCAACAATTGGCCATTTTGAAGGGGAACAGCAGGTACACTTATCCTGACTAAAGTTGGTCCTCGCCTGCCAAAGGCTCGGTGATGACGCCTGCACTGGGCTCCACGATGACTCCTTCCAGCCGTTGGGGCTGGTCTTGGTCTTGTTGCACCAAAACGGATGCCTTTGCTTGATGCTCTTGCTGCGCTTGCTCCTTTGCACCAAAGAGGAAAGGAGGACGTCAGGCGGGTTGGGGCCCCACCGCGCCCTTGGTCATCATGGCTTGCGTCATGGGCACCTCGCGAGGTACCCTGCCTTGAACTCTCCGCCTCCGCATGAGCCAGCCTGACGAGGCCGTGCCTGAGGAAGCTCCTGGTCATTCGCCCCGCGAGGCTTGGCCCCTCGCGAGGGTCTTGAGCTTGTGTTGATGAAGATGGGCTGTCCTGGGCCTCCTTTGAGCCACGCCACAGGCCGCAGGCAGGCAAGTCTGGGGACCCCCGTTCCCAGAACGCCGATAGGCGTAAGCTCGACGGGACACGTGCGAGCAGTCAAGGTTGCGCATGCTCACCGGGAAGCGAGCTCTTTGACCTCCATCCACCAGTCGCCCACCTCGCTCACAACTTCTCCATTAATGGCGGTCGAGCTGCTATTAACACACGGTTAATTAAAGCACCTGGACGGAGGGTGTTTGCTTGTGATCCCATGGCCCCGCTCAACGTTAGCATTTGCTCTGTTCGTGTTTTCAACTCGTATTTCGGATAACATAAAATGGCAATGGATATACGACGGCAAATAAAATGGCAATGGATAATACGGTGACAAATTTATAGTGGCACAGATAATAATTGTCTTACATATTCCGGATAATTTAAAATGCCACATGTAGTAAAGTCAAGAAGACACTGGGGCAAGAAAAGAAGGAAATCGCAGACAACGATCAGGGTCGCTACTATCTCTACTCCTCGATGGATCACCGGTCGACGAGATCCTCCAGCTCCTTCAATTCCTCATGACTTTGCTTGACAGCAGCCACGGATTCCTCCACCTCCTGCTCACGCTCGATCCAGAGCTTCCTCAAGTCACCCATCAGTTCCTCAACAATCGCTTTCAGCATCATCCCCAAGGCACTGCTCTCCTCATGTAGCTTTTTCCAGCCGGCGTCCTCCTCCTCTGTCTCAGCGATCGCCTTGAGGAGTTTTGCATTGTCACCCGAGGCATCGCTAATCTCAAGCAGCTTCAGCAAACCGTCGACCAGCTCCTACTGCTTAATTAGGCCAGCAAGAATGTCATCGTCGCTGGCCAATGACTTCAGCATTGCCAGCTCGTCGTGATCGCCGATGCGGCGAGTGCGCTTGTGAGAGCCCTCGCGTGCCAGCGAGAGCTCGTTCGAGGGCTCCACGACGCGCTAGGACATCTCTCCTACGACTGTCGCGTAGCGGCGGGATCTCTCTAGTGCTTCTGTGGCCTTGGTCTTTGCTCCCTGGTTATATGTCGACCCGAAACTCCTCCTACCAATCATGGAGGAATGACCTGACAGGAAATACCTGTTTCGTGGGTGATGAGGAGACTATGAAGTAATTTTCGAGTGGGCAGTTTATATAGCCCGGTGCTAAGTGTGAACGCGTTTAGGTTTGATCGGTGTGAATGGATTTGCAATTACTTATTGCATGGTAATCTAGGATTTGACGAGAAACAAGCTCAAAATTTATTGATGGTTCTAGGCTCGAAGCTCGAAATAGTTCACGGACGGCGTATGTGGGACTGATACGTCTCCAATGTATCTATAATTTTTTATTGTTCCATGCTATTATATTATCTGTTTTGGATGTTTTATATGCATTAATATGCTATTTTATATTATTTTTGGGACTAACCTATTAACCTAGAGCTCAGTGCTAGTTTCAGTTTTTTCCTTGTTTTTGACTTCTACAGAAAAGGAATATCAAATGGAGTCCAAACGGAATAAAACTTTACGATGATTTTTCTTCGACCAAAAGACACCCACAAGACTTGGAGAGAGGGCCAGAAGAGTACCGAGGAGGCCACAAGCCCTTAGGGCGTGCCCCAGGGGCGCCCCTGGCTTGTGGGCCCCTTGGAGTCCCCTAACCCTAATTCCAACTCTATTTATTCTCAAATATTCCCCAAACATCATAAGCATACACCAAAATACTTTTTCGCCGCCGCAAGCCTCTGTTCTCGTGAGATTGCATCTTGGGGCCTTTTCCAACACTCTGCCGGAGGGGGATTCGATCATCGAGGGCCTCTACATCAACCTTGCTGCCCTTCCGGTGAAGCGTGAGTAGTTTACCACAGACCTAAGGGTCCATAGCTAGTAGGTATATGGCTTCTTCTCTCTCTTTGATCTTCAATACAATGCTCTAGTCGATGTTCTTTGAGTTCTATCCGATGTAATAACCTTTTGCGGTGCATTTGTTGAGATCCAATGAATTGTGGATTTATGATCAGATTATCTATGAATATTATTTGAGCCTTCTGTGAACTCTTTTATGCATGATTAAGATATCTTTGTATTTCTCTTCGAACTATCGGTTTGGTTTGGCCAACTAGATTGGTTTTTCTTGCAATGGGAGAGGTGCTTAGTTTTGGGTTCAATCTTGCGGTGTGCTCACCTAGTGACATAGTAGGGGTAGCGAGGCACGTATTGTATTGTTGCCATCAAGGATAAAAATATGGGGTTTATATCATATTGCTTGAGTTTATCCCTCTACATCATGTCATCCTACTTAAAGCGTTGCTCTGTTCTTATGAACTTAATACTCTAGATGCAGGCAGGAGTCGGTCGCTGTGTGGAGTAATATCAGTAGATGCAGAATCGTTTCGGTCTACTTGTCACAGACGTGATGCCTATATTCATGATCATTGCCTTAGATATCATCATAACTATGTACTTTTCTATCAATTGCTCAACAGTAATTTGTTTACCCATCGTATGTTTTCTTTCAAGAGAGAAACCTCTAGTGAAACCTATGGCCCTCGGGTCTATTTTCCATCATATATTTTCAGATCTATAAACCAAAAATCCCAAAAATATCTTGCTGCAATTTATTTATATTTACTTTAGTTTGCTCTTTTATTTATCTTTTATACCTATCTCTATTAGATCTCACTCTTGTTCGTGACCGTGAAGGGATTGACAACCCGTTTTTTCGTGTTGTGTGCTAGTGTTTTTTAGTTTGTGCAGGTGCATATATTGGATACTTGCTTGTGCCTCCTACTGGATTGATACCTTGGTTCTTAACTGAGGGAAATACTTATCTCTACTTTGCTGCATCACCCTTTCCTCTTCAAGGGAAAAATCAACGCAAGCTCAAGAAGTAGCAGGAAGAATTTCTGGCGCCGTTGTAGGGGAGGTTCTACATCAAGCCTAACAAGTACCCATCATAAACTCTCTTCTCTTGCACTTACATTATTTGCCATTTGCCTCTCATTTTCCTCTCCCCACTTCTAAAACATTTCAGAAAAATACAAAAATATTTGCCTTTTTATTTGCCTTCTTTCCGTTCGTCTTTATGTCTTACTTGGTTTGTTTGCTTGTTCTCTTGGCATAATTGTGTATTTATTGGAAATCAAGAACAAAAAGCTTATGGATCCTCATCCACTTGCTAACCTTTTTAAAAGATCCAACTATGATAAACCAACTGCTAGTGAGTTGAGTGCACTAGATAATCTTTATGAAGTTTTGCTTGAAATTCGTGAATCTGAAAATTGCGATGAAGTGTTAAAAGAATAAATTTATGAAGTAACTCATGATAGCTCCTTGAATGAAAATAAATATTGCCATGATGTTATTATAAATTCTATTAATGTCAATTGTGTTAATGATATGCAAAACCCTAAGCTTGGGGATGCTAATTTTGCTATGTCCACTACTTATTGCAATGATCATGATTGGGGTGATAATGTTTCTTATGATCTTGAAAATTTATTTAAGCCTCATGATGAGTATGATATTGATAATAGTGTCTGCAATAATACCGAAAGTGGGTTTGGAAGAGTGTCAACTCTAGGTAATAACGATCCCACCACTGTGGAGTATGATCAATCCTATGAATTTTTGGAAGAGTGTCAACTTTGCATGCATGTGGATCATGAAGAGAATATTTTATGTGATATTTATATTGTTGAATTTGACTATGATCCTACATGTAATTATTACGAGAGAGGAAAATATGGTTGTAGAAATTTTCATGTTACTAAATTACCTCTCGTTATGTTGAGATTGTTACTGTTTCTTTCTTCTTCCTTGCATATGCTAGTTTTTGCTTGTCTTGATAAATCTTTTCCCTATAAAATGCCTATGAATAGGAAGTATGTTAGGCTTAAACTTGTTTTGTACATGGTACATGATGCTCCTTTCATGTTTCAATTGCCATCTTTCATGTGAGCATCATTAAAATTATCAACGCCTAGCTAAAAGGCTTTAAAGAAAAGCGCTTTTTGGGAGACACCCCAATATTTTTACTTTCTGTTTTTATGAGAATACACATTATTACCTCTGTAGTAACTGTTTTTTGGTTTTTAAATTAGTGTTTGAGCCAAGTAAGACCTTTGGGATGGTCTATGGTGATAGTTGATTTGATCTTGCTGAAAAAACAGAAACTTTTGCGCCCAGTAACATAACTGATCTGAGTTGCTGGAATGTGATAACTTCTTGAATATTTTACACAAGATTGATAAATTTTTTTCCTAAATTGTCCTAGTTTTTCAGAAGTTTTATAGTTACATAAGTATATGAAATTTCCAGATTACTACAGACTGTTCTGTTTCTGACATATTTTATTTTCTATGTGTTGTTTGCTTATTTTGATGAATCTATGGGTAGTATCGGGGGGTATGAACCATGGAGAAGTTGGAATATAATATATATAACACCAATATTGATTTAAAATGAGTTCACAAAAGTACCTAAAGTGGTGATTTATTTAATTATACTAATGGATCTTATGAGTTCTCTGTTGAGTATTGTGTTGTGAAGTTTTCAAGTTTTGGGTAAAGATTTGATGGACTATGGAATAAAGAGTGGCAAGAGTAAGCTTGAGGATGCCCAAGGCACCCCAAGGTAATATTCAAGGACAAAGAAGCATCTAAGCTTGGGGATGCCCCAGATGGCATCCCCTCTTTCGTCTTCAATCCATTGGTAAATTTACTTGAGGCTATATTTTTATTCACCACATGATATGTGGTTTGCTTGGAGCGTCTTGTATGATATGAGTCTTTGCTTTTTAGTGTGCCATAATCATCCTTGTTGTACACACCTTTTGAGAGGGACACGCTTTAATCGTGAATTTGTTAGAACACTCTATGTGCGTCACTTATATCTTTTGAGCTAGGCAGTTTGCTCTAGTGCTTCACTTATATCTTTTTAGAGCACGGCGGTGGCTTTATTTTATGGAAATTGTTGAACTCTCATGCTTCACTTATATTATTTTGAGAGTCTTAAACAACATGGTAATTTTCTTAGGTTATGAATTTAGTCCTAATATGATGGGCATCCAAGAGGGATATAATAAAAACTTTCACATAAGAGCGTTGAATATATGAGAAGTTTGATTCTTTGCATTTGTTTTGAGATATAAATATGGTGATATTAGATTCTTGCTAGTGAGTAATTGTGGATTGGTAGAAATACTTGTGTTAAAGTTTGTGATTCCCGTAGCATGCACATATGGTGAACCGTTATGTGATGAAGTCGGAGCATGATTTATTCTTTGGTTGTCTTCCTTATGAGTGGCGGTAGGCGACGAGCGATGGTCTATTCCTACCAATCTATCCCCCTAGGAGCATGTGTGTAATACTTTATTTTGATGCCTAATAAATTTTTGCGATAAGTATGTGAGTTCTTTATGACCAATGTTGAGTCCATGGATTATACACACTCTCACCCTTCCACCATTGCTAGCCTCTCTAGTACCGCGCAACTTTCGCCGGTGCATTAAACCCACCATATACCTTCCTCAAAACAGCCACCATACCTACCTATTATTGCATTCGCATAGCCATTCCGAGATATTGCCATGCAACTTCCATCGTTCCGTTTTTAATATGACACATACCATCATTGTCATATTGCTTTGCATGATCATGTAGTTGGCATAGTATTTGTGGCTTGGCCACCTTTCATATTTTTTATACATGTCACTCTTGATCATTCCACATCCCGGTATACCGCCAGATGCATTCATATAGAGTCATATTTTGTTCTAGTATCGGTTTGTAATTCTTGAGTTGTAAGTAAATAAAAGTGTGATGATCAACATTATTAGAGCATTGTCCCGTGTGAGGAAAGGATGATGGAAGCTATGATTCCCTCACAAGTTGGGATGAGTCTCCGGACTTTAAAGATAATAAAAGAGGACAAAGAAGCCCAAATAAAGAAAAGAGGCCAAAGAAGCCCAAACAAAAAAATGAGAGAAAAAGAGAGAAGGGACAATGTTACTATGCTTTTTCCACACTTGTGCTTTGAAATAGCACCATGTTCTTCACGATGGAGAGTCTCTTATTTTTTCACTTTCATACTAGTGGGAATTTTTCATTATAGAACTTGGCTTGTATATTCCAATAATGGGCTTCCTCAAATTGCCCTAGGCCTTCGCGAGCAAGCAAGTTGGATGCACACCCACTTAGTTTCTTTTTGAGCTTTCATACACTTATAGCTCTAGTGCATCTATTGCATGGCAATCCCTACTCACTTGCATCGATATCAATTGATGGGCATCTCCATAGCCCATTAATCTGCCTAGTTGATGTGAGACTTTCTCCTTCCTTTTTGTCTTCTCCACAACCACCATATTCTATTTCACCTATAGTGCTATATCCACGGCTCATGCTCATGTATTGCGTGAAAGTTGAAAAAGTTTGACAACACCAAAAGTATGAAACAATTGTTTGGCTTTTCATCGGGGTTGTGCATGATTATATACTTTGTGTGATGAAGATGGAGCATAGCCAGACTATATGATTTTGTAGGGATAACTTTCTTCGGCCATGTTATTTTGAGAAGACATGATTGCTTTATTAGTATGCTTGAAGTATTATTGTTTTTATGTCAATATTAAACTTTTGTTTTTAATCTTATGGATCTGAATATTCTTGCAATAAAGAAGATTGCATTGATAAATATGTTAGGTAGCATTTCACATCAAAATTTTTGTTTTTATCATTTACCTACTCGAGGACGAGCATGAATTAAGCATGGGGATGCTTGATACGTCTCCAACGTATCTATAATTTTTTATTGTTCCATGCTATTATATTATCTGTTTTGGATGTTTTATATGCATTAATATGCTATTTTATATTATTTTGGGGACTAACCTGTTAACCTAGAGCTCGGTGCCAGTTTCTGTTTTTTTCTTGTTTTTTGATTTTACTGAAAAGGAATATCAAACGGAGTCCAAACAGAATAAAACTTTACGATGATTTTTCTTGGACCAGAAGACACCCAGAAGACTTGGAGAGAGGGCCAGAAGAGTCCCGAGGAGGCCACAAGCCCTCAGGGAGTGCCCCGGGGGGGCTGGCTTGTGGGCCCCTTGGGAGTCCCCTAACCCTAATTCCAGCTCTATATATTATCAAATATTCCCCAAACATCAGAAACGTCCACCAAAATACTTTTTCTCCGCCGCAAGCCTATGTTCCCCTGAGATCGCATCTTGGGGCCTTTTCCGGCACTCTTCTGGAGGGGGATTCGATCATGGAGGGCCTTACATCAACCTTGATGCCCTTCCGATGAAACGTGAGTAGTTTACCATAGACTTAAGGGTCCATAGCTAGTAGGTAGATGGCTTTTTCTCTCTCTTTGATATTCAATACAATGTTCTCCTTGATGTTCTTGGGGTTCTATCTGATGTAATCTTATTTTGTGGTGCGTTTGTTGAGATCGATGAATTTTGAATTTATGATCAGATTATCTATGAATATTATTTGAGTCTTCTTGGAACTCTTTTATGCATGATTAAGATATCTTTGTATTGTTGGGGAACGTAGTAATTCAAAAAATTCCTACAATCAAGCAAGATCTATCTAGGAGAAGCATAGCAACGAGCGGAGAGAGTGCGTCCACGTACCCTCGTACACCGAAAGCGGAAGCATTTAAAAACGCGGTTGATGTAGTCGAACATCTTTGCAATTCAACCGGTCCAAGAACCAAACGTACAGAACCTCCGCGTTCAGCACACATTCAGCTCGATGACGTCCCTCGAGCTCTTGATCTAGTTGAGGCTGAGGGAGAGTTCCATCAGCACGACAGCGTGGCGACGGTGATGATGAAGTTATCGGCACAGGGTTTCGCCTAAGCACTACGATGATATGACCAAGGTGTGTAACTGTGGAGGAGGCACCGCACACGGCTAAGACAAACTTTGGTGTGCCTTTAGGGTGGCCCCCTCCCACGTATATAAAGAGGAGGAAGAGAGGAGGCCAGCCATAGGGGGTGCGCCATAGGGAAGAGTCCTACTTGGACTCCCGGTCCAAGTAGGATCCCCCCCCCCTTTCCTATTCCAACTAGGAGAAGGAGGGGAGAAGGAAGGACGGGGCGCCGCCCCCTCCTAGTCCAGTTCGTACCAGCCCATGGGGGGGCACGCGGCCACCCCTTGAGGCCCCTCTCTCCTTTCCTCTAAAGCCCATTAAGTTCCATTACTCTCCCAGGGGGTTCCGGTAACCTCCCGGTACTCTGGAAAATACCCGAAACACTTCGGAACCATTCCGGTGTCCGAATATAACCTTCCAATATATTGATCTTTACCTCTCGACCATTTCGAGACTCCTCGTCATGTTGGTGATCTCATCCGGGACTCCGAACAAACTTCGGTCATCAAATCACATAACTCATAATACAAATCGTCATCGAACGTTAAGCGTGCGGACCCTACGGGTTCGAGAACTATGTAGACATGACCGAGACACATGTCCGGCCAATAACCAATAGCAGAACTTGGATGCTCATATTGGTTTCTACATTTTCTACGAAGATCTTTATCGGTCAAACCACATAACAACATACATTGTTCCCTTTGTCATCGGTACGTTACTTGCCCAAGATTCGATCGTCGGTATCATTATACCTAGTTCAATCTCGTTACCGGCAAGTCTCTTTACTCGTTCCGTAATGCATCATCTCGTAACTAACTCATTAGTCACATTGCTTGCAAGGCTTATGGTGATGTGCATTACCGAGAGGGCCCAGAGATACCTCTCCGTTACACAGAGTGACAAATCCTAATCTCGATCTATGCCAACTCAACAAACACCATCGGAGACACCTGTAGAGCATCTTTATAATCACCCAGTTACGTTGTGACGTTTCATTGCACACAAAGTGTTCCTCCGGTATTCGGGAGTTGCATAATAGCATAGTCAGAGGAACCTGTACAAGTCATGAAGAAAGCAATAGCAATAAAACTAAACGATCATTATGCTAAGCTAACGGATGGGTCTTGTCCATCACATCATTCTCTAATGATAAGATCTCGTTCATCAAATGACAACACATGTCTATGGCTAGGAAACTTAACCATCTTTGATTAACGAGCTAGTCAAGTAGAGGCATACTAGGGACACTCTATTTGTCTATGTATTCACACATGTACTAAGTTTCCGGTTAATAAAATTCTAGCATGAATAATAAACATTTATCATGATATAAGGAAATATAAATGACAACTTTATTATTGCCTCTAGGGCATATTTCCTTCAGTCTCCTACTTGCAGTATTGTCAATAATCTAGATTACATAGTAATGATTCTAACACCCATGGAGTCTTGGTGCTAATCATGTTTTTCTCGTGGAAGAGGCTTAGTCAACGGGTCTGCAACATTCAGATCCGTATGTATTTTGCAAACTTCTATGTCTCCCTCCTTGACTAGATCGCGGATGGAATTGAAGAATCTCTTGATGTGCTTGGTTCTCTTGTGAAATCTGGACTCCTTCGCCAAGGCAATTGCTCCAGTATTGTCACAAAAGATTTTCATTGGACCCATGCGCTACGTATTACACCTAGATCGGATATGAACTCCTTCATCCAGACTCCTTCATTTGTTGCTTCCGAAGCAACTATGTACTCCACTTCACACGTAGATCCCACCACGACGCTCTGTTTGGAACTGCAGCAACTGACAGCTCCACCATTCAATATAAATACGTATCCGGTTTGCGACTTAGAGTCATCCGGATCAGAGTCAAAGCCTTCATCGACGTAACCATTTACGATGAGCTCTTTGTCTCCTCCATAAACGAGAAACATATCCTTAGTCCTTTTCAGGTATTTCAGGATGTTCTTGACCGCTGTCCAGTGATCCACTCCTAGATTACTTTGGTACCTCCCTACTATACTTATAGCAAGGAACACATTAGGTCTAGTACACAGCAATGCATACATGATAGAACCTATGGCTGAGGCATAGGGAATGACTTTCATTTTCTCTCTATCTTCTGCAGCGGTCGGGCATTGAGTCTCACTCAACTTCACACCTTGTAATACAGCCAAGAACCCTTTCTTCGACTGATCCATTTTGAACTTCCTCAAAACAAATTCAAGGTATGTGCTTTTTGAAAGTCCAATTAAGCGTCTTGATCTATCTCTATAGATCTTGATGCCCAATTTGTAAGCAGCTTCACTGAGGTCTTTCATTGAAAAATTCTTATTCAAGTATCCTTTTATGATATTCAGAATTATGTATCATTTCCAATCAACAATATGTCATCCACATATAATATTAGAAATGCTACCGAGCTCCCACTCACTTTCTTGTAAATACAGGCTTCTCCAAAAGTATGTATAAAACCATATGCTTTGATCACACTATCAAAGCGTATATTCCAACTCCGAGAGGCTTGCACCAGTCCATAAATGGATCGCTGGAGCTTGCACACTTTGTTAGCACCTTTAGGATCGACAAAACCTTCTGGTTGCATCATATACAACTCTTCTTTAAGAAATCCACTAAGGAATGCAGTTTTGACACCCATTTGCCAAATTTCATAATCATAAAATGCGGCAATTGCTAACATGATTCAGACAGACTTAAGCATCACTACGGGTGAGAAGGTCTCATCGTAGTCAACTCCTTGAACTTGTCGAAAACCTTTGACAATAAGTCGAGCTTTGAGACAGTAACATTACCGTCAGCGTCAGTCTAATTCTTGAAGATCCATTTATTCTCTATGGCTTGCCGATCATCGGGCAAGTCAACCAAAGTCCACACTTTGTTCTCATACATGGATCCCATCTCAGATTTCATGGCCTCAATCCATGTTCACAGAATCTGGGCTCATCATCACTTCCTCATAGTTCGTAGGTTCGTCATGGTCTAGTAACATGACGTCCAGAATAGTATTACCGTACCACTCTGGTGCAGATCTTGCTTTGGTCGACCTACGAGGTTCAGGAGTAACTTGATCTGAAGGTTCATGATCATTATTATTAGCTTCCTCACTGATTGGTGTAGGAATCACTAGAACTGATTTCTTTGATGAACTACTTTCCAATTCAGGAGAAGGTACAATTACCTCATCAAGTTCTACTTTCCTCCCACTCACTTCTTTCGAGAGAAACTCCTTCTCTAGAAAGGATCCATTCTTAGCAATGAACATCTTGCCTTCGGATCTGTGATAGAAGGTGTCGGTGTCAAAACCGGCGGATCTCGGGTAGGGGGTCCCGAACTGTGCGTCTAGGTGGATGGTAATAGGAGATAAGGGACACGATGTTTTTACCCAGGTTTGGGCCCTCTCGATGGAGGTAATACCCTACTCCTGCTTGATTAATATTGACGATATGGGTAGTACAAGAGTAGATCTACCACGAGATCAGAGAGGCTAAACCCTAGAAGCTAGCCTATGGTATGATTGTTGTTCGTCCTACGGACTAAAACCCTCCGGTTTATATAGACACCGGATAGGGTTAGGGTTACACAGAGTCGGTTACAATGGTAGGAGATCTACATATCTGTATCGCCAAGCTTGCCTTCCACGCCAAGGAAAGCCCCATCCGGACACGGGACAAAGTCTTCAATCTTGTATCTTCATAGTCTAGGAGTCCGGCCAACGGTGATAGTTCGGCTATCCGGATACCCCCTAATCCAGGACTCCTCGGTAGCCTGAACCAGGCTTCAATGACGACGAGTCCGGCGCACATATTGTCTTGACATTGCAAGGTGGGTTCCTCTTCCGAATACTTCAGAGAAGATTTTGAACACAAGGATAGTGTCCGGCTCTGCAAAACAAGTTCCACATACCACCGTAGAGAAAATAACTTTTGCATAGATCTGCTGACGTATTCCGCGACGTGACATCACACCACGGCGAGGCCTTTATACGAATCGTTTTTACTGCTCCACCTCAGCGCGTTTAGCGAGGCGGTTTCCTTGGCACGTCTTATCAGAGCGGAGATCGTGCCCCCTTATTCCAGGATCCTCATCAATACGGACGTGGGTAACCCAACCGTGCCCGTTGGCATGCCTCCTCCATCGAAGGCGAGTCCCGAACGGTCACGGGGAGGGCTCTTGGTATTCAACCTCTTTATAACGACACCAAGGCCCGCTCCTTTCTTTCAATCTCAATCGAGTCCGCCCCCTCGCTTCGAGTTCCAACACCCAAAGCTCCAGATTTAGGCGCTTAGGACCTTCGAGATGTCCGGCTCTGACCTGCACGGTCGGTGGATGTCTTCCTCCGTCACGGAAGAAGATGTGCTAAAGCTGAGAGACGGCAGGTATCTCATCGGTGAAATTTCGCATAGGCTGCCTGCCCGAGGGCAGGTTATTCCCACTCCCGAGCCTGGTGAGAGCGTGGTATTCGTGTCTCACTTCCTTCGGGGTTTAGGCTTCCCGACGGACCCTTTTGTGAGGGGGCTCATGTTTTATTATGGGCTGGAATTTCATGACTTGGATCCGGAGTCCATCCTCCACATCTAAATGCGTTCATTGTCGTATGTGAAGCCTTCCTCCGCATTACCCTTCACTTGGATTGTGGCTCAAGACCTTCAAAGTGGAGCCAAGATGATCAAGGGGCATCGGCGAGAATGCGGAAGGGTTGTTATAAGCAAGAATGCAGGCAGCTCCATGGCCCGAGGGCTCTTTTCAAGAGGAGATCAATCTATGGCAACAGGGTGGTTTTACATCACCGCTCCTGTGGGCACCAAATGGGCGGCGCCACTGCCTTCCGCTCGGGTCCTCCACTGCGGTGGCGTCATGGGTCAATAAAGGGCTCGGGGGGACTGTCCAAGGGCGTACCTACATTGCGAGGCGGTATTCGAGACCTCCAAGAGAGGAAGATCAATCTGGTCGTAGTAGCGCAGGTTATGCTGATTCGTCGCACCTTGCCCTGCAAACATCACCCCCTCAGCCTGTGGGAGTTTAATCCGGAGGGACCACGAGCTCTTCAACATTTTATGGGCGTAACGCCCGTGGATATGTACCAATTGTTCTTTGGATCACAAGCAATGTGTCCGGACTTAACCGAGAACGCAGGTCTGAGCTGCAATCGCCCGGACACTCAAGTAAGTAGTCATGTACCCGGACATGCTATCCGCATATTTATCATATACTTGCCCTTAAAAGAGCTATCCTTTAAACAGGAGTGGATATCAAAAGCAAAACTGATCAGGTGTCCGGCCCCCCTCCCTGAGACCACGCCGGATCTGGTATTAACCAAGATGGTAGAGGCTGTGCCTTTTGAAGAAGGCGAAGGGGGGAACAAGGGAACTACTACCTCCATGAAGGAGGCTATCAAGAAAGGGGGGATCGAGAATCCCTCCCTCCAAGGGGAGAAGAGGAACGCCTCTGAAGATCCGGAGGCCAAAGCCTCGAAGCGGGGGAAGAAATCTTCGCCAGAGGGTCCTGCGGCGGGAGATGCCCCGGCCACACTATTTCCCCAAGGAGATCAGCCCTCCAGCGAGCCGTAAGTAAAAAAGGGGGGATTTTATAAAATAAAAGACATCCCTGCGTTATTTCTGAAGGTAAGCGAAAGTTTTACCTTGTAGTTCGGATCTCAGCCCTTCACAGCAGAGCTCGTCTTCAGGGGATCTTGATCCGGAGATGATGGAGAGCGAAACGCCTCCGCCTGCCGTACCGTCATGCGAGGCGGACGACCCTGAGGTGTCATCGCGGAGGGCTTCTCCGAATCCGGCAGGACCAGAAGGCAGCCGTATGTCCCCTCAAAGCCCTCCGTGTCCGGCCTTCGAAAAAGGCCACCGGACAAATCCGGCACCAACGGGTGTATGGTCGGAGGAGCTAAAGGATCTGCTCGGGCGAGCGTCTATCTCGGAGGATTACCGTACGTTAATGAGTACGGTGATTGAAAGGATTTCATCCGCTGAGAGCGGGTTGCATGAAGTCGTTGTAAGTTTACCGACGGGTTTTGAGGTACGCAAAATGATGTACCTTCTGACAGTTTTGCATATAAAATGCGCCCTGTAAAGATAGTAGCCCCTGAGACTTGGTGCGGTGTCAAAAATGACGGCGCACCGAGGATCATAACCCCAGGTATAATATGCGCTCTTCCTATGTAGGTGGCGAAGCGTCCGGTGGCTAGCCGGGCTGATGAATTTGCCGAGCTGAAGCGGCAACTTGACGTGGCGGATGCGGACATCACGCTTGTTAATAAGCGGCTTGACGAGTCACAAGGTATGCAACTGCTCCACGGACACCTGGTAAGGGAGCTTAATGCCCATGTCTTACAACGTGTATGCTTAATGCAGATGGTGCCGCTGCTATGGAGAGCCTTGGCGGAGCTCACCCGAGCCAAGGAGCAAGCGAGAAAAAGTGATGCGGCTGCTTTAAAGGCGGCCGCAGAGCTAAAAGCGAACAGGCTGCTCACAGCCTAAGCAAGAAAGAAAAGGCACAGATGGCCGAGAAATTGAAAAATGCTACAGACCGTAGTGAGCTTCTTGAAAAAGAAGATCGAGCGAAACAAGAGGACCTGAAAAAGGCCACCACCGAGGCCAAGGATACTCGCTCTGCGATGAGAGCTATGAAGGAGGAGCTACGTCAGGCCGAAGATATTGCGGCTGGAAAGCCCTTTCTGTTGTGGAGGAAATTCACGGATCCTAAGTACGCTCAAGACCGTCTGTGGGGTGCGGAGGATGCTTATCTGGACTTGGCGGCGAGTGCCGCAGACGCGGCCGAACACTTCCGAGGTCAAAAGGATCACAGAATGGAAGAGCTTTTTTGGTCGCAGTTCCATAGTTTGGAGCGTCCACTTTCGTTAACCGATTGTTTGGCCGAATGGGCTGAGCTGAATAGGTTGTCCGGACTTGCCATGAAGGCTGTCGTGACTCATTTGTGGCCGAAAAGCCCCAAGCCGAAGAGTTATTTTGGCTTGATGCAGCAGTTCCTTGGTGCGGTGCCGCATATTGATGCAATGAAGCGGTCAGCATGCATAGAGGGAGCGCAGATGGCTCTTGCCCGTGTCAAGACATACTGGGCGGAGATGAAGGCCACCGACGTTGCATCCCAAGATTCGGACAGAAGCAGTACCGCCGAGCACTATTTTGAGGAAGTCTCTGCAGGCGCTTCGTTTAATAGAGACGCGATGCTCGAAGGATATTATGTTTAAATGACATGTATGATTTGTGAAAACAACGTTTCAATATAAGAGCTTTTTATACTTGTGCGTTCAAGTATTAAAATGCCTCCTGTGCGGCCGTTGATGTATATGTGTATATAATCTGAAAGATGGCAGTCTTCGGCTTCAACCCCCACGCACATAGTGCGGGGGTGTTTGCAAAAAAGGCGCATTTTCACACTTAATCCAACGTCTTGGTCCTGTGAAGGAGGTGATAGCGTAGCAAACTAGGCAACCGGACTATAATGCTTTATCACTTTCACTTAGCCATAGGAGTTCGATGGTGGGGCTACTGTATAGCCCCTAGGGGCACCGCGCTCTCCCGAATTCGGGGCGCGTATGTACCTGACCGGGAAATGGTCCTTCGTCAATGTGGGGGAATTCTAAACATTTCGGTGGGTCATCGAGTGGTTGACCAGTCTCACGCTATATCATGACAGTCCGTTTTAGCTTTCTCCACTGAGGTGCTCAACCCAGCTCAACCGGGGCACAATCGCAGTGGTTCTCCCAGCGCTACCTTAGCCGATATAACGGAACGTAAGGTACCAAAACATGGGAGCCAGGCAAACCCAACATTTGACCAAAGACATGATTCGAGCTGATGCATATAAGACCTAACTCGAGGCGCCGAACACTCCCTAAGGTATTCGGTCTTTATAAAACGCAGGCAGAATAATGCCCTAAGCCCCGTGTCCGTGTCACGCGTGCAAAATTTCTGGTGCGGCCGATGCCAAAACGCCAGCCTCCTCCTCGGTTATAGCTAGAAACCGAGGATGTGTATCAACAAGAGACGGTAAAAAAGGTTTACACGAGGTCTTAATCTGAAAAGAATCCTTGCAACGGGTCCCTCTTGCACGTCTGCGCTGTGTCTCCGTTGTGCCGTATCACGGGCCGGGTGTAGCACGTTGTTCATCTGTAAAAGAGAGGAACTTAGTTGAAAAGAAAAAAGGATCGTGCGAAAAATGTACTTTATATTAAATAAACAGAGTACGGTTCGAGATGTGAATAAAATTGAGCTTTATTGTCTCTTATTGTACATGCGTGCAGCCCCTTGTACGGGGGTATGCCGCTAGTAGGCGCCGGACTCGTCTAGCCGTGTCCGGGGTTCGAATGACCTACTCAGGTGATTTGGTTAACGGAGCCGGATTGGTGTGGGGCTATCAAGGCAGCCTCGCGTTCTTCTGTGCTCGAGTAACACTTAATACTCCCTTTTAATGAGATGATGCCGCGTGGATCGGGCATTTTAAGTGTAAGATATGCATAACGCGGTATTGCGTTAAAGCGGGCGAAAGCTTCACGCCCCAGTAGTGCTTGATAGCTACTTTCGAATGGGGCGATGTGGAAGGTTAACTTTTCGCGGCGGAAGTTGTCGGATGAGCGAGCGCAACTTCTAGCGATGAGGGAGCCCGTACAATGGGCATATAGGCCTGGCATTACCCCTTTGAAGGAGGTGTTGCTATGGCGAATTTTGGTTGGGTCTATCCCATTTTGCAGATTGTGTCCTGATATAGCAGGTTTAGATCGCTACCTCCATCCATTAGGACCTGTGTAAATTGGAGTCCGTCGATTATAGTATCTAATATCAAGGCAGTCCATCCTGCATTCCGGATACTTCCGGAATAGTCCCGATGATCGAAGGTGATTGGTTTTGACAACCATCATTGGGACTCTGCTGGGATAGACCATGCGGCGCGTGTTTCTATGGGCTCCGCTCTGTTTTTCCCTTTTGTCACTTGAAGTGAGTTCACTGTTTTGACTTTTTGTGGGAAATTCTTTTGTTTTCCGGTGCTCTGCTTGTGGGGTTCGTCATCGTCCTCGCTTGGTGTGTCAAGCCCCTTGTGTTCGGTCATTGAGTTTGCCGGACTGCTTGAAGACCCAACAATCTATGTGGGTGTGGTTTGCAGGCTTCCCGGGAGTACTGTGGATTTGGCATATTTTGTCCAAGATTTTGTTTAGGTTGGATAGCTCTTCGTTGTTGTCCTTGAGGGGCATTTTCTTATGATTCTGCCGGGAGCTTCTGAATCCGGCGTTTACTGTCGTGCTCTTCGGGCTGTTTCCCTTTGTTCGGCGTTGGTCCTTGCTACGTCGTGGTTTTCCATTTCCATCCCTTACTTTGGATGTACTTGGGTCGCTGGTACTGCATCTTGCCAGCCAACTATCCTCTCCCGCGCAAAAGCGGGTCATGAGGCTTGTTAATGCAGCCATGGTTCTCGGCTTCTCCTGGCCGAGGTGTCTGTAGCCATTCGTCTCGGACGTTGTGTTTGAAAGCTGCTAAGGCTTGGCGTCCGGACAGTCGACTATTTGGTTCTTTTGGTGAGGAACTTGTTCCAGAATTTGAGCTGACTCTCGGGTTGTTGAGTTATATGACTTAAATAAATGCGCATCCGGAGGACGGACATAAGTCCCTTGAAAATTTGCCGAAAAGCATCCTCGAGCTCTTCCCAACTTCCAATGGTATTTTCAGGGAGGCTTTTGAGCCAATATCGGGCTGGCCCTTTGAGCTTGAGGGGTAAGTATTTTATGGCGTGGAGATCATCTCCTCTAGCCATGTGTATGTGGAGGATGTAATCCTCAATCCAGACTCCAGGGTCTGTTGTTCCGTCGTATGCCTCTATGTTTACAGGTTTGAATCCACCGGGAATTCATGATCCAAAGCACCTCATCGGTGAAACACAGGGGTGTGCGGCACCCCTATATTTGGGTGTGCCGTGATGTTCGGATATTTGGCGTGTTGCATTGCTTTGAAGAGCTTGCTTTCTCGACCCATAGATGGACCTAATCGGGCCATCCTTTTGATGTGAATCCTTATGCGGATCGCGTGCATCGGCTTGTGTGCGGCGCCATTTGCCGCTCTCTGTTTGCCGTGGGGTCGTCCACCCGACCGGGTGGCCTTCTTGCTTTGATTGTGGGGCTCTACGGCCTCCTCATCAAATTCGGGCAGTAGTTTTCTCTTTGGGTAGCTCTTTGTTCGGCGACTGTCGCCATATTTGTCTGAGGTGTTGAGTACTTTGCTCCATCTGATTCTGAGTGCATCTTGCGCTGTTTTGAGCTTTCGCTTCTGCTTTTTCAGGCTACGCGCAGTGGCGACGAGCCTTTTGTGGAGGTTCTTCTGCTCCAACAATTTGTCTGGCGTGAGATCGTCCGATCGTTATCTTCGCCGGGACGGGTTGTTTATCCAAGTTGTCCTGTTGGGCGGTTGCTCGATAGCATGATCGTCATCCACCGGTTCGCCCTGCTCTATGGCTGGGTCTTTGTCGGCGGGACTTGGTGCGGCGTTTACGTTGCCGTTTTGACCTTTTGAGGATTTATCCTTCATAGTGTCCCGTTATTCCTCGTCGTCACTTCCTTTAGGTGTATCCACCATGTATACATCATGGGATGAGGTGGTTGTCCAATTATCCTATAGGTGCTGGTTCATGGTTGTCTCCTACATCGCCGTCCATACCGTCGATGTCTTCGGAGTCGAAATTGAGCACGTCGTTTAAGCTTTCGACAGTGGCTACAAAGTGGGCGGTGGGTGGGCGTTAAATTTCTTCGTCGTTCGCATCCCAACCTTCCTGGCCGTAGTTCGGCCAGGGCTCTCCTGACAAAGAGAGAGACTTTAATGAGTTCAGGATATCGCCAAAGGGCGAGTGCTGAAAGATGTCAGCGGCAGTGAACTCCATGACCGGCGCCCAATCGGATTCGATTGGCAGGGGCGTGGAGGGTTCGTAGTCCGGAGAGGAGTCCGGCGCCTTGGAGTCACGGTCTTCGCAAAGGACAGGATGGAGTTCGGCTCAATCACCGTAAAGATCGTAGCCCCCGAGGCGGTGTCCAACCACTCGTCCTCGATCGGGGGAGTCGGCTCCGAGCTAAGGGTCGGAGCGGACGCTGGTGCGGCCTCCAGGGCACTGTTCGACGGCAGATCTAGATCGTGCCCATCAAGACAGTACGGCACGCTTGGCTGTGGCTCGAATCCGTCGAAGATAAAGTCTTCGCGGATGTCGGCCGTGTAGTTCAGACTCCCAAATCTGACCTGATGGCCAGGGATGTAGCTTTCGATCTGCTCCAGATGGCCAAGTGAATTGGCCCGCAGTGCAAAGCCGCCGAATACGAAGATCTGTCTGGGGAGAAAAGTCTCACCCTGGACCGCGTCGTTGTTGATGATCGAAGGAGCCATCGGGCCTAAAAGATGACGACACATAGGAACTCTCAATGAAAGCACCAATGTCGGTGTCAAAACCGGCGGATCTCGGTAGGGGGTCCCGAATGCGTCTAGGCGGATGGTAACAGGAGACAAGGGACACGATGTTTTTACCCAGGTTCGGGCCCTCTCGATGGAGGTAATACCCTACTCCTGCTTGATTAATATTGACGATATGGGTAGTACAAGAGTAGATATATCACGATATCAGAGAGGATAAACCCTAGAAACTAGCCTATGGTATGATTGTTGTTCGTCCTACGGACTAAAACCCTCCGGTTTATATAGACACCGGATAGGGTTAGGGTTACACAGAGTCGGTTACAATGGTAGGAGATCTACATATCCATATCGCCAAGCTTGCCTTCAACGCCAAGGAAAGCCCCATCCGAACATGGGACGAAATCTTCAATCTTGTATCTTCATAGTCTAGGAGTCCGGCCAACGGTGATAGTTCGGCTATCCGGACACCCCCTAATCCAGGACTCCCTCAGAAGGTGTACCCAACAGTCTCCTTTGGGTATCCTATGAAGACACATTTCTCTGATTTGGGTTCGAGCTTATCAGGTTGAAGCTTTTTCACATAAGCATCGCAGCCCCAAACTTAAGAAACGACAACTTGGGTTTCTTGCCAAACCACAGTTCATATGGTGTCATCTCAACGGATTTAGATGGTGCCCTATTTAACGTGAATGCGATGCGTCTCTAAAGCATAACCCCAAAGCGATAGCGGTAAATCAAGAAGAGACATCATAGATCGTACCATATCTAATAAAGAAATCACGATTCTGACGTTTGGACACACCATTATCTTTGTGGTGTTCCAGGTGGCGTGAGTTGCGAAACTATTCCACATTGTTTCAAATGAAGACCAAACTCATAACTCAAATATTCTCCTCCATGATCAGAACGTAGAAACTTTATTTTCTTGTTATGATGATTTTCCACTCCACTCTGAAATTCTTTGAATTTTTCAAATGTTTCAGACTTATGTTTCATCAAGTAGATATACCCATATCTTCTCAAATCATCTGTGAAGGTCAGAAAATAATGATACCCACCGCGAGCCTCAACACTCATCGGACCGCATACATCAGTATGTATTATTTCCAGCAAGTCTGTTGCTCGCTCTATTGTTCCGGAGAACGGAGTCTTAGTCATCTTGCCCATGAGGCATGGTTCGCAAGCATCAAGTGATTCATAATCAAGTGATTCCAAAAGTCCATCAGCATGGAGTTTCTTCATGCGCTTTACACCAATATGACCTAAATGGCAGTGCCACAAATAAGTTGCACTATCATTATTAAACTTATATCTTTTGGCTTCAATACTATGAATATGTGTATCACTACTATCAAGATTCAACAAAAATAGACCACTCATCAAGGATGCATGACCATAAAAGATATTACTCATGTAAATAGAACAACCATTATTCTCTGATTAAAAGGAATAACCGTCTCGCATCAAACAAGATCCAGATATAATGTTCATGCTTAACGCTGGCACCAAATAACAATTATTCAGGTCTAAAACTAATCCCGAAGGTAGATGTAGAGGTAGCGTGCGACGGTGATCACATCGACTTTGGAACCATTTCCCACGCGCATCGTCACCTCGTCCTTAGCTAATCTTCGCTTAATCCGTAGCCCCTGTTTCGAGTTGCAAATATGAGCAACAGAACCAGTATCAAATACCTAGGCGCTACTACAAGCATTAGTAAGGTATACATCAATAACATGTATATCAAATATACCTTTCACTTTGCCATCCTTCTTATCCGCCAAATACTTGGGGCAGTTCCGCTTCCAGTGACCAGTCCCATTGCAGTAGAAGCACTCAGTCTCAGGCTTAGGTCCAGACTTGGGCTTCTTCACTTGAGCAGCAACTTGCTTGCCGTTCTTCTTGAAGTTCCCCTTCTTCCCTATTCCATTTTTCTTGAAACTAGTTGTCTTGTTAACAATAAACACTTGATGCTCCTTCTTGATTTCTACATCCGCAGCCTTTAGCATTGTGAAGAGCTCGGGAATTGTCTTATCCATCCCTTGCATATTATAGTTCATCACGAAGCTTTTGTAGCTTGGTGGCAGTGATTGAAGAACTCTGTCAATGACACTATCATCAGGAAGATTAACTCCCAGTTGAGTCAAGTGGTTGTGGTACCCAGACATTCTGAGTATATGTTCACTCATAGAACTATTCTCCTCCATTTTGCAGCTGTAGAACTTATTGGAGACTTCATATCTCTCAACCGGTGCATTTGCTTGAAATATTAACTTCAACTCCTGGAACATCTCATATGCTCCATGATGTTCAAAACATCGTTGAAGTCCCAGTTCTAAGCCGTAAAGCATGGCACACTGAACTATCGAGTAGTCATCAGCTTTGCTCTGCCAGACGTTCATAACGTCTGGAGTTGCTCTTGCAACGGGTTTGGCACCTAGCGGTGCTTCCAAGACATAATTCTTCTATGCAACAATGAGGATAATCCTCAAGTTATGGACCCAGTCCGTGTAGTTGCTACCATCATCTTTCAACTTAGCTTTCTCTAGGAACTCATGAAAATTCAAAGGAACGGTAGCACGGGCCATTGATCTACAACAACATAGACAATACTATCAGGTACTAAGTTCATGATAAATAAAGTTCAATTAATCATATTACTTAAGAACTCCAACTTAGATAGACATCTCTCTAGTCATCTAAATGATCACGTGATCCAAATCAACTAAACCTTGTCCGATCATCACGTGAGATGGAGTAGTTTTCAATGGTGAACATCACTGTGTTGATCATATCTACTATATGATTCATGCTCGACCTTTCCGTCTCAGTGTTCCGAGGCCATATCTGCATATGCTAGGATCGTCAAGTTTAACCCGAGTATTATGCGTGTGCAAAACTGGCTTGCACCCGTTGTATGTGAATGTAGAGCTTATCACACCCGATCATCACGTGGTGTGTCGGCACGACAAACTGTAGAAATGGTGCATACTCAGGGAGAACACTTATATCTTGAAATTTAGTGAGAGATCATCTTATAATGCTACCGCCGTACTAAGCAAAATAAGATGCATATATAAAGGATAAACATCACATGCAATCAAAATAAGTGATATGATATGGCCATCATCATCTTGTGCGATCTCCAGCTCCAAAGCACCATCATGATCACCATCGTCACCGGCTTGACACCTTGATCTCCATCGAAGCATCGTTGTCGTCTCGCCAACTATTGCTCCTCCGACTATCGCTACCGTTTAGTGATAGTGATAAAGTAAAGCAATTACATGGCGATTGCATTTCATACAATAAAGCGACAACCATATGGCTCCTGCCAGTTGCCGATAATTGTTACAAAACATGATCATCTCATACAACAATTTATATATCATCACGTCTTGACCATATCACATCACAGCAAGCCCTGCAAAAACAAGTTAGACGTCCTCTACTTTGTTGTTGCAAATTTTACGTGGCTGCTACGGGCTTCTAGCAAGAACCGTTCTTACCTACGCATCAAAACCACACAAAAATTCGTAAAGTGTGTTGTTTTAACCTTCAACAAGGACTAGGCGTAGTCAAACTTGATTCAACTAAAGTTGGAGAAATAGACACCCGCTAGCCACCTGTGTGCGAAGCACGTCGGTAGAACCAGTCTCATGAACGCGGTCATGTGATGTCGGCCTGGGCTGCTTCATCCAACAATACCGCCGAATCAGAGTAAGACGCTGTTGGTAAGCAGTATGACTATTATCGCCCACAACTCTTTGTGTTCTACTCGTGCATATAACATCTACGGATAGACCTGGCTCGGAAGCCACTGTTGGGGAATGTAGTAATTCAAAAAAAATCCTACGATCACGCAAGCGGGGAGAGTGTGTCCATGTACCCTCGTAGACCAAAAGCGGAAGCGTTTAGAACGCGGTTGATGTAGTCGAACGTCTTCGCGATTCAACCGATCCAAGCACCGAACGTACAACACCTCCGTGTTCAGCACATGTTCAGCTCGATGACGTCCCTCAAGCTCTTGATCTAGTTGAGCCCGAGGGAGTGTTCCGTTAGCACGACGGCGTGGCGATGGTGATGATGAAGTTACAGGCGCAGGGCTTCGCCTAAGCACTACGACGATATGACGGAGGTGTGTAACTGTGGAGGGGGGCACCGCACACGACTAAGAGAAACTTTGGTGTGCCTTTGGGGTGCCCACCTCCCACATATATAAAGAGGGGGGAGAGGAGGCCGGCCATAGGGGGGCACGCCATAGGGAGAAGTCCTACTTGGACTCCCGGTCCAAGTAGGATTTGCCCCCCCCCCTTTCCTATTCCAACTAGGAAAAGGAGGGAAGGGGAAGGAGGGGGGTGCCGCCCCCTCCTAGTCCAATTCGGACCAGCACATGGGGGGCGCGCGGCCACCCCTTGAGGCCCCTCTCTCCTTTCACCTAAAGCCTATTCAGGCCCATTACTCTCCCGGGGGGTTCCGGTAACATCCCGGTACTCCGGAAAATACCCGAAACACTTCGGAACCATTTCTGTGTCCGAATATAACCTTCCAATATATTGATCTTGTAAGTGCATCTAGTGCCCCTTAGTGATTTTGGTGTATTGAAGACTTATAGGTTAAGGGACTAATGCGTTTGTGAGTGTACACAGGTCTATAAGTCTATGAGGAGTTTGATATTTACAGAGAAAGTCGACCCCTAAAATGAAGTTCTTCGATGAAGACTTTGATATTCTCAAGACTTTACGAAGACTTTGAAAGTGAAGAAATTGGTGTGACCTTGAAGACTTGGTATTCATTTGAGGAACATGAAGCGTGAAGACTTTTGTTTTCGTAGTTTCGTTTTCTCTTTCTTGAGTCATAGGAAACACCGTATTGTTAAAGGGGTCGAGGAAATACTAAGGAAAAATTTCCATGTGATGCTCAACTCAAAATCCTACACCTACCAATCCCTTCGAGTGAAGCCTTTGGAAATCTCATACAGCTCAGTCAATTTCTTGATGACAAAGGCGAAGTTCTTACGGTCATTTGAGGAATTTGTTCTGACCGAGGAGTTAGGAATTCGCCGGTCGGATTGCCTACACAAAGGAGGAACATGATAGCCCCGAGGAATTTGAGAGTCAAATTTCCGACCGTTGTTGTCTTCTTGGCGCCACCTGTCCCAAAATATCTTATCCACCTAACGGTCATATCATTGAAGGGCATTTATGTCTTATCATGTCGGGCTGCTCCCGGGCTATAAATAGCCGCCCTACAACCACTAGCTGGTTGGCTGCTCCGAGAGAACTTGACACTTGTCATTTGAGAGCAACCCATCCTCCGAGGACTTTGAGCGAAAATCATCGAGTGAGGAAAACGCATAAAAACCAAACCCCTACAAACCCAAAGTGATTGAGCATCAGTGAAGAGATTGATCCTGCGTGGATTCGACGCTTGTTACCTTTGAAGACTGAGCTTCTTCCAAACGGTTAGGCGTCATGGTCTAGAGCATCCAAGAGGAATTGTGGATCGCCGAGTGACCAAGTCTGTGAAGGTTTGGAAGTCGCCTGAAGACTTACCACGAGTGATTGGACGAGGTCTGTGACCTTAGTTCAAGGAGAATACGGTGAGGACTTGGTGTCCTGAGCTGCGTGCTCAGCGATCGGGTGTCCGGACTGTGTGTCCTCGAGTTTAAATACTCACCGCTCCAACCAGACGTACAACTGAGACAGCAGTTGGAACTAGTCTACCAAATCATTGTCTTCACCAACCTAACTGGTTCTATTTCCTCAACTCTTTCATTTCCTCATTACTATGTTGAGTGTTCGTTCATATCTGTGTTTGAAGACTTTGACTGAAGACTTTCTTAATTTCCACAGTTTAATTCTTCTGTCTGTTTGTCTTCATCTTGTGTTATCCTGTGATTACGCTTTCTGTACTCTTTGATTGTCCTCATTTCATCATGATGACCATGCCCGCATTCTATTGTGCTTACTTCTGAGTACTTATTCCGCTGCAAGTAGTTCTTCACTTAGGAATTTCCTCACCGGCAAATTCCTCATTGAAGAATTCATAAAAATCGCCTATTCACCCCCCTCTAGTCGATATAACGCACTTTCAATTGGTATCAGAGCGAGGTACTCCCTTGTTCTGTGTGATTTTGGTTTAACCACCTGGAGTTTTAGTTATGTCGACCGCAGGTATGATCAAGGTCTCAGTTGGGTGTCCTACCTTTGATGGGACGGACTCTACTTGAAGAACAAGATGGGAATGCATCTTGAGGCAATTGACAACGATCTCTGGTATGTTGTGGAAAATGGTGTTCCCTCTGTCTCACCTCACTGAATGCTGCTGATGTGAAGAGATTCAAGCAACTCGATTCTCAAGCGAAGAATATCATATGTGGCCATCTGAGTAAAGGACAGTATGGAAGAGTGAGTGCTTTGGAAACTGCTAAGCTTATCTGGATAGGCTATCCAAAGTAAATGAAGGAGTCTCAACTCAGCGTAACTCCCGAGTTGATGTTCTTCGGAATCTCTTCAACCGCTTCAAAATACTCGACAATGAAAATGTTCAACAAACCTTCGATCGCCTCACTGACATCTCAAATGAGCTTCAAGCGCTTGGTGCCCGACATCACCGACCATGAGGTGGTGAAGAAATTGTTGAGATTGCTTGATTCCTCATTTGATACTCCGCATCGATGATACAAGAGCGTGCTAACTACAAGTCACTTGATCCAGGTGATATCCTCGAGAGGCTAAATACTCATGAGTTCCAAATTCTTTGAAAAGAGAGATCTCTATGGTTCTAGCTATGGAAAATCACGTGCCACGAAGGCCAAGGCTGTATGCGAATCTGATTGTGAAGACTCGGTAGTAGCCTTGGAGATCCTGAAGAATTGAGCCAGGAGCTAGCACCGCTACGTGAAGAAATTCGAAGTTCTCACGGCGTGGTCGCTTTGGAAAATCCTCAAGGAGCGATGATTCCTCATCCAGTGACTATAAGAGAAGACTATGCCACAAATGCAAGAAACCTGGTCACTACATTCAAGATTGTCCTCGCCGAAAAGGAATTAAAGAAGAAGAAATACTAGGATTACGATTACGATGACGCTAAGAAGAAGAAGAAATTGTCGAAATCTTCATCATCAAAATCCTCAAAGTCTTCTTCTCACAAGAAGAGCAGCTCCAAGAAGGCTCGGGCATTCATTGGCAAGGAAATGGACTCTGAAGCTGAATCTGAGGAACATGAGGAAGAGGAGGCATCAGAAGAATCTGAATCTCGTGTGGCGAGTCTGGCTCTCGCTACTGCTTTCGTCAGCAAGTCCATCTTCAACTCTAAAGAAAATGACCTCACCAACAAAGCTGATGAAGATAGTGATGACTACGCTCCCACCTATCGCTTCATGGCAAAGAGTGCCAAGGTACTCAAATATACCTCTCTGAATCTAGTGAAAATGAATCTGATGAAGATCTCAAGCCCAGCTACTCAAAACTTTCTAAGATTGATGTAAAACAACAAAGGGCTTTTGAAAAGGTTCAAAACATGCTAGACAAAAGTGATGATATGTTGGGTGAAGAAATGGATCGCACTAAAGCCCTGACTGAAAATCTTCAGAGACTTCAGTCTAGGTTTGACAGCCTTCAAGGTCATCATAACTCTCTCTTATCTGATCATGAGAAGCTCTATGAAGATCTTCAGAAGGAGCGCGATTCATTACTTGCTCAACAAATCAGCGCTTCTCAGGAAGAATTTGTTCCTCCATGCTTAAAGTGCATTGAACGTGAATCTGCTAATTCTTCACCTGAATGTTCAAATGCTTCAACTGTTACAAATTCTTCACCTGCCTCTGCTATCACTAATTCCTCATCGAGGACATTGCTAGTATCACTAATGATGCAGGGCTGAAGGAATTGTACATAATGAGCATGTACAAAAGCCTCAAAGGGCATCGAGACTCTTTGTGATGTGCTTAAAAGCGGATCCTCAACAGAACCCTAGGAAAGAGGGTATTGCCTTTGAGAGGAAACTCAATGCTGATGGAACATATTGGAAGCCTGAGCAGTACCCCAAAACCTCATGGGTTGCTGCAAAGGGACCTCAAGTTGATACATCTAACTTATCTGGCTTTACATCTGAATCTCCTCATTCTGCTGATGAGTCATTTGACTCCAACTATAAATTGTTCAAAAATCAGAATGGTGAAGTATTTGCTAGATATGTTGGCACTAACTGCAGGAACGGTTCCCCTATGAAGAAAATCTGGGTGTCCAAGAAATGCCTTGAAAGTCTTCAGGTGACTGTCCTCATGACACCACCTGTGAAGAATAGGAACCCCAGATCAAACTCTTCATATGGACCAAATTCTTCATATGGATCCAAGTCCTCATACGGACCAAATTCCTCACGTGGATCAAATTCCTCACATGGATCAAAGTCCTCATATGATTATCATCGTGCTAACAACTCTGTTTCGCAGGGTAGAGCTAAGGGCTATGAATATGTGCATTATTCTTCAAACCAATATGTTCATAAGACCTCGAAGAATTTCTCTGTTTATTCATACGCTTACCCTAACCCCTCTTATGTGAAACGAAATGGATTCGCCTCTATGCCACCATTCTCATATGGAGCTTGCAGAGTGATGAACTCTTTGCCACCCCTTCAGATGTGGGTGGTGAAGAAAAAGAACTAATCTCTTCTGCAGGTCGGGGCCTCCTGGACGTGCTTTAACGTCTGAAGAATTTGCTGGGGGCCTGACAAAAATTCCTGAAAGGACGCAGGCTAATCATGATGAAATGAACTTTCATTTCACACGTCCTCATACTGCTTATCTGTTATACTTCCTGATGAAATTGATATCATATTCTTCACTAATGAAGTATATGAGATCGTAAGTTGCACTAATTCATCTGCAGGATGATCAACCCAAAGCCAATGTGTGGGTCCTCGATAGTGGATGTACAAATCACATGACTGGTGACAAGAATCTATTGATGGATGCTCCCTTATCACCGTCACATCTGAAGCATATCATTTTTGCTGACAAAGGAAAAAGTCAGGTATTGGGTCTTGGTAAGGTTGCGATCTCTAAGGACATACTCATGGACATAGTCATGCTTGTTGAGTCCTTAGGATACAACCTCATGTCGATCTCAATGCTTTGTGATCTTGATATGGTTGTTGTCTTTGGCAAGTATCATTGTGTTGTGATCATGGAAGTCGACAATTCCAAAGTCTTTGAAGGCTTTAGGAGAGGAGACTTGTATATTGTTGATTTCTCTCTGAGGACCACAACCAATTTGTGTGTCTACTTGCAAAAGCTTCAAAGGCTGGCTATGGCATCGGCGACTTGGTCACGCAGGCATGAGGAATTTGCACACGCTTGCGAAGAAGAAGCATGTCATTGGCATTGAGAATGTCAAATTCCTCAAGGATCACTTGTGTGGAGCACTGTGAAGCTGGAAAAATGACCAAGGCCAAGCATCCGACAAAGACTATCATGACCACTACTCGTCCATTGAATTGCTTCACATGGACCTCTTTGGTCCTAATCATTACTCAGCAGTCACTAATGATGCATCTCTATATGGCTTTGTTATTGTTGATGATTACTCTCGTTACACATGGGTACACATTGTTACTTACAAACATGAAGTGCAGGAAGTCTTCAAACGATTTTCCTCGAGGGCTTCAACCAACTTTGGTGTGAAGATCGGGCACATCAGAGTGACAATGGAACTGAGTTCAAGAATTCCGGTCTTGATGACTATCTTGATGAACTTGGTATTACTCATGAGTTATCTGCTCCATATACTCCTCAGCAAAATGGCGTCGTGGAGCGCAAAAACAGAACTCTTGTTGAGATGGCTCACACTATGCTTGATGAATACAAAACACCTCGTCGTTTTTGGATTGATGCAATTGATACCGCATGCCACATCATCAACAAAGTATATCTTCACAAATTCTTTGAAAGTGCGTTATATCGACTAGAGGGGGTGAATAGGCGATTTTTATGAATTCTTCAATGAGGAATTTGCCAGTGAGGAAATTCCTAAGTGAAGAACTACTTGCAGCGGAATAAGTAATCAGAAGTAAGCATAAGAGAATGCGGGCATGGTCATCATGATGAAATGAAGTCAATCAAAGAGTACAAAAAGCGTAAACACAAGATAGCACAAGATGAAGACAAACAGACTGAAGAAATTGAACTGAGGAAATTGAGAAAGTCTTCAGTCAAAGTCTTCAAACACAGATATGAATGAACACTCAACACAGTAATGAGGAAATGAAAGGGTTGAGGAAATATAACCAGTAAGGTTGGTGAAGACAATGATTTGGTAGACCAGTTCAAGCTGTTGTCTCGGTTATGCGTCACGGTTGGAGCGGTGAGTATTTAAACTCGAGGACACAGTCCGGACACCCGGTCGGCTGAGCATGCAGCTCGGGACACCAAGTCCTCACCGTATTCTCCTTGAACTAAGGTCACAGACCTCGTCCAATCACTTGTGGTAAGTCTTCAGGAGACTTCCAAACCTTCACAGACTTGGTCACTCGGCGATCCACAATTCCTCTTGGATGCTCTAGACCATGACGCCTAACCGTCTGGAAGAAGCATAGTCTTCAAAGGTAACAAGCGTCGGATCCACGCAGGAGCACTCTCTTGATGATGCTCAATCACTTTGGGTTTGTAGGGTTTGGTTTTTGGGTTTTTCCTCACTTTCGATGATTTTCTCTCAAAGTCCTCGGAGGATGGGTTGCTCTTAAATGACAAGTGTCAAGTTCTCTCGGGCAGCCAACCAGCTAGTGGTTGTAGAGGCGGCTATTTATAGCCTAGGGAGCAGCCCGACATGATAAGACATAAATGCCCTTCAATGATATGACCGTTAGGTGGATAAGATATTTTGGGACAGCCGGCGCCAAGAAGACAAGAACGGTCGGAAATTTGACTCTCAAATTCCTCGGGGCTATCATGTTCCTCATTGTGTAGGCAATCCGCCTTTGGCGAATTTCTAACTCCTCGGTCAGAACAAATTCCTCGTGACTGTGAAGAACTTCATCTCTCACATCCAAGAAAGTGGTGAATCGTATGAGATTTCCAAAGGCTTCACTCGAAGGGATTGGTAGGTGTAGGATTTTGAGTTGAGCATCACATGGAAATTTTTCCTTAGTATTTCCTCGACCCCCTTTAGCAGTATGGTGTTTCCTATGACTCAAGAAAGAGAAAACGAAACTACGAAAACAAAAGTCTTCACGCTTCATGTTCCTCAAATGAATACCAAGTCTTCAAGGTCACACCAATTTCTTCACTTTCAAAGTCTGCAGTCGAAGAACTTCATTTTTAGGGGTCGACTTTCTCTGTAAATATCAAACTCCTCATAGACTTATAGACCTGTGTACACTCACAAACGCATTAGTCCCTTAACCTCTAAGTCTTCAATACACCAAAATCACTAAGGGGCACTAGATGCACTTACAATCTCCCCCTTTTTGGTGATTGATGACAATATAGGTTAAGTTTTCAACGGGGATAAACATATGAAGTGTAAATACTGATATTGAGGAATTTTATTGCAAGATATAGAAGAACTCCCCCTGAAGATGTGCATAGTGAGGAATTTTGATTTTGAGGCATTGCACATTTGAAGAGTTGAATCATGGAGATCTCCCCCTATATCTTGTAATTCATACACGCATTTGACATATAATATGAAGAATTTTAAATGCATGATGAAATATGGTGCTTGATGAAATTCAGCATGCGTGCAATAACATTAATGAGGAACAGGCATGCAAAATAACGCATCAAGAGTATCAGAGCACGATTGCATCAAAAGTATCGAGCACCATCGGGTTTAAAATTACAACTCGATCCAATAAAAGTTTGAGAAGAGCGAGTTGTAACTTAACAAAAAAATTGCCCATATAATAGACCCGCTTGAAGACTAACTCACATTTCTCCCCCTTTGTCATTGAATGACCAAAAGGATCGAAACTGAGGACTAACGCCCCTGAAGAATTTCAAGTTGGTGAAGGAGCGCCCGGCGTTGTTGGGGTCGGTTGTCGTAGTAGGGCCTGCCGCAGTTGTCGCCCAAGTCTTCATTTTCATCGGTGTCTCGCGATGAAGAATAGGAGCTGGCCACCAAGGAAGGAACTTTGACCTTCTTGTATTTCTTGGTGGAGGTGCGAGACCGGTCAAAGTCTTCCTTGAGACCCATTGTCTTCAGTTCTTCCGTCTTTGTAGACATTAGAAAGAACAGCCAGTGCGGTTGAAGGTTTCATGGAGGTAGTATTGGTTTTTCTTCACTGCATTGTGTGTAGAGGTCATGTTGTGAAGAATTGAACCAAGCTGGCGCTTGACCCATCTATGATTGCGATCAACCTTCCGATGAAGGCGAGGAGTAACTCACGATCGATCATCACCACAGGTGTTGTGGCTTGAGGATTTTGCTTGGCTGAGGTATTGGCGGCAGAGTCATGTGTGGCAGAGTCATCATTGGTGGAGTAGGATGCAGCTTTGCGAAATTGACCATCCAATGGACGATTGCCTTCATCTATCACAGCAGTTGCCTTGCCCTTGTCATCAGCTGAGGTAAATGTCCGTTTAAGGACTTCAATCGGGGGCAAGTAGCTGCAGTGGTTCAGTGTATCAGCCTTGTAATTGAGTGAAGACCTTGACCTAATGAACCTCATAATCCATGGTGCATAAGGCTTCAGCTCAAATGGTGACATAGCAATGTTTGCCAGAGTCCTCATGAGGAAATCATGGAAGTTGACGGGAACGCCATGAATGATATTGAAAAGCATATTCTTCATGATGCCAACGACTTCTTCATCATTTGTTTAGTGGCCTTTGATAGTACTCATTGTCTTCGTCATAATACGATATACAGTCCAAAGGCACATATAGTAATTCCTTGACGAGGAATTTGGTTCGAGGTGCCTGTCCAAGACTTCAAAGGCTTCATCAAGACTTGCATGTAGTGATTTGAAAGCTTCGTGTTCGTTGTAGATACAACGAGCACCATCAAGGGAGGATCGAGTGGTAGGGCACGAAGCAATTCGATTCTTTGGTGCCTTGTAGTGAGTATTTTCGGACATCCAGTCCAACACCCATGAGTTCACATCTTGGCGTCTCCGGTGATGTGCAGCGTCGCATAGAATTGAAGAATGAGTTCTTCATTCCAATCACGAGATGTCGGTCAGAAATTCAAGTCACGCATCGTGAAGAACACCGAGGCTGGCTCGAAGCTGGCGGAGGTTCCATGTCCACATGAGGAATATGTGCATGATCGAAGACTTTGTCTTTGTTGAAGAGCACAGAGGAATAGAAGTTGGCTTGGTGGCAGTCCGAAGCGCCTCGTCCTTATGCGAGCAGAATCATATGGATTGTAATCAGTGAAGAATACGTGCTCGCCAAAGAAGTCTTCAGCCTTGAACTTTTGTTTCGTTGAGAATGGATTCTTTGGCTTTGGCAATGGAGTGTCAGTGAGTTGCATTACGACCTCTGGAATCGCAATCTCAGGTTCTTGATGAGGAATTTCTGGTTCCTCTACATGTGCGATCGAGGATCGGCCAGCAGGTTCATCGGCGCTAGTGGCTGGAATTTCTTCATGTCTGAGATGAAGTGGGTGAGTTTCTTGAGCCCATTTGAACTGTTGGAGCGGGGATCGAGAAATCTGTTGGATTGGGGTGAAGAGTGGAGAATTTGGATCTTGACTTTCCCAAAAGTCATCGTTCATCACGCAGGCGTTGTTCTTCCAATATCCACATCTTCTTCAATTTCCTCAACACCGCCTCTTCAATTTGTGAACTGAGTCATAGGCGAGGAAATGATTGGGGTTGAAGGATTGCTTCCACTTCAATTTCTTCATCAATCTGCTCGTGACGAAGCGTGAGTGATTTTCTTAATCATATCCGATTGTGATCTCATAATCTTCACCAAAAGGAACAAGGTCCTTTGATGGCATGGAGGAAATTGGAACAGCATCAATGGGATTGTCAAATGAGCTTGTCATTGTCTTCATTTTCTTCGGGGCTAAAGAAATTGAAGCAGCAGATGCTTTCCTTTTCTTCACTGCAGCTCGTTCTGCTGCCTTGGTCTTCTTCACATCAGATGCAGATGGAAGGATTGGAGTTGGTGTAGGCGCAGGAGGAGCTGAGGAATCTGGTTGAATTTCCTCGGTATGGCCCGATGCGGTTGCCACGACTTCTTCGATTTCTTGAGCGCACCACTAGTGGATGCCACAGCAATTTCTTCGGCGGTGGAATGGAATCATCAGCCTGGAACTATCATTGTCTTGACAGCCTGAACTTCATCGGTGTCTTGGCATGTTCTTCGATCGGTGGCGAGGCTCCGGCTGAGGAATTTCTTGTTGCGTTGGGGCTGCAACATTGGTGAACTTCTTCGTCGGGTTGGCCGAATCTGACTTTGGCTCCTTGCCAATCAGCATAATAGGAGTCAAATTTGTCGGCCGAGGGCTTTGATGTCACTGCATCTTGATAAGTTCTTGATTTGTCATCTTGACAACATTTTTCTTCAGCAGTTTCTCTTTTACATCGCAATTTCTTGATCTCTCCGTCAGATCAAATTTCCATTTCTCCTCTTGGATGAAATGAGTCGACATGTGACTTTGGCCAGGTGTCTACTTGAAGTCGAGCATAGGAGTGTTTGGGTCCTTGTGCGGAGATCAATGTAGTCTAGGATCGCTCTTGGATCCAACAGCGATGTACAGGTGTGCCTTTGGCTCTAGCGGCCCTTTCTTGTCGGTCTCGATGATTTACGCAAGTTCATCATCATCGCCTTCATCATCTTGGTGGCTCTTGGAAGGCGGTGCATTTCTTCTTGCGACTTGGCCGAGGACCTCGTCATTTGTGGCCTTAGTCTTCAGCAGAGTTGGGGCAGATGAAGAATTTGGTGCGGTGAGGAACTTCTTTGAAACACCGAAGGCAATGGAGATGCTGCGATCCTTTGTACGTGGCCGGATGCACAGTCTTGAGGACTTTGTCGATCTTGTTGAGGACTTTGTAGGAGCGGTGAGGACTTGGGAGGAGCAGGAGCTGTATGAGGAATTGGCCGTGAGAACCTTCTTTGAGGAACTTGGCCGTGAGGGCACCGTTGGTGAAGCACTTGGCTTGTATGCGGGCTTCTTTGCCATAGATTTTCTTGGCTTGAGAGGCCTTAGTGGCAGTGGCGATGTGAAGTCCTCATTAAATTTCCTCACTGCTTCGTTGGCTTGTCCCAATTTGGCTTGGCGCTTGGCCCATTCTTCAGGAAATTCCTCACCACGCTTGATGCTGGTGGGGTCAGCTTCTTGGCCAGGTGCCAATGGAGCTCTTGGGCATGGAGGATTGAGAGCGAATTTCTTCATGTACTTTGGAGTAACATATTTGTACTCCCTCCATTCCCTTGCCCATCTCCTTTCAATCCTTTGAATGCGCACCTTGCGCTGATTTTTGTTTTCTTTGCCGAACTCGGCTTCATCAGGTGTGCAATAATCAGCATAGATTTCCTCAGGAATCTCAAACGCAGTCATGACCTCGGGCCTCTTTCCTCCTTTCTGTGGCTTCTTTCCTTCTGTCATATTCTTCAGCTGAGGAATTTGAACAATCGAATTCTCTGAAGAAGTGTGAAACTTTTATTCGAGGAACGCTGCAAATGAGTTAAGTTGATGAGAACCTAGTGATTCAGCAGCGGACATGAGTACCTGTGAACAGAGTATAGTTGCGAGGAATTTGGAGAGGTCATATGCGTTCTCAGAAGGTTTTTCAAAAAGAACTCGTTTGAGGAATTTGACCAGATGAGCCTTGAAGAATTTCACTAAGCGATCTTTGTTTTAGGTTCCAGAGTTGTATAGATCGAGGATCCACACAATTGAGGAATCTTGAAGAAAAATCATTGCTTAGAGAAACGAATCAAGAGCGTATTTTGTTTGAGGTGTTCATATGTGTGAAGATTTGAAGAATAAACACCTTTGAAGATTTTCAGGAAGGTTTGAGAATCAAAGCGAGTAATAAAAGTAAGTTTTAATTACCCGAACTGAAGAACACGATGAACAGAGAAGAACAGATGGGAAGTTAAATCGGGTTAGATCTTCCACGCCCTAACTTCGGCGGAGGAAGACAGCTTCTGGCGGCGGAGTGAAGATTTCCTTGATCGGCGCTGATGCAACGGCTGACGAGGTCGAGGCGGTGAAGCTCTTCCTCACCTGTGACGATGGAGTAGCGGCGCTTAGGGTTTGAGAAGCTCGAGCGAGAGAGAAGCGGTCGGCGGAGTAAAGGAAGTGAGGAAGGGAGAGGGGTATATATAGCCACGGTGAAAAACTGTTCGCCGAAGATTTGGGACGAGCGTGCCTGACCCTTCTCATTAAACTGACATGTGTCACCCACGTCTTGAGAAGTGGAGATTGTGTTAGATCGTGGGTGAATAGATAAATCTATCGTGGGATGCGGAGCGGTTTGAGTGGAAAAAAGCGAAAGTTTGGATAAGATCAGTTTTAAAGTTACATTACTTAATTTCTTGGTGACAAGGACACGGTGAAGATTTTGAGCGAGTTTCAAATAGAACGCACATGAAGAATTAGTGAATTGATTGGGTTGAGTATAGCATAGAGGGGGAAGGGTCCGATCACATTCACTTAGCAGAAAAAGCGACTTGAAGAAATAGCCATAAGTGAATGTTGTAGAGGACATAAACCTATATATATATATATATAGCCAACGAAGAAAAACGACGGAAACAGTAAAGATTTTGCAAAGTTGAAGAATTTGAAAAACTGAAGAATTTCAAAAACTGAGGAAAAACTCAAATTGAAGATTTTCAACTTTGGTGGTGGCGTGACCCACCGTATAAGAATGATGATTTCAGACACAGCGTACAATTGTCGTAGGGTTACGAGAATCAAATTCTTCATTAATTTCTTCACACTTAGAGTGTTATTCTTCATTGATTAAAGAAAAGCGTTTCTTCATGTGTTGCACATCTAAGTCATCAATTTTGCATAAGTGTCGGGATGTGTGTCCTTTTCAAAGAACATTCAAGATTCTAAGATATTTAGCTCACACCGCAACTTGCTAAATCTCTTCTCATCCAAGGGCTTTGTGAAGATATCAACTAGTTGTTCTTCGTCTTCACATGCTTTCGATGGAGATGTCGCCCTTCAACACATGATCACGAAGAAAATGATGACGAATTTGAATGTGCTTTGTCTTCGAAAGTGCCGAATCGGGTTGTGAGCAATCTTGATGGCACTCTCATTGTCACGATGAGAGGCACATTATTCACGTTGATGTTGTAGTCCTTGAGAGTTTGCTTCATCCACAGCAATTGAGCGAGAACAAGAGCCAGCAGCAATGTATTCAGCTTCCATGATGAAGCGGTGATACGCAGTTACGCTTTCTTCGAGGACTAACGGACCAAAGATCGTCCGAGGAAATGACAAGTACCAGATGTTGACTTGCGGTCCACACGATCACCAAAGCATAGTCGAGTAAGAATATCCAATGAGATCAAAAGTAGAGCCCTTGGGGTACCATAATCCTAGTGTTGGTGTGTGAGCTAGATATCGAAGAATATGCTTCCACAGCCTTATGGTGTGATTCCTTGATTGTAGCTTGAAATCGGGCACACATGCAAACACAAAGCATTATATCTGGCCTAGATGCACATAAGTACAATAGAGAACCAATCATGGAGCGGTATACCTTGTGATCAAGTCAATACCATTTTCATCGATTGCATAGATGGCCATTTGTGGGCATAGGAATTTTAGCGCCTTTGCAATCTTGCATGCGAATTTTTTCGTGACATCTTTGAGGTATTTCTCTGAGATATGAATATGCCATTGTGCTGTTGATTTAATTTGAAGACCTAAGAAGAATTTCAACTCTCCCATCATAGACATTTGATATTCTTCACTCATCATATAGGCAAATTCATCACTATAACGTTGGTCAGTACACCCAAAGATAATATCATCAACATATATTTGGCACACAAACAGTTCACCATCATATGATTTAGTAAAGAGAGTAGGGTCGAGTGAACCGGGTGTGAAGCCATTCTTCATGAAGAATTCCTTCAATGTATCATACCATGCCCGTGGGGCCTGTTTGAGACCATAGAGGGCCTTGTTGAGTCTGAAGACTTTGCTGGGATTCTTTGGATCTTCAAAACCTGGGGGTTGAGCAACATATACTTCTTCCTCAAGCTTACCATTGAGGAATGCACTTTTCACATCCATTTGATATAAAGTGATATTATGATGGTTAGCATAAGCAAGTAGTATGTGAATAGCCTTAAGTCTAGCAACAGGTGCAAAAGTTTCATCGAAATCAATTCCTTCAACCTGTGTGTAGCCTTGAGCTACAAGTCGTGCCTTATTCCTCACCATAAGGCCATTTTCATCTTGCTTGTTGCGGTAGATCCACTTTGTGCCAATGATATTATGCTTGCGAGGATGCGGACGTTTGACCGGTTCCGGACATTGTTGAGCTCGAACTGATGTAATTCTTCTTGCTTTGCACGAATCCACTCGGGCTCGAAATGCTTCATCTACCTTAGTGGGCTCTGTGATAGAGACAAAACCATAGTGCCCACAAAAGTTAGATAAATGTGAAGCTTTTGAGCGTGTGAGAGGACCTGGTGCTTCAATGTCATCGATGATCTTGTCAACTTGCACTTCTTTTGCAATGCGAGGATGAGCTTGTTGTCGTTGAGGAAATTGATCGGCATTTTCTTGACACCATTTTCTTGACATTATCTTGGTGCATCATTTCGACGTTCTTCACAGTCTGAGGAATGAATTCTTCCAGATTCTTGATGGGAATGACATCCTCGGTTGCCTTGAACTTGATAGATTCCTCGGTCTGCTGGTTCATCTAACACGGAAGGTAGGTGCTCTCTGTGCGAGCCATTAGTTTCATCGAACCGCACATCTACAGATATCAACAATCTTGTGAAGAGCGATGTTGAAGACTCAGAGGTGTGCGAGTCCTTTCCGTAACCAAGCATAAAACCTTCATGTGCTTTCGATGCAAATTTAGAATTGTGATGAGGATCTCTAATCCAGCATTTAGCAATCAAGACTTTGAAATAACTCACATTGGGTTTCTTGTCGTTGAGGAGTTCATAGGCGGTCTTCTTGAAGAATTTGTGAAGATATACTCTCTGTTGATGATGTGGCACGCGGTATCAATTGCATCAATCCAAAAAGCGACTAGGCGTTTTGTATTCATCAAGCATAATGCAAGCCATCTCAACAAGAGTTACATTCTTGTGCTCCACGGCGCCATTTCTTTGAGGAGTATAGGGAGCGGATAACTCATGAGTAAAACCAAGTTCATCAAGATAGGCATCAAGACCAGAATTCTTGAACTCAGTTCCATTGTCACTCCTGATGTGTCTGATCTGCACACCAAAGTTAGTTGAAGCCCTCGAGGAAAATCGTTTGAAGACTTCCTGCACTTCATTTTTTTAAGTAACAATGTGTACCCATGTGTAACGAGAGTAATCATCAACAATAACAAAGCCATATAGAGATGCATCATTAGTGACCTTTGAGTAATGATTAGGACCAAAGAGGTCCATGTTAAGCAATTGAATGGACGAGTAGTGGTCATGATAGTCTTCATTTGGATGCTTGTCCTTGGTCATTTTCCAGCTTCACAGGTTCCACACAAGTGATCCTTGAGGAATTTGACATTCTCAATGCCAATGACATGCTTCTTCTTCGCAAGCGTGTGCAAATTCCTCATGCCTGCGTGACCAAGTCGCCGATGCCATAGCCAGCCTTCTGAAGCTTTTGCAAGTAGATACAAAGCTGGTTGTGGTCCTGTAGAGAAATCAACAATATACAAGTCTCCTCTCCTAAAGCCTTCGAAGACTTTGGAATTGTCAGCTTCCATGATCACAACACAACGATACTTGCCAAAGACAACAACCATATCCAGATCACAAAGCATTGAGACAGACATGAGGTTGTATCCTAAGGTCTCAACAAGCATGACTTTGTCCATGTGTATGTCCTTAGAGATCGCAACCTTACCAAGACCCAATACCTGACTTTTGCCTTTGTCAGCAAAGATGATATGCTTCAGATGTGACGGTGATAAGGGAGCATCCATCAATAGATTCTTGTCACCAGTCATGTGATTTGTACATCCACTATCGAGGACCCACTCATTGGCTTTGGGTTGATCATCCTGCAGATGAATTAGTGCAACTTACGATCTCATATACTTCATCAGTGAAGAATATGATATCAAGTTCATCAGATGAATTTCATCAGGCAGTATAACAGATAAGCACTATGAGGATGTGTGAAATGAAAGTTCATTTCTTCATGATTAGCATGCGTCCTTTCAGGCAATTTTTGTCAGGCCCCCAGCAAATTCTTCAGACGTTTAAACCACGTCTGGAGGCCTGACCCTGCAGAAAAGATTAGTTCTTTTTCTTCACCACCCACATCTGAAGGGGTGGCAAAGAGTTCATCACTCTGCGAGCTCCATATGAGAATGGTGGCATAGAGGCCAATCCATTTCGTTTCACATAAGAGGGGTTAGGGTAAGCATATGAATAACCAGAGAAATTCTTTGAGGACTTATAAATATTGATTTGAAGAATAATGCACATATTCATAGCCCTTAGCTCTACCCTGCGAAACAGAGTTGTTAGCACGATGATAATCATATGAGGACTTTGATCCTTTTGAGGAATTTGATCCACGTGAGGAATTTGGTCCGTATTCTTCACAGGTGGTGTCATGAGGACATTCACCTGAAGACTTTCAAGGCACTTCTTGGGAACCCAGATTTTCTTCATAGGGGAACCGTTCCTGCAGTTAGTGCCAACATATCTAGCAAATACCTCTCCGTTCTGAGTTGTGAAAATTTTATATTTTGAGTCAAATGACACATCGGAAGAGTGAGGAGATTCACATGTAAAGCCGGATAAGTTAGATGGATCAACTGGAGGTCCCTTTGCGACAACCCATGAGGTTTTGGGTCTTTTCGGGCTTCCAATATGTTCCATCGACATTGAGTTTCCTCTCAAAGGCAATACCCTCTTTCCTAGGGTTTACATTGAGGATCTGCTTTTAAGCACATCACAGAGAGTCGATGCCCTTTGAGGCTTTTGTACATGCTGTCATGTACAATTCCTTCAACCTGCATCATCGGTGATACTAGCAATGTCCTCGGATGAGGAATTAGTGATAGCAGGAGCAGGTGAAGAATTTGTAACAGTTGAAGCATTTGAACATTCAGTGAAGAATTAGCGATTCACGTTCAATGCACTTTAAGCATGGAGGAACAAATTCTTCACGAGAAGCGCTGATTTGTTGAGCAAGTAATGAATCGCGCTCCTTCGAAGATCTTCATAACTCACTCTTAGCTTCTCAAGATCTTGCTTTTTTGAAGAAATTCATAAGAAAGTTTCTCATGATCGAGACAAGAGAGTGTTATGATGACCTTGAAGGTCTGTCAAACCTAGGCTGAAGTCTCTGAAGATTTTCGATCGAGGGCTTTAGTGCGATCCATTTCTTCACCCAACATATCATCACTTTATCTAGCATGTTTTGAACCTTTTCAAAAGCCCTTTGTTGTTTTACAGCAATCTTAGCAAGTTTTGAGTAGCTGGGCTTTAGATCTTCATCAGATTCATTTTCACTAGATTCGAAGGAGGTATATTTGAGTACCTTGGCACCCTTTGCCAAGAAGCAATAGGTGGGAGCGTAGTCATCACTATCTTCATCAGCTTTGTTGGTGAGGTCATTTTCTTCAGAGTTGAAGATGGACTTGTCGACGAAAAGCAAGAGCGAGAGTCGACTCGCCACACTGCACTCAGATTCTTCCTCGATGCCTCCTCTTCCTCATGTTCCTCGATTCAGCTTGAGTCCATTTCCTTGCCAATGAATGCCCGAGCCTTCTTGGAGCTGCTCTTCTTGTGAGAAGAAGACTTTGAGGATTTTGATGATGAAGATTTCGACAATTTCTTCTTCTTCTTAGCGTCATCAGAACTGTAATCCTAGTATTTCTTCTTCTTTAATTCCTTTTCCCGCTGAGGACAATCTTGAATGTAGTGACCAGGTTTCTTGCATTTGTGGCATAGTCTTCTCTTATAGTCACTGGATGAGGAATCACTGCTCCTTGAGGATTTTCCAAAGCGACCACGTCGTGAGAACTTCTGGAATTTCTTCACGGCGATTGCTAGCTCTGGCTCAATTCTTGAGATCTCCAAGGCTACTACCGTAGTCTTCACAATCAGATTCGAGACACGCCTTGGCCTTGAGCACGTGATTTTCCATAGCTAGAACCATAGAGATCTCTCTTTTGACAATTTGGAACTCATGAGTATTTAGCCTCTCGAGGATATCAATTTGGATCAAGTGACTTGTAGTTAGCACTCTTGTATCATCGGTGCGGAGTATCAAATGAGGAATCAAGCAATCTCAACAATTTCTTCACCACCTCATGGTCGGTGATGTCGATTGGCACCAAGCGCTTGAAGCTCATTTGAGATGTCGATGAGGCGATCGAAGGTTTGTTGAACATTTTCATTGTCGAGTATTTTGAAGCGGTTGAAGAGATTCGAAGAACATCAACTCGGGAGTTCTGTTGAGTTGAGACTCCTTCATTTACTTTGGATAGCCTATCCGGATAAACTTAGCAGTTTCCAAAGCACTCACTCTTCCATCTTGTCCTTTACTCGGATGGCCACATATGATATTCTTCGCTTGAGAATCGAGTTGCTTGAATCTCTTCACATCGGCAGCATTCGGAGAAGGTGTGGTGAGGGAACACCATTTTCCACAACATACCGTAGATCGTTGTCAATTGCCTCAAGATGCATTCGCATCTTGTTCTTCCAGTAGGGGTAGCCCGTCCCATCAAAGGTAGGACACCCAGCTGAGACCTTGATCATACCTGCGGTCGACATAACTAAAACTCCAGGTGGTTAAACCAAAATCACACAGAACAATGGAGTACCTTGCTCTGATACCAATTAAAAGTGTGTTATATCGACTAGAGGGGGGGTGAATAGGCAATTTTTATGAATTCTTCAATGAGGAATTTGCCAGTGAGGAAATTCCTAAGTGAAGAACTACTTGCAGCGGAATAAGTACTTAGAAGTAAGCATAAGAGAATGCGGGCATGGTCATCATGATGAAATGAAGACAATCAAAGAGTATGCAAGCGTAAACACGAGGATAGCACAAGATGAAGACAAACAGATGAAGAAATTGAACTGAGGAAATTGAGAAAGTCTTGATCAAAGTCTTCAAACACAGATATGAATGAACACTCAACACGATAATGAGGAAATGAAAGGGTTGAGGAAATAGAACCGATAAGGTTGGTGAAGACAATGATTTGGTAGACCAGTTCCAAGCTGCCGTCTCGGTTATGCGTCTGGTGGGAATGGTGAGTATTTAAACTCGAGGACACACAGTCCGGACACCCGATCCTGAAAGCACGCAGCTCGGGACACCAAGTCCTCACCGTATTCTCCTTGAACTAAGGTCACACAGACCTCGTCCAATCACTCATGGTAAGTCTTGAGCGACTTCCAAACCTTCACAGACTTGGTCACTCGGCGATCCACAATTCCTCTTGGATGCTCTAGACCATGATGCCTAACCGTCTGGAAGAAGCACAGTCTTCAAAGGTAACAAGCGTCGGATCCACGCAGGATCAATCTCTTCAGTGATGCTCAATCACTTTGGGTTTGTAGGGGTTTGGTTTTTGGGTTTTTCCTCACTCGATGCTTTTATCTCAAAGTCCTCGGAGGATGGGTTGCTCTTAAATGACAAGTGGCAAGTTCTCTCGGAGCAGCCAACCAGCTAGTGGTTGTAGGGGGCGGCTATTTATAGCCTAGGGAGCAGCCCGACATGATAAGACATAAATGCCCTTCAATGATATGACCGTTAGGTGGATAAGATATTTTGGGACAGGTGGCGCGACCCGACAGCAGTCGGAAATTTGACTCTCAAATTCCTCAGGGCTATCATGTTCCTCACTTTGTAGGCAATCTGCACTGGCGAATTTCTAACTCCTCAGTCAAAACAAATTCCTCAGCGACCAGAAGAACTTCGTCTCTGTCACTGAAGAAAGTGATTGAACTGTATGAGATTCCCAAAGGCTTCACTCGAAGGGATTGGTAGGTGTAGGATTTTGAGTTGAGCATCACATGGAAATTTTTCCTTAGTACTTCCTCGACCCCCTTTAACAGTACGGTGTTTCCTATGACTCAAGAAAGAGAAAACGAAACTACGAAAACAAAAATTCTTCACGCTTCATGTTCCTCAAATGAATACCAAGTCTTCAAGGTCACACCAATTTCTTCACTTTCAAAGTCTTCAGAAAATCTTCAGAATATCAAAGTCTTCGGTCGAAGAACTTCATTTTTAGGGGTCGACTTTCTCTGTAAATATCAAACTCCTCATAGACTTATAGACATATGTACACTCACAAACGCATTAGTCCCTTAACCTATAAGTCTTCAATACACCAAAATCACTAAGGGGCACTAGATGCACTTACATTCTTCAAGAAGACTGCCTATGAACTCCTCACTAACAAGAAACCCAATGTGAGTTATTTCAAAGTCTTCGGTGCTAAATGATGGATTAGAGATCCTCATCACAATGCTAAATTTGCACCGAAAGCACATGAAGGTTTTATGCTTGGTTATGGAATGGACTCGCACACCTACAGAGTCTTCAACAATGTTCTTTACAAGATTGTTGATACTGTAGATGTCTTGATTCGATGAGACTAATGGCTCGCAAAGAGAGCACCTACCTTCTGTGATAGATGAACCAGCACCAGAGGAATCTATCAAGTTCAAGGCTACTAAGGATGTAATTCCTACTGAAGTATCTGCTGAAGAATTCATTCCTGTACGCGAAGAACGTCGAGCTGATGCACTGAAGATAATCTTTGAAGAAAATGGTGCTGAAGAAAATGCTGATCAAATTCCTCGACGACAACCAGCTCATCCTCGCGTTGCAAAAGAAGTGCAAGTTGACAAGATCATCAATGACATCGAAGCACCAGGTCCTCTCACACGCTCAAAAGCTTCACATTTATCTAAATTTTGTGGGCACTATGCTTTTGTCTCTATCACAAAGCCCACTAAGGTAGATGAAGCATTTACGGAACTGAGTGGATTCGTGCAATGCAAGAAGAATTACATCGATTCGAGCTCAACAATGTCAGGAACTGGTCAAACGTCCGGATCCTCGCAAGCATAATATCGTTGGCACAAAGTGGATCTACCACAACAAGCAAGATGAAAATGGCCTTGTGGTGAGGAATAAGCACGACTTGTAGCTCAAGGCTACACACGAGTTGAAGGAATTGATTTCGATGAAACTTTTGCACCTGTTGCTAGACTTGAGGCTATTATATATTACTTGCTTATGCTAACCATCATAATATCACTTTATATCAAATGGATGTGAAAAGTGCATTCCTCAATGGTAAGCTTGAGGAAGAAGTATATGTTGCTCAACCCGCAGGTTTTGAAGATCCAAAGAATCCCGACAAAGTCTTGAGACTCAACAAGGCCTTCTATGGCCTCAAACAGGCCCCACGGGCGTGGTATGATACATTGAAGGAATTCTTCGTGAAGAATGGCTTCACACCTGGTTCACTCGACCCTACTCTCTTTACTAAATCATATGATGGTGAACTATTTGTGTGCCAAATATATGTTGATGATATTATCTTTGGTTTGTCTTGACCAACGTTATAGTGATGAATTTGCCTATATGATGAGTGAAGAATATCAAATGTCTATGATGGGACAATTGAAATTCTTACGAGGTCTTCAAATTAAATCAACAACACAATGGCATATTCATATCTCAGGAGAAATACCTCAAAGATGTCCTGAAGAAATTCGGCATGCAAGATTGCAAAGGCATCAAAACTCCTATGCCCACAAATGGCCATCTATGCACTCATGAAAATGGTATTGACTTTGATCACAAGGTATACCGCTCCATGATTGGTTCTCTATTGTACTTATGTGCATCTAGGCCAGATATAATGCTTAGTGTTTGCATGTGTGCCCGATTTCAAGCAACATCGAAGGAATCACACCATAAGGCTGTGAAGCATATTCTTCGATATCTAGCTCACACACCAACACTAGGATTATGGTACCCCAAGGGCTCTACTTTTGATCTCATTGGATATTACGACTGACTATGCGGTGATCGTGTGGACCGCAAGTCAACATCTGGTACTTGTCATTTCCTTGGGCGATCTTTGGTCCATTGGTCCTCGAAGAAAGCTGAGCTGCGTATCCTTTGTCTCTGCGGAAGCTGAATACATTATTCTTTGGCTCTTGTTGTGCTCAATTGCTGTGGATGAAGCAAACTCTCAAGGACTACGGCATCAACGTGAAGAATGTGCCTCTCTCGTGACAATGAGAGTGCAATCAAGATTGCTCACAACCCGATTCGGCACTCGAAGACAAAGCACATTCAGATTCGTCATCATTTTCTTCGTGATCATGTGTTGAAGGCGACATCTCCATCGAGCATGTGAAGGCGAAGAACAGCTAGCCGATATCTTCACAAAGCCCTTGGATGAGAAGATATTTAGCAAGTTGCGGTGTGAGCTAAATATCTTAGAGTCTTCGAATGTTCTTTGAAAAGGACACACATCCTGACACTTATGCAAAATTGATGAGTTAGATGTGCAACACATGAAGAAACGCTTTTCTTCAATCAATGAAGAATAACACTCTAAGTGTGAAGAAATTAATGAAGAATTTGATTCTCAAAACCCTCGACAATTATGCAGCGGTGTCTGAAATCATCATTCTTATACTGGCGAGTCACGCCACCACCAAAGTTGAAAATCTTCAATTTGAGTTTTTTCCTCGATTTTGAAATTCTTGAGTTTTCAAATTCTTCAACTTTGCAAAATCTTCACTTTATTTCGATGTCTTTCTTCGTTGTCTATATATATATATATATATATATATATATATATATATATATATATATATATATATATATAGGTTTATGTCCTCTGACATTCACTTATGGCTATTTCTTCAAGTTGCTTTTTACGCTAAGTGAATGTGATCGGACCCTTCCCCTCTATGCTATACTCAACCCAAGCTATTCACAAATTCTTCATGTGCGTTCTATTTGAAACTTCGTTCAAAATCTTCACCGTGTCCTTGTCACCAAGAAATTGCGAACGGAACTTTTAACTTATCTTATCAAAATTTTCGGCTTTGCCGCTCAAACCGTTCTGCATCCCATGATAAACTTATCTATTCACCCACGATCTAACACAATCTCCACTTTTCAAAGATCGTGGGTGACACATGTCAAGCGAATGAGAAGGGTCAGGGGCACGTTCGTCCCAAATCTTCGGGCGAACAGTATTTCACCGTGGCTATATATACCCCCTCTCCCCTTCCTCACATCCTTTATTCCGCACGACCGCTCTCTCTCTCTCTCTCTCTCTCGCTCGAGCTTCTCAAAACCTAGCGCCGCCGCTACTCCATCATCGCCAGTGAGGAGAGCTTCACTGCCTCGACCTCGTCGCCATCGTACTCGAGCCGACCATGGAAATCTTCACTCCACCGCTGTCGTAGCTGTCTTCCTCCGCCGAGTTAGGGCGTGGGAGATCTGAACTGACGAACTTCTAATCTACACATCTCAGTTCGTCGTGTTCTTCAGTTCGGCGTTCCTCGAAGAAAAGTTGCATACTTCTTTAGAGAATTCGATTGTTCAAATTCCTCAGCTGAAGAATATGGCAGAAGGAAAGAAGCCACAGAAAGGAGGAAAGAGGCCTGAGGTCATGACTGCTTTCGAGATACCTGAGGACATCTATGCTGACTATTGCACACCTGATGAAGCCAAGTTTGGCAAAGAAAACAAAAATCAGCGCAAGGTGTGCATTCAAAGGATTGAAAGGAGATTGGCAAGGGAATGGAGGGAGTACAGATATGTTACTCCAAAGTACATGAAGAAATTCGCACCGAATCCTCCATGCCCAAGAGCTCCATTAGCACCTGGCCAAGAAGCTGCCACCAGCATCAAGCGTGGTGAGGACTTTCCTGAAGAATGGGCCAAGCGCCAAGCTAAATTGGCGAGACAAGCCAATGAGGCAGTGAGGAAATTTAATGAGGACTCTACTACTGCTACTGCCACTGAGGCCGCTGTCAAACCAAGAAAATCTATGGCAAAGAAGCCCGCACACAAGCCAAGTGCTTCACCAGTTGTGCCCTCACGGCCAATTTCCTCAGCAATGCCCTCACGGCAAATTCCTCATGTTGCTCCTACTCCTCCCAAATCCTCAGCTCCTACAGAGTCCTAAGCAGTTCCGACAAAGTCCTCAGCACCTGTGCATCTGGCCACGTGCCAAAGGACTGCAGGCATCTCCATTGCCTCTGGTGTCTCAACAAGTTCCTCAGCTGCACCAAATTCTTCATCAGGCCCAACTCTGCTGAAGACTAAGGCAACAGCTGGATGAGGTCCTCGGCCAAGTCCCAAGAAGAAACAGGTTGCCTTCCAAGAGCCACCTGAAGATGATGAGGCTGATGATGATGAACTTGCGGAAATCATCAGAGACAGGCAAGTAAGGGCCGCTAGAGCCAAAGGCACACCTGCCCATTCTTTGTTGGATCCAAGAGCGATCCTAGACTACATTGATCTCTACGGCACAAGGATCCAAACACTCGTATGCACGACTTCAAGTTGACACTGGCCAAAGTCACATCTTGACTCCTTTCATCCAAGAGGAGAAATGGAAATTTGATAAGGCCGGAGAGATCAAGAAATCAAGATCTGAAAAAGAGAAATTGTTGAAGAAAAATGTTGTCAAGATGACAACTGGAGAACTTGTCAAGATGCAGGCTGACATCAAAGCCCTCAGCGACAAATTTGACTCATATTATGCTGATTGGCAAGGAGCCAAAGTCGATTAAATCAACTTTGACGAAGAAGTTCACAAATGTTGCAGCCCCAACGCAACAAGAAATTCCTGAAGCTGAAGCTTCTGCTCCGCCTGCTGAAGAACATGCCAGCACCGCTGATGAAGTTCAGGCTGCTGAAGAAAATGCTAGTTCCAGGGCTGATGACTCCATTCCGGCCCGAAGAAATTGCGAGGCATCCACTAGTGGTGCGCTGAAGAAAGCTGAAGAAGTCGAAGCGCATCGATTGCTTTGAGGAAATTCACCCAATTCCTCGGCTCCTCCTGCGCCTACACCAACTCCAATCCTTCCATCTGCATCGATGTGAAGAAGACCAAAGGCTGCAGAGCGAGTTCTTTGTGAAGAAAGGAAAGCATCAGCTGCTTCAAATTCTTCAGCCCCGAAGAAAATGAAGCCTATGACAAGCTCTTTTGAAAATCCAATCGATGTAATTCCAATTTCCTCCATTCCATCAAAGGACCTTGTTCCTTTTGGTGAAGATTATGAGATCCCAAGCGGATCTGATGAAGAAAATCAATCTGCTGCTTCGTCAGAGCAGATTGATGAAGAAATTGAAGTGGAAGCAATCCCTTCAACCCCAATCATTTTCTCGCCTATGCCTCAGTTCACAGCTAAAGAGGTTGGTGTTGAGGAAATTGAAGAAGATGTGGATATTGGAAGCACAACACCAGTGATGAACGATGACTTTTGGGAAAGTCAGCATCCCAATTCTCCACTCTTCACCCCAATCCAACAGATTCCTCGATCCCTGCTCCAACAATTCAAATGGGCTCAAGAAACTCATCCCACTTCATACAGACATGAATAAATTCCAGCCACTAAGCTGATGAACTGTTATTCTTTGATCCTCGGTACTGCACATGAAGAGGAACCAGAAATTCCTCGGCTGAAGAACACGAGATTGCGATTCCAGAGGTCGTGATGCAACTCATCGACACTCCACTGCCACAGCCAAAGAATCCATTCTCAACAAAGCAAAAGTTCAAGGCTGAAGATTTCTTCGGCGAGCACGTATTCTTCACTGATTACAATCCATATGATTCTGCTCGCATAAGGAAGATGCGTTTCTGGAGTGCTAGTCAAGCCAACTTCTATTCCTCTGTGTTGTTCAACAAAGACAAAGTCTTCGATCATGCACATATTCCTCATGTGGACATGGAATCTCTGCGGGCTTGAGCCAGGTCCTCGGTGTTCTTCATGATGCGGGACTCCTCAATTTCTGCTTGACATACGTGATTGGAATGAAGAACTCATTCTTCAATTCTATGCGACGCTGCACATCACCGGAGACGCCAAGATGTGAACTCATGGGTGTTGGGTGGATGTCCGAAAATACTCACTACAAGGCACCGACAACTGAATTGCTTCGTGTCCTTCCTCTCGATCCTGCCCTTGATGGTGCTCGTTGCATCTACAACGAACTGAGCTTTCAAATCACTACATGCAAGTCTGATGAAGCCTTTGAAGCTGAGGCAGGCCCCACAGACCAAATTCCTCATCAAGGAATTATTGTATGTGCCTCGGTTGTCTATCGCATTACAGCGAAGACAATGAGTCCTATCAAAGGCCACGACTCAAATGATGAAGAATTCGTTGGCATTATGAAGAATATGCTTTTCAATATCATTCATGGCGTTCCGTCAACTTCCATGATTTCTTCATGAGGACTCGCGAACATTGCTATGTCACCTTTTGAAATTTGAAGCCTTATGCACCTTGGATTATGAGATTCATCGGGACAAGGTCTTCACTCAATTACAAGGCTGATACTACGAACCACTGCAGCTACTTGCCTCCAATTGAAGTCCTCAAGCGGTCATTTTCCTCGGTGATGACAAGGGCAAGGCAAGCTGCTGTGATAGATGAAGGCATTCGTCCATTGGATGGTCAATTTACAAAGCTGCATCCTACTCCACCAATGATGACTCTGCCACACATGACTCTTGCCGCCAATACCTCGGTAAGCAAAATCCTCAAGCCACAACACCTAGGGTGATGACTGATCATGAGTTACTCCTCAGTCTTCATCAGAAGGTTGATCGCAATCATAAATGGGTCAAGTGTCATTTTGGGTCAATTCTTCACAACATGACCTCTACACACAATGCAGTGAAGAAAAACCAATACTACCTCCATGAAACCTTCAACCGCACCTGGGCTGTTCTATCTCATGTCTATAGCGCAAGAAGGCGAAGACAATGGGTCTCAAGGAAGAATTCGACTTATACGCACCACCATAGAAGAAATACAAGAAGGTCAAGGTTCCTTCCTTGGTAGCCAGCTCCTATTCTTCATCGTGCGACAGCATGAAAATGAAGACTTGGGCGACAACTGCGGCGAGCCCATTCGACAACCGACCCCGACAATGCTGGCGCTCCTTCATCAACTTGAAATTCTTCAGGGGCGTTAGTCCTCAATTTCAATCCGTTTAGTCATTTGATGACAAAGGGGGAGAAATTTGAGTTAGTCTTCAAGCGGGTCTATTATATGGGCAATTTTTGCTAAGTTACAACTCTCGTTCTTTTGAAACTTTTATTGGATCGAGTTGTAATCTTAAACCCGATGGTGTAATACACACATGATGAACTACATCAGTCACCATATTTCATCATGCATTTCAAATTCTTCATATTATATGTCAAATGTGTGTATGCATTTACAAGATATAGGGGGAGATCTCCATGATTCAACTCTTCAAATGTGCAATGCCTGAAAAGCAAAATTCCTCACTATGCACATCTTCAGGGGGAGTTCTTCTATATCTTGCAATCAAATCCCTAAATATCAGTATTTACACTTCATATGTTTATCCCCGTTGAAAACTTAACCTATATTGTCATCAATCACCAAAAAGGGGAGATTGTAAGTGCATCTAGTGCCCTTAGTGATTTTGGTGTATTGAAGACTTATAGGTTAAGGGACTAATGCGTTTGTGAGTGTACACAGGTCCATAAGTCTATGAGGAGTTTGATATTTACAGAGAAAGTCGACCCTAAAAATGAAGTTCTTCGATGAAGACTTTGATATTCTGAAGACTTTACGAAGACTTTGAAAGTGAAGAAATTGGTGTGACCTTGAAGACTTGGTATTCATTTGAGGAACATGAAGCGTGAAGACTTTTATTTTTGTAGTTTCGTTTTCTCTTTATTGAGTCGTAGGAAACACCGTACTGTTAAAGGTGTCGAGGAAATACTAAGGAAAAATTTACATGTGATTCTCAACTCAAAATACAACACCAACCAATACCATCGAGTGAAGCCTTTTGAAATATCATATAGCTCAGTCAAATTCTTGATGTGAGAGACGAAGTTCTTCCGTCGCCGAGGAATTTGTTCTGACCGAGGAGTTAGGAATTCACGGTGCGGATTGCCTACGATGAGGAACATGATAGCCCCGAGGAATTTGAGAGTCAAATTTCCGGCCGTTCTTTGTCTTCTTGTGACTGTCCCAAAATATCTTATCCACCTAACGGTCATATCATTGAAGGGCATTTATGTCTTATCATGTCGGGCTGCTCCCTAGGCTATAAATAGCCGCCCCCTACAACCACTAGCTGGTTGGCTGCTCCGAGAGAACTTGACACTTGTCATTTGAGAGCAACCCATCCTCCGAGGACTTTGAGCGAAAATCATCGAGTGAGGAAAAACCCAAAAACCAAACCCCTAAAAACCCAAAGTGATTGAGCATCACTGAAGAGATTGATCCTGCGTGGATCCAATGCTTGTTACCTTTGAAGACTGTGCTTCTTCCAGACGGTTAGGCGTCATGGTCTAGACATCCAAGAGGAATTGTGGATCGCCGAGTGACCAAGTCTGTGAAGGTTTGGAAGTCGCCTGAAGACTTACCACGAGTGATTGGGCCAGGTGCATGTGACCTTAGTTCAAGGAGAATCTGGTGAGGACTTGGTGTCTGAGCTGCGTGCTCGGCGGTGGGTGTCCGGGCTGTGTCCTCGAGTTTAAATACTCAGCCGCTCAACCAGACGTACAACCGAGGACAGCGCTTGAACTGGTCTACCAAATCATTGTCTTCACCAACCTAATCGGGTTCTATTTCATCAACTCTTTCATTTCCTCATTCTTTGTGTTGAGTGTTCGTTCATATCTGTGTTTGAAGACTTTGACTGAAGACTTTCTCAATTTCCTCAGTTTAATTCTTCAGTCTGTTTGTCTTCATCTTGTGTTATCCTGTGATTACGCTTTCTGTACTCTTTGATTGTCCTCATTTCATCATGATGACCATGCCCGCATTATGTTATGCTTACTTCTGAGTACTTATTCCGCTGCAAGTAGTTCTTCACTTAGGAATTTCCTCACCGGCAAATTCCTCATTGAAGAATTCATAAAAATCGCCTATTCACCCCCCCTCTAGTCGATATAACGCACTTTCAGATCTTTACCTCTCGACCATTTCGAGACTCCTCGTCATGTCCGTGATATCATCCGGGGCTCCGAACAAACTTCAGTCATCAAATCACATAACTCATAATACAAATCGTTATTGAAGGTTAAGCGTGCGGACCCTATGGGTTCGAGAACTATGTAGAGATGACTGAGACACATCTCTGGTCAATAATCAATAGCGGAACCTGGATGCTCATATTGGCTCCTACATATTTTATGAAGATTTTATCGGTCAAACCGTATAACAACATACGTTGTTCCCTTTGTCATCGGTATGTTACTTGCCCGAGATTCGATCGTCGGTACCATCATACCTAGTTCAATCTTGTTACCGGCAAGTATCTTTACTCGTTCCGTAATGCATCATCCTGTAACTAACTCATTAGTCACATTGCTTGCAAGGCTTATAGTGATGTGCATTACCGAGAGGGCCCAGAGATACCTCTCCATTACACGGAGTGACAAATCCTAATCTCGAGTTGTGCCTACTCACAAACACCATCGGAGACACCTGTAGAGCATCTTTATAATCACCCAGTTATCTTGTGACGTTTGATAGCACACAAAGTGTTCCTCCGGTACTCGGGAGTTGCATAATCTCATAGTCAGAGGAACATGTATAAATCATGAAGAAAGCAATAGCAATAAAACTAAATGATCATTATGCTAAGCTAATGGATGGGTCTTGTCCATCACATCATTCTCTAATGATATGATCCCGTTCATCAAATGATAACACATGTCTATGGCTAGGAAACTTAACCATCTTTGATTAACGAGCTAGTCAGGTAGAGGCATACTAGGGACACTCTATTCGTCTTCGTCTATGTGTTCACACATGTACTAAGTTTCCGGTTAATACAATTCTAGCATGAATAATAAACATTTATCATGATATAAGGAAATATAAATTACAACTTTATTATTGCCTCTAGGGCATATTTCCTTCATGTAGTTCTCTTCGAACTATCGGTTTGGTTTGGCCAACTGGATTGGCTTTTCTTGCAATGGGAGAGGTGCTTAGTTTTGGGTTCAATCTTGCGGTGTCTTCACCCAGTGACTTAGTAGGGGTCATGTATTGTATTGTTGCCATCAAGGATAAAAAGATGGAGTTTATACCATATTGCTTGAGTTTATCCCTCTACATCATGTCAGCTTACTTAAAGCTTTGCTCTGTTCTTATGAACTTAATACTCTAGATGTCGGCAGGAGTCGGTCGATGTGTGGAGTAATAGTAGTAGATGCAGAATCGTTTTGGTCTACTTGTAATGGATGGGATGCCTATATTCATGATCATTGCCTTAGATATCGGCATAACTATGCGCTTTTCTATCAATTGCCCAACAGTAATTTGTTTACCCATCGTATGTTTTCTTTCAAGAGAGAAGCTTCTAGTGAAACCTATGGCCCCCGGGTCTATTTTCCATCATATATTTTCAGATCTATAAACCAAAAAACCCAAAAATACCTTGCTGTAATTTATTTATATTTACTTTAGTTTGCTCTTTTATTTATCTTTTATACCTATCTCTATTAGATCTCACTCTTGTTCGTGACTGTGAAGGGATTGACAACCCCTTTTTTTGCATTGTGTGCAAGTGTTTGTTAGTTTGTGCAGGTGCTTATATTGGAGACTTTCTTGTGCCTCCTATTGGATTGATACCTTGGTTGTTAACTGAGGGTGTAAGTGCATCTAGTGCCCCTTAGTGATTTTGGTGTATTGAAGACTTATAGGTTAAGGGACTAATGTGTCTATGAGTGTACACAGGTCTATAAGTCTATGAGGAGTTTAATATTTACAAAGAAAGTCGACCCTAAAAATGAAGTTCTTATTTGAAGACTTTGGTATTCGAAGACTTTACGAAGACTTTGAAAGTGAAGAAATTGGTGTGACTTTGAAGACTTGGTATTCATTTGAGGAACATGAAGCGTGAAGACTTTTGTTTTCGTAGTTTCATTTTCTCTTTCTTGAGTCATAGGAAACACCGTCTTTGTTAAAGGGGTCGAGGAAATACTAAGGAAAAATTTCCATGTGATGCTCAATTCAAAATCCTACACCTACCAATCCCTTGAGTGAAGCCTTTGGAAATCTCATACAGCTTCAGTCAATTTCTTGATGTGAGACGAAGTTCTTACAGTCATTTGAGAATTTGTTCTGACTGAGGAGTTAGGAATTCGCCAGTGCGGATTGCCTACACAGTGAGGAACATGATAGCCCTGAGGAATTTGAGAGTCAAATTTCCGACCGTTGTTGTGCTGTGCGCCAGCTGTCCCAAAATATCTTATCCACCTAACGGTCATATCATTGAAGGGCATTTATGTCTTATCATGTCGGGCTGCTCCCTAGGCTATAAATAGCCGCCCCCTACAACCACTAGCTGGTTGGCTGCTTCGAGAGAACTTGACACTTGTCATTTGAGAGCAACCCATCCTCCGAGGACTTTGAGCGAAAATCATCGAGTGAGGAAAAACCCAAAACCAAACCCCTACAAACCCAAAGTGATTGAGCATCACTCAAGAGGTTGATCCTGCGTGGATCCGACGCTTGTTACCTTTGAAGACTGTGCTTCTTCTAGACGGTTAGGCATCATGGTCTAGAGCATCCAAGAGGAATTGTGGATCGCCGAGTGACCGAGTCTATGAAGGTTTGGAAGTCGCCTGAAGACTTACCACGAGTGATTGGACGAGGTGCATGTGACCTTAGTTCAAGGAGAATACGGTGAGGACTTGGTGTCTGAGCTGCGTGCTCGGCCGATGGGTGTCCGGGACTGTGTGTCCTCGAAGTTTAAATACTCGGCCGCTCCAACGAGACGTACAACCCAGGGCAATTTGTTGGGCTGGTCTACCAAATCATTGTCTTCACCAACCTTCGGGTTCTATTTCCTCAACTCCTTCATTTCCTCATTCTTTGTGTTGAGTGTTTGTTCATATCGTGTTTGAAGACTTTGGTTGAAGACTTTCTCAATTTCCTCGGTTCAATTTATTCATCTGTTTGTCTTCGTCTTGTGTTATCCTGTGATTACGCTTTACGTACTTTCGGTGATTGTCTTCATTTCATCATGATGACCATGCCCGTATTCTGCTATGCTTACTTCTGAGTACTTATCCTGCTGCAAGTAGTTCTTCACTTAGGAATTTCCTCACCGGCAAATTCCTCAATGAAGAATTCATAAAAATCGCCTATTCACCCCCTCTAGTCGATATAACGCACTTTCAATTGGTATCAGAGCGAGGTACTCCCTTGTTACGTGTGATTTTGGTTTAACCACCGGAGTTTTAGTTATGTCGACCGCAGGTATGAAGAAAGTGACATGCCCTATCTTTGTGGTCATGATTATCCCAAGTGGAAGGCCATGACGAGGAAGCGCCTCATGGCTATGAACGACAAAGTCGTGGACCGTCACTGAGATTGGTCTTACCGATCTATGTAAGAAGGCGGTACCGATGACATTCGCAAGTACACTCGACTTGACATCATGGCGAAGGACATCATCTGTTCTGCCTATCCGAGAGATGAATTCAAGCGTATTATGCATCTTTGAAATCTGAAGCTTATCCGGGACCGAATCTCGGCGTCTATGAAGGTCATCGAACCCGTCATGATCCTTGGTTTGAGGACTTCAAGGAATCTCTCAAAACGATGACTTTCGAACCAGGATCATCATCTTCTGCATCATGTCTCATGGCAAAGGGTGACAAGGATGATCAACCCAAAGCAAATGAGTGGGTCCTCGATAGTGGATGTACAAATCAGATGACTGGTGACAAGAATTTATTGATGGATGCTCCCTTATCACCGTCACATCTGAAGCATATCATCTTTGCTGACAAAGGCAAAAGTCAGGTATTGGGTCTAGGTAAGGTTGCGATCTCTAAGGACATACACATGGACAAAGTCATGCTTGTTGAGTCCTTAGGATACAACCTCATGTCAATCTCAATGCTTTGTGATCTTGATATGGTTGTTGTCTTTGGCAAGTATCGTTGTGTTGTGATTATGGAAGCTGACAATTCCAAAGTCTTCGAAGGCTTTAGGAGAGGAGACTTGTATATTGTTGATTTCTCTGAGGACCACAACCAGCCGTGTGCCTACTTGCAAAAGCTTGAGGAAAGGGTGGCTATGGCATCGACGACTTGGTCATGCGGGCATGAGGAATTTACTGCACGCTTGCGAAGAAAAAGCATGTCATTGGCATTGAGAATGTCAAATTCCTCAAGGATCACTTGTGTGGAGCACTGTGAAGGCTGGAAAAATGACCAAGGCCAAGCATCCAAATAAGACTATCATGACCCCTACTCGTCCATTCGAATTGCTTCACATGGACCTCTTTGGTCCTAATCATTATTCAGCAGTCACTAACGATGCATCTCTATATGGCTTTGTTATTGTTGATGATTACTCTCGTTACACATGGGTACACATTGTTACTTACAAACATGAAGTGCAGGAAGTCTTCAAACGATTTTCCTCGAGGGCTTCAACCAACTTTGGTGTGAAGATCAAGCACATCGGGAGTGACAATGGGCCGAGTTCAAGAATTCGGTCTTGATGACTATCTTGATGAACTTGGTATTACTCATGAGTTATCTGCTCCTTATACTCCTCGGCAAAATGGCGTCGTGGAGCGCAAGAACAGAACTCTGGTTGAGATGGCTCGCACTATGCTTGATGAATACAAAAGCCTTATGTCGTTTTGGATTGATGCAATTGATACCGCGTGCCACATCATCAACAAGTATATCTTCACAAATTCTTCAAGAAGACTGCCTATGAACTCCTCAACGACAAGAAACCCAATGTGAGTTATTTCAAAGTCTTCGGTGCCAAATGTTGGATTAGAGATCCTCATCACAATGCTAAATTCGCACCGAAAGCACATGAAGGTTTTATGCTTGGTTACGGAAAGGACTCGCACACCTACAGAGTCTTCAAGATCGCTCTTCACAAGATTGTTGAAACTGTAGATGTGCGGTTCGATGAAACTAATGGCTCGCAAAGAGAGCACCTACCTTCTGTAATAGATGAACCAGCACCTGAGGAATCTATCAAGTTCAATGCGACTGAGGATGTAATTCCTACTGAAGAATCTGCTGAAGAATTCATTACAAAACGCGAAGAACGTCGGTGATGCACTGAAGATAATCTTTGAAGAAAATGGTCTTTGAAGAAAATGCTGATCAAATTCCTCGACGACAACCAGCTCATCCTTGCATTGCAAAAGAAGTGCAAGTTGACAAGATCATCGATGACATTGAAGCACCAGGTCCTCTCACACGCTCAAAAGCTTCACATTTATCTAACTTTTGTGGGCACTATGCTTTTGTCTCTATCACATAGCCCACTAAGGTAGATGAAGCATTCTGAGCCCGAGTGGATTCAGGCCATGCAAGAAGAATTACATCGATTCGAGCTCAACAACGTCGGGAACTGGTCAAACGTCCAGATCCTCGCAAGCATAATATCATTGGCACAAAGTGGATCTACCGCAACAAACAAGATGAAAATGCCTTGTGGTGAGGAATAAGGCACGACTTGTAGCTCAAGGCTACACACGAGTTGAAGGAATTGATTTCGATGAAACTTTTGCACTGTTGCTAGACTTGAGGCTATTCAAGATATTGCTCGCCTATGCTAACCATCACAATATCACTTTATATCAAATGGATGTGAAAAGTGCATTCCTCAATGGTAAGCTTGAGGAAGAAGTATATGTTGCTCAACCCCCAGGTTTTGAAGATCCAAAGAATCCCGACAGTCTTCAGACTCAACAAGGCCCTCTATGGCCTCAAGCAGGCCCCATGGCCATGGTATGATACTTTGAAGGAATTCTTTGTGAAGAATGGCTTCACACCCGGTTCACTCGACCCTACTCTCTTTACTAAATCTTATGATGGTGAACTGTTTGTGTGCCAAATATACGTTGATGATATTATCTTTGGGCTGTCTTGACCAACGTTATAGTGATGAATTTGCCTATATGATGAGTGAAGAATATCAAATGTCTATGATGGGAGAGTTGAAATTCTTTTAGGTCTCCAAATTAAATCAACAACACAATGGCATATTCATATCTCAGGAGAAATACCTCAAGGATGTTCTGAGGAAATTCGGCATGCAAGATTGCAAAGGCGTCAAAATTCCTATGCCCACAAATGGCCATCTATGCACTGATGAAAATGGTATAGACTTCGATCACAAGGTATACCGCTCCATGATTGTTTCTCTATTGTACTTATGTGCATCTAGGCCAGATATAATGCTTAGTGTTTGCATGTGTGCTTGATTTCAAGCTACGCCGAAGGAATCACACCATAAGGTTGTGAAGCATATTCTTCGATATCAAGCTCACACACCAACACTAGGATTATGGTACCCCAAGGGCTCTACTTTTGATCTCATTGGATATTCTGACTCGACTATCTTTGGTGACCGTGTGGACCGCAAGTCAACATCTGGTACTTGTCATTTCCTCGGACGATCTTTAGTCTGTTGGTCCTCGAAGAAACAGAACTGCGTATCACTGTCTACTACGGAAGCTGAGTACATTGCTGCTGGCTCTTGCTGTGCTCAATTGTTGTGGATGAAGCAAACTCTCAAGGACTACGGCATCAACGTGAAGAATATGGCTCTCTACTGTGACAATGAGAGTGCCATCAAGATTGCTCACAACCCAGTTCAGCACTCGAAGACAAAGCACATTCATATTCTTCATCATTTTCTTCGCGATCATGTGTTGAAGGGCGACATCTTTATCGATCATGTGAAGACTGAAGAACAGCTAGCCGATATCTTCACAAAGCCCTTGGATGAGAAGAGATTTAGCAAGTTGCGGTGTGAGCTAAATATCTTAGAATCTTTGAATGTTCTTTGAAAAAGACACACATCCTGACACTTATGCAAAATTGATGACTTAGATGTGCAACACATGAAGAAACATTTTTCTTCAATCAATGAAGAATAACACTCTAAGTGTGAAGAAACTAATGAAGAATTTGATTCTCAGAACCCTACGACAATTGTACGCGGTGTCTGAAATCATCATTCTTATATGGTGGGACACGCCACCACCAAAGTTGAAAATCTTCAATTTGAGTTTTTCCTCAGTTTTTGAAATTCTTCAGTTTTTCAAATTCTTCAACTTTGCAAAATCTTCACTGTTTCCATCGTCTTTCTTCATTGGCTATATATATATATATATATACACACACACACACACAGAGATATATATATATATGCACACACACACACACACAGATATATATATATATATATATATATATATATATATATATATATATATATATATATATATATATGGGTTTATCTCCTCTCTGACATTCACTTATGGCTATTTCTTCAAGTTGCATTTTACGCTAAGTGAATGTGATCGGACCCTTCCCCTCTATGCTATACTCAACCCAATCTATTCACAAATTCTTCATGTGCGTTCTATTTGAAACTCGTTCAAAATCTTCACTGTGTCCTTGTCAGCTGAAGAAATTGCGAACGGAACTTTTAACTTATCTTATCCAAATTTTCGGCTTTGCAGCTCTAACCGTTCCGCTTCCTATGATATACTTATCTATTCACCCACGATCTAACACGATCTCCACCTTTCAGTACGTGGGTGACACATGTCAAGCGAATAAGAAGGGTCAGGGGCACGTTCGTCCAAAATCTTCGGGCGAACAGTTTTTCACCGTGGTCATATATACCCCCTCTCCCCTTCCTCACTTCCTTTACTCCGCTCGACCGCTCTCTCTCTCTCTCTCTCTCTCGCTCGAGCTTCTCAAACCCTAGCGCCGCCGCTACTCCATTGTCGCCCGGTGAGGAAGAGCTTCACTGCCTCGACCTCGTCGCCCGTCATACTCAGCGACCATGGAAATCTTCACTCCGCTTGCCGCCGTAGCTGTCTTCCTCCCCGAGTTAGAGGCGTGGAAGATCTGAACTGACGAACTTCTAATCTACACTTCTCGGTTCATCGTGTTCTTGATTCGGGTAATTAAAAGTTACTTTTATTGCTCGCTTTGATTCTCAAGCCTTCTGAAAATCTTCAAAGGTGTTTATTCTTCAAATCGTCACACAGATGAACACCTCCACCGCAATATGCTCGTGATTCGTGTCTCTCAGCAATGATTTTTCTTCAAGATTCCTCAATTGTGTGGATCCTCGATCTATACAACTCTGGAACCTAAGACAAAGATCGCTTAGTGAAATTCTTCAAGGCTCTTCTGGTCAAATTCCTCAAACTTGTTCTTTTTGAAAAAACTTCTGAGAACGCATATGACCTCTCCAAATTCCTCGCAACTATACTATGTTCCACGGTACTCATGTCATTCTTTGAATCACTAGGTTCTCATCAGCTTAACTCATTTGCAGCGTTCCTCGAAGAAAAGTTGCATACTTCTTCAGAGAATTCGATTGTTCAAATTCCTCATCTGAAGACTATGGCTGACGGTAAGAAGCCCCAGAAAGGAGGAAAGAGGCATGAGGTAATGACTGCTTTTGAAATACCTAAGGACTTATATGCTGACTATTGCACACCTGATGAGGCCAAGTTCGGAAAGGAGAACAAAAATCAGCGCAAGGTGCGCTCTGAGAGGATTGAAAGGAGATGGGCAAGAGAATGGAGGGAGTACAGGTATGTTACTCCAAAGTACATGAAGAAATTCTCTCTTAATCCTCCATGCCCAAGAGCTCCATTAGCACCTGGCCAAGAAGCTGACCCCACCAGCATCAAGTGTGGTGAGGATTTTCCTGAAGAATGGGCCAAGCGCCAAGCCAAGTTGGCGAGACAAGCCAAAAGAAGCGGTGAGGAAATTCAATGAAGACTCTCACTGCTGCCACCGAGGCCCTGTCAAGCCCAGAAAATCAATGGCAAATAAGCCAGCGCACAAGCCAAGTGCTTCACCAACAGTGCCCTCACGGCCAAAATCCTCAGCAATGCCCTCACGGCCAGTTCCTCATGCTGCTCCTGCTCCTCCAAAATCCTCATCTCCTCCTCCTAAGTCCTCAGCAGCTCCTCCAAAGTCCTCAGGTGCTCCGGCAAAGTCCTCAGCACCTGTGCATCTGGCCACGTGCCAAAGGACTGCAGGCATCTCTATTGCCTCTGGTGTCTCAGCAAGTTCCTCAGCTGCACCAAATTCTTCATCAGGCCCCACTCTGCTGAAGAAAAAGGCAACGGCTGGTCGAGGTCCTCGGCCAAGTCCGAAGAAGAAACATGTCACCTTCCAAGTGCCATTTGATGATGAAGCTGATGATGATGAACTTGCAGAAATCATCAGAGACCGACAAGAAAGGGCTGCTAGAGCCAAAGGCACACCTGAGCCACTGCTTTTGGATCCAAGGGCGATCCTCGAGTGCATTGGTCTCTGGCACAAGGATCCAGACACACCTATGCCTGATTTTCATTTGACTCCTGTCCAAAGTCACATGCTGACCCATTTCATCTCTGAAGAGAAATGGAAATTTGAGAAGGCTAAGCAGATCAAGAAGGCTCAGTTCAGGAAAGAGAAGTTCACGAGGAAAAATGTTGTCGAATGACACTGATGATCTTCTCAAAATCGATGCAAATCAAAGCCCTCGGCGATGACTTTGATGCCTACTATGCTGATTGGCAAGGAGCCAAAGTCAGATTTGTAAAGCGACCAAGAAGTTCACAAATGTTGCAGCTCAACGCAACAAGAAGTTCCTCGGTGGAGCCTCTGCTCGACCCTCTTGAAGAACATGCCAAGACCGATGATTTTCGACCTTTGAAGACAATGCTAGTTCCAGGCTGATAACTCCATCCCAGCCGAAGAAATTGCCGGGGCATCCACTAGTGGTGCACCAAGAAAGCGAAGAAGTCAGGCAACCGCATCAGTTCTTTGAGGAAATTCAAACAGATTCCTCGGCTCCTCTCGGCGCCTACACCAACTCCTATCCTTCCATCTGCATCGGATGTGAAGAATACCAAAGGCTGCAGAGCGAGCTGCAGTGAAGAAAAGGAAAGCATCAAGCTGCTTGAATCTTCACTCAAAGAAGATGAAGCCTATCACTAGCTCTTTTGAAAATCCGATTGATCTTTGTTCGATTTCCTCCATTCCATCAAAGGACCTTGTTCCTTTTGGTGAAGAATATGAGATCCTAAGCGGATCGATGAAGAAAATCATTCTGCTGCTTCGTCCGGAGCAGATTGATGAAGAAATTGAAGTGGATGTGATCCCTTCTACTCCTGTCATTTCCTCGCCAATGCCTCGGTTCACGGTGAAGAAATTTGGCGTTGAAGAAATTGAAGAAGATGTGGATATTGGAAGCACAACACGGTGATGAACGATGACTTTTGGGACGATCGGCATCCAAATTCTCCACTCTTCACTCCAATACAACAAATTCCTCGATCCCTGCACCAATAGTTCAAATGGGCTCAAGAAACTCATCCCACCTCGTCCGTGCATGAAGAAATTCCAGCCACTAGTCTTTGAAGAACCTGCTGCTGCTACTCCTTTGAACACGCAGACTGCATATGAAGAGGAACCAGAAAATCCTCAGCTTGAAGAACCTGAGATTGCGATTCCTGAGGTTGTGATGCAACTCACTGACACTCCTCTGCCCAAACCAAAGAATCCATTCTCAACGAAGCAAAAGTTCAAGGCTGAAGATTTCTTTGGCGAACATGTGTTCTTCACTGACTATAACCCATATGACTATGCTCGCATAAGGAAGAAGCGTTTCTGGACTGCTAGTCAAGCCAACTTCTATTCCTCTGTGCTATTCAACAAAGACAAAGTCTTCAATCATGCACACATTCCTCTCGTGGACATGGAATCTCTGCCAGGCTTCGAGCCAGTCCTCAGTGTTCTTCACGATGCTGGGTTGCTGAATTTCTGCTTGACATACGTGATTGGAATGAAGAACTCATTCTTCAATTCTATGCGACGCCGCACATCACCGGAGATTACGAAGATGTGAACTCATGGGTCTTTGACTGGATGATGTAAAATACTCACTACAAGGCACCAAAGAATCAATTGCTTTGTGCCCTCCCACTCAGTCCTCCCCTTGATGGTGCTCGTTGCATCTACAGCGAACCCGAGCTTACAAATCACTACATGCAAGTTTTGATGAGGCCTTTGAAGCCAGGGCAGGCCCCACGAACCAAATTCCTCGTCAAGGAATTACTATATGTGCCTCGGACTGTCTATCGCATTCTGACGAAGACAATGAGTCCTATCAAAGGCCACGACTCAAATGATGAAGAAGTCGTTGGCATCATGAAGAATATGCTTTTCAATATCATTCATGGAGTTCCCGTCAACTTCCATGATTTCTTCATGAGGACTCTGGCAAACATTGCTATGTCACCTTTTGAGCTGAAGCCTTATGCACCATGGACTATGAGGTTCATCAAGACAAGCTCTTCACTCAATTACAAGGCTGATACTCTGAACCACTGCAGCTACTTGCCCCCGATTGAAGTCCTCAAATGGACATATTCCTCAGCTGATGACAAAGGCAAGGCAACTGCTGTGATAGATGAAGGCATTTGTCCATTGGATGGTCAATTTCACAAGGCTGCATCCTACTCCACCAATGATGACTCTGCCACACATGACTCTGCCGCCAACAACTCGCCAAGCAAAATCCTCAAGCCACAAAGACCTGTGGTGATGATTGATCGTGAGTTACTCCTCATTCTTCATCAGAAGGTTGATCGCAATCATAAATGGGTCAAGCGCCAGTTTGGTTCAATTCTTCACAACATGACCTCAACACACAATGCAGTGAAGAAAAACCAATACTACCTCCATGAAACCTTCAACCGTGCACAGGTTGTTCTATCTCATCTCTACAAAGGCGTAAGATCTGAAGAACATGGGTCTCAAGGAAGAATTTGACTGGTCTGCACCTCCACCGAAGAAATTCAAGAAGGTCAAGGTTCCTTCCTTGGTGGCTAGCTCCTATTCTTCATCGCGCGACACTGATGAAAATGAAGACTTGGACGACACTGCGGCAGGCCCTACTACGACAACCGACCCCGACAACGCGTGCGCTCCTCCATCAACTTGATATTCTTCAGGCGTTAGTCCTCGGCCGATCCTTTTGGTCATTCGATGACAAAGGGGGAGAAATTTGAGTTAGTCTTCAAGCGGGTCTACTATATGGGCGTTTTTTTTCTAAGTTACAACTGAAAATTTTATTGGATCGAGTTGTAATCTTAAACCCGATGGTGCTCTGATACTTTTGATGTGTTCCTCTGCATGCTTATTCCCCGTTATATGTTAATACACGCATGCTGAATTACATCAGTCACCATATTTCATCATGCATTTCAAATTCTTCATATTATATGTCAAATGCGTGTATGAATTACAAGATATAGGGGGAGATCTCCATAATTCAACTCTTCAAATGTGCAGTGCCTCAAAAGCAAATTCCTCACTATGCACATCTTCAGGGGGAGTTCTTCTATATCTGGCAATCAAATTCCTCAATATCAATATTTACACTTCATATGTTTACCCCCATTGAAAACTTAACCTATATTGTCATCAATCACCAAAAAGGGGGAGATTGTAAGTGCATCTAGTGCCCCTTAGTGATTTTGGGGTATTGAAGACTTATAGGTTAAAGGACTAATGTGTCTATGAGTGTACACAGGTCTATAAGTCTATGAGGAGTTTGATATTTACAGAGAAAGTCGACCCCTGAAAATGAAGTTCTTCGACTGAAGACTTTGGTGATTCTCAAGACTTTCTCAAGACTTTGAAAGTGAATAAATTGGTGTGACCTTGAAGACTTGGTATTCATTTGAGGAACATGAAGCGTAGACGCGTTTGTTTTTGTAGTTTCGCTTTCTCTTTCTTGAGTCATAGGAAACACCGTCTTTGTTAAAGGGGGTCGAGGAAATACTAAGGAAAAATTTCCATGTGATGCTCAACTCAAAATCCTACACCTACCAATCCCTTCGAGTGAAGCCTTTGGAAATCTCATACAGTTCAGTCAATTTCTTGATGTGAGACGAAGTTCTTACAGTCATTTGAGGAATTTGTTCTGACTGAGGAGTTAGGAATTCGCTAGTGCGGATTGCCTATGCAGTGAGGAACATGATAGCCCTGAGCAATTTGAGAGTCAAATTTCCGACCGTTGCTGTGCTGTGCGCCAGCTGTCCCAAAATATCTTATCCACCTAACGGTCATATCATTGAAGGGCATTTATGTCTTATCATGTCGGGCTGCTCCCTAGGCTATAAATAGCCGCCCCTACAACCACTAGCTGGTTGGCTGCTCTGAGAGAACTTGACACTTGTCATTTGAGAGCAACCCATCCTCCGAGGACTTTGAGCGAAAATCATCGAGTGAGGAAAACCCAAAACCAAACCCCTACAAACCCAAAGTGATTGAGCATCATCAAGAGATTGATCCTGCATGGATCCGACGCTTGTTACCTTTGAAGACCGTGCTTCTTCCAGACGGTTAGGCATCATGATCTAGAGCATCCAAGAGGAATTGTGGATCGCCGAGTGACCGAGTCTGTGAAGGTTTGGAAGTCGCTCAAGACTTACCATGAGTGATTGGACGAGGTCTGTGTGACCTTAGTTCAAGGAGAATACGTGAGGACTTGGTGTCCCGAGTTGCGTGCTTTCGGCGATCGGGTGTCCGGACTGTGTGTCCTCGAGTTTAAATACTCGGCCGCTCCAACAAGACGTACAACTGAGATAGCAGTTGGAACTGGTCTACCAAATCATTGTCTTCACCAACCTTATTGGTTCTATTTCCTCAACTCCTTCATTTCCTCATTACTGTGTTGAGTGTTTGTTCATATATGTGTTTGAAGACTTTGACTGAAGACTTTCTCAATTTCCTCAATTCAATTTCTTCAGTCTGTTTGTCTTCATCTTGTGTTATCCTGTGATTACGCTTTCTGTACTCAGTGATTGTCTTCATTTCATCATGATGACCATGCCCGTATTCTATTATGCTTACTTCTGAGTACTTATCCCGCTGCAAGTAGTTCTTCACTTAGGAATTTCCTCACCGGCAAATTCCTCAATGAAGAATTCATAAAAATCGTCTATTCACCCCCCCCCCCTTCTAGTCGATATAACGCACTTTCAGAGGGAAATACTTATCTGCATCACCCTTTCTCTTCAAGGGACAAATCAATGCAAGTCAAGAAGTAGCAGGGCCCGCGTTCTCGGATGTGTACGTATCTGCCCACTATCACACACGGTCCAGATATCACCATCGTGTCCGATGGATGGGTTTTCGCTCCTCCCACGCGGTGCCAAAAGGTTGACTTGAATTGCAATATGCGGGTGTGGTTGCTTGCCGTTCAGGCTGTCGCGGCGCGCTCCGCTCGTTGTTGAGGCGGTCGTGGCGCGCTCTACTCGCGTCCATCCGCGCGTTTTGCTCGCCATTGAGGCGGCCGCGGCCCGCTCCGCTCTGGCATCCCTACGCACGCTCTGCTCGTCGTTGAGGCAAATTTACAATTGCAATGATTAATGATTATCTTACATACTCAGGATAATTTAAAAATGCAAGATGCAGCAACGCCCAAAACACACACGAGCTACATATGCTTAGTGACTTAAAATGTAGATATGCGACATTTCCATATAATTATAACAAAATATAGACTGAAAGTCTAAGCTGGCGGCCTTCCGACGACAGTCTTCTCGGACTCCATGATCAGCATAGCACCCTTGTGGCCGTTCATTCCGAGTGTCCCGACCCATGGCCACGTTACCCACCTCCGGCTACGGAGCTGGGAGGCTCTTGGGTTTGTTGGGCCTCTTCCAGAAGAGCTTGACAGCGTGCAATCACGCACATGAAATCTCCGCGGAACCGCTCCATTTTCATGTCTCTACCCTGGTAGCAAATTCCGTCCATCACCTGCATCCTCAAGATACCATGTTGGTGATGTTCTACTTCGTCGGGGACGTCAACTTCGCCAAGGATGCGCTTGATCCCGGCCACCACATCTTCAGGATCGAGGTTGACATGGCCGCCGCCGGCAATGATGAAGTCGCAGGCTGGTTGTCTCATAACTGAATCGCGGAGGTCCTCTGCCCATTCCTTGCAGGGCATCAGGCTCTCTGGATCTTTTGCACGATGGATGGCTCTTCGGGTGGGTCGCCGATCATGCCGCCGAGCAGCTCTGGATCTTTTGCACGATGGATGGCAAACTCTCATCACACTTCCTCTGTAATAAGTCCATTGCGCCCTCAAGGACTGGCACAGCGATATCGCTGCCGATGGGCCATGGCGCCTACACTGGCTGATGAAGCTCTTGCTCCCCGACCTGCTCCGGCTCGTTCTCCTCGCCGAAGATGTAACGTAGGAAGGGATCAACGTCGAAGCTTTCGTCGGTGCCTGCCATGCTTGGAATAGCTAATGGTAGATGGGTGTGGACTAGATCTGCGCACAGTGTCGCTACGGTGCGTTGCCGCCTGGGTCATATGGAGCAAGCCACTTGCTGGTGGCGGGAAACCGATGAGGGAAGAGGCGGGAAGCATTGGCATGGATTGCGGGACACGTGTATAACGTCATTTATTTCTGCACTGCCCTCTGTGTTCGTATAGGTACTACCTCCGTCGTGGTTTATTAGCCCCCTTCGTATTTTGTAGTATCAAACTTTGAACTCAGATTTAACTATATTATATTTTCTCATCGCAAACAGTTCATTCGAGTGGGCTGTTTGTCGCGTATCAGACACATCTTGTTTACATGAATCGTTTGTGTTCTTTTGGCTAATCGCAAACAGGTCATTTATGTGAACTGTATGCCGCATATCACACACATCTTGTTAAACTGAATGGTTTCTGTTGTGTTCCCTAAGTGAAAACAGTTCGTCCGAGTGAACCGCATGTCGTTTATCGCACACACCCTGATCTGACTGACCATTTTTGTTGCATTCCCTAAGTTAGTGTAATGTTGAGTCATTTATTTTGGGACGGAGGGAGTAGCAAACAGTTCATCCGAGCGAACTATATGTCGTGTATCGCACACCATGATATAGCTGCCTGTTTCTGTTGTTCTGTCTCGTCGCAAACAGTTCTTATGGATTAACCGTATGTCACGCATCACAAATGTAATTAGAATATGAAGTGTGTTTAATATATCCGCCATCGCAAATGTTTTGCATCTTTTTGACGGGTTCTTTACATCACTGTTTGCGATTAATGCATCGCACACAATTTCGTCGAAGGGTCTCTGATTATAGTGTCGCGTTAGCAGCATCCCGCAGTAGTGCGTGTTTCCATCAGGGAGTCGCCACCTATATCCTGAGAGTATTTCCAGGTACTGCCAAGGAACATCAAAAAGCGCAAGGACCTCTTTTTAAGCCTCACCGAGTGAACCAGGTTGATTGATTCCTTTTCATGATTGAAACTATTAATTATGTATAGAAAACATTGTTCCTCGTGTATACAAAAATATCAATATGTACAAAAAAAGTAGACATGTATTTTAAAATCTTAAACATGTATACAAAAAATGCACAACGTGTATGAAAAAAAATAGACATTAGAACTTGTAATAAAAATAAATGTAATCATGCATTTTAAACTGTTAAAACATGCATAAAATTTTGTTTGATGTATATAAAAAATGTGCATCCTGTGTGAAAAAATAGACATATGTTGAAAACATCAAAAAATAAAAATCTTGTACAAATAAATGTTTCTCTTGTATAACAAAATTTTGGAATGTGTATGGAAAAAGTAGACATGTGCCAAAAAATGAAAAACAAAACATGATGAAAACCAAAAAGAAAAATGGAAACCAAAAAAATGGGAAAAAATAAAAAGGAAATTAAATATGATGGGAAACGAAAACAAAAAAGGGAAGAAACCAATGTGAAGCAGTGGAACTTAGTGAAAAGCAAATAAAAATAGATAAAAACTGAGAAAAGCAAAGAGAACTGAAGAAAAATTGAATACAAATAGGAAAGAAAAAAAAAGAAACCGATGCAAAACATTGAAACACTATGAAATCCAAGAAGAACGATGGTGACAGAGAAAGAAACAAAAACGAGAGGAAAAAAGAAAGAAAAAACAATACCGGACCAGTCCAGCAGTGTACAGGAAACAAGTAGAAAATATCTACTATAACGAGCGAGCGAGCAAACGAACAACGACCGAGTGAGAAAACACGTTAACCCGCCGACCCATACATGTGGACTCCAGAGGCGAGCTAGAGTTACGTCTCGTAGTAAGCGGGATATAGCTCTAGTGGTTATTTCCTTCGAGCCTGGTTATGCTCGTGGGTTGTGCTTTTTGCGGGCTAGCTTCGAGCGCTCCTAATCGGAGCCTCAAGCGGGACCTCCTATTTGGCGCGTACAATGCCAGGAATCAGCAAGCGCACCCCCCACCGCGGCCCTCGTGTGCCAGCCCATGTGCGGGGGTGGAAAAAGAGGGAAGCACCTTGGTTTTTTTTTGCCTTTTCTGTTTAATCTTTTTTCCTTTTTCAGATAATTCAGGATTTCAAAAAAAGTTACAAATTCTGAAATGGTAGTGAATTCAAACATTATTCATGATTTGGAAAAATGTTCGGGAAATGATAAATGCTCGTGAATTAAAAAAAAATTCACTGAATTCAAAAACAAATCTTGAATTCAAAAAATGTTCATGATTTTAAAAGAATGAACATTTTTTTATTTTGATGAACAAATTTTCATGAGAATTCTCTAATAACGACGAACATGTTTTGTATTGGATCAACAAATTTTAAATTCGATGAACATTTTTTGAACTTCATGAACAATTTTTTTATTCAAGAACATTTTTATTGAAAAAAATGGATGAATAAAAATTGAATTAAATAGACACATTTGGAATTTGATGACAGTTTCTTAAAAATCGATGAACAAATTTGGATTTGATGATTTTTTTTGGAATTTGGATGACACTTTTTAAATCTAATGATTTTTTTTGAATTAGATGAACATTCTTTTAGTTGTTGGAGAAAAATTACATTGATGACATTTTTTGAGTTTGATGAACCAAAAAATGTTCACGAATTTGCAAAGAAAGTTCACAAGAAAACTGAAAGGTAAAAAAGTACACATTTTCAAAATCTGTTAATGATTTGGAAAAATGTTCACGAGTTTGAAAGAGGTTAGCAAATTGAAAATGAAAGTAAATATCATGAATTTAAAAGATTTTTACAAATTGAAAAAACAAGAATAAAAATGAAAAAGAAAAACATAAAACAGAAGAAACCCCGAAAAGAAACAGAAAAAGGAAAAAATGAAAAATGAAAAATGAAAATAAAAAACCTAAAAAAGTAATTAGAAAAACAGAAAAAACCAGTTCGGGGAATCTTCTAAAACCTTTCCAAACCCGGTTGTGGTGAATCCCTAAAATGGGCCGGCCCATAGAAACTCCAGCACGGAAGGGGGGGTGCGTGCGCGGTCACTCCGCGGCGACCTGCGCGCCGAATAGGATGCAGGGAGATCCTACTCGCCGCTTGATGCGGCAAAGAGGCGCGGTTTCGCGCAGGCGGGTGTCCCAACTGGGCCGGCCCATGAATATAGCGAACAACAGTGCGCTGTAGCTAAAAAAGAAATACCACGGTCATGAGAATTCGAACCCTGGACCTAGCGTGGTACTACCAGTTGAGCTAGCAATCGTTACCAATTCTACAGCAGCGCCAAGCTTAAAGAACCAATCCCACAGCGCAGATCCAAATTATATCTTGAATTTCAAAAGCAATTTTTATTGAAAAATACGAAGGGATCTGTGACACACAAACAAATTGCTGATTTGCAAAAATAAACTGCAATATTTGGAAAAATCAGGAACATTTTTTTAAGTTCCAGACAAAATTTGAAAACGTGAAATTATTTTGAAAAATGTGAAAAAAACATTTAAAAAATGAAACAGAACAATTTCGAAACTCCTGAAAAAATGAAAACATGCACATATTTGAAAATTGTGAACAATTTTTGAAAGGGAACATGTTTTGAACTGCCCAAACATGTTTTCTAATTTATGAACAAAATTTTGAAACTGAACAATTTCAAAACTCCTGAAAAAATGAAAATGTGCATATTTTTTAAATTTGTGAAAACAGGAACAAGTTTTGAACCGCCTGAAATTTTTTGAAATTTGTGAACAAAAATTAGAAACTGAAAAATTTCGAAACTCCTAAAAAAATGAAAACGTGCACATTTTTTAAAATTGCAAACAGTTTTTGAAAACGGGAACATGTTTTGAACCACTAGAACATTTTATGAAATTTGTGAACAAAAATTTGAAACTGAACAATTTCGAATCTCAAAAATGAGAAGGTGCACATTTTTCCGAAATTTTTATGAACAATTTTAAAAATGGGAACATTTTTGAAATTTCCTGAACGTTTTCTTATTCGTGAACAAAATTTAAATACACGAACACTTTTTAAATTTGCAAGCAAATTTTGAAACATGATATGTTTAGAATTTTTGAACAAATTTCGAAAGCGGGAACATATTTCTTAAACCAAACATTTTTTAGTTTGTAAACAAAGTTTTAAAGACAAACAGTTTTTTTAAAATAAGCGAACAATTTTTGAAATTCTAATATTTGATGAAATTTCTGAACAAAAATATGAAAACAGGATAATTTTCTGAAAAAAGGGAACAAAATCTGAATTTTTCACTTTTTAGGGAAAATTCTGAAAACATTCGTTGAAAAAAGAAAAGGAGCAAGAAGAAAGAAGAAAAAAGATAGATAGAGAAAAAGCGAAAAAGGAAAGAAAAATAAAAAATAAAAACGAAAATAAATAAAAAAACCGGTTCAGGAACCTTCTACAAGGTTCCCAAAACCGGAAAAAACCCGGCCAGAAACAGTCATAGAAGGTTCCCAAATCCGGTGTACTTGGAATGCTTAACAGGCTAGCCCACGCGCGTAGCTCCCTCGATAGCTCCTATGCGGAACGCGACTGTTTGCCGCACAGAGAGCTGCAAATAGGGTTTTCCTAGGATGCACGGCCTCAAGGCAAATCCTATTTAGTGCTGCAGGCGCCGGTTTGCAGAAACGAAAAAAGCCGGTGGCGCGGTAGCTGGGCTCGGCCCATTTGTGTGTGCTTTCTACCGTTTAAAACGTTCAAAAATGATGCAGCCACCAGACGTCGAACCCGCACCCAGCTCCTTCGAGGCAATCAAGAGTAACCACTAGGGCAACGAAGGACTTGTCCTTTCTAAGCGTTTTTTCTATTTTACTCTTCAATCGAGGATCCCCTGATTTTGAGAAGCTTCTAGAAGCTTCCCAAAACCGGGTTTTTCACTGATTCGCTGGTCATTTTCAAGGACGGTTTTAGTCAAGTTTTCTTCTTTCTTTTTATAAACTTTTTTGCTTAAAAAAACCAATGAACTTTTTCTCAAATTCCATAACCTTTTTTCGAAAATGATGAACTTATTTTCAAAATGATGAACTTTTTTCAAATTTGATGAGCTTTTTTTAAGTTCAATGAACTTTTTTTAAATTAAAATTATTTTTAAAAAAAATCAATGAACTGTTTTCAAAGTCGATGAACCTTTTTGAATTTGATGAACTTTTTTTAAAGTTCGACGAACTCTTTTCAAATTTGGATGAACCTTTTTCAAACTCCGTGAACCTTTTTGAATTCTCGAATTTTGCGATCTTTTGGAAAAAAAACTTTTTTTTTTGAGTCAATGGTTGACCAGTCAACTAGTCAACCGTGACCATTCAAACAGTGCTAGAGCGAGCGGGCTACCAGCCAGCGCGAGTCGAGCGCTCGGAGCAGGCGAGCGCCCAGCTGTTGTAAATGGGCCGGCCCAAAACGAAGCTGCCTGGCGCACACAGCGCCGATTAGGAGGAGCTCCTAACAGGGAACTCCTATGCGCCGCTCTTTGCGGCAAGTTGTCGCCCAATCGCACAGGGGCAATCTCCTTGGGCCGGCCCATTGCGATGCAAAGGTAAAAAATGAAATATGTTTCGCGGGGTTCGATCCTGCGATGGCGAGCTGAAATGTCCTCGATCAAAGCCACTACGACAAGAGTACACTTGGGCCAAATAAGCATCGCGAAACTAGAAGAAATATCGAAGCATCAAAGTTAACTCGTGGAAAAATTATCACGAATTTGTTTTTCAAATTTTCTGAAATTGTGAAATCATCTTATAGTTCCTGCACTTTTCCCAGAAAACATGAACATTTTTTTAAATTTTGAACAAAATCTGGAAACACAAACAATTTTTTGACGAAAACAATTTTTGAGAGCACAAAGAATTTAAAATAAACTTAACAAACATGAATTTTCAAGTTTATTTCTGATGACATTTTTTTGAAAACTTATTTTTTTTGGAATTGGTGAACAAAATTTTAAAAAGGGGACAACTTTTTAAATTCATAACAAGTTTTTCTAACTGAGAACAATTTTGAAAAGGAGAACATTTTTTATATACATGACCAAACAGTTGAAACGGAAACTTTTTTCTAATGCTTCGAACATTTTTTTGAAAGTGCGAACATTTTTTATATAGGTGAACATTTTTCAGCTGCGTAAACTGAACATGATTTTAAAAACAAGAACATTTTTTCATACATGAACAAAAATTTGAAAATAAGAACATTTTTTGAAATTTATGAACAATTTTTTTGGAATTGCTGAACAAAATTTTAAAATGGGGACAACTTTTTAAATTCAGAACAATTTTTTCTTAACTGAGAACAATTTTGAAAAGGAGAACATTTTTTATATACATGACCAAACAGTTGAAACAGAAACTTTTTTCTAGTGGTTCGAACATTTTTTGAAAGTGCGAACATTTTTTATATATGTGAACATTTTTCAGCTGCGTAAACTGAACATGATTTAAAAAATAAGAACATTTTTTGAAAGTTTGAAAAACAAGAACATTTTTTAATACATGAACAAAAATTTGAAAAATAAGAACACTTTTTGAAATTTGTGAACAATTTTTTAGAACAGGAATTTTTTTAAATCCATGCCATTTATTTTCAAATTTCTCAAAAAATAAACAAAAATAATTTTAACAATTTTTGAAAAACAGGAACATTTTCTGAAAATTCGGAACAAAAATTTGAAAGTAGGAAAAAAATTTGAATTTATGAACAAATTTTGTGAAATGGGAACAGTTTTTGAATTTTTGAACAAAATCTGAAAAACAGGAAAAAAAATTAAATTCGGACTTTTTTTTGAAAATAAACTTGAAAATAAAAAAAGGTAAAGAAAAAAGAAACAGAAAAAAGAAAAAAGTAAAATAAGAGAAATAGAAAAACGAAAAACGAAAAAAAAACTGAAAAAGAAAAAGCCGGTTCAGGAACCTTCTAGAAGGTTCTCAAAACCAAAAAAAAAACTGGCTGGAAACATCATAGAAGGTTCCAAAACCGGGGTCTGCTGTAACGCTAAACGGGCCGGCCCACTCGGTCGCTCCCTCGCACCTGCCCTGTGCGAAGCGTCGACTACTTGCCGCAATGAGCGGCAAGTAGGATTTTCCCTCCTAACCGGCGCCTTAAGCGCCGGTTCAGGCAGCCGGCGCTCGCATGCCGCACCCTATGGGCCGCCCACCGTGCGCAGTAGAAGGTAAAAACGTCTCGCGAAAAAATTTGCATATACAGGCACTCGACCTCAAGACTTGCGCTTACAACAAAGGAACTGTTTCACTAACCACTACGGCTTGTAAGGACTAGTGACTACAAAGAACGAGAAATAATTATGAACGAATGCGTCAGCGCTATTTATTAGATTTGCGAATTATTTGCAAATAATTTGGAAATTTTGATTTTTTTTATGAAAAAGACTTCATCAAATTTTGAAAAAACTTAACGAAATAAAAAAACAGTTCATTGATGTTTAATAAAAGTTGAGTAAATTAGAAAAAAGTTCATCGATTTTCAAAAATGCTCATCGAATTTGAAAGAAAAGTTCATCAAATTAGGAAAAAAGTTCATCGGTTCTACGAAAAGTTCATCAATTTTGAAAAAAGTTCATCGATTCTGAAAAAAGTTCACCAATTTTGAAAAAAAGTTCATTGGTTTTCAAAAAAAAGTATACAAACTTCAAAAAAAGTTCACGAATTTAACAAAAACGTTCAGTGTACATCAAAATATGTTCAATGGGTATTTAAATGGTTTTTCAGCGCATATCACAAAATTGTTCAATGTGTAGTTAAAAATTGTTCAGATTATATTACACAAATGTTCAATGGGTATTTAAATGGTTTTTCAGCTCATATCACAAAATTGTTCAATGTGTAGTTAAAAATTGTTCAGATTATATTACAAAAAATTTCAATGTATAAAATTTGTTCATCTTATATCAAAAAAATGTATAATATGTTCTAAATTATTTCAATGTATATCACAAAAATGTTCGCTGTGTAGTTAAAAATTGTTCATCATACACCGAAAAAATGTTCAGTGTATATTTGAAAATCGCTCGTTGTATATAAATTTTTGTTCATGTTCTCAATAGTTGTTTACGTTTTGAAAAGTTCATGTAATTTTAAAATTTTCGTCGAATTTTTAAAAATGTTCATCTATTTGATAAAAGTTCATTCAATTTTAAAAATTTCACGAATTTTAAAAAGTTCGCATTTGCTTGTTGGTAGAAAGGGAAAAAATAGGAAGAATAAAATGAAGGAATGATAAAGCAGTGAAAAGGTTGTCTGTAAACACGTGCATGCTATTGGTTGAGTCGGGTAACGTAGCATCGTTGCACGCGGAGGTCGTAGGTTTGAAACCCGCTGATCGCACTCTTTTTTGCATCACTTATAGCCGGAAAGTGGGACGCGATATGGGCCGGTCCATCTCAGCGCTGGGGGTGTGCGCCCGTTTGCGTACACCGAAGGAACGGGCGCAGAGGGCGCCGTTTAGAGTTTGCCCTCCCCGGCCTCAAGCACCCGTTCAAGGAACTTTGTACCCGCACAGAACGCACGTGGGCCGCGGCCCATTAGCATGTCGCACGGAGCTCGGTCAACCTTTGAATTTTGGAAAAAAATATAAGAGATGAAAACAAAATGTCAAAATTTGAATAAGTTCATGGAATTCGAAATAGTTCTTATATTTTTTGCAAAAAAATATCAATTTTTTTAAAAAAATCACCAAAATTTGATAATAGTTCATGAAATTGAAAAAAGTTCATTAATTTAGAAAAATTGCACGAATTTGAAATACAAACATGCATTTTAAAAAACTTCAATTTTGGAAAAAGATTCATCTACTTTGAAAAAATTCATTGAGTTTGAAAAATGTTCATCGATATTAAAATAAGTTTGTGCATTGTGAAAAAATAAATATTAAAGAAAATAAAAAGAAAAAAGAAATAAAAGAAAAGAAAATCGGTCCCAAAAAACCAATATAAAAAAACCCGGTTGGGAAGCTTCTAGAAGCATCCCAAAACCAGCGATCGGACTGCCCTGGTATACCTTTTAAATGGGCCTCCTCATGTAGCATCGATGGAGGTAGGGGTGGGGGTGTGCCTCTATCTGCCGAATAGGAAATGCGCTGCTTTTATGTTGTTTGCTCTTGGATAAGAGCTTTCCACGTTCTCCTGATATGGAGAAATTGTTACTTGTAGTCGGGTGTTTTGCTTGTTTCCTTTCATTGTAGTGGGGTAAAATGTAGAAAATCCTACTCCTTTTGTTGTTTTTTTAAAACGAACTCCGTAGTGTAATGGAAATCAACATGGCATCCCATTGTATAAAAAAGAAAATGCAGCCATTGACAATGATGGGCTTAAGATCGATGGAGACATATAAATGTTGGAGTGGCAAAGGAGCAAACATCCTTAGGATGGTTCCAAAATAGCATCCTTGTCTGATTTAACGCACATTTATTATGGTGTTTTCATTCCCTCCAAAACTCTCCAAGTTCAAGTTCATGGGACTTTGCAAGGTTGTCATCGTGAAACGTATCCGCGGGCTACAAGTGTCCTGAGACGCATTCCTGCCACATAAAACTACAGGTTTTCATTTGACCGGCAAGGTACAGCACTTTTTCAAGTGTGCAGCAGAGACCGGAGACACCAGTAGGCAGTATTATAGATCATATGTACTACATGTATGTGTATGTCCTCTCGCTTGTGGAGACTATCACGCACACTCGCATACTCCCTCCTTTCTAAAATATAATGCGCAGTTTGACTTTTCTAGTCTTCGTTGCATAAGTTTAACTATGATTTTCAAGTATTGTATATCTATAAAATTAGTGTACATACATATGAAATAAAAAAATTACAAGACAAATACAACAATGACATTTATACATATTCAATCCATATACTTTCATATATATTAGTGGTTAAAGTCGTGCCTCAAAAACCATAAAAAATCAACCGCGCCTTAGATTTTGGGAAGGAGGAAGTACATCAGTTGCCTTGCTTTCATGTTTTGTTATTGTTGGAACCGAACAGGAATGGTGCCTCCCACTTTTGTTTATGGTAATCGAGCCATGGGCAAAAATATCACTTTAAGAACATCTACGTCCAGGGGTCTCAAACCTGCCTTATACATCTGGACAGGCCGCCCGGTCACTGACCAGTCACGAAATTTTGACGCAAACGAGCACCTCAAACGAGCCTCAAATGCCCGAGCTGACCGGCATCCCTCATATTCAACCGAAATATGGGACGTATATGGGGCGCCTGGGCGCGCCCGGGCCCGTCCGCCAACCCCGTTGTTGGTCATCGCGGTCCCACCTGTAGCGACTGAAGCTCCGTCCTCTTTCATCAGTGCACCCAAATTTTAGTCCCATATCGCTGGGCGAGGTGGACGCCGATCGGCTTAAATAGCCGCGTTGCCGCATGGCGACAAGCTTCTCTCTTGTTGTGTAGGTCCATCAATTCTCGTGCATGAGCGAGATAACTTGACACTAGACTGCATTTCATTAACTGATGATTGTTCATGGAGTGTCAAGTTCGTCTCGTTCATGTACGTTGACACCCCTACTACAATGACAGTAGATTTTTTATTTTGTTCATCGATTTTTTTTCACAAATTGTAATTCATAAAAAATAGTATGGACATGAATGTTTCCCTTGTGAAGGATATAACCTTGACTATGAATCGTCCATGTGATAAACATAGAAGATTCATATTAACAGTCTATCTTCTTTACAAAGGATCCAATGATGTCAGAAACACATCGCTTCTACACGACCCGACTATTTAAGCTGATCGACTAGCTCGTCACATGGCGAGGTGGGACTAATACGGTGTGGAAATATTAAGTATGAGCATTTTTCGATGTGTTTTGACAGCCCACCTGGCCCAAGACGGACAAGATGATCGTCGTGCATGGCGCTGCATGTAATAGTTGTTTTGGAAACTAGATGATACGCCGCGCATTGTTGCGGGAGATGGTTAGCTATACATGAGCATAAGTAATTCATGTATGAAGGATAAATGATACTTGGATCAATAATTGGGTACTCAAATATATCAGATACTAAAATGTACAGAGTGATTTGGTGATGACTTGCACTTCTGAGTGGAAGATATTACGAGCAATATAATGCGGACTTAAGGGCAGTAATGTATTGTTAGGGTTTCTTGGTATAAATATTTCCAATTTACCATGAAATGGTTAGATTTGGACATTTTGTTTTATGGACTGTAGAGGATGGAAAGCCCATCTCATTGTATGCATGGCAGATTGTTTGATGTAGGACAATTTGATCTTATGGCATATGTTTATATAGGCACAATGATGTCAGACCACTTGTTTAGTATATGCAACTTTATATCAGAAAAAGCAAGGTAGCAAGACATATGACCTGGCTGAAAAAACGGTATTGTACGTGTAGTCTACATAGTACTGACAATAAAAACGTGTCTATTACATATAATTGGTTGTTAACTTTTTCTTTTGCGAAAATAATTGGTTGTTAACTGAAGTGATAAATTAGCTAATTCATCGAAGGGCAACAGTTTTGATATGAAATCTCTTCAGGGCAGCTGTATGAAACAAAATTGCAAAAATATTAGATAGATACTTACAAAAATGCAAAATGGAAATTTGCATTGCCTACCCATGTAGGGCCTCAGCTAAGATACGGTGGGGAGCTCAATGCTCAAGTATCAACCGGACATTCCCACGAAAGAAAGTATCAGCTGAAAACAAAATTAAAACACATGGACGGCAGGAACTCCAACGCAATGACATGCCGATGACTTGTATAAGAGGCTGCATAGATGGAAGCATCCCTGAATTTTTCAGTTGCAATATCAGATCACATATATGGATGTGGTGAACTGATTACCCCGAAAAGTGTTGGGGAACGTTGCAGAAAATTAAAATTTTTCATACGGTTTCACCAAGATCCATCTATGAGCTCATCTAAGCAACGAGTCATGGGAGAGAGATTGCATCTACATACTACTTGTAGATCGCGTGCGGAAGCGTTCACTAGAACGTGGATGATGGAGTCGTACTGCCGTGATCCAAATCACCGATGACCGAAAGTGCGAGCAGACGGCACCTCCGCGTTCAACACACGTGCGGAGCGGATGACGTCTCCTCCTTCTTGATCCAGCAAGGGGAAGGAGAGGTTGAGGAAGATGACTCCAGCCAGCCTGACGGCGTGGTGTTGGTGGAGAAAGCGGCACTCGGCAGGCTTCGCCAAGCACGTGACGGAGGAGGAGAGGTGTAGCAGGAGAGGAGGCGCCAAGATGCAAGGGTGCGGCTGCCCCTCCCTCCCCCCTATATAGGCCCCTGGGGTGCCGCCCTTGAGATCTGATCTCCCAAGGGGGCGGCCAAGGGGAGGCTTGCCCCAAAGGCAAGTGGGCGCCCCACCCTAGGGTTTCCAACCCTAGGCGCAGGGCCCAAGTGGGCGCACCAGCCCACCAGGGCTGGTTCCTCCCACTTCAGCCCATGGGGCCCTCCGGGATAGGTGGCCCCACCGGTGGACCCGGGACCCTTCCGGTGGTCCCAGACAATACCAAGAACCCCGAAATTCTCCGATGGCGAAATAGCACTTCCTATATATAATTCTTTACCTCCGGACCATTCCGGAACTCCTCGTGACGTCTGGGATCTCATCGGGACTCCGAACAACATTCGGTTTGCTGCATACTCATATTCATACAACCCTAGCGTCACCAAACCTTAAGTGTGTAGACCCTACGGGTTCGGGAGACATCTTGAGACATGACCGAGACGGCTCTCCGGTCGATAACCAACAAGCGTGATCTGGATACCCATGTTGAATCCCACATACTCCTCGATGATCTCATTGGATGAACCACGATGTCGAGGATTCAATTAATCCGTATTCAATTCCCTTTGTCAATCGGTGCGTTACTTGCCCGAGACTCGTGGTCGGTATCCCAATACCTCGTTCGGTCTCGTTACGGCAAGTCACTTTACTCATCTTGTAATGCATGATCCTGTAACTAATCACTTGGTCACTTTGAGCTCATTATGATGATGCATTACCGAGTGGGCCCAGAGATACCTCTCCGTCATACGGAGTGACAAATCGATCTCGATCCGTGTCAACCCAACAGACACTTTTGGAGATACCTGTAGTGCACCTTTATAGTCACCCAGTTATGTTGTGACATTTGGTACACCCAAAGCACTCTTACGGTATCCGGGAGTTACACGATCTCATGGTGTAAGGAAGAGATACTTGACATTGGAAAAGCTCTAGCAAAACGAACTACGATCTTGTGCTATGCTTAGGATTGGGTCTTGTCCATCACATCATTCTCCTAATGATGTGATCCCGTTATCAACGACATCCAATGTCCATAGTCGAAACCATGACTATTTGTTGATCAACGAGCTAGTCAACTAGAGGCTCACTAGGGACATGTTGTGGTCTAAGTATTCACACGTGTATTACGATTTCCGGATAATACAACTATAGCATGAATAAAAGACAATTATCACGAACAAGGAAATATAATAATAATCCTTTTATTATTTCCTCTAGGGCATATTTCCAACAGTCTCCCACTTGCACTAGAGTCAATAATCTAGTTACATTGTGATGAACCGAACACCCATAGAGTTACGGTGTTGATCATGTTTTGCTTTCATGGAAGAGGTTTAGTCAACGGATCTGCGACATTCAGATCCGTATGCACTTTGCAAATTTCTATGTCTCCATCATGAACATTTTCACGGATGGAGTTGAAGCGGCAACTTGATGTGCCTGGTCTTCTTGTGAAACCTGGGCTCCTTGGCAAGTGCAATAGCTCCAGTGTTGTCAAAGAAGAGTTTGATTGGCCCCGACGCATTGGGTATAACTCCTAGGTCGGTGATGAACTGTTGGGAAACGTAGTAATTTCAAAAAATTTCCTACGATCACGCAAGACCATGGTGATGGCATAGCAACGAGAGGGAAGAGTGTCCGTCCACGTACCCTCGTAGACCGAAAGCGGAAGCGTTATAACAACGCGGTTGATGTAGTCGTACGTCTTCACGATCCGACCGATCCAAGCACCGAACGTCACGGCACCTCCGAGTTCTGCACACGCTCATTTCGATGACGATCCCGGACTCCGATCCAAAGAAAGTGTCGGGATGAGTTCCGTCGACCTGACGGCGTGGTGACGGTGTTGATGCTCCACCGACGCAGGGCTTCGCCTAAGCTCATGACGATATGACTTCTCCTCGTAGCAGGCTTCGCCTAAGCTCATGACGATATGACCGAAGTGGAATATGGTGGAAGGGGCACCGCACACGGCTAAGGAAAGATCCGTAGATCAACTTGTGTGTTATGGGGTGCCCCCGCCTCAGATATAAAGGAGCCAAGGGGAGGTGGCGGCCCTAGGGGGCGCGCAAGGAGGAGTCCTACTCCCGGGAGTAGGACTCCCCCTCTCCTAGTTGGACTAGGATTGGAGGAGGGAAGAGGGAAGGCGCCGCCCCCTTCCTTGTCCTATTCGGACTAGAGGGGGAGGCGCGCAGCCCACCTTGGCTGGCCCTTCCTCTTCTCTCCTATGGCCCATTAGGCCCATGGACCTCCGGGGTTCCTGTAACCTCCGGTACTCGGTAAAATCCGATTTCACCGGAACACTTCCGATGTCCAAATGTAGGCTTCCAATATATCAATATTTATGTCTCGACCATTTCGAGACTCCTCGTCATGTCCGTGATCACATCCGGGACTCGAACAACCTTCGCATCAATACTTATAAACTCATAATGAACATCGCCGAAGCGTTAAGCGTGCGGACCCTACGGGTTCGAGAACTATGTAGACATGACCTAGAACCATTCTCGGTCAATAACCAATAGCGGAACCTGGATGCCCATATTGGTTCCTACATATTCTACGAAGATCTTTATCGGTCAAACCGCATAACGACATACGTTGTTCCCTTTGTCATCGGTATGTTACTTACCCGAGATTCGATCGTCGGTATCCAATACCTAGTTCAATCTTGTTACCGTAAGTCTCTTTACTCGTTCAGAATACATCATCTCACAACTAACTCATTAGTTGTAATGCTTGCAAGGCTTAAGTGATGTGTATTACCGAGAAGGCCTAGAGATACCTCTCCAGACAATCGGAGTGACAAAACCTAATCTCGAAATACGCCAACCCAACAAGTATCTTTGGAGACACCTGTAGTACTCCTTTATAATCACCCAGTTATGTTGTGACGTTTGGTAGTACCCAAAGTGTTCCTCCGTAAACGGAGTTGCATAATCTCATAGTTATAGGAACATGTATGGGTCATGAAGAAAGCATTAACATACTAAACGATCAAGTGTTAAGCTAACGGAATGGGTCATGTCAATCAGATCATTCAACTAATGATGTGACCTTGTTAATCAAATAACAACTCCTTGTTCATGGTTAGGAAACATAACCATCTTTGATTAACAAGCTAGTCAAGTAGAGGCATACTAGTGACATACTGTTTGTCTATATATTCACACATGTATTATGTTTCCGGTTAATACAATTCTAGCATGAATAATAAACCTTTATCATGATATAAGGAAATAAATAATAACTTTATTATTGCCTCTAGGGCATATTTCCTTCAGTCTCCCACTTGCACTAGAGTCAATAATCTAGATTACAAAGTAATGATCCTAACACCCATGGAGTCTTGGTGCTGATCATGTTTTGCTCATGGAAGAGGCTTAGTCAACGGTCCGCAACATTCAGATCCGTATGTATTTTGCAAATCTCTATGTCTCCCACTTGGACTTGGTCCCGAATGGAATTGAAGCGTCTCTTGATATGCTTGGTCCTCTTGTGAAATCTGGATTCCTTTGCCAAGGCAATTGCACCAGTATTGTCACAGAAGATCTTCATCGGTCCCGATGCACTAGGTATGACACCTAGATCGGAAATGAACTCTTTCATCCAGACTCCTTCATTCGCTGCTTCAAGCAGCTATGTACTCCGCTTCACATGTAGATCCCGCCACGGCGCTTTGTTTAGAACTGCACCAACCGACAGCTCCACCGTTTAATAAAAACACGTATCCGGTTTGCGATTTAGAATCGTCTCGATCGGTGTCAAAGCTTGCATCGACGTAACCATTTACGACTAGCTCTTTGTCACCTCCATATATGAGAAACATATCCTTAGTCCTTTTCGTGTATTTCGGGATGTTCTTGACCGCTGTCCAAAGGATCCATTCCTGGATTACTTTGGTACCTTCCTGCCAAGCTTACAGCTAAGCATACGTCAGTCTGGTACACAGCATTGCATACATGATAGAGCCTATGGCTGAAGCATAGGAACATCTTTCATTTTCTCTCTATCTTCTGCCGTGGTCGGGCATTGAGTCGACTCAATCTTACACCTTGCAACACAGTAAAAACCCTTTCTTTGCTCGATCCATTTTGAACTTTTTCAAAACTTTATCAAGGTATGTGCTTTGTGAAAGTCCAATTAAGCGTCTTGATCTATCTCTATAGATCTTGATGCCCAATATGTAAGCAGCTTCACCGAGGTCTTTCATTGAAAAACTTTTATTCAAGTATCCTTTTATGCTATCCAGAAATTCTATATCATTTCCAATCAATAATATGTCGTCCACATATAATATCGTAAATGCTACAGAGCTCCCACTCACTTTCTTGTAAATACGAGCTTCTCCAAAAGTCTGCATACAAACCCATATGCTTTGATCACACTATCAAAGCGTTTATTCCAACTCCGAGAGGCTTGCACTGCACCATAAATTGATCGTTGGAGCTTGCACACTTTGTTAGCACCCTTTGGATCGACAAAACCTTCTGGTTGCATCATATACAACTCTTCTTCTAGAAATCCATTCAAGAATGCAGTTTTTACATCCATTTGCCAAATTTCATAATCATAAAATGCGGCAATTGCTAACATGATTCGGACAGACTTAAGCATCGCTTCTGGTGAGAAAGTCTCATCGTAGTCAACCCCTTGAACTTGTCGAAAACCTTTCGCAACAAGTCGAGCTTTGTAGACAGTTATATTACCATCGCCGTCAGTCTTCTTCTTAAAGATCCATTTATTTTCAATGGCTTGCCGATCATCGGGCAAGTCAACCAAAGTCCATACTTTGTTCTCATACATGGATCCCATCTCAGATTTCATGGCTTCCAGCCATTTTGCGAATCTGGGCTCACCATCGCTTCTTCATAGTTTGTAGGTTCACCATGGTCAAGTAACATGACTTCCGTAATAGGATTACCGTACCACTCTGGTGCGTATTTTACTCTGGTTGACCTACGAGGTTCAAGAGTAACTTGATCTCAAGCTTCATGATCATCATCATTAGTTTCCTCACTAATTGGTGTAGTTGTCACAGGAACCATTTCTTGTGATGAACTACTTTCCAATAAGGGAGCGAATCTGATTATCTCATCAAGTTCTACTTTCCTCCCACTCACTTCTTTCGAGAGGAACTCCTTCTCTAGAAAGGATCCGAATTTAGCAACGAAAATCTTGCCTTCAGATCTGTGATAGAAGGTGTACCCATGATCTCCTTTGGGTATCCTATGAAGACACATTTTTCCGATTTGGGTTCGAGCTTATCTGGTTGAAGTTTCTTTACATAAGCATCGCAGCCCCAAACTTTAAGAAACGACAACTTTGGTTTCTTGCCAAACCACAGTTCATAAGGCGTCGTCTCAACGGATTTTGACGGTGTCCTATTCAACGTGAATGCGGCCGTCTCTAAAGCATAACCCCAAAGCGATAGCGGTAAATCGGAAATAGACATCATAGATCGCACCATATCTAGTAAAGTACGATTCTGACGTTCGGACACACCATTTCTCTGTGGTGTTCCGGGTGGCGTGAGTTGCGAAACTATTCCACATTGTTTCAAATGTAAACCAAACTCGTAACTCAAATATTCTCCTCCACGATCAGATTGTAGAAATTTTATTTTCTTGTTACGATGATTTTCCACTTCACTCTGAAATTCTTTGAACTTTTCAAATGTTTCAGATTTGTGTTTCATTAAGTAGATATACCCATATCTGCTCAAATCATCTGTGAAGGTGAGAAAATAACGATACCACTTGGCGTGCCTCAACATTCATTGGACCACAAACATCGGTATGTATGATTTCCAACAAATCAGTTGCTCGCTCCATAGTTCCGGAGAACGGCGTTTTGGTCATCTTGCCCATGAGGCACGGTTCGCAAGTACCAAGTGATTCATAATCAAGTGATTCGAAGCCCATCAAGATGGAGTTTCTTCATGCGTTTTACACCGATATGACCTAAACGGCGATTGCCACAAATAAGTTGCACTATCATTATCAACTCTGCATCTTTTGGCTTCAACATTATGAATATGTGTATCACTCTTGTCGAGATTCAACAAGAATAGACCATTCTTCAAGGGTGCATGACCATAAAAGATATTACTCATATAAATAGAACAACCATTATTCTCTGATTTAAATGAATAACCGTCTCGCATTAAACAAGATCCAGATATAATGTTCATGCTCAACGCCGGCACCAAATAACAATTATTTAGGTCTAAAACTAATCCGAAGGTAGATGTAGAGGTAGCGTGCCATTGCGATCACATCGACTTTGGAACCATTTCCAACGCGCATTGTCACCTCGTCCTTAGCCAATCTTCGCTAATCCGTAGTTCCTGCTTTGAGTTGCAAATATTAGCAATGTAACCAGTATCAAATACCTGTACTCTGCGAGTATTAGTAAGGTACACATCAATAACATGTATATCACATATACCTTTGTTCACCTTGCCATCCTTTTTATCCGCCAAATACTTGGGGCAGTTCCGCTTCCAAAGGTCCGGTTACGCTTGCGGTAAAACACTCGATTTCGTGCTTAGGTCCAGACTTGGGTTTCTTCTCTTGATCAAAGAACTTCCTTGCTGTTCTTTTGAAGTTTCCTTCTTCTTCCCTTTGCCCTTTTCTTGAAACTAGTGGTCTTGTTGATCATCAACACTTGATGCTCTTTCTTGATTTCTACCTCCGAGCTTTTAGCATCGCGAAGAGCTCGAGGAATTGTCTTAGTCATCCCTTGCATATTATAGTTCATCACGAAGCTCTTGTAGCTTGGTGGCGATGATTGGAGAATTACATCAATGACACTATCATCCGGAAGATTAACTCCCAGCTGAATTAAGTGATTGTTATACCCGGACATTTTGAGTATGTGCTCACCAGCGTAACTATTCTCCTCCATCTTGCAGCTATAGAACTTATTGGAGACTTCATATCTCTCAATCCGCATTTGCTTGAAATATTAACTTCAACTCCTGGAACATCTCATATGCTCCATGACATTCAAAACGTCGTTGAAGACCCGGTTCTAAGCCGTAAAGCATGGCACACTGAACTATAGAGTAGTCATCAGCTACGCTTTGCCGACGCGTTCACAACTTCGCTCAAAGATTCTGCAGCAGTTCTGTCACCCAGCGGTGCTTCCGGGGCGTAATTTTTACGTGCAGCAATGAGGATAATCCTCAAGTTACGGACCCAGTCCGTGTAATTGCTACCATCATCTTTCAACTTTGCTTTCTCAAGGAACGCATTAAAATTCAACGGAACAACAAGACGAGCCATCTATCTACAAGTAAACATAGACAAGCAAAATACTATCAGTACTAAGTTCATGATAAATTTAAGTTCAATTAATCATATTAAAAACTCCCACTTAGACAGACATCTCTCTAGTCATCTAAGTGATCACGTGATCCATATCACCTAAACCATGTCCGATCATCACGTGAGATGGAGTAGTTTCAATGGTGAACATCACTATGTTGATCATATCTACTATATGATTCACGCTCGACCTTTCGGTCTCCGTGTTCCGAGGCCATATCTGTTATATGCTAGGCTCGTCAAGTTTAACTCGAGTATTCCGCGTGCGCAACTGTTTTGCACCCGTTGTATTTGAACGTAGAGCCTATCACACCCGATCATCACGTGGTGTCTCAAAGACGAAGAACTTTCGCATAGCGGTGCATACTCAGGAGAACACTTCTTGATAATTTTTAGTGAGAGATCATCTTATAATGCTACCGTCAATCAAAGCAAGATAAGATGCATAAAGGATAAACATCACATGCAATCAATATAAGTGATATGATCTGGTCATCATCATCTTGTGCTTGTGATCTCCATCGCCAAGCTTGCGTCATGATCACCATCGCCACCGGTAGCGACACCTTGATCTCCATCGTAGCATCGTTGTTGTCTCGCCAACTATTGCTTCTACGACTATCGCTACTCCTTAGTGATAAAGTAAAGCAATTACATGGCGTTGCATTTCATACAATAAAGCGACAACCATATGGCTCCTGCCATTGCCGATAACTCGGTTACAAAACATGATCATCTCATACAATAAAATATAGCATCACGTCTTGACCACATCACATCACAACATGCCCTGCAAAAACAAGTTAGACGTCCTCTACTTTGTTGTTGCAAGTTTTACGTGGCTGCTACGGGCTGAGCAAGAACCGTTCTTACCTACGCATCAAAACCACAACGATACTTCACAAATAGACTCCGTTTAACCTTCTCAAGGACCGGGCGTAGCCACACTCGGTTCAACTAAAGTGAGAGAGACAGACACCCGCGGTCACCTTTAAGCAACGAGTGCTCGGAGCGGTGAAACCAGTCTCGCGTAAGCGTCTGGCGTAATGTCGGTCCGGGCGCTTCATCTCACAATACCGCTGAACCAAAGTATGACATGCCGGTAGGCGTATGACTTGTATCGTCCACAACTCACTTGTGTTCTACTCGTGCATATGACATCAACGCATAAAACCAGGCTCGGATGCCCTTTGTTGGGAAACGTAGTAATTTCAAAAATTTCCTACGATCACGCAAGACCATGGTGATGGCATAGCAACGAGAGGGAAGAGTGTCCGCCCACGCACTCGTGAGACCGAAGCGGAAGCGTTATAACAACGCGGTTGATGTAGTCGACGTCTTCACGATCCGACCGATCCAAGCACCGAACGACGGCACCTCCGAGTTCTGCACACGCTCAGCTCGATGACGATCCCGGACTCCGATCCAAAGCAAAGTGTCGGGATGAGTTCCGTCGACCTGACGGCGTGGTAACGGTGTTGATGCTCCACCGGACGCAGGGCTTCGCCTAAGCTCAAGCGACGATATGACTTCTCCGGCGCAGGGCTTCGCCTAAGCTCATGACGATATGACGAAGTGGAATATGGTGGAAGGGGGCACCGCACACGGCTAAGGAAAGATCCGTAGATCAACTTGTGTGTTATGGGGTGCCCCTGCCCCCGTATATAAAGGAGGCAAGGGGGAGGTGGCCGGCCCTAGGGGGAGGCGCACCAAGGAGGAGTCCTACTCCCACCGAGTAGGACTCCCCCCTCTCCTAGTTGGACTAGGATTGGAGGAGGGAAGAGGGAAGGCGCCGCCCCCTTCCTTGTCCTATTCGGACTAGAGGGGGAGGCGCGCAGCCCACCTTGGCTGGCCCTTCCTCTTCTCTCCTATGGCCCATTAGGCCCATGGACCTCCCGGTGTTCTGTAACCTCCCGGTACTCGGTAAAATCCCGATTTCACCGGAACACTTCCGATGTCCAAATGTAGGCTTCCAATATATCAATCTTTATGTCTCGACCATTTCGAGACTCCTCGTCATGTCCGTGATCACATCCGGACTCAACAACCTTCGGTGCATCAATACTTATAAACTCATAATGAACTGTCATCGAAGCGTTAAGCGTGCGGACCCTACGGGTTCGAGAACTATGTAGACATGACCTAGAACCATTCTCGGTCAATAACCAATAGCGGAACCTGGATGCCCATATTGGTTCCTACATATTCTCTGAAGATCTTTATCGGTCAAACCGCATAACGACATACGTTGTTCCCTTTGTCATCGGTATGTTACTTACCCGAGATTCGATCGTCGGTATCCAATACCTAGTTCAATCTTGTTACCGTAAGTCTCTTTACTCGTTCCGTAATACATCATCTCACAACTAACTCATTAGTTGTAATGCTTGCAAGGCTTAAGTGATGTGTATTACCGAGAAGGCCTAGAGATACCTCTCCGACAATCGGAGTGACAAAACCTAATCTCAAATACGCCAACCCAACAAGTATCTTTGGAGACACCTGTAGTACTCCTTTATAATCACCCGATTCGTTGTGACGTTTGGTAGTACCAAAGTGTTCCTCCGTAAACGGAGTTGCATAATCTCATAGTTATAGGAACATGTATGGGTCATGAAGAAAGCATTAACATACTAAACGATCAAGTGTTAAGCTAACGGAATGGGTCATGTCAATCAGATCATTCAACTAATGATGTGACCTTGTTAATCAAATAACAACTCCTTGTTCATGGTTAGGAAACATAACCATCTTTGATTAACAAGCTAGTCAAGTAGAGGCATACTAGTGACATACTGTTTGTCTATATATTCACACATGTATTATGTTTCCGGTTAATACAATTCTAGCATGAATAATAAACCTTTATCATGATATAAGGAAATAAATAATAACTTTATTATTGCCTCTAGGGCATATTTCCTTCATGAACTCCTTCACCCAAATTGCTTCATGCGCTGCCTCCGAGGCTGCCATGTACTCCGCTTCACACGTAGATCCCGCCACGACGCTCTGCTTGGTACCGCACTACCATCGCTCCACCATTCAACATATATACGTATCCGGTTTGTGACTTAGAGTCATCCAGATCTGTGTCGAAGCTAAGCGTCGACGTAACCCTTCTGACGAGCTCTTCGTCACCTCCATAAACGAGAAACATGTCCTTTGTCCTTTTCGTGTACTTCAGGATATTCTTGACCGCGGTCCAGTGTTCCATGAGGGATTACTTTGGTACCTTCCTACCAAACTTACGGCAAGGTTTACATCAGGTCTGGTACACATCATGGCATACATAATAGATCCTATGGCCGAGGCATAGGGGATGACGCTCATCTCTTCTTTATCTTTTGCCGTGGTCGGGCATTGAGCCGAACTCAATCTCACACCTTGCAAAGACAGGCAAGAACCCTTTCTTGGACTGATCCATTTTGAATTTCTTCAAAATCTTATCAAGGTATGTGCTTTGTGAAAGACCTATGAGGCGTCTCGATCTATCCCTATAGATCTTGATGCCTAATATGTAAGCAGCTTCTCCAAGGTCCTTCATTGAAAAACTTTTATTCAAGTAGGCCTTAATGCTGTCCAAGAGTTCTATATCATTTCCCATCAAAAGTATGTCATCTACATATAATATGAGAAATGCTACAGAGCTCCCACTCACTTTCTTGTAAACGCAGCTTCTTCATAATTCTCAAGATAAACCCAAACGCTTTGATCATCTCATCAAAGCGAATGTTCCAACTCCGAGATGCTTGCACCAGCCCATAAATGGATCACTGGAGCTTGCATACCTTGTTAGCATTCTTAGGGTCGACAAAACCTTCCGGCTGCATCATATACAGCTCTTCCTTAAGATAACCGTTAAGGAATGCCGTTTTGACGTCCATCTGCCATATCTCATAATCATAGTATGCGGCAATTGCTAACATGATTCGGACGGACTTAAGCTTCATTACGGGAGAGAAAGTCTCATCGTAGTCAATCCCTTGAACTTGCCGATAACCCTTAGCAACAAGTCGAGCTTTATAGATGGTGACATTACCATCCGCGTCTGTCTTCTTCTTAAAGATCCATTTGTTTTCTATCGCTCGCCGATCATCAGGCAAGTCTGTCAAAGTCCATACTTTGTTTTCATACATGGATCCTATCTCGGATTGCATGGCTTCAAGCCATTTGTTGGAATCCGGCCCTCCATCGCTTCTTCATAGTTCAAGGTTCACCGTTGTCTAACAACATGATTTCCGGAGACGGGGTTGCCATACCACTCACGGTGTGGAACGTGTCCTTGTGGACCTCACGAAGTTCAATAGCAACTTGATCCAAGTACTTTGATCATCATCGTTAATTTCCTCTCCAGTAGGTGTAGGCACCACAGGAACATTTTCCTGAGCTGCACTATTTTCCGGTTCAAGAGGTAGTACTTCATCGAGTTCTACTTTCCTCCCACTTACTCCTTTCGAGAGAAACTCTTTTCAAGAAAGGATCCGTTCTTTGGCAACAAAGATCTTGCCTTCGGATCTAAGGTAGAAGGTATACCCAATGGTTTCCTTAGGGTATCCTATGAAGACGCATTTTTCCGACTTGGGTTCGAAGCTTTTCGGGTTGAAGTTTCTTGACATAAGCATCACATCCCCAAACTTTTAGAAACGACAGCTTAGGTTTCTTCCCAAACCATAATTCATACGGTGTCGTCTCAACGGATTTAGACGGTGCCCTATTTAAAGTGAATGTAGCTGTCTCTAGAGCGTATCCCCAAAATGATAGCGGTAAATCTGTAAGAGACATCATAGATCGCACCATATCCAATAGAGTGCGATTAAGACGTTCGGACACACCATTACGCTGAGGTGTTCCAGGCGGCGTGAGTTGTGAAATGATTCCACATTTCCTTAAGTGTGTACCAAATTCGTGACTTAAATATTCTCCTCCACGATCTGATTGTAAGAACTTTATTTTTCGGTCACGTTGATTCTCTACCTCATTCTGAAATTCCTTGAACTTTTCAAAGGTCTCAGACTTGTGTTTCATCAAGTAGACATACCCATATCTACTCAAGTCATCAGTGAGAGTGAGAACATAACGATATCCTCTGTGAGCCTCGACGCTCACTGGACCGCACACATCGGTATGTATGATTTCCAATAAGTTGGTTGCTCGCTCCATTGTTCCGGAGAACGGAGTCTTGGTCATATTGCCCATAAGGCATAGTTCGCATGTGTCAAATGATTCATAATCGAGAGACTCTAAAAGTCCATCAGAATGGAGCTTCTTCATGCGCTTGACACCAATGTGACCAAAGGCGGCGATTACCACAAGTATGTGGGACTATCGTTATCAACTTTACATTTTTGGTATTCACACTATGAATATGTGTAATATTACGTTCGAGATTCATTAAGAATAAACCATTGACCATCGGAGCATGACCATAAAACATATCTCTCATATAAATAGAACAACCATTATTCTCGGATTTAAATGAGTAGCCATCTTGCATTAAATGAGATCCTGATACAATGTTCATGCTCAAACTTGGCACTAAATAACAATTATTGAGGTTTAAAACTAATCCCGTAGGTAAATGTAGAGGTAGCGTGCCGACGGCGATCACATCGACCTTGGAACCATTCCCGACGCGCATCGTCACCTCGTCCTTCGCCAGTCTCCGTTTATTCCGCAGCTCCTGTTGTGAGTTACAAATATGAGCAACGGCACCGGTATCAAATACCCACGAGTTACTACGAGTACTGGTAAGGTACACATCAATTACATGTATATCAAATATACCTTTAGTGTTGCCGGCCTTCTTGTCCGCTAAGTATTTGGGACAGTTCTGCTTCCAGTGGCCCTTCCCTTTGCAATAAAAGCACTTTGTCTCAGGTTTGGGTCCATTCTTTGACTTCTTCCCGGCAACTTGCTTACCGGGCGCGGCAAAATCCTTGCCGTCCTTCTTGAAGTTCTTCTTACCCTTGCCCTTTTTGAACTTAGTGGTTTTATTGACCATCAACACTTGATGTTCTTTCTTGATTTCAACCTCTGCGACTTCAAAGATCGAGAATACTTCGGGAATGGTCTTCACCATCCCCTGCATATTGTAGTTCATCACAAAGCTCTTGTAGCTTGGTGGGAGCGATCAAGGATTCTGTCAATGACCGCCTCGTCCGGGAGGTTAATGTCCAAATTGGGACAAAGCGGTTGTGCAACCCAGACATTTTGAGTATGTGCTCACCGCGTAACTGTTTTCCTCCATATTACAACTATAGAACTTGCCGGAGACTTCATATCTCGACCGGGCATGAGCTTGGAAAACCATTTTCAGCTCCTCGAACATCTCATATGCTCCGTGTTTCTCAAAACACTTTTGGAGCCCCGGTTCTAAGTCAGTAAAGCATGCCGCATCGAACGAGGGAGTAATCATCAAGACGAGACTGCCAAGCATTCATAATGTCTTGGTTCTTCGATGGGTGCATCACCTAGCGGTGCTTCGAGGACATATTGTCTCTTGGCTGCTATGAGGATGATCCTCAGGTTCTGGACCCAGTCCGAATAGTTGCTGCCATCGTCTTTCAGCTTGGTTTTCTCTAGGAACGCGTTGAAGTTCATGGTGACATGAGCGTTGGCCATTTGATCTACAAGACATTTTGCAAAGATTTTAGACTAATGTTCATGATAATTAAGTTCATCTAATCAAATTATTTAATGAACTCCCACTTAGATTTGACATCCCTCTAGTCATCTAAGTGTTACATGATCCGAGTCGACTAGGCCGTGTCCGATCATCACGTGAGACGGACTAGTCATCATCGGTGAACATCTCCATGTTGATCGTATCTTCCATACGACTCATGTTCGACCTTTCGGTCTCTTGTGTTCCGAGGCCATGTCTGTACATGCTAGGCTCGTCAAGTTAACCCTAAGTGTTTATGCATGTGTAAAACTGTCTTACACCCGTTGTATGTGAACGTAAGGATCTATCACACCCGATCATCACGTGGTGCTTCGAAACGATGAACTTTAGCAACGGTGCAGTTAGGGGAACACTTTCTTGAAATTATTATAAGGGATCATCTTATTTACTACCGTCGTTCTAAGTAAACAAGATGCATAAAACATAATAAACATCACATGCAATTATATAAAGTAGTGACATGATATGGCCAATATCATATAGCTCCTTTGGTCTTCATCTTCGGGGCTCCATGATCATCTTGTCACCGGCATGACACCATGATCTCCATCATCATGATCTCCATCATCGTGTCTCCATGAAGTTGCTCGCCAACTATTACTTCTACTACTATGGCTAACACGTTTAGCAATAAAGTAAAGTAATTTACATGGCGTTTGAATCAATGACTCGCAGGTCATACAATAATTAAGACAACTCCTATGGCTCCTGCCGGTTGTCATACTCATCGACATGCAAGTCGTGATTCCTATTACAAGAACATGATCTCATACATCACAATATATCATTCATCATTCATCACAACTTCGCCATATCACATCACATGACAATTGCTGCAAAAACAAGTTAGACGTGCTCTAATTGTTGTTGCATCTTTTACGTGGCTGCAATTGGGTTCTAGCAAGAACGTTTTCTTACCTATGAATAACCACAACGTGATTTTGTCAACTTCTATTTACCCTTCATAAGGACCCTTTTCATCTAATACGCTCCAACTAAAGTAGGAGAGACAGACACCCGCTAGCCACCTTATGCAACTAGTGCATGTCATCGGTGGAACTGTCTCACGTAAGCGTCACGTGTAAGGTCGCTCGGGCCGCTTCATCCCACAATACCGCTGAAGCAAGAAAAGACTAGTAGCGGCAAGCAAGTTGACAAGATCTATGCCCACAACAAAATTGTGTTCTACTGCGTGCAATAGAGAACTACGCATAGACCTAGCTCATGATGCCACTGTTGGGGAACGTTGCGTAAAATTGAACAATTTCCCTACGGTTTCACCAAGATCCATCTATGAGTTCATCTAAGCAACGAGTCATGGAGAGAGATTGCATCTACATACCACTCGTAGATCGCGTGGAAGCGTTCACTAGAACGTGGATGATGGAGTCGCATCGCCGTGATCCAAATCACCGATGACCGAGTGCCGAACGGACGGCACCTCCGCGTTCAACACACGTATGGAGCGGATGACGTCTCCTCCTTCTTGATCCAGCAAGGGGGAAGGAGAGGTTGAGGAAGATGACTCAAGCAGCAGCACGACGGCGTGGTGTTGGTGGAGAAGCAGCACTCCGGCAGGGCTTCGCCAAGCACGTGACGGAGGAGGAGAGGTGTAGCAGGGGAGAGGGAGGCGCTAAGATGCAAAGTGCGGCTGCCCCTCCTCCCCCCTTTATATAGGCCCCACAGGGGCCCGGCCCTTGAGATCTGAGCTCCCAAGGGGGGCGGCGGCCAAGGGGGGAGGCTTGCCCCCCAAGGCAAGTGGGCCCCCCCCACCCTAGGGTTTCCAACCCTAGGCGCCGGGGGGGGGGCCCAAGTGGGGGCGCACCAGCCCACCAGGGGCTGGTTCCTCCCACTTCAGCCCACGGGCCCTCCGGGATAGGTGGCCCCACCGATGGACCCCGGGACCCTTCGGTGGTCCCGTACAATCTAGAACCCCGAAATTCTCCCGATGGCGAAATAGCACTTCCTATATATAATTCTTTACCTCCGGACCATTCCGAACTCCTCGTGATGTCCGGATCTCATCCGGACTCGAACAACATTATGTTTGCTGCATACTCATATTCATACAACCCTAGCGTCACCAAACCTTAAGTGTGTAGACCCTACGGGTTCGGGAGACATGCAGACATGACCGAGACGGCTCTCCGGTCAATAACCAACAGCGTGATCTGGATACCCATGTTGAATCCCACATACTCCTCGATGATCTCATTGGATGAACCACGATGTCGAGGATTCAATTAATCCCGTATTCAATTCCCTTTGTCAATCGGTACGTTACTTGCCCGAGACTCGATCGTCGGTATCCCAATACCTCGTTCAGTCTCGTTACCGGCAAGTCACTTTACTCGTACCGTAATGCATGATCCTGTAACTAATCACTTGGTCACTTTGAGCTCATTATGATGATGCATTACCGAGTGGGCCCAGAGATACCTCTCCGTCATACGGAGTGACAAATCCCAGACTCGATCCGTGTCAACCCAACAGACACTTTCGGAGATACATGTAGTGCACATTTATAGTCACCCAGTTATGTTGTGACGTTTGGTACACCCAAACACTCTTACGGTATCCGGGAGTTACACGATCTCATGGTCTAAGGAAGAGATACTTGACATTGGAAAAGCTCTAGCAAAACGAACTACACGATCTTGTGCTATGCTTAGGATTGGGTCTTGTCCATCATCCTAATGATGTGATCCCGTTATCAACGACATCCAATGTCCATAGTCAGGAAACCATGACTATCTGTTGATCAACGAGCTAGTCAACTAGAGGCTCACTAGGGACATGTTGTGGTCTAAGTATTCACACGTGTATTACGATTTCCGGATAATACAATTATAGCATGAATAAAATACAATTATCACGAACAAGGAAATATAATAATAATCCTTTTATTATTGCCTCTAGGGCATATTTCCAACAAAAATCTCATATACTCGATGCACGTATGGATACATCCAAAAAAGAGAAATAGCAATATCGTTTGAAAGAGCAATATAGCAGCACCAACGATGGTGCTATGGTTTTTTGAGGCAAAAAAGACAAGAAAAAACAATCAGCCAATGCTTGTTTTGTGAAACATCATGACAACTTAATGATTATTTTGTATCCATGTGTGAATCTTGTCTGCTTTAGCTCTTAATTCAGTGTCTTTCATTTAAATAAAATTTCCAAGTGTCGACCGTTGGTGTGGCTCTTCTGAAGATCTTATCGTTTCTGCTCATCCAAATACTCCAGCAGCCCATGACAATCGTGTCTATAGCAAATTCTATGGGGAGTGCAGCCAAGCAGAAGTGGATTTCCTCATAGGTCGACATGCCTCTATGTTTGTTGGGTGCAATGGAATACCAACACATCAATGCAAATGGGCAGTACCAGAAGAGAAGTGTGACAATTTCCTTAGTGGATTCAGAGCACAGGGAACAATTGTAGTCTTCTAGATGCATACTTCTTTGTTGGAGCATATTCCTGGTGCTAATTTTGTCATGTAGTAGTAGTCAAAAGAAGATTTTTATGTCTCAAACGGCATGTTGTTTTCCAAAGGAGTTTGAATGTATTGTGAGCTTGGTTGTTCCCCTGAATGGCTTTGTACATCTTGATGGAGAAGTACTTAGGAGCTGTCCATGTATAAGACCAGATGTCATTGCCTATTGATACCATTCTGCTGTTTAATAATTGTTGCAATGCATTGTATTGCACAAATGCTTCTTGAGACATTGGCCTATGGAATAATAGACGGATATCATTGGTTTCCAGTACTGTCAGCAAGGATATATTCTGTTGGGTAGCATAGGAGTGTAACTCTAGGTATTTGACATTGAGGGGAAGATCTTGCCATTTATCAGACCAAAACAGTACCGTGTTGCCTTGACCTGCCTTACATAATGCATGTTGTTTGAAGGTAGGAAGATGTTTCAGGACTGTCCTCCACCAGAAAAAACCTACCTTGCTGTCACTTGGCAATTTGTCTTGATAGTGGGTTTCCCAAATAATGTTCACCCAGGGGATATCAGACTTGTTGAAGAATTTATGGAGGAATTTGATGAGCAGTGCTTGGTTGTGGATATGTAAGTCAAGGACTCCCAATCCTCCCTGCTCTTTGGACTTGCATACTCTATCCCATGATATATGGACAATCTCTCTTTCTTGTGTACCATATTTCCTCCAAAAACAATTCATGAGGTATGTGTTAATTTGCTTGATCACTGTCTTTGGGATCTCCAAGGTGCACATAATAAAGGTAGACAGACTAGTGAATACTGATTTCATAGAGTTAATTTATCACCAGTGGACAACATAGTGGAACAACTCAACAACCTACTTTCTATTCGTTTCAACATAGGAATATAATCCTATACCCTGGGTTTGTGCAAACAGAGTGGTAACCCAAGATAAGTATGTGGTAGAGTGCCAATCTTGTAGCCAATGAGGTTGGATAGCTCAACCACTTTATGTGCAGGAGTGTTGATAGAGATTATAATGGACTTTGAATAATTGACTTTTAGGCCTGTGTACTCAGCATAATGCAGCAGGAGAGAAGATTCTTAATGTGCATCAGTTGTCTGGCATCTGCCTTAGCCACCAAGATGGTACCATCAGCATACTGGATAATTGGATAGTCTGTACATGAGGTATGTATGAGTGGTGATTCCATCAGAGCATTATGGTAGGCTTTACGATGGTGCTATGGTTGCTCGCTGCTATTCAGCGGGGTCTTTGCGAGCGAGATCAAAGGCGAGGATTCACCATCATAACTCTTTGATGGCAACACCAGTTAGCAGAGCATGCAACAGTGGCAAGTCTAGAGGCCAGGGTGAATGCACACCAAGGCTCCATCGAACCTGTGGCCATTGGGAGCAGAATCTGAGGCGACAAGCATTTTTTGATAGGAGTGTGCAGATGTGGGAAAGGCCAAGTCGAGCCATGTCTTTATATTGAAGACATGACTGCTCAACTGTGAAGGTCGTGGACTACTGCAATTCATGCTTCAGTTTCTTGGGCAATTATGGTAGAGGGATAGTGGATATGGCATTGAGGAAATGGAACGAAACATCCATGGGAGATCATGAGTCAGACATGATGGTGTATGGGCTAGCATGACGTGTTGGGTTGCAGCAATTGGCAGGTGAGCTAGCCGCAGGATAAATTGGATTAGATGTTTTCTACCTGTGGTGGGTCCTTGCAATTATATATGAAACACTGATGTGGACAGGCTGCATGTTAAGAGAAATAGATTAATGGTGATGGACTATTTAGGCATTATAGATAGGGTGTATGGTTGTAAATGGTAAATTTTAAGGCCCATTAGGTCACTGTCCGCGGGCGCATTTGTGGATGTTTGAGTATCCAAATTTGCAACCCGTCGGTTGTATATGCTCTAACTTATGTTTCATTCACTTGTGTGTAGGACGTTGGACATAGGTATAGATAGGGCGTACCTACCAACCACACGAAAACAAATAAGATCCAGAGAGAAAGTGTAGGTTTACGCATACACTAGTAAGGCGGTGACTCGTCAAGGTTAGAAAGGTGTCCTGCTTAATTAGGCAAGGCAAATATTGTAGGATCTTGAGAAGAGGTGTCTAGAGGGGGGGTGATTAGACACTAAGTACCAAAGTTGCAGTTTTTAACTTCTTTAGGTTTAAGTGGAGTTTAGGCACAAGTTTAACATTCACAATACATAACAAGCAAGCATGCAAAGAGTATATGAGCAGCGGAAAGTAAAGCATGCAACTTGCAAGAATGTAAAGGGAAGGGTTTGGAGGATTCAAACGCAATTGGAGACATGGATGTTTTTGTCGTGGTTCCGATAGGTGGTGCTATCGTACATCCACGTTGATGGAGACTTCAACCCACGAAGGGTAACGGTTGTGCGAGTCCACGGAGGGCTCCACCCACGAAGGGTCCACGAAGAAGCAACCTTGTCTATCCCACCATGGCCGACGCCCACGAAGGACTTGCCTCACTAGCGGTAGATCTTGGCCAAGTAGGCGATCTCCTTGCCCTTACAAACTCCTTGGTTCAACTCCACAATCTTGTCTGAGGCTCCCAAGTGACACCTAGCCAATCTAGGAGACACCACTCTCCAAGAAGTAACAAATGGTGTGTTGATGATGAACTCCTTGCTCTTGTGCTTCAAATGATAGTCTCCCCACACTCAACTCTCTCTCATAGGATTTGGATCTGGTGGAAAGAAGATTTGAGTGGAAAGCAACTTGGGGAAGGCTAGAGATCAAGATTCATGTGGTTGGAATGGAATATCTTGGCCTCAACACATGAGTAGGTGGTTCTCTCTCTCGAGGCTGGTAAGTTGGAAGTGTAGGTTTATTCTGATGGCTCTCTCCACGAATGAAGAGGAGGAGGAGAGGTATATATAGCCTCCACACAAAATCTAACCGTTACACACAATTTACCAAACTCGGTGGGAACGAATCAACAAACTCGGTCGGACCGATTTAGTAAACCTAGTGACCGTTAGGGTTTTCGGTGGGACTGACATGCAACTCGGTAGGACCGATATGGTTAGGGTTAGGGCATAACATAATCTCGGTTAGACTGACATACAAACTTCGGTGAGACCGATTTTGGTAATTAGATAACCAGAGAGTTGGTCGTAAACTCGATGGGACCGACACTCAAACTCGGTGGGACCGATTTTGGTAATAAGTTAACCAGAGAGTTTGCATTGTAATCTCGGTAGTACCGATTGCACAAACTTCGGTGAGACCGATTTTTGTAATGGACATACACAGAGATTATAATCCCATCTCGGTGAGACCGAGATCCCTATCGGTGAAACCGATTTGCCTAGGGTTTGTGGCAGTGGCTAAGACATTTGAACTCGGTGGCGCCGGATAGAAAGAATCGGTGGGACCGATTTTGACTTTAGGTTTAGGACATATGTGTGGAAGTGGGAAAGTAGTTGAGGGTTTTTGGAGCATATCACTAAGCACTGTGGAGCAAGAAACTCATTAAGCAACACCTCATCCCTTCTTGATAGTATTGGCTTTTCCTATAGACTCAATGTGATCTTGGATCACTAAAATATAAAATGAAGAGTCTTGAGCTTGAAGCTTGAGCCAATCCTTTGTCCTTAGCATCTTGAAGGGGTTCCCACATCATTTAGTCCATGCCACTCCATTGTTGAACTTATCTGAAACATACTAGATAAAAGTGTTAGTCCAACGAGAGATATGTTGACATCAGTTACCAAAACCACCTAGGGAGCACTTGTGCTTTCAATCTCCCCCTTTTTGGTAATTTATGATAACATACATCAAAGCTTTAGAGAAAGATATATAGAATAGCAAGTAAAGCTTTGGAAAGACATGTAACATGCATAGGCTCCCCCTACATGTATGCAATCATGTGAATATGGAATATAGAAGCATGTGAGAGCATAACCACGATAGAGTAGACAATGTGTTACATGTATCTTGGCCATATGCATCAGAGCAAAGAATATTAAGGAAAATACCTTCATGCTCATGAGTCCTTCTTGCAAACAGTATGTACATCAGCAAGAATTTCCCATACACATGATTGTGATGCATATACTTACCTTGTAGTCCTGAGTTGGCTTAGGGTGGAATGAACCTGCGTAAACAAGGTTAGATAACACAGGTACATCTATTGGCCTGAGCAAACGTAAGAAACCACAAGAATACCAAGACTGGGATGACATGTAGAGAGTGAGTACTAAGTACCACATTGGATTAGACATGTCCCCAAGGGTAAAGGTATGCAATGAATTTTAAATGATTTCTTTCCCTTAGATGTCTTGCTCCCCCTGAATCTAGCATGGGATACTGGAAGAAGATAGGGAACAAAAAATCAGAGCTGGAAGATATAAATAAACAGAGCTAATGCAAATAAGCATAAATGAACATGTCTTTCCCCTCAAAAAGACATGTGGCATCTCTCCTCTTGAACATCAAGCATCTGGGACCCTTGAGTGTTCTCTCCCCCTGGAGATCTCTCTCTCTCTCTCCCTTTGGAAGTGATAAGTTTTGATGTGATCTCTCTAAGTGATAAGCTTTGATGTGATCTCTCTCTCCCCCTTTGACATCAATTTCCAAGAACTGCGTTCTGAAATTTGTTGTGAATGGGTTTAGTCCTTGAGTCACAACACAAAGCACTGAATTAGAATGTGATGCTTGGAGAGGACAAGATTCATGGAGTGGAGCTGGATCAGAAGAAACACAGAATAAGTGGCAAACTGTTTTTCCTGTTATGAAATAGGTGGCACCGAGTGGTATGCTTCGGTTATACCGGAAGGATTCGGTTGAACCGAAAACAACAAATCGGTGAAACCGAGTTCATCGCAGGGAAAACACTTGTCACCTCATCTCACTAGACTAGTAAGATCTCACAAAGATTTGCAAGGAATTAACTGAATGATATGCAATGAATTGGATGCAGAAAATGCAGAGCAAATAGAAAGAAATCTAGATGAAGGTTTTTTTTAAAGGGGAAACAAATATGCATGAGATAAATGCAAAAACACAGAAAAGAACACAAGAGAACTTCATCTAGAGATGGTCGGCGATAAAGTCACCTATGTTAGAATATATTGACTTAGGAGTCAAGTGAGATCACTTGATCATAGGTCATACTCATCGTTTAAGCTCAAAATGGGGTTGCCATTTTTCGTTTAAGCATCTTGTTGTATTCACATCTTGTTGAGTTGCTTTGGCTCATGACTCGGAGTAAAGCTTCTCTAAGATGGAATACCATACCTTGGTTGGTGGTGTTGATCATGTAGTTGAACTTGTGTGGGTTGCTCAAGGTTGATGTAGCTCATCAAGAGTTGGGAGCACCACTTGGAATTTGAGTCCATCTACCTACATGGGTTAGTTCTTGCAAGGAAGAGCACTTGTGTATCCAAAAATGATAATCATGAAGCTCAACATAGAATTTGTCAAAGGATATGTTTGAATGATTCCGTGCTTCCTTGTCTTGAACCACCTTAGTGTAGAGACTTGGTGATGTAGAGATTGCTCAAGATGTGAGTAGATTAAAATCTCATGGAATTTGATTCAACCAAGTACCTACATGGGTTAGATAACATGCAAGATGCAAATATATCCAAGACATAAGATTTTCATCATAAGAGAGATATCATGGATTAGTCATAAGCTCATGTATTGCATGTATCCAATGGAGTTTCTACTCCAAGTTTGAAGCATCAATGATGTTCAATTCTCCTCTCAACCTGCAAAACACTTTCTCATCAAGAGGTTTAGTGAATATATCCGCTAATTGCTTTTCTTGCGTAACATGCTTAAGATTAATGTCACCCTTAGCAACGTGATCTCGAATGAAATGATGACGAACTTCAATATGCTTTGTTCGAGAATGTTGTACGAGATTATGACCAATTTTGATAGCACTTTCATTGTCACACAGCAATGGAACATGTTTCACATATATCCCATAATCTTTAAGAGTTTGGGTCATCCAAAGTAATTGAGAACAACATGAACCAGCGGCAATTTACTCCGCTCAAGGTAGATAAGGATACCGAAGTTTTGTTTCTTGGAGGACCAAGACACAAGAGATCTACCAAGAAATTGACAAGCACCAAGTGGACTTTCTATCAACCTTGTCTCCGGCATAGTCCGAGTCGGAGTAGCCAACAAGATCGAAGGAGGCCCTCTTAGGATACCAAATGCCAAAATTTGGTGTATGAATTAAGTATCTCACTATCCTTTTTACGGCCTTAAGATGACATTCTTTAGGAGCAGCTTGATATATTGCACACATGCATACACTTAGCATAATATCGGGACGTGAAGCACATAGGTATAACAATGAGGGTTAGTTGATCCAAATATGATATCATCAACATAAATTTGGCATACAAATAATTCTCCATTAACCCTTTTAGTAAAAAGTGTGGAATCAATTTTCCCAATTTCAAATCCCTTTTCAAGAAGAAACTTGGTCAAGATTTATACCAAGCTCTAGGAGCTTGTTTAAGACCATAAAGAGCTTTGTGAAGTTTGTAAACATGATTTGGTTTCTTAGGATTGACAAAGCCGGAGGTTGTTTAACATAAACTTCCTCCTCTATTTCACCATTTAGAAAAGCACTTTAATGTCCATTTGGTACAAGGTGATATCATGGTGATTAGCATAGGCAAGTAAGATGCTTGAATGGACTCAAGTCTAGCAACGGAGCGTAAGTCTCACCATAGTCCATACCTTCGACTTGTGTTTAGCCTTGGGCTTATTTAGACGTGCTTTGTTGCGTAACTACTTGTCCATCTTCATCTTGCTTGTTGCTAAACACCCATTTGGTACCGATGATGTTGTGGTTGTTGTCGGGCTTCTCAACCAATGTCCAAACTTGGTTCCCGCCAAAGTTGTGTAGCTCTTCATGCATAGCATTTATCCAATCCGGATCTTCCAATGCTTCTTCGACCTTCATAGGTTCAATGCTAGAGATGAAAGAATAGTTTTCACGAAGTTAGCTAAACGAGTTTTAGAGCGAGTGATTCTCCGGTTTGAATATCACCGTAGATTTTCTCGACGGATGGTCTTTAGCAATTCTTGCTCGAAGTCGTGAAAGCTTTTGCTTGGTTCTTGGTTGAACTTCTTCTTCATCTTGTTCTTCTTCTTGGCCTTCTTCATTGTTGGCGTTGTCATTCTCTCATCGAGGTGGAGAAGGAGGTCGTTAGTGTTCATCTTGATGCACTTCCTCGTTTTCTTCATCTTGGTGTGTCCCACTTGTGGATGCTTCCATATCAACTCTTGGTTCACCTTGTCGTGAAGTAGAAGCTTCCACTTGGACGGATGAGGTACTCTCCTTCACCTCCGTTGGATGGACCTTGCCAATAGACAAGTCTTGGATTGCTTCCGAAGGATCTTTGTCTCCTACATTAATTGGCAATTGCTCTACTTATGCCGTTAGATTCATCAAACTTCACATCTACCATCTCTTCAACCTTTCGGGTGAAATTGTTGTAGACACGGAAAGTGTGAGAGTTTGATCCATAACCAAGTAGGAAACATTCATGTGACTTAGGAGAAAATTTTAAACGATTTATGCTTATCAAGAATGTAGCACTTTGAGCCGAATACTCGAAAGTATCCAACTTGGGGTTTGTTACCGGTGAGGAGCTCAGATGCCGCCTTGCCGAGTAGCTTGTGAAGATACAAGCGATTTGTTGCATGACAAGTCGTCTCAACCGCTTCGCCCAAAAGTGCTTCGCGTCTTGTACTCATCAAGCATCGTTCGCCATTTCGATGAGCGTCCGGTTCTTCCTCTCAACAACTCCATTTTGTTGAGGTGTGTACGTAGTCGAGAACTCGTGTGAAATCCCTTCTTCATCAAGAAAGGTGTACACATTTGCGTTCTTTAACTCCGTTCCGTTGTCGCTGTGAACCTTCTTGATCTTTACTTCAAACTGATTTTGGGCCTTCCTAGCGAAGTTTTTGAAGATCTTTTGGACCTGCGATTTATCATCGAGAAAGAATACCCACGTAAATCTTGAAAAATCATCAACTATAACTAGACCAAAAGAATTTCCACCGAGACTTTTGTAAGCGTTGGGACCAAAGAGATCCATATGAAGTAGCTCGAGTGGCCTCCTTGTGGTCTTGATGTTCTTCACGGATGCCTTCCTCCAACCTGTTTACCCGCACGACAAGCGCTGCAAAGTCTATCCTTATCAAATATGACATCGTTAACTCCAAGGATATGATTTCCTTTAATAAGCTTGTCAAGGTTTCGCATGCCAACATGACCTAGTCGTCTATGCCATAACCAACCTTTTGAGGATTTAGCAATGAAGCAAGTTTTAGGTTGTGCCTTTTTGGATAAATCAACAATGTAAAGATCACCTCTACGTATACCGGTAAAGACCATTTTATGATTGTCTCGATGAAACACTTGGCAATCTACTTTAGTAAATAGGACATTGAAACTGAAATCAGCAAGTCTAGATACTGAAAGTAAGTTGTAACCAAGAGATTCAACGAGCATAACATTCTGAATGGAGCTATCATGTGAGATGGCCACCTTACTGAGGCCAACCACCTTACCCTTTGAGTTGTCACTGAAAGTGACATACTTTCGAGGACTATCATTTTCAGCAAGCTCACGAAACATGTCTTTATCTCCGGTCATGTGATCGGTACATACACTATCAAGAACCCATTCCTTTCCTCCTCACATGTATCCCCGAAGATTTGCCATAAGACCAAAATGTCTCATTGCATCGTCAAGATCGAAATCACTATCATCATCCTCATCATAGTATCCATGTTCAACATCGTCATGTGGTGAATCAAGTCCTAGAGAGGGTAATTCGTTAGAGTGAGTTTGACAATGATCTTGCTTATGAATTCTTATAGCTTCGGAAATAATATCACCAATAATTCCAACATCTCCTTTGGCACGCATAAGGTTTGTAAGTTCAAATAGACGATCACCAAACATAGGATCACTAGTATTCATCTTACTCAAGGCAATAGACTTATAGAGAGTCTCATCTAGAATTTTCAAGGAATAATTTGGAAAGCGTTCCTCAAGAAATTTCCATATAGTGTAGGCACACTCGAGAGTAGGCAAGTTTCTAATTAAGTTTCTAGGCAAGCCTCTAGTGATAAGATTAACAGTTCTAAGATTCCTAATCATGTCAATTGATTCAAGGGTAGGATGCATAGGATCAACATGAGGTGCACAAGGGCTAGCAATGTACTTGTTCAAATGATATTGATTGAAAATTACAAGCATCTCATTTTTCCACTCATGAAAATACTCTCCACCAAGAATAGGCACTCTATGTCTAAGACTCCCCAAAGTAGACTCATCCATCTTCCTCCAATGGTGATTAAACCAAGGCAATGGAGACCAATGCTCTGATACCACTTGTAGGATCTTGAGAAGAGGTGTCTAGAGGGGGTGATTAGACACTAAGTACCAAAGTTGCAGTTTTGAACTTCTTTAGGTTTAAGTGGAGTTTAGGCACAAGTTTAACATTCACAATACATAACAAGCAAGCATGCAAAGAGTATATGAGCAGCGGAAAGTAAAGCATGCAACTTGCAAAAATGTAAAGGGAAGGGTTTGGAGGATTCAAACGCAATTGGAGACACGGATGTTTTTGTCGTGGTTCCGATAGGTGGTGCTATCGTACATCCACGTTGATGGAGACTTCGACCCACGAAGGGTAACGGTTGCGCGAGTCCACGAAGGGTCCACGAAGAAGCAACCTTGTCTATCCCACCATGGCCGTCGCCCACGAAGGACTTGCCTCACTAGCGGTAGATCTTGACGAAGTAGGCGATCTCCTTGCCCTTACAAACTCCTTGGTTCAACTCCACAATCTTGTCGGAGGCTCCCAAGTGACACCTAGCCAATCTAGGAGACACCACTCTCAAGAAGTAACAAATGGTGTGTTGATGATGAACTCCTTGCTCTTGTGCTTCAAATGATAGTCTCCCCAACACTCAACTCTCTCTCATAGGATTTGGATCTGGTGGAAAGAAGATTTGAGTGGAAAGCAACTTGGGGAAGGCTAGAGATCAAGATTCATGTGGTTGGAATGGAATATCTTGGCCTCAACACATGAGTAGGTGGTTCTCTCTAACCGTAAGTTGGAAGTGTAGGTTTATTCTCGATGGCTCTCTCCACGAATGAAGAGGAGGTGGAGGGGTATATATAGCCCCACACAAAATCTAACCGTTACACACAATTTACCAAACTCGGTGGGACCGAATCAACAAACTCGGTCGGACCGATTTAGTAAACCTAGTGACCGTTAGGGTTTTCGGTGGGACTGACATGCAACTCGATAGGACCGATATGGTTAGGTTTAGGGCATAAAGTAATCTCGGTTAGACCGATTACACAAACTCGGTCAGACCGATTTTGGTAATTAGATAACCAGAGAGTTGGTCAGGTAAACTCGGTGGGACCGATTACTCAAACTCGGTGGGACCGATATTGGTAATAAGTTAACCAAAGAGTTTGCATTGTAATCTCGGTAGTACCGATTGCACAAACTCGGTGAGACCAATTTTGGTAATGGACATACACAGAGAGATTACAATCCCATCTCGATGAGACCGAGATCCCTATCAATGAAACCGATTTGCCTAGGGTTTGTGGCAGTGGCTAAGACATTTGAACTCGGTGGCGCCGGATAAGAATCGGTGGGACCGATTTTGACTTTAGGTTTAGGACATATGTGTGGAAGTGGGAAAGTAGTTGAGGGTTTTTGGAGCATATCACTAAGCAATCGTGGAGCAAGAAACTCATTAAGCAACACCTCATCCCTTCTTGATAGTATTGGCTTTTCCTATAGACTCAATGTGATCTTGGATCACTAAAATATAAAATGAAGAGTCTTGAGCTTGAAGCTTGAGCCAATCCTTTGTCCTTAGCATCTTGAAGGGGTTCCCACATCATTTAGTCCATGCCACTCCATTGTTGAACTTATCTGAAACATACTAGATAAAAGTGTTAGTCCAACGAGAGATGTGTTGACATCCATTACCAAAACCACCTAGGGAGCACTTGTGCTTTCAATCTCCCCCTTTTTGGTAATTGATGACAACATACATCAAAGCTTTAGATAAAGATATAGATAATAGCAAGTAAAGCTTTGGAAAGACATGTAACATGCATAGGCTCCCCCTACATGTATGCAATCATGTGAATATGGAATATAGAAGCATGTGAGAGCATAACCATGATAGAGTAGGCAATGTGTTACATGTATATTGGCCATATGCATCAGAGCAAAGAATATTAAGGAAAATACCTTCATGCTCATGAGTCCTTCTTGCAAACAGTATGTACATCAGCAAGAATTCCCCATACACATGATTGTGATGCATATACTTACCTTGTAGTCCTGAGTTGGCTTAGGGTGGAATGAACCTGCGTAAACAAGGTTAGATAACACAGGTACATCTACTGGCCTGAGCAAACAGAAGAAACCACAAGAATACGAAGACTGGGATGACATGTAGAGAGTGAGTACTAAGTACCACATTGGATTAGACATGTCCCCAAGGGTAAAGGTATGCAATGAATTTTAAATGATTTGTTTCCCTTAGATGTCTTGCTCCCCCTGAATCTAGCATGGGATACTAGGAGAAGATAGGGAACAGAAAATCGGAGCTGGAAGATATAAATAAACGTAGCTAATGAAAATAAGCACAAATGAACATGTCTTTCCCCTCAAAAAGACATGTGGCGTCTCTCCTCTTGAACATCAAGCATCTGGGATCCTTGAGTTTTCTCTCCCCCTGGAGATCTCTATTTCTCCCTTTGGAAGTGATAAGTTTTGATGTGATCTCTCTCTCTCCCTTTGACATCAATTTCCAAGAAGGGCCTTCTAAAATTTGTTGTGAATGGGTTTGGTCCTTGAGTCACAACACAAAGCACTGAATTAAAATGTGATGCTTGGAGAGGACAAGATTCATGGAGTGGAGTTGGATCAGAAGAAACACAGAATAAGTGGCAAACTGTTTTTCCTGTTGTGAAATAGGTGGCACCGAGTGGTATGCTTCGGTTGTACCGAAAGGATTCAGTTGAACCGAAAACAACAAATCGGTGAAACCGAGTTCATCGCAGGGAAAACACTTGTCACCTCAGCTCACAAGACTAGTAAGATCTCACAAAGATTTGCAAGGAATTAACTGAATGATATGCAATGAATTGGATGCAGAAAATGCAGAGCAAACAGAAAGAAATCTAGATGAAGTTTTTTTTGAAAGGGGAAACAAATATGCATGAGACAAATGCAAAAACACAGAAAAGAACACAAGAGAACTTCATCTAGAGATGGTCATGCACAAAGTCACTTATGTTATAGTATATTGACTTATGAGTCAAGTGAGATCACTTGATCATAGGTCATACTCATCGTTTAAGCTCAAAATGGGGTTGCCATTTTTCGTTTAAGCATCTTGATGTATTCACATCTTGTTGAGTTGCTTTGGCTCATGACTCGGAGTAAAGCTTCTCTAAGATGGAATAACATACCTTGGTTGGTGGTGTTGATCATGTAGTTGAACTTGTGTGGGTTGCTCAAGGTTGATGTAGCTCATCAAGAGTTGGGAGCACCACTTGGAATTTGAGTCCATCTACCTACATGGGTTAGTTATTGCAAGGAAGAGCACTTGTGTATCCAAAAATGACAATCATGAAGCTCAACATAGAATTTGTCAAAGGATATGTTTGAATGATTCCGTGCTTCCTTGTCTTCAACCACCTTAGTGTAGAGACTTGGTGATGTAGAGATTGCTCAAGATGTGAGTAGATTAAAATCTCATGGAATTTGATTCAACCAAGTACCTACATGGGTTAGATAACATGCAAGATGCAAATATATCCAAGACATAAGATTTTCATCATAAGAGAGATATCATGGATTAGTCATAAGCTCATATCTTGCATGTATCCAATGGAGTTTCTACTCCAATTTTGAAGCATCAATGATGTTCAATTATCCTCTTAACCTGGAAAGCACTTTCTCATCAAGAGGTTTAGTGAATATATCCGCTAATTGCTTTTCGGTGCGAACATGCTTAAGATTAATGTCACCCTTAGCAACGTGATCTCGAATGAAATGGTGACGAACTTCAATATGCTTTGTTCGAGAATGTTGTACGGGATTATGACCAATTTTGATAGCACTTTCATTGTCACACAGCAATGGAACATGTTCCACATATATCCCATAATCTTTAAGAATTTGGGTCATCCAAAGTAATTGAGCATAACATGAACCAGCGGCAATGTACTCTGCTTCGGTGGTAGATAAGGATACCGAGTTTTGTTTCTTGGAGGACCAAGACACAAGAGATCTACCAAGAAATTGACAAGTACCCGAAGTGGACTTTCTATCAACCTTGTCTCCGGCATAGTCCGAGTCGGAGTAACCAACAAGATCGAAGGAGGCCCTCTTAGGATACCAAATGCCAAAATTTGGTGTATGAATTAAGTATCTCACTATCCTTTTTACGTCCTTAAGATGACATTCTTTAGGAGCAGCTTGATATATTGCACACATGCATACACTTAGCATAATATCGGGACGTGAAGCACATAGGTATAACAATGAGCCAGTCATAGAGCGATAAACCTTTTGATCAACTGGTTTACCATCTTTGGTCAAATCAAGATGTCCACTAGTAGGCATGGGTGTAGACATACCTTTGCACTCTTGCATATTGAACTTCTTGAATAAGTCCTTAGTGTACTTCGTTTGAGAAACAAAAGTACCTTCCTTAGTTTGCTTAATTTGCAACCCAAGAAAGAATTTGAGTTCACTCATCATTGACATCTCAAACTTCTCCGACATGAGCTTTCCAAACTTCTCACTAAAATGAGGGTTAGTTGATCCAAATATGATATCATCAACATAATTTTGGCATACAAATAATTCTCCATTAACCCTTTTAGTAAAAGTGTGGAATCAATTTTCCCAATTTCAAATCCCTTTTCAAGAAGAAACTTGGTCAAGATTTATACCAAGCTCTAGGAGCTTGTTTAAGACCATAAAGAGCTTTGTGAAGTTTGTAAACATGATTTGGTTTCTTAGGATTGACAAAGCCGGAGGTTGTTTAACATAAACTTCCTCCTCTATTTCACCATTTAGAAAAGCACTTTTAATGTCCATTTGGTACAAGGTGATATCATGGTGATTAGCATAGGCAAGTAAGATGCGAATGGACTCAAGTCTAGCAACGGGAGCGTAAGTCTCACCATAGTACATACCTTCGACTTGTGTTTAGCCTTGGGCGACGAGACGTGCTTTGTTGCGAACTACTTGTCCATCTTCATCTTGCTTGTTGCGAAACACCCATTTGGTACCGATGATGTTGTGGTTGTTGTCGGGCTTCTCAACCAATGTCCAAACTTGGTTCCTCTCAAAGTTGTGTAGCTCTTCATGCATAGCATTTGTCCAATCTGGATCTTCCAATGCTTCTTCGACCTTCATAGGTTCAATAGTAGAGATGAAAGAATAGTTTTCACAAAAGTTAGCTAAACGAGTTTTAGAGCGAGTGATTCTCCCGGTTTGAATATCATTGTAGATTTGCTCGACGGGATGGTCTTTAGCAATTCTTGCTCGAAGTCGTGAAAGCTTTTGCTTGGTTCTTGGTTGAACTTCTTCTTCATCTTGTTCTTCTTCTTGGCCTTCTTCATTGTTGGCGTTGTCGTTCTCTCGTCGAGGTGGAGAAGGAGGTTGTTGGCATTCATCTTGATGCACTTCCTCGTTTTCTTCATCTTGGTGTGTCCCACTTGTGGATGCTTCCATATCAACTCTTGGTTCACCTTGTCGTGAAGTAGAAGCTTCCACTTGACGGACGAGGTACTCTCCTTCACCTCCGTTGGACGGACCTTGCCAATAGACAAGTCTTGGATTGCTTCCGAAGGATCTTTGTCTCCTACATCAATTGGCAATTGCTCTACTTGGGAGCCGTTAGATTCATCAAACTTCACATCTACCGTCTCTTCAACCTTTCGGGTGAAATTGTTGTAGACACGGTAAGTGTGAGAGTTTGATCCATAACCTAGTAGGAATCCTTCATGTGACTTAGGAGCAAATTTTGAACGACGATGCTTATCAAGAATGTAGCACTTTGAGCCGAATACTCGAAAGTATCCAACTTGGGGTTTGTTACCGGTGAGGAGCTCGTATGCTGTCTTGCCCAGTAGCTTGTGAAGATACAAGCGATTTGTTGCATGACAAGCTGTCTCAATTGCTTCTGCCCAAAAGTGCTTCGCGTCTTGTACTCATCAAGCATCGTTCTCGCCATTTCGATGAGCGTCCGGTTCTTCCTCTCAACAACTCCATTTTGTTGAGGTGTGTACGTAGCCGAGAACTCGTGTGAAATCCCTTCTTCGTCAAGAAAGGTGTCCACATTTGCGTTCTTGAACTCCGTTCTGTTGTCGCCGCGAACCTTCTTGATCTTTAATTCAAATTGATTTTGGGCCTTCCTAGCGAAGTTTTTGAAGATCTTTTGGACCTGCGATTTATCATCGAGAAAGAATACCCACGTAAATCTGGAAAAATCATCAACTATAACTAGACCAAAAGAATTTCCACCGAGACTTTTGTAAGCGTTGGGACCAAAGAGATCCATATGAAGTAGCTCGAGTGGCCTCCTTGTGGTCTTGATGTTCTTCACGGGATGCCTTCCTCCAACCTGTTTACCTGCCTGACAAGCGCTGCAAAGTCTATCCTTATCAAATATGACATCGTTAACTCCAAGGATATGATTTCCTTTAATAAGCTTGTCAAGGTTTCGCATGCCAACATGACCTAGTCGTCTATGCCATAACCAACCTTTTGAGGATTTAGCAATGAAGCAAGTTTTAGGTTGTGCCTTTTTGGAGAAATCAACAATGTAAAGATCACCTCTCATTATACCGGTAAAGACCATTTTATGATTGTCTCGACGAAACACTTGGCAATCTACTTCAAAGAATAGGACATTGAAACCGAAATCAGCAAGTCTAGATACTGAAAGTAAGTTGTAACCAAGAGATTCAACGAGCATAACATTCTGAATGGAGCTATCATGTGAGATGGCCACCTTACCGAGGCCAACCACCTTACCCTTTGAGTTGTCACCGAAAGTGACATTCTTTCGAGGACTATCATTTTCAGCAAGCTCATGAAACATGTCTTTATCTCCGGTCATGTGATTGGTACATACACTGTCAAGAACCCATTCCTTTCCTCCTGACATGTATCCCCGAATATTTGCCATAAGACCAAAATGTCTCATTGCATCGTCAAGATCGAAATCACTATCATCATCCTCATCATAGTATCCATGTTCAACATCGTCATGTGGTGGATCAAGTCCTAGAGAGGGTAATTCGTTAGAGTGAGTTTGACAATGATCTTGCTTATGAATTCTTATAGCTTCGGAAATAATATCACCAATAATTCCAACATCTCCTTTGGCACGCATAAGGTTTGTAAGTTCAAATAGACGATCACCAAACATAGGATCACTAGTATTCATCTTACTCAAGGTAATAGACTTATAGAGAGTCTCATCTAGAATTTTCAAGGAATAATTTGGAAAGCGTTCCTCAAGAAATTTCCATATAGTGTAGGCACACTCAAGAGTAGGCAAGTTTCTAATTAAGTTTCTAGGCAAGCCTCTAGTGATAAGATTAACAGTTCTAAGATTCCTAATCATGTCAATTGATTCATCAAGGGTAGGATGCATATGATCAACATGAGGTGCACAAGGGCTAGCAATGTACTTGTTCAAATGATATTGATTGAAAATTACAAGCATCTCATTTTTCCACTCATGAAAATACTCTCCATCAAGAATAGGCACTCTATGTCTAAGACCACCCAAAGTAGACTCATCCATCTTCCTCCAATGGTGATTAAACCAAGTCAATGGAGACCAATGCTCTGATACCACTTGTAGGATCTTGAGAAGAGGTGTCTAGAGGGGGGTGATTAGACACTAAGTACCAAAGTTGTAGTTTTTAACTTCTTTAGGTTTAAGTGGAGTTTAGGCACAAGTTTAACATTCACAATACATAACAAGCAAGCATGCAAAGAGTATATGAGCAGCGGAAAGTAAAGCATGCAACTTGCAAGAATGTAAAGGGAAGGGTTTGGAGGATTCAAACGCAATTGGAGACACGGATGTTTTTGTCGTGGTTCCGATAGGTGGTGCTATCGTACATCCAAGTTGATGGAGACTTCAACCCACGAAGGGTAACGGTTGCGCGAGTCCACGGAGGGCTCCAACCACGAAGGGACCATGAAGAAACAACCTTGTCTATCTCACCATGGCCGTCGCCCACGAAGGACTTGCCTCACTAGTGGTAGATCTTCACGAAGTAGGCAATCTCTTTGCCCTTACAAACTCGTTGGTTCAACTCCACAATCTTGTCGGAGGCTCCCAAGTGACACCTAGCCAATCTAGGAGACACCACTCTTCAAGAAGTAACAAATGGTGTGTTGATGATGAACTCCTTGCTCTTGTGCTTCAAATGATAGTGTCCCCAACACTCAACTCTCTCTCATAGGATTTGGATCTGGTGGAAAGAAGATTTGAGTGGAAAGCAACTTGGGGAAGGCTAGAGATCAAGATTCATGTGGTTGGAATGGAATATCTTGGCCTCAACACATGAGTAGGTGGTTCTCTCTCGTAACCGTAAGTTGGAAGTGTAGGTTTGTTCTGATGGCTCTCTCCACGAATGAAGAGGAGGTGGAGGGGTATATATAGCCTCCACACAAAATCTAACCGTTACACACAATTTACCAAATCGGTGGGACCGAATCAACAAACTCGGTCGTTCCGATTTAGTAAACCTAGTGACCGTTAGGGTTTTCGGTGGGACTGACATGCAACTCGGTAGGACCGATATGGTTAGGGTTAGGGCATAACGTAATCTCGGTGAGACCGACATACACAAACTCGGTGAGACCGATTTTGGTAATTAGCTAACCAGAGAGTTGGTCGTGTAAACTCGGTGGGACCGATTACTCAAACTTGGTTGGACCGATTTTGGTAATAAGTTAACGGAGAGTTTGCATTGTAATCTCGGTAGTACCGATTGCACAAACTCGGTGAGACCGATTTTGGTAATGGACATACACAGAGAGATTACAATCCCATCTCGGTGAGACCGAGATCCCTATCGATGAAACCGATTTGCCTAGGGTTTGTGGCAGTGGCTAAGACATTTGAACTCGGTGGCGCCGGATAGAAAGAATCGGTGGGACCGATTTTGACTTTAGGTTTAGGACATATGTGTGGAAGTGGGAAAGTAGTTGAGGGTTTTTGGAGCATATCACTAAGCAATCGTGGAGCAAGAAACTCATTAAGCAACACCTCATCCCTTCTTGATAGTATTGGCTTTTCCTATAGACTAAATGTGATCTTGGATCACTAAAATATAAAATGAAGAGTCTTGAGCTTGAAGCTTGAGCCAATCCTATGTCCTTAGCATCTTGAAGGGGTTCCCACATCATTTAGTCCATGCCACTCCATTGTTGAACTTATCTGAAACATACTAGATAAAAGTGCTAGTCCAACGAGAGATATGTTGACATTAATTACCAAAACCACCTAGGGAACACTTTTCTTTCAAATATGCCATGTGAAACATACCACGTGTATGCTAGAAAAAAGAAGCATACCATGGCAGCGAAGCTAGCTGCGGAGGTATGGATTGTCTGGTCATTCAAATTCAGCTCTAAGATTTGTCCTAAATACTTAAAAACGCAGCCGCGCTTTTTTGCAGTCCTGAGCGCACACCCTGGAACCATCGGATCTCCCATCCCGCGTTGTGCTCGTGCCCAAGTGCTACTGGTCGGGGATCCCGTCGCCGCATCTCCGCCACCTGCGAGAACCGAGCTGAGTTCCGGCGCACCTCTACCTCTCCTCCGTCCCTATTCCTCCCACTCTCCCTACCTTTCTTTCTCTGACCGAGCTGCCCGGCCTGCAGGTTCTTCCCGAGACTGTCCATGGCGTGTCGCTGTGATAGAGGCAAAGGTGTCATGTCTTTCGATGAGATGGTGACTATCATTTTGGAGGAAGTCGACTTTGACGATCTGACTACGAACGTGCGAGGACGTCGCTCCTTAGCAATCGCTAAACCAACTCCAAGAGGTTATTGACCACGCCGGAGCACGATCAACCTGACCACGAAGGTTTGTTTCCTCCAGGCAAACAAAGAACAAGCAAGAAACTAAAATTGCAATCTGGATATTGCGAATATAAGAGGAAAGCTTTATTGATCAAGGTGGGGTTCTGTGACGCCTTTGTGTGGTCGTTGAACACAAATGAAGTACGCGAAGTTGCAACTATGGCAAACTTTAATATAAACAAAACCCAAAGTCTAAACAGTGCCCTAAGGGTTGTATATATGGAGGAGGAGGGGGGGTTTCGTGGCCCTTGGGGAAGGGGTGCGAAACCAACCCTATCTCTTGTTTCCCCACACATACGGACTCTAAAAACAGCCTATACTTATGTATTTCTAAATTACATGGGCCTAGCCCAATAATAAGGTGACGCGGCACCTAGAATAGCCTTTGGACGAAATTTATGAAGTGGCATCTTGTATATTTCGTCCAAGGCTTCATGCACTCATTGTGGTGGCTTCAAAGTCCTGAAATCATCACTTGTAACTCCGTTCTTGTTCCCCTTGCGCATGCCATCCTCTCCATGCTTAGTCTTGCTCCAGTGTTCATCCCTCTTATCCCTGCCAGGCCCTTCATTTGTAAGCAAAACAAATGTATCCAATTTAGGCAGCATCATATTCTCATGAACATTAGAATCATTACCAAGAAACGGAAGTACTTGAAAATTTAATTGGCGTGCGCGAGCTCTAGTAATTGGTCCAAGATATGTAGCAAGAGGGGCTGTGGGTGTAACAATGGTATTGATGTCCTCATCATCCTCCCCTTCTTGAAATGAAGTCGTCCTCGACGGAAGCTCATCTTCCTCACCCAAATAGGGATTCAAATCTGCAATGTTAAAAGTGGGACTAACCCCAAAATCTACAGGCAACTCAAGTTTATATGCATTATCATTTATTTTCTCTAACACCTTAAATGGACCATCAGCACATGGCATTAGCTTTGATTTGCACAAATCAGGAAATCTATCCTTACGCAAATGTAACCAAACAAGATCTCCAGGTGCAAAGACAACACGTTTTCTACCCTTATCTCCAGCAAGTTTATATTTAGCATTCATACACTCAATGTTTGCATTAGTTAACTCATGCATTTTTAAGATCAATTCAGCACGTTGTTTAGCATCAAAATTAACCTTCTCCGAAGATGGTAGAGGCAACAAATCAATGGGTGCACGAGGTAGGAAACCATACACAATTTCAAAAGGGCACATCTTAGTAGTAGAATGCAACGAACGATTATAAGCATACTCAATAATGAGGCAAGCATTCTTCCCACATTTTCTTATTATTCTTCAAAACATCCCTAAGCATAGTAGACAATGTTCTATTGACTATTTCAGTTTGACCATCAGTTTGGGGGTGACAAGTAGTACTAAAAAGCAGTTTAGTCCCCAACTTAGCCCATAAACATCTCCAAAAGTGGCTAAGAAATTTAGTATCACGATCTGAAACAATAGTATTTGGCAAACCATGCAAGCGAATAATTTCACGAAAGAACAAATCAGCAACATTAACAGCATCATCGCTTTTATGACATGGTCTAAAGTGTGCCATTTTCGAGAATATATCCACGACAACAAATATGCTATCCCTCCCTTTCTTTGTTCGAGGTAAACCTAAAACAAAGTCCATAGATATATCCTCCCAAGGAACACTAGGTATAGGTAAAGGCATATATAAACCATGAGGATTGATTCGTGACTTAGCTTTTTGACATGTAGTGCAGCGAGCAATAAAACGCTCAACATCCCGTCTCATCTTTGGCCAAAAGAAATATGTAGCAAGTACGTCCTCCGTCTTCTTCATGCCAAAGTGTCCCATTAATCCTCCTCCATGAGCCTCCTTCAATAACAAAAGACGAACAGAGCTAGCCGGAATGCATAGCTTGTTAGCACGGAACACAAAGCCATCATTAATAACGAACTTGTTCCATGTTCTTCCTTCTTTACAATTCTGCATTACATCTTTAAAATCAGCATCATGCACATATTGATCTTTGATGGTCTCCAAACCAAATATTTTGAAGTCAAGTTGTGAAAGCATAGTATAGCGACGAGACAATGCATCAGCAATAACATTTTCTTTACCCTTCTTGTGTTTAATGACATAAGGGAAAGTCTCAATGAATTCAATCCATTTAGCATGTATATGATTCAGTTTAGCTTGACTTTTAATATGTTTCGAAGATTCATGATCAGAATGCATAAAAAATTCTTTGGCCCATAAATAATGTTGCCATGTCTCTAAAGTCCGAACAAGAGCATATAATTCTTTATCATAAGTAGAATAATTCAGACTAGGCCCACTCAATTTTTCAGAAAAGTATGCAACAGGTTTGCCATCTTGTAATAACACACCTCCTAATCCAATTCCACTTGCATCACATTCAAGCTCAAAAGTCTTATTAAAATCAGGAAGTTGGAGTAAAGGAGCATGTGTCAACATATCCCGTGAAGGCTTCTTCCTGTGCGGTACCCCAAACAAAAGGCACATCCTTCTTTGTAAGCTCATTGAGAGGTGAAGCAATGGTGCTAAAATCTCTCACAAAACGCCTATAGAAACCAACGAGTCCAAGAAAACTACTCACTTGTGTGACCATTTTGGGCTGTGGCCAACTCTCAATAGCTTCAATCTTGGCTTTATCAACTTTTGTTCCCTGTGGAGTAACAACATAGCCAAGAAAAGATACTCGGTCGGTGCAAAAGGTGCACTTCCCAAGGTTACCAAACAAACGTGCATCACGTAGAGCAATAAAAACAGCACGTAAATGTTCCAAATGTTCTTCCAAAGATTTGCTATAAATAAGTATATCATCAAAATAGACAACAAATCGTCCAATGAAAGCATGTAAAACTTTGTTCATTAGTATCATGAAAGTACTAGGTGAATTAGTTAACCCAAAAGGCATGACTAACCACTCATATAAACCAAACTTATTTTTAAATGTTGTTTTCCATTCATCTCCCAATTTCATATGAATTTAATGGTATCCACTACCCAAATCAACTTTGGAGAATATTGTAGAGCCACTCAATTCATCAAGCATATCATCTAGCCTAGCAATAGGATGACGATAACGAATAGTAATATTATTAATGCCTCTACAATCAACAAACATACGCGACGTACCATCCTTTTTAGGCACTAGTATAATAGGAACAACACAATGTAACATCCCAAATTTCCTATTTGGAATGTTTTACAATTATAGCTAAGCATCTATGCATTCTGTTTGAATTTGAGTGGCATTTGAAGTTTCTGAAGTTTTGGACTTGTTGGCATTTGAATTCAAATTTTGGCAAATGGAAATCATTTCAAAAACTATGCCCGACAAATACTTGAGAAAAGTATGAGAGGAGTAGACATGACACTCCAAAAATATCAGAGGAAAAACATTGCCAAAAAGTTTGAATTCGAATTTGAATTTTATTTGGGAATTTTGGAAAAAATGATTTTTTATAAAGTTTGGATTTTGCCCTCGAAAAATGTTCAAATGATAGGAATATTCCCCGATCATTTTGATATATATATGTCCTATATAAAATATTTATATTCTATATATTTTACCTCTGTTTTTATTAAAAAACAAAAGGAAAAAAAAAGACCCAGCGCTACCAGTTAACTGCCCACCCAGCCGGCGGCTACCAGGCCCGGCCCGGCCCGGCCAGTGAACTGAACCCAGCCACCAGTGAGCCGAGCCGAGGCCAGTGCGCCGCGCCGAACCCCTTCCGCCTCGATCGCCCGACCAACGCACCCTCCCTCTCTCACCGACACCCCGGACCCACCTCTCCCTTTCCTCGCCCACGCCAACTCATAGCGCCACCGCTCAGCCGCCGAATCCCGAAGGATCCGGATCTCCTTCCCGATCGCTCGCGCAAGTCGTGCCCCGCCCTATATATACCCTCCCTCGCCTGTTCCTCACTTTCCCCCGACTCTCCTCTCGCCGCAATCGCTCACGAGCACTGCACCGCCGCCGCCATTGTCACCGCCCGTCATCCCCGACCACCCCGAGCTCCACCGAGTCGACCACCGAGCCCCTTGCTCACCGCACTCACGGAGGTCTCCGCCGTCGTCCCGACCACCGAGCCGCTGTTGCCGCCGCCTCGAAACCGCCGTCGCCGTCGACCACCGCGGTGAGTCACCGGAGATCCCGCCACTCGATCTAAACGTAGGGTCTAGATTAGATCCCAAGGGGTACGGTTTATTTAGGTTTTAGTTTAAAGATCCGGTTTTAGTTCGGTTTATTCCGGTTTAGTTAGGTTTAGTTTAGACCGGCGAGCGATTTATTTCCTCAGCGCTTTTTAGTTAAATTACTAAGCGTTAGATAGGCCCATTAGCCAGTTTTTCGTTTTAGTTTTATTTTTAGTTTTCTGTTTTAACAGGATAGTTTCAGTTTTGTAAAATTCATATCTTTTAATCTACTTAATATTTTTAAGTGATTCTTTTTTTGTTGGTTTGCAAATTTCTTATAGTTTCTGTAGAAAATATAATTAGCTATGTTAAAATTATTTAGAATTGCTTTATTTTAGATTTAGACAGAATAGTAAATCTGCTATAAAGTGAGTTAGGATTTTTTTTTTAGTGATTCTTTTTGTCACAACTTTTTTTTGACATTACCTAACCGTAGGAATTTATTTGGGCATTTTAGGATTAATAAAAAAATAGTTTTAATCAGAATCATGTTATTCTTAATTAATTAACTAGCTACTGCTTTTCCTATTGTTTTAGTTAGCAAATAAATTTATTTTTCATATGTGATAGATTATTCTAGGTTAGTTTCTGTCACTTTAGAGCATGAACTTTTATTTATAATAAATAAAACTTTTATTTTATTTTTCCTACTAGAATTTGCTTTAGGCCTAATAGGAGTTTTATAATAGCTATTAAGGTGATTCTTTTTGCTCCTAGTTGCATGATGAATTCTTTTCTGTTAGGTAGCATAAACCCATGCTTAGGTTCTATTAAGAAAATTTTTGTTATGTAAAACTATTTTTAGTTGTTGCTTGAAGTAGGAAAACTTTGATTTGGTTTTTCTTTGAGTTTCCTTTGGGTTTTGATTCGTTTGTTTTGTGTGTTTCATATTACTATGTTGTTATGTAAGTGATCATATGTTGTATGCTTATTGTGGTTATTGTTTGCCTCGGTAGATTTTCCGGAGTGCGAAGCTTGCTACCACGAGTCCCTAGCTTACGAAGATCGTCAGCAAGGCAAGTCATTGATCATGTTTCTTTACAATACCTATGATTTTATTGCATTAGAATTTCCTCCCCACCATGCATGCAGTAGGTGAAATTTTGAAGTTATGTTCTTGAGTAGTATCATGAGGTAGGATGAACCTATTCCCCTTGTTACCATGACCCGGGACGAAGTAGTTTATTTTTGCTATGCTCAGAGATCGGGTTGGTTGAGTGAATTCATAAGGGAGATGTGAGAGTCTTAAAGATGATGACAACCCCATGACTTCAAGATCAAGATGGACTTCAAATTCACTCACTGGGTGGAGGATTTGTTGACGGGCACCCTGGAGAATCCGGTGGTTGGCGGGATGCATGGAGAAGCGCCATGACATCTTATGGAAAGCTTCACCCAGCCACGAAGAGATGGATGTATACCCCATTGACCGAAGCTTACCTGCAGCCGCAAGCCATTATGGGCTCGCTTGGTCGACCCTAGGTGTGACTCGGCGGATGGTGCTACGAGATGTAGAAGAACGGTAGGATTGGATGGGCACCGGCGGTGGCCTGCAGGAACTCTTCTAAGACCCTGTTTCGTTCATCCCGTCTTCAAACACCGTGAAGTGCGAAGACTTAAAAGGAGGAACGATTCTTGCGAGTAAAGTGCTAAACCTCTGCAGAGAAAAGATCTAATCGATTAGCCGTGTCCCCGGTTACGGACAATTTGAGCCTCTGGAACTTGGAGTATTTCGGAAATCTCAACACCGAACTTAATAAATTAATTGATGGGTTTATTTAATAATTGGGAATGAGACATTGGTTGGCGGAACCATCTCAATAACTACCAACAATTTTGTAGTTTTTGCAAACAAGTCCTTATTGTAGGGAAAAACTGGCTTTTCGCAAAATGATGAAACTTAGAGCCCCACAGCCAAATTGCATATAGTGTTAGAAATTTTATTATTGTTCTCTCTTCATGACTTGCGGCATATTCAAAATGTCGACCTACACGGCTGCAACGTCTTATGTTGCGGAGGAGTATTCCGATCGGAGTGAGGCTACGATCCGCGCTTGGCGATTGCCCTATGGAGTCGGATGGACTCGCTATTCTTCTACGCTTCGCAGCTTTACTTAGTTTATTTCTCATGAGTTGGCCTTCGCCTAATTTATTCTATTGTAATAAAGACTCGATATGAGAATCGTGTAATAAATTCAGGTGTGATTGAACTTTGTTTATTTCATCAATGTACCGTGAGTGCCAAAGATGATCTTGGGATGGCATGCAGACACGTAGACTTGACCGATTTTGGGTCAGGTCGCTCTGTAGATGGTATCGAGCACACGCCGACCGTAGGGACGTAACCCCTAGGATCGAAAAGCCATAGGAAGAGACTATTTATTTTATGTCCTTATCATTCCGTAATTCTCCCTGTTCATTTCGACTTCTCTCCGATTTTCAACATTTTAGATGGTCCGAGTTCACCCCAGTTTTGCTACCGGAGTTTTGCCAGCCAGATGAGACGATGCCCTTCGGCAGGAAGCTGGTCCAGATCGTGAAGAAGCTGAAGATTGCTCTGCCCTCGATCACCGGGAAGCCTACCAATGCACTTCCGACGGATACCCGCTCCAGGATAGAGGTGCACATTCCAGGGAGAACATACAGAGGACATACAGAGCCTAGTGACTTTGAGTTTACCAACTTCAACTGGATCCTCGGAAGAGACATGGCGATTTATCGTGCACTTGGACATCTCCGAGAAGAGTACAGGCCGAGCTCGATCCATCGAGACCTCGCCATGGTTTCTTGCAGAGCAAGGAATGGAGATATCATCCGTACCATAGAGGACGACTCCATTCTCTCGTATGTCCAAGACTTGGAGTGTCTCCTCAGAAACGGGAGATCCGGACTTCGCCAGAACGCCAAGGTACACAGGAGGCTGTTGTTCCGTGAACTGGAACCGGAGGAGAAGGCACACGCGGACTTCCTTGACCATGAGGAAGAAATCGCGGACTTCATGGAGAGAGTCGACGACCTGAAAATGAAGGTTGCGTTAGAGGAAAAGATGGACTTGGGAGAGGACCTTTTTCGAGTGGAGATGACGGACCTCTCGTGAGCAATGATCAGGATTATGAAGGGAGTTCCACTGGAGAAAGCCGCAAGAGGAGGCGCCGCATCACAGGACGCCCCACCGGAGGACGCCGCACCAGAGGACGCAAGGATTATTGATGAAGACATTTAGCCGACCACCATGTTATTTTATTTTCCGTCGATCAGTTAGGCCGTTATTTTCGATTAGTCGTGAGATATTTTGTAATCGAGATTGAACCATGTTTGAGTGGAATGAATAAATGATTGGTGTGATTATGATTGTGCATTCATATGGGTAGTGATATTTTCTCATTAGACCCTTGTTCTATTCTAATTTTCTCATCCACTCCAAAACACCGGATGCCTCCGAGACGTGACCCGGTCTCAACTTCCCCGCCGAGCTCACCCGGTGATTCAGCGGCAGAATGCCCTCATGCGAGATGCTCATCCAGAACCAGAACAACAACAACAACAATCCACCGCCACCACCCCCTGTTGACAACTTGACCCGCTTCCTAAGGCTGAATCCGCTAGTGTTCTCTAGCAGCACTGAGCCGATTGTGGCCGATGATTGGCTCCGCAAGGTCGGAAGGGAGTTAGTCACTGTTGGATGCACTGATGCAGAGAAGGTGCGCTTTGCCGCACATCAACTTGATGGACCTGCAGCTTCTTGGTGGGAGAACTACACCACCACATATCCCATCGGCACCATCACGTGGGATCAGTTCCAGCAAGCTTTCCGCACCGCTCATGTTTCAGCTGGAGCCATGAGTCTGAAGAAGCGTGAGTTCCGCAACTTACGCCAGGGGAACCGTCTTGTAAGCGATGCGTGGATGAGTTCAGCAAGTTAGCTCGCTATGCCCCAGATGATGTGGCCACAGATGCCGCAAAGCAGGAGAAGTTTCTCGAGGGACTCAATGACGAGCTAGGTATGCAGCTAATGGTGGCTACCTTCACCAACTACCAGGAGCTGGTAGACAAGGCCACCATACTTGAAGGCAAGCAACAGCAGATTGATAGCCGCAAGCGGAAGTATGGCCAGGGGAAGTACAACTCTGGAGCTCAGCAGAAACACCGTTATGCTCCATACTCAGGAGGGCATACCCATCATAATCATGGAGGACATAACCATGGAGGAAATGGGAACAACCGCAACCGTGACAACAAGTCGTGCAATGGAAACGGCAATGGCAACCAGCATCGCCCCGCCCGGCCCGTAAAGATCTGAGTCACATCACACTGCTTCAAGTGCCGTAAAACAGGGCACTATGCCACCGACTGCCGGAGGCCAAGCAGAGGAATGGAAGCGGCAATGGAAGCTCAAAGAAAGAAGCCCAACCCTTTCCCTCGTGCAGGTGAACCACATTGACGTGGAGGACGCCTATGATCAGCCGCATAATCGTGGTTGGTAAGTTTTTATTGAATCACGTTCAGTATTGGTACTCTTTGATTCTGGCGCAACGCATTCATTCATATCAAGGGTAGTTGTGGAAAAGTACGGGTTGCCCACTAAAACCCTTAGAAGCCCCCTTCGCGTAAGTTCCGCAGGAGGAGAAATGATGGCAGGTTTAGGCTGCCATGCAACCCTCAACATCGGAAACAATAAATTTCCCGCAGACCTCATAGTATTGGAAACCCAGAGCTTGGATGTAATCCTAGGCATGGATTGGTTGACGAAGTTTGAAGGAAACATAGATCGCGTTCAAGAAGTCAATTCTGCTCACCACCCCGGAGCAGAAGAGGATCAAGTATGTATCCAGACGTAGCCAGATGAAGAATCAGGTGAATTCCCTCACGGGAGTTGTTCAGGAGGAAGTGCTAGTAGTGCAAGATTTTCCCGATGTGTTTTCGGAGGAATTACCAGGAATGCCACCGCACAGAGACATTGAATTTCTGATTGAGTTATTGCCCCAAGACAGCCCCAATATCCAAGAGACCCTATCGGATGCCCCCGAACGAATTGGAAGAGATCAAAACGCAAATTAATGAGCTATTGGAGAAGGAATATATTCGGCCAAGCTCATCACCTTGGGGAGCCCTAGTTCTTTTGGTAGAGAAGAAGGATGGAAGCCTGAGAATGGTTGTGGATTATCGTTCGTTGAACGACGTGACCATCAAGAACAAGTACCCTCTGCCAATGATTAATGATCTATTTGATCGGCTAGTTGGAGCCAAGGTATTCTCCAAGATCGATCTTCGATCAGGGTATCATCAGTTGAAGATACGTGAAACGGATATACCCAAAACAGCATTTACCACCAGGTATGGTTTATATGAGTATACCGTCATGTCATTCGGATTGACTAATGCCCTGCATACTTCATGAATTTGATGAACAAGGTATTTATGGAATATCTGGACAAATTTGTCGTGGTGTTCATCGATGATATACTGATTTTCTCCAAGAGCGAGGAAGAGCATAAGGAACATTTGCGTCTAGTTCGAGAAACTCCGAGAACATCGATTGTATGCCAAGTTCAGCAAATGTGAATTTTGGTCAAGGAAGTTGGATTCCTCGGACATGTTATTACAGGAGAAGGAATAGCAGTTGATCCCACCAAGGTTGTATCACCACCGATTGGCGCCACCCACCTCGATCAAGGAGATCCGCAGTTTTCTCGGACTCGCAGGATATTATCGGAGGTTTATTGAGAACTTCTCGAAGATTGCCAAGCCCATGACCTGAGCTGTTGAAGAAGGAAGCCAAGTACATTTGGACCGAGGATTGTGAAGCCGTTTCGAGAATTGAAGAAAGCGTTTGGTTACAGCCCAGATCTGATTTTGCGGACATACACAAGGATTACGGGTATATTGTGGCGCTTCTCGTCGTGGACTCGGAGGAGTACTCATGCAGGAAGGAAAAGTTGTAGCTTATACCTCCAGACAACTACGACCTCACGAGATGAATTACGCCACACATGATTTGGAGTTAGCAGCCGTAGTGCATGCACTCAAGACCTGGAGACATTTCCTCATCGGAAACCGTTGTGATGTTTACACAGATCACAAGAGCTTGAAGTATATTTTCACGCAGAAAGAGTTGAACCTCGTGCGGAGGAGATGGCTAGAGTTAATCAAGGACTATGACATGAAATTGCATTATCACCCAGGGAAAGCTAATGTTGTAGCAGATGCTTTGAGCCGTAAGAGTTATGTGAATACTCTTATAGCAGGAGGATTACCCCAGGAGTTAGTTGATGACCTCAGAGATCTCCATGAGATAGTTCTGAGAGGATATGTTGCAACTCTGGAAGTTCAGTCCACTTTGGCCGAAAGGATTCGTGAAGCCCAGAAGTCGGACAAGGAAATTGATGAGATAAAGAAAAAGATGAATGGAGGAAAAGCTAAAGGGTTTCGTAAGGATGAATACAGAGCTATATGGTACGAGGATCGTATTTATGTACCCAATGATCCCGAACTCAGGAAGCTAATTCTTCAGGAGGCTCATGATTCACCGTACTCGATTCACCCCGGTAACACCAAGATGTATCTGGATTTGAAGGAAAGTTTCTGGTGGACGGGTATGAAGAAGGATATTGCCGAGTACGTAGCAGTATGCGATGTCTGCCAACGAGTAAAGGCGGAACATCAGAAGCCAGCAGGGTTACTTCAACCTTTGCCGATTCCCGAGTGGAAATGGGAAAAACTTGGAATGGACTTTATCACAGGATTACCCAGACCCGTTAGTGCTATGATTCCATCTGGGTAGTGGTTGATCGTTTGACCAAGGTACCCCACTTCATTCCCGTGAAGACTACCTATACCAGTGCTAAGTTGGCCAAGATATACATGACCAGGATCGTCTGTCTGCACGGAGTTCCGAGGAGTATCGAGTCAGATAGAGGAACACAATTTACCTCAAAGTTTTGGAATCAGTTGCATAAAACTTTGGGTACGAGGCTGGAGTTCAGTACATCTTTTCATCCGCAGACAGATGGATAGACCGAGAGAGTCAACCAGATTCTGGAGGACATGTTGAGAGCTTGTGTGCTAGACTATGGGTCTAGCTGGGATGATAATTTGCCATACGCAGATTTCTCATACAACAACAGTTATCGGACCCGATCACGAAGATGGCCCCTTCGAAGCTCTATACGGAAGGAGGTGCGTAACACCATTCTTTGTGGGATAGTGTTGGAGATCGAACACTTTTCGGTTCCGATCTTATCAGAGATTCCGAAGAGAAAGTCAAACTGATTCGAGATAGACTCAAGATAGCTCAGTCGAGGCAGAAGAGTTATGCCGACAGTAAACGCAAGGAAGTAACATACGAAGCGGGAGACCGGGCATATCTTCGTGTGTCTCCACTTCGTGGAATCAAGAGGTTTGGTGTCAAAGGAAAGTTAGCACCCCGATTCATTGGCCCCTATAAAATCCTCGAACGTCGTGGAGAAGTTGCTTACAAGTTGGAATTGCCGGAAGGATTATCCGGAGTTCATGATGTCTTCCATGTTTCTCGGTGAAGAAGTGTCATGCCGACATGGCCGATATTCCGTTGAGAGACACGGTGCCCCTAGAGGCCATACAGCTCGACAAAGGATCTCGACTTATAAGGAGAAACCCGTCCGAATTCTCGAGACTGCAAACAGAGTCACCCGCAGCAAAATCATCAAGTTTTGCAAGGTCTTTGTGGAGTCATCACTCCGAGGAAGAAGCCACCGCGGCGAGAAGAAGACCTCCTTCGAGACCACCCGCACCTATTTGCCCCAACCCGAATCTCGAGGGCTAGATTCATCTTAAGGTGGGTAGGTTTGTAACATCCCAAATTTCCTATTTGGAATGTTTTACAATTATAGCTAAGTATCTATGCATTCTGCTTGAATTTGAGTGGCATTTGAAGTTTCAAGTTTTGGACTTGTTGGCATTTGAATTCAAATTTTGGCAAATGGAAATCATTTCAAAAACTATGCCCGATAAATACTTGAGAAAAAGTATGAGAGGAGTAGACATGACACTCCAAAAATATCAGAGGAAAAACATTGCCAAAAGTTTGAATTCAAATTTGAATTTTATTTGGGAATTTTGGAAAAAATGATTTTTTATAAAGTTTGGATTTTGCCTCGAAAATGTTCAAATGATAGGAATATTCCCCATCATTTTGATATATATATGTCCTATATAAAATATTTATATTCTATATATTTTACCTCTGTTTTTATTTTCAAAAAAACAAAAGGAAAAAAAAAGACCAGCGCCAACCAGCCGGCCCAGCCAGTGGCGGCCCAGCCAGCGCCCGGCCAGCCAGCCAATGAGCCGACAACCCAGCCACCAGCCAGCCGAGCCGATCACCCAGCGCCCGCGCCGAACCCCTTCCGCCTCGGTCGCCCGACCGAACGCGCCCCTCCCTCTCTCACCGACACCCCGGACCCACCTCTCCCTTTCCCCTCGCCCACGCCAACCCGCAGCGCCACCGCGTCGCCGCCGCCGGAATCCCGAAGGATCCGGGATCTCCTTCCCCGATCGCCCCCTCGCGCAAGTCGTGCCCCCGCCCTATATACCCCTCCCTCGCCCGTTCCTCACTTTCCCCCTCGACTCTCCTCTCGCGAATCGCTCACGGAGCACCGCACCGCCGCCATGCGCCATTGTCACCGCCCGTCATCCCCGACCACCCCGAGCTCCATCGAGTCGACCACCGAGCCCCTTGCTCCGCCAAGACTCACGGAGGTCTCCGCCGTCGTCCCCGACCACCGGAGCCGCTGCGTCGTCGCCTCGAAAGCCGTCGCCGTCGACCACCGCGGTGAGTCACCGGAGATCCCGCCGCCGTTCGATCTAAACGTAGGGTCTAGATTAGATCCTGAAGGTGTACGGTTTATTTAGGTTTTAGTTTAAAGATCCGGTTTTAGTTCCGGTTTATTCCGGTTTAGTTAGGTTTAGTTTAGACCGGCCCGAAGCGATTTATTTCCTCAGGCGCTTTTTAGTTAAATTACGCCGAAGCGTTAGATAGGCCCATTAGCCGCTTTTTCGTTTTAGTTTTATTTTTAGTTTTCTGTTTTATGAGAATAGTTTCAGTTGAAATTCATATCTTTTAATCTACTTAATATTTTTAAGTGATTCTTTTTTGCTGGTTTGCAAATTTCTTATAGTTTCGGTAGAAAATATAATTAGCTATGTTAAAATTATTTAGAATTGCTTTATTTTAGATTTAGACAGAATAGTAAATCTGCTATAAAGTGAGTTAGGAAAAAAAAATAGTGATTCTTTTTGTCACAACTTTGTTTTGACATTACCTAACCGTAGGAATTTATTTGGGCATTTTAGGATTAATAAAAAAATAGTTTTAATCAGAATCATGTTATTCTTAATTAATTAACTAGCTACTGTTTTCCTATTGTTTTAGTTAGCCAATAAATTTATTTTTTCATATGTGATAGATTATTCTAGGTTAGTTTACATCACTTTAGAGCATGAACTTTTATTTATAATAAATAAAACTTTTATTTTATTTTTCCTACTAGAATTTGCTTTAGGCCTAATAGGAGTTTTATAATAGCTTTTAAGGTGATTCTTTTTGCTCCTAGTTGCATGATGAATTCTTTTCTGTTAGGTAGCATAAACCCATGCTTAGGTTCTGTTAAGAAATTTTTTGTTATGTAAAACTATTTTTAGTTGTTGCTTGAAGTAGGAAAACTTTGATTTGGTTTTTCTTTGAGTTTCCTTTGGGTTTTGATTCGTTTGTTTTGTGTGTTTCATATTACTATGTTGTTATGTAAGTGATCATATGTTGTATGCTTATTGTGGTTATTGTTTGCCTCGGTAGATTTTCGGTCTGAAGCTTGCTACCACGAGTCCCTAGCTTACGAAGATCGTCAGCAAGGCAAGTCATTGATCATGTTTCTTTACAATACCTATGATTTTATTGCATTAGAATTTCCTCCCAACCATGCATGCAGTAGGTGAAATTTTGAAGTTATGTTCTTGAGTAGTATCATGAGGTAGGATGAACCTATTCCCCTTGCTACCATGACCCGGGACGAAGTATTTTATTTTTGCTATGCTCGTAGAAGGTGTTGGTTGAGTGAATTCATAAGGGAGATTTGAGATTCTTAAAGATGTTGAAAACCCCATGACTTCAAGATCAAGATGGACTTCAAATTCACTCTTTGGGTGGAGGACGGTTGACGGGCACCTGGAGAATCCAGTGGTTGGCGGGATGCATGGAGAAGCGCCATGACATCTTGCGGAAAGCTTCACCCAGCCACGAAGAGACGGATGTATACCCCATTGACCGGAAGCTTACATGCAGCCGCCAAGCCATTATGCGCTCTGGCTTGGTCGACCCTAGGTGTGACTCTGGCGGACGGTGCTACGAGATGTAGAAGAAACGGTAGGATTGGATGGGCACCGGCAAGGGCCCTGTGAGGAACTCTTCTGAAGACCCTGTTTGCTCATCCCGCCTTCAAACACCGTGAAGTGCGAAGACTTAAAAGGAGGGAACGATTCTTGCGGGTAAAGTCGCAAACCTCTGCAGAGAAAAGATCTAATCGATTAGCCGTGTCCCGATTACGGACAATTTGAGCCTCTGGAACTTGGAGTATTTGAAATCTCAACACCGAACTTAATAAATTAATTGAGGGGTTTATTTAATAATTGGGAATGAGACATTGGTTGGTGGAACCATCTCAATAACTACCAACAATTTTGTAGTTTTTGCAAACAAGTCCTTATTGTAGGGAAAAACTGGCTTTTCGCAAAATGATGAAACTTAGAGCCCCACGGCCAAATTGCATATAGTGTTAGAAATTTTATTATTGTTCTCTCTTCATGACTTGCCGACATATTCAAAATGCTGACCTACACGGCTGCAACGTCTTATGTTGCAAATGAGTATTCCGATCAGAGTGAGGCTACGATCCGCTTGGCGATTGCCCTATGGAGTCGGATGGACTCGCTATTCTTCTACGCTTCGCAGCTTTACTTAGTTTATTTCTCATGAGTTGGCCTTGACGAATTTATTCTATTGTAATAAAGACTCGATATGAGAATCGTGTAATAAATTCAGGTGTGATTGAACTTTGTTTATTTCATCAATGTACTGTGAGTGCCAGCATGATCTTGGGATGGTACAGACACAGAGACTTGACCGATTTTGGGTCAGGTCGCTACACACAAGGACTAAGAGATTCACGTATATAACCTTTGTCGAGTAGCTCCTGTACTTGACGCATACTTGACACAAGGACTAAGAGAACAACACAAGTAGTTGGAATATTATTCGGATATAATCTACGATGTTCAAACCACCACACTGCTACCTCTTGAGCGATGCATTGGTTTTCCCTTGAAGAGGAAAGGGTGATGCAGCAAAGTAGCGTAAGTATTTCCCTCAGTTTTTGAGAACCAAGGTATCAATCCGGTAGGAGGCCACGCACGAGTCCCTCTCACCTACGCAAACAAATAAATCCTCGCAACCAACGCGATAAGGGGTTGTCAATCCCTACACGGTCACTTACGAGAGTGAGATCTGATAGAAATGATAAGATAATATTTTTGGTATTTTTATGATAAAGATGCAAAGTAAAGTAAACAAAATAAAAACGGCGCCAGAAATAGCTTGTTGTCGGGAGATTAATATGATGGAAAATAGACCCGGGGGCCATAGGTTTCACTAGTGGCTTCTCTCAAGAGCATAAGTATTTACGGTGGGTGAACAAATTACTGTTGAGCAATTGACAGAATTGAGCATAGTTATGAGAATATCTAGGTATGATCATGTATATGGGCATCACGTCCGAGACAAGTAGACCGACTCCTGCCTGCATCTACTACTATTACTCCACACATCGACCGCTATCCAAAGATGCATCTAGAGTATTAAGTTCATAAGAATAGAGTAACGCTTTAAGCAAGATGACATGATGTAGAGGGATAAATTCATGCAATATGATATAAACCCCATCTTGTTATCCTTGATGGAAACAATACAATACGTGCCTTGCTGCCCCTACTGTCACTGGGAAAGGACACCGCAAGATTGAACCCAAAGCTAAGCACTTCTCCCATTGCAAGAAAGATCAATCTAGTAGGCCAAACCAAACTGATAATTCAAAGAGACTTGCAAAGATAACCAATCATACATAAAAGAATTCAGAAGATTCAAATATTGTTCATAGATAAACTTGATCATAAACCCACAATTCATCGGTCTCAACAAACACACCACAAAAGAAGATTACATCGAATAGATCTCCACGAGAGAGGGGGAGAACATTGTATTGAGATCCAAAAAGAGAGAAGAATCCATCTAGCTAATAACTATGGACTCGAAGGTCTGAGGTAAACTACTCACACATCATCGGAGAGGCTATGTTGTTGATGTAGAAGTCCTCCGTGATCGATGCCCCCTCCGGCGGAGCTCCGGGACAGGCCCCAAGATGGGATCTCACGGGTACAGAAGGTTGCGGCGGTGGAACTAGGTTTTTGGCTCCATATCTGGTAGTTTGGGGGTACGTAGGTATATATAGGAGGAAGAAGTACGTCGGTGGAGCAATAGGGGCCCCACAAGGGTGGAGGGCGCGCCTGGGGGGGGGGGGGGTAGGCGCGCCCCCTACCTCGTGCCCTCCTGGTTCATGTCTTGACATAGGGTCCAAGTCCTCTGGATCACGTTCATTCCGAAAATCACGTTCCCAAAGGTTTCATTCTGTTTGGACTTCGTTCGATATTCTTTTTCTACGGAACTCTGAAATAGGCAAAAAAACAACAATTCTGGGTTGGGCCTCCGGTTAATAGGTTAGTCCCAAAAATAATATAAAAGTGTATAATAAAGCCCAATAATGTCCAAAACAGAATATAATATAGCATGGAACAATAAAAATTTATAGATACGTTGGAGACGTATCAAGCATCCCCAAGCTTAATTCATGCTCGTCCTCGAGTAGGTAAATTATAAAAACAGAATTTTTGATGTGGAATGCTATTTGGCATAATTTCAATGTAATTCTTCTTAATTGTGGTATGAATATTCAGATCCAAAAGATTCAAGATAAAAGTTCAATATTGACATAAAAATAATAATACTTCAAGCATACTAACTAAGCAATTATGTTTTCTCAAAATAACATGGCCAAAGAAAGTTCATCCCTACAAAATCATCTAGTTTAGTCATGCTCCGGTTTAAATCACACAAGAATGCTCTCATCATGCACAACCCCGATGACAAGCCAAGCAATTGTTTCATACTTTAGTAATCTCAAACTTTTTCAATCTTCACGCAATACATGAGCGTGAGCCATGGATATAGCACTATGGGTGGAATAGAATATAATGATGGGGGTTATGTGGAGAAGACAAAAAAGGAGAAAGTCTCACATCAACGAGGCTAATCAATGAGCTATGAAGATGCCCTTCGATTGATGTTAATGTAAGGAGTAGGGATTGCCATGCAACGGATATACTAGAGCTATAAATATATGAAAGCTCAACAAAAGAAACTAAGTGGGTGTGCATCCAACTTGCTTGCTCACGAAGACCTAGGGCATTTGAGGAAGCCCATCGTTGGAATATACAAGCCAAGTTATGTAATGAAAAGTTCCCACTAGTATATGGAAGTGACAAAACAAGAGACTCTCTATCATGAAGATTCTGGTGCTGCTTTGAAGCACAAGTGTGGAAAAAGGATAGTAACATTGTCCCTTCTCTCTTTTTCTCTCATTTTTTTTGGGCCTTCTCTTTTTTTATGGCCTTTCTCTCCTTTTTTTTATAATCCTCACTTGGGACAATGCTCTAGAAAATGATGATCATTACACTTCTATTTATTTACAACTCAATTATTACAACTCGATACTAGAACAAAGTATGACTCTATATGAATGCCTCCGTGATGTACAGGATATGCAATGAACCAAGAGTGACATGTATGAAAGAATTATGAACGGTGGCTTTGCCACAAATACTATGTCAACTACATGATCATGCAAAGCAATATGACAATGATGAAACGTGTCATGATAAATGGAACGGTGGAAAGTTGCATGGCAATATATCTCGGAATGGCTATGGAAATGCCATAATAGGTAGGTATGGTGGCTGTTTTTAGGAATATATAAGGAGGTTTATGTGTGAAAGAGCATATCATATCACGGGGTTTGGATGCACCGGCGAAGTTTGCACCAACTCTGAATGTGAGAAAGGGCAATGCATGGTACCGAAGAGGCTAGATGATGGAAAGGTGAGAGTGTGTATAATCCATGGACTCAACATTAGTCATAAAGAACTCACATACTTATTGCAAAAATCTACAAGTCATCAAAAACCAAGCACTACGCGCATGCTCCTAGGGGGATAGATTGGTAGGAAAAGACCATCGCTCATCCCCGACCGCCACTCATAAGGAGGAGAATCAAAGAACACCTCATGTTTCAAATTTGTTACACAAATTTTACCATACGTGCATGCTACGGGACTTGCAAACTTCAACACATGTATTTTTCAAATCCACAACTACTCAACTAGCACAACTTTGATATCACTACCTCCATGTCTCAAAACAATCATCAAGCATCAAACTTCTCTTAGTATTCAACACACTCATAAGAAAGTTTTTACTAATCTTGAATACCTAGCATATTAGGATTATTTAAGAAAATTACCATGCTATTTAAGACTCTCAAAATAATCTAAGTGAAGCATGAGAGATCAATAGTTTCTATAAAACAAATCCACCACCGCGCTCTAAAAAAATATAAGTGAAGTACTGTTGGGGAACGTAGTAATTTCAAAAAAAATTCCTACGCACACGCAAGATCATGGTGATGCATAGCAACGAGAGGGGAGGGTGTTGTCCATGTACCCTCGTAGACCAAAAGCGGAAGCGTTAGGACAACGCGGTTGATGTAGTCGTACGTATTCACGATCCGACCGATCAAGTACCGAACGCACGACACCTCCGAGTTCAGCACACGTTCAGCCCGATGACGTCCCTCGAACTCCGATCCAGCCGAGTGTTGAGGGAGAGTTTTGTCAGCACGACGGCGTGGTGACGATGATGATGTTCTACCAACGCAGGGCTTTGCCTAAGCACTGCTACAGTATTATCAAGGTGGACTATGGTGGAGGGGCACCGCTGCGGCTAAAAGATCAAACGATCAATTGTTGTGTCTCTAGGGTGCCCCCGCCTGTATATAAAGGAGCAAGGGGGGAGGTGCGGCCGGCCAGGAGGGGGCGCGCCAGGACGAGTCCTACACCAACCGGGAGTAGGACTCCCTCCCTTTTCCTAGTTGGATTAGGAGAAGAGGGGGAAAGAGGTGGAGGAGAAGAAGGAAAGGGGGGAGCCGCCCCCCTCTCCTTGTCCTATTCGGACTGGGGGGAGGGGCGCGCGGCCCTTGCCCTGGCCGCCTCCCCTCTTCTCCACTAAGGCCGACTATGGCCCATTAACCCCCGGGGGGTTCCGGTAACCCCTCTAGTACTCGGGTAAAATCCCGATTTCACCCGGAACACTTCCGATATCCAAACATAGGATTCCAATATATCAATCTTCATGTCTCGACCATTTCGAGACTCCTCATCATGTCCGTGATGACATCCGGGACTCCGAACAACCTTCGGTACATCAAAACATATAAACTCATAATATAACTGTCATCGAAACTTTAAGCGTGCGGACCCTACGAGTTCAAGAACTATGTAGACATGACTGAGACACGTCTCCAGTCAATAACCAATAGCGGAACCTGGATGCTCATATTGGCTCCTACATATTCTACGAAGATCTCTATCGGTCAGACCGCATAACAATATACGTTGTTCCCTTTGTCATCTGTTTGTTACTTGCCGGATATTAGTTCGTCGGTATCTCAATACCTAGTTCAATCTCGTTAGCGGCAAGTCTCTTTACTCGTTCCGTAATACATCATCCCGCAACTAACTCATTAGTTGCAATGCTTGCAAGGCTTAAGTGATGTGCATTACCGAGAGGGCCCAGAGATACCTCTCCGACAATCGGAGTGACAAATCATAATCTCGAAATACGCCAACCCAACAAGTACCTTCGGAGACACCTGTAGAGCACCTTTATAATCACCCAGTTACGTTGTGACGTTTGGTAGCACACAAAGTGTTCCTCCGGTAAACGGGAGTTGCATAATCTCATAGTCATAGGAACATGTATAAGTCATGAAGAAAGCAATAGCAACATATTAAACGATCGAGTGCTAAGCTAACGGAATGGGTCAAGACAATCACATCATTATCCTAATGATGTGATCCCGTTAATCAAATGACAAGTCATGTCAATGTCTAGGAAACATAACCATCTTTGATCAACGAGCTAGTCAAGTAGAGGCATACTAGTGACACTCTGTTTGTCTATCTATTCACACAAGTATTATGTTTCCGGTTAATAAAATTCTAGCATGAATAATAAACATTTATCATGATATAAGGAAATATATAAAAACTTTATTATTGCCTATAGGGCATATTTCCTTCAAGTACTAGAGCAAAAACTATATAACTCAAAAGATATGAGTAAAGCACATAGAGTATTCTAATAATTTCCAAATCAGGTATGACTCTCTCAAAAGGTGTGTACAGCCAGGATGATTGTGGTAAACTAAAAATCAAAGACTCAAATCATACAAGACGCTCCAAGCAAAACACATATCATGTGGTGAATAAAAATATAGCTCCAAGTAAAGTTACCGATGGAAGTAGACGAAAGAGGGGATGCCTTCCGGGGCATCCCCAAGCTTTGGCTTTTAGGTGTCCTTAGATTATCTTGGGGGTTCCATGGGCATCCCAAATCTTAGGCTCTTGCCACTCCTTGTTCCATAATCCATCAAATCTTTCACCGAAAACTTGAAAACTTCACAACACAAAACTTAACAGAAAATCTTGTGAGCTCCGTTTACGAAAGAAAACAAAAGACCACTTCAAGGTACTGTAATGAACTCATTATTTATTTATATTGGTGTTAAACCTACTGTATTCCAACTTCTCTATGGTTTATAAACTATTTTACTAGCCATAGATTCATCAAAATAAGCAAACAACACACGAAAAACAGAATCTGTCAAAAACAGAACAGTCTGTAGTAATCTGTGCCTAATGCAAACTTCTGGAACTCCAAAAATTCAGCCAAAATAGTATGAACTAGAAAATTTGTTTATTGATCATCAGCAATTGGAATCAATATTTTATCACGTTGTGGTGATTTTAACAATTATTTTCGTGAACATAAAGTTTCTGGAATTTTCTGCAAGATCAAATAACTATCATCCAAGAAGATCCTATTGGTTAAACTTGGCACAAACACTAATTTAAACATAAAAACACATCTACCCAGAGGCTAGAACAAAGATTTATTCCTAAACATAAGCAAAAAGCAAAAAAACTAAAAATAAAATTGGGTTGCCTCCCAACTAGCGCTATCGTTTAACGCCCCTAGCTAGGCATAAAAGCAAGGATATATCTAGGTATTGCCATTTTTGGTAGGCAATCCATAAGTGGCTCTCATAATAGATTCATAAGGTGATTTTACGTTCTTTCTAGGGAAGTGTTCCATGCCTTTATTTAAAGGAAATTGGAATCTAATATTCCTTTCCTTCATATCAATAATTGCACCAATCGTTCTAAGGAAATGTCTACCAAGAATAATAGGACATTAAGGATTGCAATCTATGTCAAGAACAATAAAATCTACGGGCACATAGTTCCTATTTGCAACAATAAGAACATCATTAATTCTTCCCATCGGTTTTTTAATAGTGGAATCCGCAAGGTGCAAGTTTAGAGAACAATCATCAAAATCACGGAAACCTAACAAATTGCACAAAGTTTTTGGAATAGTGGAAACACTAGCACCCAAATCACACAAAGCATAGCATTCATGATCTTTAATTTTAATCTTAATAGTAGGTTCCCACCCATCATAAAGTTTTATAGGGATAGAAACTTCCAACTGAAGTTTTTCTTCATAAGATTGCATCAAAGCATCAACGATATGTTTAGTAAAAGCTTTATTTTGACTATAAGCATGAGGAGAATTTAGCACGGATTGCAACAAGGAAATGCAATCTATCAAAGAGCAATTATCATAATTAAATTCCTTGAAATCCAAAGTGGGTTCATTAATATCTAGAGTTTTGATCTCTTCAATCCCACTTTTATCAATTTTAGCATCAAGATCTAAAAACTCCGAATTTCTGGAATGCCTTCTAGGTAATGGTGGATCATATTCAGTGCCATCATTATCAAGATTCATATTGCAAAACAAAGATTTAATAGGGGACACATCAATAACCTTTAGATCTTCATCTTTATTTTCATAGAAACTAGAAGAACACGCTTTCATAAAGCAATCTTTCTTAGCACGCATCCTAGCGGTTCTTTCTTTCCACTCATCAATGGAAATTATCATGGCTTTGAGAGACTCATTGATATCATGCTTAGGAGGAATAGATCTAAGTTTTAAAGAATCAACATCAAGAGAAATTCTATCAACGTTCCTATCCAATTCATCAACTTTAAGCAAATTTTCTTCGAGCAAAGCATTGAAATTCTTTTGTGAATTCATAAACTCCTTAACACTAGTCTCAAATTCAGAAGGCATCTTATTAAAATTTCCATAAGAATTGTTGTAGGAATTACCATAATTATTAGAGGAATTACTATGATAAGGCCTAGGATTAAAGTTTCCTCTATAAGCGTTGTTACCAAAATTATTCCTACCAACAAAATTCACATCCATAGGTTCATTATTATTCTCAATCAAAGTAGACAAAGGCATATCATTAGGATCAGAAGAAACACTCTTAGTAGCAAATAATTTCATAAGTTCATCCATCTTTCCACTCAAAACATTAATTTCTTCTATTGCATGCACCTTTTTATTAGTAGATCTTTCAAAGTGTGCCATTGAGAATAATTAACCATAATATTATCTAGGAGTTTAGTAGCTTCTCCTAAAGTGATTTCCATAAAAGTGCCTCCCGCGGCCGAATCTAAAAGATTTCTAGAAGCAAAATTCAATCCGGCATAAAAATTCTGTATAATCATCCAAAAATTCAAACCATGCGTAGGGCACTTACGTATCATTAATTTCATCCTCTCCCAAGCTTGTGCAATGATGTCTACTACACAACCTTCTTCTTGTAGACGTTGTTGGGCCTCCAAGTGCAGAGGTTTGTAGGACAGTAGCAAATTTCCCTCAAGTGGATGACCTAAGGTTTATCAATCCGTGGGAGGCGTAGGATGAAGATGGTCTCTCTCAAGCAACCCTGCAACCAAATAATGAGAGTCTCTTGTGTCCCCAACACACCCAATACAACAGTAAATTGTATAGGTGCACTAGTTCGGCGAAGAGATGGTGATACAAGTGCAATATGGATGGTAGATATAGGTTTTTATAATCTGAAAATATAAAAACAGCAAGGTAACAAGTGGTAAAAGTGAGCGTAAACGGTATTGCAATGATAGGAAACAAGGCCTAGGGTTCATACTTTCACTAGTGCAAGTTCTCTCAACAATAATAACATAATTGGATCACATAACTATCCCTCAACATGCAACAAAGAGTCACTCCAAAGTCACTAATAGCGGAGAACAAACGAAGAGATTATGGTAGGGTACGAAACCACCTCAAAGTTATTCTTTCCAATCAATCCGTTGGGCTATTCCTATAAGTGTCACAAACAGCCCTAGAGTTCGTACTAGAATAACACCTTAAGACACAAATCAACCAAAACCCTAATTCACCTAGATACTCCAATGTCACCTCAAGTATCCGTGGGCATGATTATATGATATGCATCACAGAATCTCAATTCATCTACTCAAACCAACACATAGAACCTCAAAGAGTGCCCCAAAGTTTCTACCGGAGAATCACGACGAAAACGTGCCAACCCCTATGCATAGGTTCATGGGCGGAACCCATAAGTTGATCACCAAAACATACATCAAGTGGATCACGTGATATCCCATTGTCACCACAGATACACACGGCAAGACATACATCAAGTGTTCTCAAATCTTTAAAGACTCAATCCGATAAGATTACTTCAAAGGGGAAACTCAATCCATTACAAGAGAGTAGAGGGGGAGAAGAAACATAAGATCCAATTATAATAGCAAAGCTCGCGATACATCAAGATTGTGCCAAATCAAGAACATGAGAGAGAGAGATCAAACACATAGCTACTGGTACATACCCTCAGCCCCGAGGGTGAACTACTCCGTCCTCGTCATGGAGAGCGTCGGGATGAAGATGGCCACCGGTGAGGGTTCCCCCTTCTGGCAGGGTGCCGGAACAGGGTCCCGATTGGTTTTTGGTGGCTACAGAGGCTTGTGGTGGGGGAACTCCAGATCTATTCTCCGTTCTGTAAGTTTTAGGGTACGTGAGTATATATGGGTGCAGGAAGTACGTCGGTGGAGCTTCGGGGGCCCCACGAGGCAGGGGGCGCGCCCCCCACCCTCGTGAGCACCTTCCTTCTCTCCTGACGTGGGGTCCAAGTCCATTCGGTAGCTTTCCTTCCAAAAAATAACTTCTCCAGTTGATTTCGTTCCGTCTCGACTCCGTTTGATATTCCTATTCTTCGGAACACTGAAATAGGCAAAAAACAGCAAATCTGGGCTGGGCCTCCGGTTAATAGGTTCCCAAAAGTAATATAAAAGTGGAAAATAAAGCCCAATGTTGCCCAAAACAGTAGATAATATAGCATGGAGCAATCAAAAATTATAGATACGTTGGAGACGTATCATGCAACATGTTTATGATCAAGTTGCTTAAAATTCATAATATCGTTTATAAGAGAGATGATCTTAGCGGGAGGAAAATACTTAGAGATAAAAGTATCTTTGCACTTATTCCAAGAATCAATACTATTTCTAGACAAAGACGAAAACCAAGCTTTAGCACGATCTCTAAGCGAAAAACGAAATAGCTTCAATTTAACAATATTATTGTCCACATCTTTCTTCTTTTGTATATCACACAAATCAACGAAGCTATTTAGATGGGTAGCGGCATGATACATCTCCAACGTATCTATAATTTATGAAGTATTCATGCTATTATACTATCCTTCTAGGATGTTTTATATGCATTTATATGATATTTTATATGATTTTTGGGACTAACCTATTAACCTAGAGCCCAGTGTCGGCTTACTTTCTCCTTGTTTTAGAGTATCGTAGAAAAGGAAAACTAAACGGAGTCCAATTGACGTGCCACTTGACGGAGATCATTTTTGGACCAGAAGAAGCCCACGGAGTACCAGAAGCAGGCCAGAAGAGTCCCGGGCTACCCACGAGGGGGCGCGCCCCCCTACCTCGTGGACAGCCTGGAGACCCCCCCTAACGTGAAATCAACGCAAAACTCTTCTATATATACCCAAACTTCCAGAAAGAAATCTAGATCGGAAGTTCCGCCGCCGCAAGCCTCTGTAGCCACGAGAAGTCAATCTAGGCCCTCTTAGGCACCCTGCCGGAGGGGGCCATCATCACCGGTGGCCATGGAGGAGTATCCCGGAGGGGCCATCATCACCATGAAGGCCAAGGACCAGAGGGTGGAGGCCATGGAGGAGGAAGCACAAGGGGGAGAACCTCTCCTCCTCTCTTCCGGTGGCGCCGGAGTGCCATCGGGAGGGGAATCATCGCCACGGTGATCGTCTTCATCAACATCACCATCAACATCACCATCATAATCACCATCCTCATCTCTTTTACGCAGTCCACTCGCCCGCACCCCGCTGTAATCCCTACTTGAACATGGTGCTTTATGCCACATATTATGATCCAATGATGTGTTGCCATCCTATGATGTTTTGAGTAGATATCTTTTGTCTTTGGGTTAATTGATGATCTAGATTGGTATGAGTTGTATGTTTTACTTTGGTGCTGTCCTATGGTGACCTCCGTGTCGCCGCATAGCGTGAGGGATTCCCGCTGTAGGGTGTTGCAATACGTTCATGATTCGCTTATAGTGGGTTGGTGAGTGACTGAAACACAAACCCGAGTAAGAGGGATTGTTGCGTATGGGAATAAAAAGGACTTGATATGTTAATGCTATGGTTGGGTTTTACCTTAATGATCTTTAGTAGTTGCGGATGCTTGCTAGAGTTCCAATCATAAGTGCATATGATCCAAGTAGAGAAAGTATGTTAGCTTATGCCTCTCCCTCATATGAAACTGCAATAGTGATTACCGGTCTTGTTAACAATTGCCTAGGACAATTCCGCACACCGATCCATCATTATTCCACACTCGCTATTTATATTATTTAGTAATATATTCTAACTTTATGATAACAGCACCTACTTTTATATTTTAGCTCTCTGATATCTTACAAAGTTATCCTCTTCAAACCCACAACATAGTTTTATTTCTAGTTGCTAGTTGGAAGCAAGCGTTAGTTATGCGTGAAATTCGTATCACTGGCAGATAGGGCTTGAGAGAATATTGATCTTACCTTTAGCTCCTTTTGGGTTCGACACTCCATACTTATCACTTCCACCTTTGGAAAGTGCTACGATGATTCCTTGCACTTGGGGATTATCACGACATCTTCACTAGGAAGGCCGGCGAATTGATCTTTCATGACAAGATTCAACAAAGCAGTATTGATTTCACAAGATTCAGTATCGGTAAGAGGAGCAATCGGAGTGCTAAGGAAATCATTATTGTTGGTATTGGTAAAGTCACATAATTTGCTATTTTCTTGAGCCATCGTGACAAGCAAGCAATCCAACACACGAGCAAACGAAAAGCAAGCGAACAAAAGGCGAACAGAAAAGAGAGGACGAATAAAACGGCAAGGGTGAAGTGGGGGAGAGGAAAACGAGAGGCAAATGGAAAATAATGTAATGCGGGAGATAAGGGTTTGTGATGGGTACTTGGTATGTTGACTTTTGCGTAGACTCCCCGGCAACGGCGCCAGAAATCCTTCTTGCTACTTCTTGAGCACCGCATTGGTTTTCCTTGAAGAGGAAAGGGTGATGCAGCAAAGTAGCGTAAGTATTTCCCTCAGCTTTTGAGAACCAAGGTATCAATCCAGTAGGAGGCCACGCACGAGTCCCTCGCACCTACACAAACAAATAAATCCTCGCAACCAACGCGATAAGGGGTTGTCAATCCCTACACGGTCACTTACGAGAGTGAGATCTGATAGAAATGATAAGATAATATTTTTGGTATTTTTATGATAAAGATGCAAAGTAAAGTAAACAAAATAAAAATGGCGCCAGAAATAGCTTGTTGTCGGGAGATTAATATGATGGAAAATAGACCCGGGGCCATAGGTTTCACTAGTGGCTTCTCTCAAGAGCATAAGTATTTACGGTGGGTGAACAAATTACCGTTGAGCAATTGATGTAATTGAGCATAGTTATGAGAATATCTAGGTATGATCATGTATATAGGCATCACGTATGCAGACAAGTAGACCGACTCCTGCTGCATCTACTACTATTACTCCACACATCGACCGCTATCCAGATGCATCTAGAGTATTAAGTTCATAAGAACAGAGTAACGCTTTAAGCAAGATGACATGATGTAGAGGGATAAATTCATGCAATATGATATAAACCCCATCTTGTTATCCTCGATGGCAGCAATACAATACGTGCCTTGCTGCCCCTACTGTCACTGTGAAAGGACACCGCAAGATTGAACCCAAAGCTAAGCACTTCTCCCATTGCAAGAAAGATCAATCTAGTAGGCCAAACCAAACTGATAATTCGAGGAGACTTGCAAAGATAACCAATCATACATAAAAGAATTCAGGAGATTCAAATATTGTTCCTAGATAAACTGGATCATAAACCCACAATTCATCGGTCTCAACAAACACACCGCAAAAGAAGATTACATCGAATAGATCTCCACGAGAGAGGGGGAGAACATTGTATTGAGATCCAAAAAGAGAGAAGAAGCCATCAAGCTAATAACTATGGACCCAAGGTCCGAGGTAAACTACTCACACATCATCGGAGAGGCTATGGTGTTGATGTAGAAGCCCTCCGTGATCGATGCCCCCTCCGTGAAGCTCCTAATAGGCCCCAAGATGGGATCTCACGGGCATGTATAGGTTGCGGCGGTGGAATTAGGTTTTTGGCTCCGTATCTGGTAGTTTGGGGATACATAGGTATATATAGGAGGAAGAAGTACGTCGATGGAGCAACAGGGGGCCCACGAGGGTGGTGGGCGCGCCTAGGGGGGCGGTAGGCGCGCCCCCCTACCTCGTGCCCTCCTGGTTAATGTCTTGACGTAGGGTCCAAGTCCTCTAGATCACGTTTGTTCCGAAAATCACGTTCCCGAAGGTTTCATTCCGTTTGGACTCCGTTTGATATTCTTTTTCTGCGAAACTCTGAAATAGGCAAAAAACAACAATTCTGGGTTGGGCCTCCGGTTAATAGGTTAGTCCCAGAAATAATATAGAAGTGTATAATAAAGCCCAATAATGTCAAAAACAGAATATAATACAGCATGGAACAATAAAAAATTATAGATACGTTGGAGACGTATCACACACACAAGCAAAACAAGTGAAAGCACAAAGTGCAGCAGCAACACGTCTCTCCTCGGGATATTCTAAACATGTAAAACGTTGTTCGGTTTCTAACTCCCAAGTAAGATATATATCAGGAACATATCTACCCTCAAATGGTGGAATATTTAATTTTAGTTTAGGAAGATGGTCATGATCTCGCAGACTGAGCTGGTAATGCAGCCCTACCATTGCGATTATTTGCATGTGGACGACCGGGTGCTGGTGGTTGCACGTAGTTCTAATTTTGATCAACTTCATCCTTGTAATGCCCCGCATAATCATCCTCCTCCTCATCAGCAGCAGGAGCCACAGAAGTATCAACAGCAGCACCAACAGGTTGGCCAGGCTCAAGAGGGACACGGCTCGCTCGGTGGAGGGCTGTTTCGCGATTTGAAGGTAGTCGTTGTTGTTGTTGTTGTGGCAGAGGTGCGACACGTGCAGCCGGTGGTGGTTGTGGACGTCTTCTCAAAGCCAGTTATCTTATCCATGGCCTCTTCAAAACTGTTCAGCACATCTTGCACCTGTTCAGTCATCATTTGCTGAAATTTATCATGCAACTCCTTATTCGTCATGTTCTCCCAGTCAGTCTCATCGACTTGTGATCCTGCCATGGTTAGCAGCAATAGAAACACACAAACATGATCCTACAGACTACAAGAAAATGGTAGTGGTGGGGCGTCACAAATCCGTCAAGCAAATCTCAAATTCTTACCAGTTCTTACCAAGCAGCAGGTGGTGATCGACAACCGTTGTAGTCAAAACTCTCAAAGCTTGGATAGAGAGATTACCAGGGAGAGTCAAACGCATGATGTAGATGTATGTGGAGCTGGGAAGGCTTATAATATGGTAGCAAAAAGATTCAGCAATAATCAATTCAGAGATGCAAAGTTGAATAAACGCTCAACAACGGTACTGTGTTGGTCCTAGGCTAGACCGTACTAGAGACGCGAGCCTAGAACACGAACAAAATCACGGCACTGCACGTAAACAAGGGAAAAGCACACTCTGGAATTTTTTTCACTCTGTTTTTTGGGCGCTTTTTTTTTGCGCTCCTCTTTTTTTTGCGAAAAATCACTATAATGGCGAGTGTCTCAAAACTCTTCCCACGTCAAAATGACAGGATAGGCATGGAATTTTTTGACTATTGTTTTTTTTTGGAAACCAGGGCAGCGACGACGAAAAAGTGCAACAAAAAATCACTATGATGGCACGTGGCTCAAAAGACTAAGAAAAGCCTAAAAATAGGATAGGGAAAAAATATTTTTGGTCGCCGAAATTTTGGCCTAAAAACTGCCCGGGGGTCTCCAGACTTTTTTTTTCTTTTTTCAAAACCTACTCACGCAAGGAAACACGAATCGGAAAATAAAAGTATCTCAAAAACAAACCTAATATGGAAAGGACTCGGATTGGTGGTGTTAGGTAGATGTATATGTGGACTCAGATGGGTGGTAGACAGGCGGATGTATATGTGGACTCGGATTGGTGGTGGACAGGGGGATGTATAGACTCAGATTGGTTGTATATGTGGATCGGATTGGTGGTGGACAGGCGGATGCATATGGCAGAGGTAAGGAATATGTTGGTGGTGGTGGTATATTGCAGGAGCGATGACGATGGTGCAGCGACGGCGTGACAACTTGTGTGTTGGGGAACGTTGCAGAAAATTAAAATTTTTCCTACGGTTTCAACAAGATCCATCTATGAGTTCATCTAAGCGACGAGTCATGGGAGAGAGATTGCATCTACATACCACTTGTAGATCGCGTGCGGAAGCGTTCAAGGGAACGGGGATGATGGAGTCGTACTCGCCGTGATCCAAATCACCGATGACCAAGTGCTGAACGGACAGCACCTCCGCTTTCAACACACGTACGGAGCGGACGACGTCTCCTCCTTCTTGATCAAGCAAGGGGGAAGGGGAGTTTGAGGAAGAAGGCTCCAGCAGCAGCACGACAGCGTGATGATGGTGGAGAGGTAGTACTCCGACAGGGCTACGCCAAGCACTCAACGGAGGAGGAGAGGTGTTGGGGAGGGGAGGGGCTGCGCCTTGGATGTTGTGTGCAGCCCTCCCCTCGCCCCTCTATTTATAGGGGAAGGGGGAAGGGCGGCCCCTCTAGATGAGATCTAGAGGGGGCGGCGGCCAGGAGGGGGCTTGCCTCAAGCAGGCGCCCCACTAGGGTTCCCCCCTCAACCCTAGGCGCCTGGGCCCAAGGGGGGAGGCGCACCCAGCCCTCCAGGGGCTGGGTCCCTGCCCCTTGCGGCCCATGAGGCCCTCCGAGAGGGGTGGCCCCTCCCGGTGGACCCCCGGAACCCCTCCGGTGGCCCCGGTACAATACCGATATGCCCCCGAAACTTTCCGGTGTCCGTATGACAACTTCCCATATATAAATCTTCACCTCCGGACCATTCCGGAACTCCTCGTGACGTCTGGGATCTCATCCGGGACTCCTAACAACATTTAGTAATCACATATAAGTCTTCCTAATAACCCTAGCGTCACCGAACCTTAAGTGTGTAGACCCTACGGGTTCGGGAGACATGCAGACATGACCGAGATGGCTCTCCGGTCAATAACCAACAGCGGGATCTGGATACCCATGTTGGCTCCCACATGCTCCTCGATGATCTCATCGCATGAACCACAATGTCGAGGATTCAATCAACCCCGTATACAATTCCCTTTGTCAGACGGTATATTACTTGCCCGAGATTCGATCGTCGGTATCCCAATACCTCGTTCAATCTCGTTACCGGCAAGTCACTTTACTCGCATCAGTAATGCATGATCCCGTGACCGGACACTTGGTCACTTTGAGCTCATTATGATGATGCACCGCCGAGTGGGCCCAAGTGATACCTCTCCGTAATACGGAGTGACAAATCCCAGCCTCGATCCGTGTCAACCCAATGCACACTTTCGGAGATACCGTAGTGCACCTTTATAGTCACCCGATTACGTTGTGACGCTTTGGTACACCCAAAGCACTCCTACGGTATCCGGGAGTTACACGATCTCATGGTCTAAGGAAGAGATACTTGACATTGGAAAAGCTCTAGCAAAACGAACTACACGATCTTGTGCTATGCTTAGGATTGGGTCTTGTCCATTACATCATTCTCCTAATGATGTGATCCCGTTATCAATGACATCCAAAGTCCATAGTCGTGAAACCATGACTATCTATTGATCAACGAGCTAGTCAACTAGAGGCTCACTAGGGACATATTATGGTCTATGTATTCCCACGTGTATTACGATTTCCGGATAATACAATTATAGCATGAATAAAAGACAATTATCACGAACAAGGAAATATAATATAATCCTTTTATTATTGCCTCTAGGGCATATTTCCAACAGTCTCCCACTTGCACTAGATTCAATAATCTAGTTACACTGTGATGAATCGAACACTCATAGAGTTCTGGTGTTGATCATGTTTTGCCCGCGGAAGAGGTTTAGTCAACGGATCTGCGACATTCAGATCCGTATGCACTTTGCAAATTTCTATGTCTCCATCTTGAACATTTTCACGGATGGAGTTGAAGCGACGCTTGATGTGCCTGGTCTTCTTGTGAAACCTAGGCTCCTTGGCAAGTGCAATAGCTCCAGTGTTGTCACAGAGATCGGCCCCGACGCATTGGGTATGACTCCTAGGTCGGTGATGAACTCCTTCTCCCAAATTGCTTCATGCGCTGCCTCCGAGGCTGCCATGTACTCCGCTTCACATGTAGATCCCGCCACGACGCTCTGCTTGCAGCTGCACTAGCCATCGCCCCACCATTCGACATATACACGTATCCGGTTTGTGACTTAGAGTCATCCAGATCTGTGTCGAAGCTAGCGTCGACATAACCCATTACGACGAGCTCTTCGTCACCTCCATAAACGAGAAACATGTCCTTTGTCCTTTTCGTGTACTTCAGGATATTCTTGATCATTGTCCAGTTGTTCCTTGTCGGGATTACTTTGGTACCTTCCTACCAAACTTACGGCAAGGTTTACATCAGGTCCGTACACAACATGGCATACATAATAGATCCTATGGCTGAGGCATAGGGATGACGCCATCTCTTCTTTATCTTTTGCCGTGGTCGGGCATTGAGCCGAGCTCAATCTCACACCTTGCAATACAGGCAAGAACCCTTTCTTGGACTGATCCATTTTGAACTTCTTCAAAATCTTATCAAGGTATGTGCTTTGTGAAAGACCTATGAGGCGTCTCGATCTATCCCTATAGACCTTGATGCCTAATATGTACGCAGCTTCTCCAAGGTCCTTCATTGAAAAACACTTATTCAAGTAGGCCTTAATGTTGTCCAAGAATTCTATATCATTTCCCATCAAAAGTATGTCATCTACATATAATATGAGAAATGCTACAGAGCTCCCACTCACTTTCTTGTAAACGCAGGCTTCTCCATAAGTCTCAAGATAAACCCAAACGCTTTGATCATCTCATCAAAGCGAATGTTCCAACTCCGAGATGCTTGCACCAGCCCATAAATGGATCATTTGGAGCTTGCATACTTTGTTAGCATTCTTAGGATCGAAAAACCTTCCGGCTGCATCATATACAACTCTTCCTTAAGATAACCATTAAGGAATGCCGTTTTGACGTCCATCTGCCATATCTCATAATCATAGTATGCGGCAATTGCTAACATGATTCGGACGGACTTAAGCTTCGCTACGGTAGAGAAAGTCTCATCGTAGTCAATCCCTTGAACTCGCCGATAACCCTTAGCGACAAGTCGAGCTTTATAGATGGTGACATTACCATCGTCATTCGCCTTCTTCTTCTTAAAGATCCATTTGTTTTCTATCGTCACGATCATCGAGCAAGTCTGTCAAAGTCCATACTTTGTTTTCATACATGGATCCTATCTCGGATTGCATGGCTTCAAGCCATTTGTTGGAATCTGGGCCCGCCATTGCTTCTTCATAGTTCAAGGTTCACCGTTGTCTAACAACATGATTTCCGTGATGTGGTTGCCATACCACTCTGGTGTGGAACGTGTCCTTGTGGACCTCCACGGTTCGTAGCAACTTGATCCGAAGTACCTTGATCATCATCATTAATTTCCTCTCCAAGAGGTGTAGGCACCACATGAACATTTTCGAGCTGCACTACTTTCCGGTTCAAGAGGTAGTACTTCATCGAGTTCTACTTTCCTCCCACTTACTCCTTTCGAGAGAAACTCTTTTCCAGAAAGGATCCGTTCTTGGCAACAAAGATCTTGCCTTCGGATCTAAGGTAGAAGGTATACCCAATGGTTTCCTTAGGGTATCCTATGAAGACGCATTTTTCCAACTTGGGTTCGAGCTTTTCAGGTTGAAGTTTCTTGACATAAGCATCACATCCCCAAACTTTTAGAAACGATAGCTTAGGTTTCTTCAAACCATAATTCATACGGTGTCGTCTCAACGGATTTAGATGGTGCCCTATTTAAAGTGAATGTAGCTGTCTCTAGAGCGTATCCCCAAAATGATAGCGGTAAATCGGTAAGAGACATCATAGATCGCACCATATCCAATAGAGTGCGATTATGACGTTTGGACACACCGTTACTTGAGGTGTTCCAGCGGCGTGAGTTGTGAAACGATTCCAAATTTCCTTAAGTGTGTACCAAATTCGTGACTTAAATATTCTCCTCCACGATCTGATCGTAGGAACTTTATCTTTCGGTCACGTTGATTCTCTACCTCATTCTGAAATTCCTTGAACTTTTCATAGGTCTCAGACTTGTGTTTCATCAAGTAGACATACCCATATCTACTCAAGTCATCAGTGAGAGTGAGAATATAACGACATCCCCGCGAGCCTCAACGCTCATTGGACCGCACACATCAGTATGTATGATTTCTAATAAGTTGGTTGCTCGCTCCATTGTTCCGGAGAACGGAGTCTTGGTCATTTTACCCATGAGGCATGGTTTGCACGTGTCAAATGATTCATAATCGAGAGACTCTAAAAGTCCATCAGTATGGAGCTTCTTCATGCGCTTGACACCTATGTGACCAAGGCGGCAGTGCCACAAGTATGTGGGACTATCGTTATCAACTTTACATCTTTTGGTATTCACACTATGGATATGTGTAATATTACATTCGAGATTCATTAAGAATAAACCAATGACCATCAGAGCATGACCATAAAACATATCTCTCATATAAATAGAACAACCATTATTCTCGGATTTAATTGAGTAGCCATCTCGTATTAAACGAGATCCTGATACAATGTTCATGCTCAAACTTGGCACTAAATAAAAATTATTTAGGTTTAAAACTAATCCCGTAGGTAAATGTAGAGGTAGCATGCCGACGGCGATCACATCAACCTTGGAACCATTCCCGACGCCAAGATCGTCACCTCGCCCTTCGCCAGCCTCCGCTTATTCCGCAGCCTCCTGCCGTGAGTTACATATATGAGCAACGGCACCGTATCAAATACCTGTGAGTTAGGTACACATCAATTACATGTATATAAAATATACCTTTAGTGTTGCCGGCCTTCTTGTTCTGCTAAGTATTTGGGGAAGTTCCGCCTAATGACCCTTCCTTTGCAATAAAAGCACTCTATCTCGTGCTTGGGTCCATTCTTTGACTTCTTCCCGCAATCGACTTACCGGGCGCGGCAACATCCTTCCCGTCCTTCTTGAAGTTCTTCTTACCCTTGCCCTTCTTGAACTTAGTGGTTTTATTGACCATCAACACTTGATGTTCTTTCTTGATTTCTACCTCTGCTGATTTCAGCATTGAAAATACTTCAGGAATAGTTTTCACCATCCCCTGCATATTGTAGTTCATCACAAAGCTCTTGTAGCTCAGTGGGAGCGATCAAGGATTCTCACAATGACCGCCTCGTCCAGAGGTTAATGTCCAGCTGGGACAAAGCGGTTGTGCAACCCTGCACATTTCGAGTATGTGCTCACCGATGTAACTATTTTCCTCCATCTTACAACTATAGAACTTGTCGGAGACTTCAGATCTCTTGACCCGGCATGAGCTTGGAAAACCATTTTCAGCTCCTCGAACATCTCATATGCTCCGTGTTGCTCAAAACGCTTTTGGAGCCCCGGTTCTAAGTCAGTAAAGCATGCCGCACCGAACGAGGGAGTAATCATCGACGAGACCTGCCAAGCATTCATAATGTATTAGTTCTCTGGGATGGGTGCTTCATCTAGCGGTGCTTCTAGGACATTTTGTTTCTTGGCTGCTATGAGGATGATCCTCTGGTTCCGGAACCAGTCCGTATAGTTTGTGCCATCGTCTTTCAGCTTGGTTTTCTCTAGGAACGCGTTGAGGTTCATGGTGACATGAACGTTGGCCATTTGATCTACAAGACATTTTGCAAAGAGTTTAGACTAATGTTCATGATAATTAAGTTCATCTAATCAAATTATTTAATGAACTCCCACTCATATTTGACATCCCTCTAGTCATGTAAGTGTTACATGATCCGAGTCGACTAGGCCGTGTCCGATCATCACGTGAGACGGACTAGTCATCGTCGGTGAACATCTCCATGTTGATCGTATCTTCCATACGACTCATGTTCGACCTTTCGGTCTCTTATGTTCCGAGGCCATGTCTGTACATGCTAGGCTCGTCAAGTTAACCCTAAGTGTTTTGCATGTGTAAAACTGTCTTACACCCGTTGTATGTGAACGTAAGGATCTATCACACCCGATCATCACGTGGTGCTTCGAAACGATGAACTTTAGCAACGGTGCAAAGTTAGGGGGAACACTTTCTTGAAATTATTAAAAGGGATCATCTTATTTACTACCGCCGTTCTAAGTAAACAAGATGCATAAAACATAATAAACATCACATGCAATTATATAAAGTAGTGACATGATATGGCCAATATCATATAGCTACTTTGATCTTCATCTTCGGGGCTCCATGATCATCTTGTCATCGGCATGACACCATGATCTCCATCATCGTGTCTCCATGAAGTTGCTCGCCAACTATTACTTCTACTACTACGGCTAACACGTTTAGCAATAAAGTAAAGTAATTTACATGGCGTTGAATCAATGACACGCAGATCATACAATAATTAAGACAACTCCTATGGCTCCTGCCGGTTGTCATACTCATCGACATGCAAGTCGTGATTCCTATTACAAGAAGATGATCTCATACATCACAATATATCATTCATCATTCATCACAACTTTTGGCCATATCACATCACATGAAAATTGCTGCAAAAACAAGTTAGCCGTCCTCTAATTGTTGTTGCATCTTTTACGTGGCTGCAATTGGGTTCTAGCAAGAACGTTTTCTTACCTACGAATAACCACAACGTGATTTGTCAACTTCTATTTACCCTTCATAAGGACCCTTTTCGTCGAATCCGCTCCAACTAAAGTGGGAGAGACAGACACCGCTTAGCCACCTTATGCAACCGGTGCATGTCACCGGTGGAACCTGTCTCATGTAAGCGCACGTGTAAGGTCGGTCCGGCCGCTTCATCCCACAATACCGCTGAAGCAAAATAAGACTAGTAGCGGCAAGAAAGTTGACAACACCCACGCCCACAACAAATTGTGTTCTACTCGTGCAAAAGAGAACTACGCATAGACCTAGCTCATGATGCCACCGTTGGGGAACGCTGCGTAAAATTAAATTTTTTCCTACGGTTTCACCAAGATCCATCTATGAGTTCATCTAAGCAACGAGTCATGGGAGAGAGATTGCATCTACATACCACTTGTAGATCGCGTGCGGAAGCGTTCAAGGGAACGGGGATGATGGAGTCATACTCGCCGTGATCCAAATCACCGATGACCAAGTGCTGAACGGACAGCACCTCCGCGTTCAACACACGTACGGAGCGGACGACGTCTCCTCCTTTTTGATCCAGCAAGGGGGAAGGAAAGGTTTAGGAAGAAGGCTCCAGCAGCAGCACGATGGCGTGATGATGGTGGAGAGGTAGTACTCCGACAGGGCTTCGCCAAGCACTCAACAGAGGAGGAGAGGTGTTGGGGAGGGGAGGGGCTGCGCCTTGGATGTTGTGTGCAGCCCTCCCCTTGCCCCTCTATTTATAGGGGAAGGGGGAAGGGGGACGGCCCCCTCTAGATGAGATCTAGAGGGGGGGGGGGCGGCCAGGGAGGGGCGCTTGCCCCCCAAGCAAGGGGGGCGCCCCCACTAGGGTTCCCCCCTCAACCCTAGGCGCATGGGCCCAAGGGGGGCGGCGCGCCCAGCCCTCCAGGGGCTGGTTCCCTGCCCCTTGCGGCCCATGAGGCCCTCTGAGAGGGGTGGCCCCTCCCGGTGGACCCCCGAACCCCTCCGGTGGCCCCGGTACTATACCGATATGCCCCCGAAACTTTCCGGTGTCCGTATGACAACTTCCCATATATAAATCTTCACCTCCGGACCATTCCGGAACTCCTCGTGATGTCTGGGATCTCATCCGGGACTCCAAACAACATTCGGTAATCACATTTAAGTCTTCCTAATAACCCTAGCGTCACCGAACCTTAAGTGTGTAGACCCTACGGGTTCGGGAGACATGCAGACATGACCGAGATGGCTCTCCGATCAATAACCAATAGCGGGATCTGGATACCCATGTTGGCTCCCACATGCTCCTCGATGATCTCATCGGATGAACCACGATGTCGAGGATTCAATCAACCCCGTATACAATTCCCTTTGTCAGACGGTATATTACTTGCCCGAGATTCGATCGTCGGTATCCCAATACCTCGTTCAATCTCGCATCGGAAAGTCACTTTACTCGCATCAGTAATGCATGATCCCGTGACTGCACACTTGGTCACTTTGAGCTCATTATGATGATGCACTACCGAGTGGGCCTAGTGATACCTCTCCGTAATACGGAGTGACAAATCCCAGTCTCGATCCGTGTCAACCCAACAGACACTTTCGGAGATACCTGTAGTGCACCTTTATAGTCACCCAGTTATGTTGTGATGTTTGGTACACCCAAAGCACTCCTACGGTATCCGGGAGTTACACGATCTCATGGTCTAAGGAAGAGATACTTGACATTGGAAAAGCTCTAGCAAAACGAACTACACGATCTTGTGCTATGCTTAGGATTGGGTCTTGTCCATCACATCATTCTCCTAATGATGTGATCCCGTTATCAATGACATCCAATGTCCATAGTCGTGAAACCATGACTATCTATTGATCAACGAGCTAGTCAACTAGAGGCTCACTAGGGACATATTGTGGTCTATGTATTCACACGTGTATTACGATTTCCGGATAATACAATTATAGCATGAATAAAAGACAATTATCACGAACAAGGAAATATAATAATAATCCTTTTATTATTGCCTCTAGGGCATATTTCCAACATTGTGAAGATAACTCGAAATTCTAAGGGAAACTAGACGCTAAGACCAACAACTTGACACGACGATGCAACTGCAAATTCAACAAAGCAAGATACTGAAAAGACAATGCAAAGGCTCAGACTGGTTCAGATATGATGCACTAACCCTAATTTTGTTTGTGGCTTTTTCGTGGACTGTGGGTATGAAGAACAAACTCGATCTAAACTATGAAAAACTGTAAAATCTCACCGAGCAACCAAAAAATTTGATACCACTTGATAGAGGCAAAGGTGTCCCGTATTTCGATGAGATGGTGGCTATCGAGGAAGTCAACTTTGACGATCCGACTACGAACGTGCGAGGATGTCGCGCCTTAGCAATCGCTAAACCAACTCCGAGAGGTTATTGACCACGCCGGAGCACGATCAACCTGACCACGAAGGTCTGTTTCCTGTAGGCAAATGAAGAACAAGCAAGAAACTAAGATTGCAATCTAGATATTGCGAATAAAAGAGGAAAACTTTATTGATCAAGATGGGGTTCTGTGATGCCTTTGTCTGGTCGTTGAACACAAACGAAGTACGCAAAGTTGCAGCTATGGCGAACTTCAATCTAGACAAAACCTAAAGTCTAAACGGTGCCCTAAGGGCTGTATATATGGAGGAAGAGGGGGGAATTTCGTGGCCCTTGGGGAAGGGGTCCAAAACCAACCCTATCTATTGTTTCCCCACACATACGGACTCTAAAAACAACCTATACTTATGTATTTCGAAATTACATGGGCCTGGCCCAATAATAAGGTGACGCAACACCTAGAATAGACTTTGGACGAAATTTATGAAGTGTCATCTTGTATATTTCGTCCAAGGCTTCATGCACTCATTATGGTGGCTTCAAAGTCCTGAAATCATCACTTGTAACTCCGTTCTTGTTCCCCTTGCGCATGCCATCCTCTCCATGCTTGGTCTTGCTCAAGTGTTCATCCCTCTTATCCATGCTAGGCCCTTCATTTGTAAGCAAAACAAATGTATCCAATTTAGGCAGCATCATATTCTCATGAACATTAGAATCATTACCAAGAAACGAAAGTACCTGAAAATTTAATTGGCGTGCGCGAGCTCTAGTAATTGGTCCAGTATATGTAGCAATAGGGGTTGTGGGTGTAACAATGGTATTGATGTCCTCATCACGCTGGAGATCAACCCATCAAGCCCATGTTGGATCCTCGCCGCCCTGCCGCCTCCAATCTCTCCCTCGACAACCTCTTGGACCTGCCGCCCGTCCCCAGTATCGTCCTCGCCGGATTTACGCCGGCCGCCCCCTTGGTTGCCCGCGCCTAGGACGCACGCAGCCGCGTCGTTCCTCGCGTGGAACAGCCAACAACGAAGATTACAAATAAGCAACGGAAGTGCCCGAGGTCGCGCGTTGTGGCAGCCTGCATGGGCGGGGCGGAAGCAAGTCAACGGGGACAACACGTCCACCATCGGTGCGGCGGCGCGTCGGCCGACGCGGCTCCTCAGGTTTGCCGTGGATGACGGCCTAGGCGGCAGATCAAGCACAGCCAAAGTGGGTCCACACCACCTCTGCCTGGTCGAGCGGTTCCACCAAGGCAGATAGCTGCTAGTTCTGTCCCTTTTGCTCTTGTCATTGCTTTGATCTGCCTACAGTGCACCACAAAATCGTCTTCTCAGGTAAGCTAGATCATGTATGTGCCCTTTTGGTTTTCACGGTTTCACCCATTACTACTGCTTGCCACTCAATCCTTTGCCCAGATGTGCAATTCTCCATGGCTCTGTGATTTATTATGCAATAAGATCCTAGTTAATCAGGATTATCATGGTTCAACATGTAGCGTTTGATCGTTGTATCTTCATGTACTGTATGTGTTACATAAGAAATTTATCTTCTCCAAACGTTTTTTTATTTCCTTAGTTGACCAAGAAATTTTAATAATTTCTTCAAGATTGTTGACTTGGACTTAACAATTTCTAAATCGGTTTAGAAATAGATAGTACTTTTGTTGTAGAACTTCGAGATGTTAGACAGTACGGTTGTGCTCGTAGCTACTTCTGTTGTTGTAAAATTTCTGTGAGGCCTCTCAACATATGTGTAATATAAACCATACTCATACGTGCTATTTGGCCCCCACTGGTCAACTCGCAAGGTACAAGTGACGAGTCAAGGATGCCAAGATATCATTTATTTCATACTTTGTTTTCATCGACCAAAACTTGTCCAACATTTACTAGGTAGTTTCCCAAAAAACTACATGATAATCCATTGAATTTAGGCAATCTGTAAATAAATTTCTGGCCTTATATCAGTAGCATTTTTTAGCAGTAAATTGTTGTAATTTGCACACAAGTTGCATTTTCCAATGGAATAAGTTGCCTCAATATAAAATAGTACTTGCCTAAATCACTAAGTTTCCTATACAAACAGGGAGTCTTCACGGTCATTGTTGAACATCAGCAGGTAATTCATGGACCTAGCTCGACCCCTTGTCTGTTTTGTAGTTGGACACGGGAAAGGAGAGACCCCTTGTGTTAATTTGGTTCGTAGTTCTGCATCCATCCATCTATCCACGGGACGAGCACAACACATAGTTGCCCACAATTAATATATAGTTTCCTAAAACCATGTATTCCACTGCCCATTCCTGATGAACAGAAACATTAGCAAGACCACGATTTTGCCAATATCTAAAGATTTTAGATACCTTTTCAATTAAGTTTGTGTCATAGTCACGTGTCAAGAATTTCTTTCCTTCGGGTGGGATCCCTTGGTATAATCATAAACACTTGGTGAATGATCATAGAGGGTGGCGGGGTGGAGCTGGTCATGGGACATAACTAAAACCATGAAGTTTTTTATGGGATTAAGTTTAACCGTTAACCCCTAAAAAATGAACATGTGTATGGTTTTAATCCCCTTTTCAGGTGTCATAGTTACCCACAATCAACCAAACAGTTGCCTAGAAACCATGTACCCAGTTGCCCAATCTTCATGAAAAGAAACATTACCAAGACCATAATTTGGATAATATGTAAAGGTTTTAGGTACCTTTCAAGTAAGATTGTGTCATAGAGATGCATCAAGAATATCATCACCTCGGGGTGGGATCCCTTGGTATGATCATAGATACTTGGCGAAAGATCATAGAAGGTGAGCGGTGTGGAGCTGGTCATGAGGACATAACTAAAACCACTGAGTGTTTTTAGGGCATTAAGTTTATTTGTGACCCCTCCAAAAATGAACATGTGCATGTTTTTATCCCTTTTTTAGGTGACATAGTTTCCTACAATCAACCATACTATTGCCTAAAAACATGTATCCAGTCATTCACAATCAACCATACAATTGTCTAAAACAATGTATCTAGTTGCCCACAATTAACTATACAGTTGCTAAAACCATGCATCCAGTTGCCCAGTCCTCATGAATAGAAACATTACAAAGACCATAATTTGGCTAATATATAAAGGTTTTAGATACCTTTCAAGTTCGTGGCATAGAGATGCACCAAAAATTTATCTCCTCGGATGGGAACCCTTGGTATGATCTTAAATAGTTGGCGAATAATGATAGAGGGGAGCAGGGTGGAGTTGGTCATGGTGAAGGAAATATGCCCTAGAGGCAATAATAAAGTTATTATTTATTTCCTTATTTCATGATAAATGTTTATTATTCATGCTAGAATTGTATTAACCGGAAACTGAGTACATGTATGAATACATAGACAAACAGAATGTCCCTAGTATGCCTCTACTTGACTAGCTCGTTAATCAAAGATGGTTAAGTTTCCTAGCCATAGACACGTGTTGTCATTTGATGAACGAGATCACATCATTAGGAGAATGATGTGATGGACAAGACCCATTCGTTAGCTTAGCACTTGATCGTTTAGTATATTGCTATTGCTTTCTTCATGACTTATACATGTTCCTATGACTATGAGATTATGCAACTCCCGAATACCAGAGGAACACTTTATGTGCTACCAACCGTCACAACGTAACTGGGTGATTATAAAGGTGCTCTACAGGTGTCTCCGATGGCACTTGTTGAGTTGGCATAGATCGAGATTAGGATTTGTCACTCCGATTGTCGGAGAGGTATCTCTGAGCATCTATGTTCCGCTATTGCTTATTGACCGGAAATGTGTCTCAGTCATGTCTACATAGTTCTCGAACCCGTAGGGTCCGCACGCTTAATGTTCGATGACGATTTGTATTATGAGTTATGTGATTGGATGACCGAAGTTTTTTCGTGGTCCCGGATGAGATCGGGGACATGACAAGGAGTCTTGAAATGGTCGAGAGGTAAAGATCAATATACTGGAAGTCTATATTCAGACATCAGAAAGGTTCCGAGTGATTCGGGTATTTTTCGGAGTACCGGAGAGTTACGGGAATTCGCCGGGAGAAGTATTGGGCCTTATTGGGCCACACGGGAATAGAGGAGGCAGGCCAAAGGGAAGGAGGTGCGCGCCCCCCTATGGGTCCACATTGGACTAGGGGAAAGGGGGCGGCGCCCCCCCCCCCTTGCCCCTTCCTACTCCCTCTCTCTTTCCCTCTTTCTTCTCTCCTACTCCAGAAAGGACTCCCCACACTTGGCGCGCCCCCTCTAGGGCCGGCCTCCTCCTCCTCCCTCCTTTATATACATGGGCCGAGGACACCCCAAAGGCACAACAGACAATCTCTTAGCCGTGTGCGGTGCCCCCCTCCACAGTTACACACCTCGGTCATATCGTCATAGTGCTTAGGCGAAGCCCTGCGCCAGTAACTTCATCATCACCGTCACCACGCCGTCGTGCTGACGGAACTCTCCCTCGGCCTCAACTGGATCAAGAGTTCGAGGGACGTCACCGAGCTGAACGTGTGCTGAACGCGGAGGTGCCGTACATTCGGTGCTTGGATCGGTTGGATCGCGAAGAAGTTCGACTACATCAACCGCGTTATCATAACGCTTCCGTTTTCGGTCTACGAGGGTACGTGGACAACACTCTCCCCTCTCGTTGCTATGCATCACCATGATCTTGCGTGTGCGTAGGATTTTTTTTTGAAATTACTACATTCCCCAACAGTGTGCATCAGATCCAGGTTTATGCGTAGATGTTATATGCACGAGTAGAACACAAGTGAGTTGTGGGCGATAATAGTCATACTACTTACCAACATGTCATACTTTGATTCGACGGTATTGTTGGATGAAGCGGCCCGGACCGACATTACGCGTACGCTTACGCGAGACTGGTTCAATGACGTGCTTCACACACAGGTTGCTGGTGGGTGTCAGTTTCTCCAACTTTAATTGAATCGACTGTGGCTACGCTCGGTCCTTGTTGAAGGTTAAAACAACACATACTTGACGAAAAATCGTTGTGGTTTTGATGCGTAGGTAAGAACGGTTCTTGCTCAGCCCGTAGCAGCCATGTAAAAACTTGCAACAACAAAGTAGAGGATGTCTAACTTGTTTTTGCAGGGCATGTTGTGATGTGATATGGTCAAGACGTGATGAAATATAAGTTGTTGTATGGGGATGATCATGTTTTGTTAAAGTTATCGGCAACTGGCAAAAGCCTTATGGTTGTCTCTTTCTTGCATAAGATGCAAGCACCATATAATTGCTTTACTTTATCGCTATGCGATAGCAATAGTTGCAAAAGCAATAGTTGGCGAGACGACCATATGATGACACGTTGATAGAGATCAAGATGATAGAGATCATGGTGTCATGCCGGTGATGATATAAATCATGACAGTACTTTGGAGATGGAGATCAAAGGCACAAGATGATGATAGCCATATCATGTCACATATTTTAATTGCATGTGATGTTTATCCTTTATGCATCTTATTCTGCTTAGTTCGGCGGTAGCATTATAAGATGATCTCTCACTAAATTTCAAGGTATAAGTGTTCTCCCTGAGAATGTGATGTTGCGACAAGTTGACACCATGTGATTATCGGGTGATAAGCTCTACGTTCACATACAACGGGTGCAAGCCAGTTTTGCACACGCGGAATACTCAGGTTAAACTTGACGAGCCTAGCATATGCAGATATGGCCTCGGAACACTGGAGACCGAAAGGTCGAGCGTGAATCATATAGTAGATATGGTCAACATAGTGATGGTTACTATTGAAAACTACTCCATCTCACGTGATGATCGGACATGGTTTAGTTGATTTGGATCACGTGATCATTTAGATGACTAGAGGGATGTTTATCTAAGTGGGAGTTCCTAAGTAATATGATTAATTGAACTTTAATTTATCATGAACTTAGTCTTGATAGTATTTGCATAACTATGTTGTAGATCAATAGCTCGTGATGTAGCTCCCCGTTTATTTTGATATGTTCCTAGAGAAAAAATATGTTGAAATATGAGAGTAGCAGTGATGCGGACTAGGTCCGTGATCTGAGGATTATCCTCATTGCTGCACAAAAGAATTATGTCCTTGATGCACCGCTAGGTGACAGACCTATTGCAAGAGCAGATGCAGACGTTGTGAACGTTTGAAATCTCGGTATGATCACTACTTGATAGTTTAGTGCACCATGATTTACGGCTTAGAAACGAGACTTAAAAAATGTTTTGAACGCCACAGAGCATATAAGATGTTCCAAGAGTTGAAATTGGTATCTCATACTCATGCCCATGTCAAGAGGTATGAGACCTCTAACAGTACTTTGCCTACAAGATGGAGGAGAATAGCTCAATGAGTGAGCATGTGCTCAGAATGTCTGAGTACTACAATCACTTGAATCAAGTGGGAGTTAATCTTCCTGATAAGATAGTGATTGACAGAGTTCTCTAGTCACTATCACCAAGTTACTAGAACTTCATGATGAACTATAATATGCAAGGGATAATGGAAACGATTCCCAAAGTTCTTCGCGATGCTGAAATCGGCGAAGGTAGAAATCAAGAAAAAGAATCAAGTGTTGATGGTTGACAAGACCACTAGTTTCAAGTAAAATGGCAAGGGAAAGAAAGGGAACTTCAAGAAGAATGGCAAGCAAGTTGCCACTCCCATGAAGAAGTCCAAAGCTAGACCCAAGCCTGAAAACTGGAAGTGGAACTGCCCTAGATACATGGCGGATAAGAAGGATGGCATAGTGAACAAAGGTATATTGGATATACATGTTATTGATGTATACTTTACTAGTGTTTATAGCAACCCCTCGGTATTTTATACTGGTTCAGTTGTTAAGAGTAGTAACTCAAAATGGGAGTTGCAAAATAAATAGAGACTAGTTAAAGGAGAGGTGATGATGTGTGTTGGAAGTGATTCCAAGGTTGATAAGATCACCATCGCACACTCCCTTTACCTTCGGGATTAGTGTTGAACCTAAAATAAATGTTATTTGGTGTTTGCATTGAGCATGAATATGATTGGATCATGTTTATTGCAATACGGTTATTCATTTAAGTCAAAGAATAATTGTTGTTCTATTTACATGAATAAAACCTTCTAAGGTCATACACTCAATATAAATGGTTTATTGAATCTCGACCATAGTGATACACATATTCATAATATTGAAGCCAAAAGATGCAAAGTTAATAATGATAGTGCAACTTATTCGTGGTAATCGCTGCTTAGGTCATATTGGTGTAAAGCGCGTGAAGAAACTCCATGCTGATGGGCTTTTGGAATCACTTTATGCTTGCGATCCATGCCTCATGGGCAAGATGACTAAGACTCCGTTCTCCGGAACAATGGAGCGAACAACTTACTTATTGGAAATAATATATACTGATGTATGCGGTCCGATTAGTGTTGAGGCTCGCGGCGGGTATCGTTATTTTCTCACCTTCACAGATGATTTGAGCAGATATGGGTATATCTACTTGATGAAACATAAGTCTGAAACATTTGAAAAGTTCAAAGAATTTCTGATTGAAGTGTAAAATCATCGTAACAAGAAAATAAAGTTTCTACGATCTGATCGCGGAGACGAATATTGAGTTATGAGTTTGGTCTTCAATTAAAACAATGTGGAATAGTTTCACAAATTCATGCCACATGGAACACCACAGCATAATGCTGTGTCCGAACATCATAACCGCACTTTATTGGATATAGTACAATCTATGATGTCTCTTACCGATTTACCACTATCGTTTTGGGGTTATGCATTAGAGACAGCTGCATTCACGTTATATAGGGCACCATCTAAATCCGTTGAGACGACACCTTATGAACTGTGGTTTGGTAAGAAACCCAAGTTGTCGTTTCTTAAAGTTTGAGGCTGCGATGCTTATGTGAAAAAGCTTCAACCTGATAAGCTCGAACCCAAATCGGAGAAATGTGTCTTCCTAGGATACCCAAAAGAGACTATTGGGTACACCTTCTATCACAGATCCGAAGGCAAGACATTCGTTGCTAAGAATGGATCCTTTCTAGAGAAGGAGTTTCTCTCGAAAGAAGTGAGTGGGAGGAAGGTAGAACTTGATGAGATAATTGTACCTTCTCCCGAATTGGTAAGTATTTCTTCATGAAATCAGTTCAAGTGATGCTTACACCAATTAGTGAGGAAGTTAATGATGATGATCATGAAGATTTGGATCAAGTTACTACCGAACCTCGTAGGTCAACCAGAGTACGCCCGCACTGCAGTGGTACGGTAATCCTATTATGGAGTTCATGTTACTTGACCATGACGGACCTACGAACTATGAGGAAGCGATGATGAGCCCAGATTCCGCAAAATGGCTTGAGGCCGTGAAAAATCTGAGATGGGATCCATGTATGAGAAAAAAAGTGTGGACTTCGGTTGACTTGCCCGATGATCGGCAAGACATAGAAAATAAATGGATCTTCAAGAGGAAGACTGACGCTGATAGTAGTGTTACTATCTACAAAGCTAGACTTGTCGAAAAAGGGTTTTGACAAAGTTCAAGCTGTTGACTATGATGAGATTTTCTCACTCGTAGCGATGCTTAAGTCTGTCTGAATCATGTTAGCAAATTGCTACATTTTATGAAATCTGGGAAATGGATGTCAAAACTACATTCCTTAATGGATTTCTTAAAGAAGAGTTGTATATGATGTAACCAGAAGGTTTTGTCGATCCTAAAGGTGCTAACAAAATGTGCAAGCTCCAGCGATCCATCCATGGAATCGTGCAAAGCATCTCAGAGTTGGAATATACTCTTTGATGAGTTGATCAAAGCATATAGTTGTATACAGACTTGCGATGAAGCCTGTATTTACAAGAAAGTGAGTGGGAGCACTACAACCTTTCTGATAAGTATATGTGAATGACATATTGTTGATCGGAAATGATGTAGAATTATCTGGAAAGCATAAAAGGAGTGTTTGAAAGGAGTTTTTCAAAGAAAGACCTCGATGAAGCTGCTTACATATTGAGCATCAAGATCTATAGAGATAGATCAAGACGCTTGATAAGTTTTTTCAATGACTACAGACCTTGACAATTTTTTTGAAGTAGTTAAAAAAGGAACAGTCAAAGAAGGAGTTCTTGCCTGTATTGCAAGGTGTGAAATTGAGTAAGACTCAAAACCGGACCACACCAGAAGATAGAAAGAGAATGAAAGTCATTCCCTATGCCTCAGCCATAGATTCTATAAAGTATGCCATGCTGTGTACCATATCTATTGTATACCCTACACTGGGTTTGGCAAGGGAGTACAATAGTGATCTAGGAGTAGATCACTGGACATCAGTCAAAATTATCCTTAGTGGAATAAGGATATGTTTCTCGATTATGAAGGTGACAAAAGGTTCGTCGTAAAGGGTTACGTCGATACAAATTTTGACACTGATCCAGATGACTGTAAGTCTCAATCTGGATACATATTGCAAGTGGGAGCAATTAGCTAGAATAGCTCCGTGCAGAGACTTGTTGACATAGAAATTTTCAAAGTACATATAGATCTGAATATGGTAACCCGTTGACTAAACTTCTCTCACAAGCAAAACATGATCTGTAACATCCCAAAATTCTAAATTTTGGAATGTTATAAACAAATAGATAGATTTGATTTGATTGTTTGATTGACTGACTGAAAGTGAGTGAATTCGAAACTTTCGAAAGTTAAATGAGAGGGAATAAAAGGACTTTCCCAAACTTTCATTTTTCATTTTATGATCTTGAGAATTCAAATTCTTTTCATCACAAAACCCTCGAGAGAAGATGACATGACTTCTTCCATTTATTTAAATGACAAGGGGTGTTGAAAATATTTGAATTTCATTTGGAAAATATTTCCAATTCTGAAACTTTATGCAACTCAATGATTTTCACGAGCGAAGATAAAATGACTTCTTCAAATTATATGAAATATGAGTTGGGAGTTTCAAAGGATTAAATTCAAAGTTCTTTTGAATTTATTTTCAATTTGGAGTTATTTGAGTTTTATTCAAATTATTTTTCTCCAAAAATAAAATATATGGAAAATAGGGTAACATGATTCCCTACCCCAGAAAAATGGAGAGAAATAAATTTGAATTCATTTTGATATTTTTAAAATGATTTTTGTTGGATTTTATTGGACCAGAAGCACTCTTTGCTTTATTTAAATTTGTGTGTATTTTATTTAATGCTTGAATAAAATTCATCTTGTAGGAAATCTTTTTCTGCAAATTTTGATATATTATATGCCTATACAAATTTTCTATTTATTTTGTTTGTATTTTGTTTGACCGTTTTTCTAAAAAAAAGAACTCCCTCCGCCGAATCGGGCCGCCCAGCCTCACCAAAGTCATGCTGCCCAGCCAGCTGGGCTGCCGCTTCGAAGCTCCCGGCGGGAGTCCCACAAGACGACTCGCCGGCCACCGCCGTGACCGAGTCGGCCTCCCGCCTCCGTGCCCCTCCCGCACGCAAGTCGACCCCCTCCTCCTATAAAGGGCGCCCGCCCGTTCCTCTCTCTCCTCTCCCGCCCGCCCTTTTGCCGCCCAAGATCCACCACCGCCGCCTCGCTCTGTCCCGCCTCGCGGACCACCGCCGACGCCGCCATCCTCCTCGCCTCGCCCGCGCCGCCTCCCGGCCCCTTCGTTTGCCTCCTCGTCGCCTCGAGACACCGCCCGAAGTTCGCCGAGTTCGCCTCGCCTCGCCGGACTCGGGAATTCGACCTCGCCCGCCACGGTTTTCTTCAAGAACCGCCGCGAACCGGTATAAACCGACCCCGGTTCTTTTCTTTAAAGATCGGTTTTTTTAGGGTTTCGGTTTTGTTTAAAAAACCCGTTTTTATTTAGTTAGTTTATATAGTGAGCGTTCGCTGTTTAGATCTCCTTAGCGAACGGTTTTCGTCGGTTTAGGTTGTGTAGCGAGCGTTCGCTCGATAGATTTTTCCTTTTATTTTATTTTGTCTGCCAAGGACCTAGTTGTAGTTGTTTTATTTTACAGATTAGTCCCCAATTTTCAAACCCTCATAACTTTTTACTCGTTAGTCCAAATTCAATGAAACCAACGCCCACTTCTTCGTTATGATCTCCTCTATCCAGTAATCCAACTTAAATATGTTTTTGAAAGTTTTAAAATTTGAATTCAAACTGATTTGTATTTGAACTTCATTTGATCATAACTTGAGTTTCGTAACTCTGATTTAGTTGATTCTTTTTGCAAATCGAAGCTCTTGACTTAAACTTTCTGATAAGGCCAAACTCACATAATTTTGGTACTGTTAGAAATTGTTTTATGTTGCAAGAGTTATTTGATTGGTTTTGATGTTTTCCGAATTGTTTCTTCGTTCTTTCTGATGTTTTGAGTGATTGCTTATGTGTGGCTACTGTTGATTGCTTACGATAGATTGACCGAGTGTGACGAGTAGATCTATCAAGAGTTTTGAGTGCGAATCATCTTCATCAACTTTGCAGGCAAGTAACACTTGATCATACTTTTTCTACTACCCAGTTTTATGCATTAGATCTATTCCTCAAACACTTGCATGGTTAGGATCTAATTAAATTGTGGGATGGGAAGTAGATGAGGTAGTAACTATTACCTGTTTTACTTATGAAACCTTGGGAGTTACTTCTCGCTTGCTTATTTGCCATGCTATGCTAGTAGACGTGGATTGGGTGAGTGTATCCATGATGTATGTGAGATTGTTAAATTAATGGTTTATTTAAGGTGGCAACTTAAACACACATCTGGGTGGATTGAGGCACCTGGGGTATCCAGTGATTGCCTGTTTTTTTTATGGACCGCCACCCAGGCTCAAAGGGATCATAAGTGTCGGGGAGGCTGATCGTGCCCACGAACACCTATGGGGCCGGTGGACCAGGCCCCTTTGTGGTTCAGAGGGGGGCGGAGATCGCACGAAGAGCAGATCGAGGCGAGGCACACGAGCAGTTTACCCAGCTTCGGAGCTCTCCGGAGAGATAAAACTCCTACTGCTGCTTGTTTGATGTATTGTGTTCTTGCTAGGGAGCGATGAGGGCTACAAAACCTAGCGTGAGCGTATCTGGTCTCTAGTGAGTCGAATGAACCGAACCTCGAACCCCTTCTACGTTGCGCATGGGCCTCCTTTTATAAGCTCAAGGGTCTCCGGCGGTGGCAACATAGGCGAGGGTACAAATGTAAAACAGGAGTTGGTACACCTACTCGAGCGATTATGCGATGCAAAATACCTAATTACGGCAAGGGACAAAAGCAATAAATGCCCGTCGGTGTCGCCCAAACAAAGGCAACAGAGACCGTCAGTGCGCCACCGCCGCCACGATGGCGAGCTTGTCGGGCCGCTTATCGCTGCTCTCCGCTGGCTGCACAACCTCTCGACACGCCGCATGGAATGGTCCCATGGCGACACGTTCTTTGGATGAGTCGAGCGGAGATTGAGAGAGGTTGCTTGCCGCGGCAAGCGCCTTTGCCGTCCGAATCCTTGTCGCGTCCGGAGGCTTGTCCTTGTCTTCGCATGCCTTGAGTGGCCTTCCGGCAAGCTCCTCTTGCCGGGCCTTGTCTTCTTAATCAAATACTTTGTTCTTGAATGGCTCCAAAGGAGCCACGGAGGATCTTGGCGTGACGAGGCAAACCTCGCCGCTGGGTGCTACAACTGTCCGTGCACGCAGTACGGGATACTAGGGTACCCCTACTCTAGTACCCCGGACAGAGCCCCGGGCTCGGGTCAGACACGGTGCCGAAGCCGCCGGGCCAGGCCCAAAAGCATCGGGCACACGCGGCCTCGACCACGCCGCACTCGCCCGGACCCACCACGACCCCCACTAACGGCACGCACCGAACATGGCGTCGTGCGAGATCGTGGGCGTGGTCGTGGGGTTTCTTTATTAGGAAAAGCGAACGTCCGCCCCTCCCCTCTTTATAAGCGGATGAAACAGGGCAGGCCGTCCACTCCGCCATTGCCGTCTTGTCAAGAAAACCACCGCCGCTCCCCTTCTTCTCCGCTGCGAAGAGAGCAGCGCCCCGCCCCCCCTTCGCCACAAGCGCGCTCACCGCCGTCGGCCTCCTTCGCCGCCCTCGCCATGGCTCCGAAAGCCGACAAGGAGAAGGGCGTCAAGTCGGCCGAGGCGCAGCAGCTCGCGGCGTTGCGCAAGGAGCGGGCCATCTTCCCCCAGCTCGGCGCCAAGGGAGCTACGGATGTCTTCTATCTCTTTTGGTCGACGGAGACGCGTGCGCATCCGCCGCATCGAAGGTACTCCCGCCTCCGCTTCTGATTTGGCCCCAATCGGGTACCCTTTTTTGCCCTTTTCTTCTATTGCGGGCTTTGCCCGCCCTTTTCCGAGTTCTTCTGCGATATCATGAACACATTTGGCCTCCGCCTCCTTGATTTCACCCCCAACGCCGTCTTGACCATGGCAGTTTTCGCGCATCTTTGCGAAAACTTTGTCGGAGTCCACCCAAATGTGGCACTCTTTCGCCACTTCTTTGTGCCCCGCGTCGAGAGAGGAGAGCCACTTGCCGGAGGGATAGCTTGGGTCTCCGTGGATCGGCAAGAAAGAAGCCTATCTCGGAAGGAGAGTTACGCAACAAGTGGGAGGAGTGGAGAGCCAATTGGTGTTGGGTCGTGAGAGGAGAACCCGCAGCCTCTTCATCGCTGCGGCGCCAAACCCCAATAGTGCGCGTGGCAGGGATTGGAGTAACTTGGCACCGGAGGATGCTAGGTTGAAGATAGTCGTGACCCGGATTCTGCGCCTCAAGCTTGCCGGACTAACCGTAGGCGCAGCTTGGCGCAGACTTTCCTTCGCCGCCACGCTTCCCTTGCAGGAGAGGAGGAGGCCTGCTTGGGAGTTCCAAAATGCGGCAGACATCATGAGGCTGCGCTCGGCCCGAACTGGAATTTCATCGTCTTGGAGTTGGATGCGATGCTGCTAGAGCTGTTCAAGAACGACCCGACCACCCCGAGTGGTTTAGGTTGCCGAGGGGTCGCCCTATTGTGCAACAACTTCGGCGCCGACCGCATCCGCGCCATGATGCCGCGCAGCGATTCCCATGGGATCGCTCCAACTGGCAGAGCCCCGACGAGGTCGTGCAGCAGTTCTTCGACGACTTGGAAGAAGTGCCGATCCGCTCCGACGAGCAGAAAAGGCTCACTCGCGACACCACCGACGAGGAGATGGCGCGCATTGCCACCAGGGTGGAGGAGGCGGCAGCAGCCGCTGCCGCTGGAGCCTTCGGGTATACCGTGGAGGAGGCGGACGCTGCGAAGGCGGCAAGCCTTGCCGAGCGAAGGGAGATCGCCGGCAAGGACGAGCTTGTCGAGCCCGAGGCCGGGTCGAGTGGACCCGCCGAGTGCGCTTCTTCTCCACCACCCAGCGACTTGCCGCAAGCGGAGCCCCCGGTTCCGCCGAAAAGGCGTCTCCGAAGGGCCGGAGACGAGTCGGGGCGGCAGACTGGCCCACAGCAGCAGCGACGCGCTCTACCGCGGCAAGCGATGTTGCCGCCGGAGCGCCTCACACTGCTGCGACAACTGGGGCGGGATCTTCTCAGGCCACCACCGACGCCCGCTTAAGCGGCCAAGAGAGCCAACTCCCGCCTCGTCGCACCGGAGGCGAGCCGAGTTTGACTTCTCCGCGCCAGCTCCGAGGAGGAAGACGAAGAGTAAGCTCTTGAGATTGTGCTTGTATTTCTTCAATTTTATTGCTTCATCTTGAATCTGATTTGCTTTGCTCGACTCTTTCCTTTTCGTGACGCTGGCCCGGAGAGCGTCGAAGAGGGCCAAGATCCCGACGGTCATTGTTGAGGACGATTCTCCCGTGGCAACAGGGGACGCGTCTGAGACCCCCTTGCCGGACCCGGCAACCCTTCCTCAGAGCAGCCCCCAGCACAGCCTCCAAAGTAAGTGTGCAGTTTTCTCCTTACTATTAGGTGTGCAGGGGTGCTCCTTCTTCGTTGATACCTGATTGTTTGCTTGTGTAGGAGCAGAGCAGCCTCATCAGGAGGGCTCGGAAGCCGCCCCCGAAATCCTGTCTGCTACCAGTACGCCGCCAAGGGAGGATTCTCCCGTGAGGAGCGCCCTCCCGACAAGGGAGGCCACTCCGGCAAGGGAGGCTACCCGGCAAGGGACAGGCGCCAAGGACCCTCCAGGTGGTCGAGGCCATGGCTGCGGATCCCGTCGCAGTAGTTTCCTTACACGAAAATTTCCCTTGGGCTTGCTTTCTTTTGTTTCTCTTTTGAACATTTGCTTGACTGCTCTTTCTTCTGCCTGGACGCAGAGCCGATGGAGGTCGAGGCCACGCGAGGAGGAAGCGCCAAGGCAACACCGGGACGAGGCCGCCCGAGGAAGAAGAGGTCGTTGTTGTGGAAGAAGAGGCCGCCACGACGAGCCTGTTGGCAAGAAGGCCACCGAGGCTGCCGACGCAGAAGCCGGGCGAGGGGTCGGGCGATCGTGACCGACGGCCCCGAGGCCGCAGGAGCGCCAGCGCTACACCGAGATAGCCGACTTCCCCCGCCGGCGGCCAGCTCCGAGGAGCCCCAGCCCGGGCGCCCCACCAAGGCCGGCGAGGTGTCTTCATCAAACTCCCCGGGAACCGAGCTCAGTGGCCCGATCGAGGGAGAGACCTTCGACGGCGAAGCTACTCGCCTCTCATTGGCTGACACTAGTGGACGCGCCAAGCAGCAAAGGCGAAGTCGAGGAGGAGGAGCAATGCCGAAGAAGCTCTGCTGTCGCTCTACCGCGCCCGGCAAGCCAAGTTGGAGTCCCGGAAGCACTTGTCGCGAGGGCAGGAGCGGACATGGAGAAGCGCAGAAGAGATCCGAGCGCCAACCAAGAAGCTCTCCGCGACGTGAAAGGTGGCGCTGAGGCAACTTGCGTAAGAGCGCACGGCCTTCATCCTTGAGAAGGCCGCGGTGAGGAGGAGCAGCGGTGGCTGCCGAGAAGCTCTCCGCAGAAAGCGAATCGGGCGCAGCGGAAGGTCAACCTGGACAGCCACGAAGAAGACCTTGCCGCTGCGGCGAGAGTCACTTGGCGGGCGCTTAAGGAAGCGAAGGATGCCGCCGCAGCCGCCGAGGCCGCCAAGGAAGAGTTGAAGGCGAAGGTGGCACAGCCTGGAGGCCAGCCTCAAGAAGAGCGGCGAAGAGCTTGCCGCTCAAGCATGAGCGTGAGAAGGACGCCTACACTCTTGGCGGCTGCAGTCGCCTCGCCGATAGGGGCAAGGAGCTCGGCGCCGCCAAGGATTCCAAGGCGGATCTTGAGCTGAAGCCGACCACCACCGGGACGCAGACGTTGGACGGCGCCAGAGAGCGGGAGGTGGGTTTGTTGGAGACGATCAAGGCCAAGGAGGAGCTGCTAGCGAATGCTGCCTCCACCCAGAGCACCTTGAGGGAGAGCATGGAGCACTGGACTGAAGGTCTTGTGGACACCGCCGCCGACATCCACAACGAGCTGATGGAGCTGGGGATGGCGGACCTTGCATATTCCTCCGACGAGCATCTCCAACCCAGCGCCAAACTCAGTTTATTCTGCAAAGGCGTGGTGACGGGTCTCCAGCGACTCCGGGAAGAGGTCCCAAAGCAATGGCCGAGGAATCACGCCAGATCTGTGTAGGAGCCCTCGAGAAGGTGTTGATAAAGGTGGCCTTCCGCAATCCGGGCCTCAACCTTAACGGCGTCCTCGCATCCTTGCCGCCAGATGCCAACGTGGAGGAGTTTCAAAGCCCTTGTCGCACCCATTGTGGACAAGGTGAACAAGATCAAGCGGATTGATGGCGACCGCGTAGACTAGGCCGCCAATTTTATCTTTCCCTCGTCGCTGCTGATCATGTTTAGAACACTTTGTTAGATCAGCGACAAGTTATTTTGTAATATACTCTATCTTAGGCGATCAATGCAACGTTATTTCCTCTACTTGATTCCTTCCTTTGCACGTTTCTGCCCTATGCAATTGGGGACTTGTCGGTCAAGGGCACCTTTGCCCATGACGCTGAGTGCGGAACGTCAAGACTTCTTTGGCGATGCCGCCTCGACAAAGCAACCTTGTCACGACTAGCCGCAGCTCACTTAAGTTGTTGAGCGAACTCGAAACAAAGTAAGGGCGCGACTAGCCGGCGAGTTGGTTCCTCTACGCACAGGTTTTCCATACAAAGTACTATCGTTCGAGGAAGATAACTTAAAAATTTAAAAATTGATTGCTCAAACTTTGGCAACTTAGCTTTTCTGTCTCTTGCTTCCCGATGAGGCGAAACTTCCTCGGCGGTGCCACGGTCCATAGTAGTATTATCTCCTCCTTCCCCTGGTTAACTTGTGCACGAGGGAGCCTTCCTTTCTTTGGGAAAAGAGAAAGAAGAGGAAATAAAGTTATGGAGCCCAATGACTCGATTTTGCTTATCGTGTGGTTGCTGCACAAAATGTTAGCCAAAACATGCAATAAAATGATGAAAGCATGAATTTGACAAGTTGTGCGCAACACATGAGCTTTATCGATGCATCGGGTCTGCTTACCGGCTTTGTACAAAGGATTACATGCAATAAGCGGCAAGACTTGTACAAAAGGTGGTTGCCGGAACGGGTTCCGCAACCGCACCCTATGGGTAAAACTTACGAAGATGCTCAATGTTCCGTGAGTTGCTCACCGGGATGCCATCTTCGGTCTCAAGCCAGACGGCGCCGGGCCTAGTGACTCGTTTCACCCGATAAGGGCCTTCCCACTTCGCCATCAACTTGTTTGAATTCTTGGCGGACTGAACGCCCAAGAACAAGGTCGCCTTCCTCGAGACTTCGGCACTAACTCAAGGGCTATGGTAGCGACGCCAAGCTTGTTGGTAGCGAGCAGCTCGCCACAGCTCAAGACGATCCTCCTCAAGGAGCGGTAGCGTCATCTTGTCGCAGCTGCTCTTTCTCAAGCTCATCATAAGTGAGCACTCGAGGCGATCCGTATACGAGTTCCGTGGGGAGAACTGCCTCTGCTCCATAGACTAGAGCAAAAGGTGTCTAGCCGGTGGCTCGATTTGGCGTCGTCCTGATCGACCAAAGAACCACCGACAGCTCCTCGATCCAGTTTCTTCCGCACTTGTGCAGCCTGTCGAAAGTTCTGGTCTTGAGCCCGCGCATCACTTCAGCATTTGCCCTCTCTGCTTGACCGTTGCTTCTCGGGTGAGCAACAGAAGCAAAGCAGACCTTGGCGCCAAGATCTTGGACGTACTGCATGAAGGTGCGACTCGTAAATTGTGTGCCGTTGTCGGTGATGATCATGTTAGGGATTCCGAAACGGCAAACAATCGACCTGAAGAACTTGATCGCCGATCGTGCCGTCACCTTCCTCATCGCTTCCACTTCCGCCACTTTGTGAACTTGTCGATGGCGACGTACAAGTACTCAAAGCCCCGACAGCTTCGGGGAAGGGGCCGAGGATGTCGAGCCCCTGCACCGAAAATGGCCAGGATAAAGGGATCGTCTGGAGAGCTTGAGCTGGCCGGGTATCTGTTTGGAATGGAACCGCACGCTTCACACTTGGTTACTTGTGCGATTGCATCCTGGAGGCTGTCGGCCAAAAGAAACCTTGCTTAGGAGCAACTTTGCCGGCAAGTGCTCTGGCGCCAATGTGGTGACCACATATGCCTCCGTGTATCTCGCCAACAGCTTTTGTCCGTCTTCCGGTGAATACACTTCAATTTCACACCGTTGAGTCTTCTTACATGCAGTATGCTTGTCGACAAACTGGTACATACTTGACTGCCGGGCTACTCTTTCCGCTTTCTTCGCTCTTGGGAAGTTCTCCTGTCTCAAGGAAATGGACAATCTGTTGCGCCCATCTTTGGAGCTTGCGGCTCGACAACAAGGACCAAAGGCATATCTCGCTGCAGAACATCGCCTTCTACGGCAAGCACACTGGCTCTGCCGAGCTTGACGCTCCCGGCGAACTTGCCGGAGCAAAACTTGTCGGAAGCGCTCGCTTCAATGAAACAAACCCTAGGGCTTGTCGGAGCAGACTGCCCCTCAAGACTGTTGGTGTTGATCTTGGGGACCTTTAGCAACGACGGCTTCGAAGCTCTGCCGAAAGTAGTCACCAGAGATCAACTTCCTCTTCTTGCTTTGTCCGATTGATGGTGTTACGGTTGGTTTGAGTCGGCTTGAGCACGAAAATCCACTGGTTCCACGAGCAACTTAAGTGCAGCGCACTTTGGATGAACCGTCAGCAATATCATTCTGAGCTCTTGGAAGATGTTCCATTTGCAGGCCTTCAAAGTGCTCTTCTAGCTTCCTCACTTCATCAATGTAGGCTTCCATCAACGGACTCTGGTAATTTTTGTTCACTTGGCGGACGACAAGTTGCGAGTCACCCCGACAATAAGCTTTTTGATCCCAAGGTCCATCTGCGATCCACGAGACCGGAAAGCAAACCTTCATACTCTGCAGATTGTTTGTTGCTTGCTCCTTGGGAAAGTGCATCCGACTACGTACTTGAGGTGCTCTCCGGTGGGTGCGATAAGCAAGACGCCGGCACCGGGCGCCTTTGCAGCCGAGAAGGCACCATCAAAGTACATCAGCCACTCTTTGCTTGCTTCCTTGACGGGAATGCTCGTCTCGGAATCTCTTCCTCAAGTTGGCGTCCATTCTGCTATGAATTCTGCCAATGCTCGCTTTGGATAGTTGATGTGCTTTCAAACTTGAGACCAAAGCTTGATAGTTCCAATGCCCACTCGACAATCCCGCCTGCCGCTTCCGGATTCTGCAGATCCTCTTCAGCCGGAAAGCGAGTGACGATCGTGATCTCATGTGCTTGGAAGTAATGGCGGCGCAGCTTTCTCGAGGCCATGAGGAGGCCGAAAAGCAATTTCGCACACTGCAGTACCTTGACCTAGCCCCTGGCAGGAGGGAACTGACAAAGTAGACTGGGCGCTGCACCATCCTTTTCTGCATCTGGTCATGCGTCTGCGCGGATTCATCCTTGTCGGGACCAGAGCATGTAGGCGAAACCCCCTGCTTGTCGCTGGATGTGCTTGCCGTGGTTGCCGGCTCGTCATCCGCCTCCCTCTCCGCTACTAACGCAACACTAACCACTTGATTGGTTGCTGCTATATATAGCAGCAACTTCTCTTGTGGTTTAGGTGCAACAAGTGTTGGAGTGGAGGATGTGTATCGCTTTAAGTCCTGCAGCGCAGCCTCCGCTTCGGAGTCCATTTCATTGGACCTGCCTTTTTCAAAATCTTGAAAAGCGGCAGGCGCGTTCAGCAGAACCTAGAAATAAACTTCTTTGAGAGCAGCTACATAACCGGCAAGTCTTCGTGACATCCTTGACGCTTTGGTGCTTCAATCTGCTCAATGGCCTTGATCTTGTCGGGATTAGCTTCAATCCCTCATTGAGACACGAAGAACCCGAGAAGCCTGCGGAAGGGACTCCAAACACGCACTTCTCGGGGTTGAGCTTGAGGTTGATCTTGCGCAGATTTGCAAAGGTCTCGGCCCAAATCTTGAACCAGAGTTGCTTTGTCCTTGCTTTTGACCACTATGTCATCCATGTAGGCTTCTACATTTCTGTGCATTTGCGGCTCAAAAGCGTCATGGACTACCCTTGCAAATGTTGAACCAAAGCATTCTTCAAACCGAAAGGCATCCGTATGAAACAAAGATGTGCCACATGGTGTAATGAATGCGGTCTTCTCCTCATCTTCTTCAGCCATGAAGATCTGATGGTATCCTGAGTATGCATCAAGAAACGAAAGCAAATCACATCCAGTCGTGGAGTCAACAATCTGGTCAATGCACGGCAAGGGAAATGGATCTTTGGGACAAGCTTTATTAACATCCGTGAAGTCAATATAAAGTCTCCATTTTCCATTTGCCTTGCGCACGACTACAGGATTGGCCAACCACGTAGGATGGAGCACTCCTCGACAAGGCCTGCCGCTTCCGGTTTCTTGATCTCTTCGCTATGAATTCTTGGCGTTCCAACGCTTGCTTCTCGACTTTTTGCTTGACGGGCCGTGCATGAGGACAAACGGCCAAAGGTGCTCAATCACTTTCACAGGAACACCGGGATGTTAGACGGTTGCCATGCAAACACGTCGACATTCGCCCGCAGGAAACCAACGAGCGCGCCTTCCTATTTAGGGTCGAGAGAGGCACTGATGGTAAATGTACCACCAGTGCCGTCCTCCTTGGCGGGCACCTTCTTGGTCTTTGGCGGAGCCACCATCTTCTTGCACTTGCCGGTGGAGCTCGATGGTGCGTCCTCGGCAGTAGCGCAACACTCGAAGAGGTGCGCTTGCCGGAGTGAGCATCGAGCTCTTGCCGGACTTGGACTTTGTCTTCTTCCCAGGAGCTTGATGTGGCAAGTGTTTGGCAATCATGTGGCTGCTGCATCCCGGTAGATCTTGTCGGCACAGATAAGGACATCCTTCTTGTCGCCATGGACAGAGATGACACTTATCGGGCCTGGCATCTTGAGTAAGTTGTAGGCGTAGTGAGAGGCTGCCATGAACTTGGCGAAAGTCTTTGGACGGCCAAGTATCCCATTGTAGGGCAATGGGAAATCGGCAACGTCGAATGTGACCCTCTCAGTCCTAAAGTTCAGCTCGCTGCCAAATGTTACCGGCAACGTAATCTTCCCCTTCAGCTTGCTCCTTCCAGGATTGATTCCTTGGAAGGTGCCGGTCTCTTCGAGCTCGCTGTCAGGGATTTGAAGCTTCTGGAGCACCGCGGAGGAGATCAGATTCAAGCCGGCCCCGCCGTCAACTAGCATCTTGGTGACCTTGAGGTTGCGGATGGTTGGTGAGACCAACATCGGCAAACACCCGACCGCAGCTTATGCGATCGTGGTGGTCCTCAATATCAAAGACGATAGGCGTCTTGGACCACTTCAGAGGCCTCACGTGACTCTCTACGGATGGTTCCGTGCATTGACCTCCCGCATCCATTGCTTGAGTTGGTGGTGTGAGGTATGCAGGAAGCACCTCCGTCAACGCAGAGGACCTCTGTGGCTTTCAAACTCCTGCTCATCGGCGTAAATGCGTCTTCCATATCTTCGCCGTCGTCATCATCTTCATCCTTGTCGCGGCCGCGAGGTCTGTCTCCTTGCCGTTGCTTGGGCTTGCCGCGGCCCCTCCCGGCCGGGACGTTTCTTGCTTGCTCCCCAGCACCTTCCCTGGCCTTCTCTTTGTCGCGCCCGCTCGTGCTCAGCCCTCTGGCTGTTCGACAAGCTGCTCGACCTTCTTGCAGCTCTCGAGGTCGTGGCCCTTGGTGCGGTGGATCTTGCGATCGCTTGCCGGAGCCGTCACCGCTTGTTTGCCGCCACCCACTGGTGGTTGGCGTCAACAACCTCCTTGCCGGAGCCACCAGCCTTGGCGTTCTTGTCGCCACCTCCATTGCCGGACTGCTCAACAGCTAGCACTTCTCTACCTTTCTTCTTCCCTGCCTCGCTGCCGCCCTTCTTTGCCGGGTGGCCTCCTCATCGCCGAGATCCTGCTTCCGCATTCTCTCCCGAGTCTCCTCCCTTCCTCGGCGCGTGCACACTTGTCGGCCAAGGCGTACAACTCATCGACGTCCTTGACTTTTGCACATCGCCATCTCCTCCCTCATCCTGCGGTTCCGCACATTACGATGAAACGCTACCGATCACCACGGCAGGGTGGACATCTGGGATGTTGTAGTGCACACAGCTGAATCTCTGAATGAACTAGCGCAGGGACTCTCCTTCCTTCTGGGCGAGCAGATGAAGATCACTCTCTTGGCCATGAGGTTTGTGGCCGCCTGTGAAGGTGCCAACAAACTGATGGCACAGATCTGCCCAAGAGGATATGGAGCTGTCCGGCAAGTGCATGAGCCAAGATCTGACGTTGGGCTTGAGCACGAGCGGGAAGTAGTTGGCGAGGATCTTGTCGTCCGCTCCTCCCGCAGCCTCGCACCGCGATGGTGTAGATGCCGAGGAACTCCGACGGATGCGCCCTACCATCATACTTCTCCGCACGTCTGGTTTGAAGTTTTTCTCGGCTGGGCCACCGGACTTGCCGCAGCTCATGAGTGAACGCAGGGCAACCTACACCGCGTCGACAAGTCGCCTGCTCCTCCGGGCGCGCCGCGCCGACAGAAGGCCCAAATACGCTTGTCGGATCGACGTCAGCGCTTCTCTCCGGCGCTCGATGCGAAGTTCGAAGCGTCTTCTTGTTGTCGCTCATGAAGAACTTGGCGCTGATCGCGGCGAGCTCATGGATCCGGCGACGCTGTGGAGTCGCTGTCGAGGTGGATCCGGCGAGTCGGCGACCTTGGCCTTCGGGGTGGAGAGTGCATGGTGGTTGCACCTCCGGCGATCTATGCCGCCACCGGCTCGTGCCTTTGTCGCCGCAGCAACGATGGCGTTGGTTGCCGCGGGAGCGTCGCCGTTGGCAAAGCTGATGAGGCTACGATAGTGGCCCTCCACTCGTCGACCTTGTTGGCCGTTGGTGGGTAGTCGAGGAGCAGCTGAGCTCTCGCCAGAGCTTCTGCTGGAGTAGTGGGTGGCATTGGCGAACGGTGCAAGGAGCGGGATATGCTCGGACTTCTAACTACGTTAGAAGGAGCAGCACCCCGTCCGGGCGACCGTATCTCACTCGTGCCAGCATGTTGGCGCCGCATGCTGGTCTTGAGGGTCTCGATCCAACGAGCGTATGGCATTGTGAACGCCATGGCGTTGTTGGTCCCGCTGCTCTCGAGATGGGCGCGGGATGCGCGAACTCCGAGGTTTGCGGGCCTTGTCCTTGGACTTGGTAACGTCGCGGACACCTTCGTCGGCGCCGTTCCTCCGGGGCGTCGCCCCACCACCCGCTTGCTGCGGTGAGGGTGGGTACGACGCGACGGTTTCTCCGCCGCCAAGCCTTCTTCTTCGGTGGCATGTTGAGGAAGATGTTGAGGACGCTGCTCATGTGAACGTCGGATCAGATTCACACGGCCTCGACGCCCCCTCCCTGGCGCGCCAAAGATGTCAGGGAGGCTGATCGTGCCCACGAACACCTATGGGGCCGGTGGACCAGGCCCCTTTGTGGTTCGGAGGGGGGCGGAGATCGCACGAAGAGCAGATCGAGGCGAGGCACACGAGCAGTTTACCCAGCTTCGGAGCTCTCTGGAGAGATAAAACTCCTATTGCTGCTTGTTTGATGTATTGTGTTCTTGCTAGGGAGCGATGCGGGCTACAAAACCTAGCGTGAGCGTATCTGGTCTCTAGTGAGTCGAATGAACCGAACCTCGAACCCCTTCTACGTTGCGCATGGGCCTCCTTTTATAAGCTCAAGGGGTCTCCGACAGGTGGCAACATAGGCGAGGGTACAAATGTAAAAACAGGAGTTGGTACACCTACTCGAGCAAAGGTCTGATGCAAAATACCTAATTTTGACTCAAGGGACAAAAGCAATAAATGCCCGTCGATTGTCGCCCAAACAGTGCAACAGAGACCGTCAGTGCGCCACCCTCGCCACGATGGCGAAGCTTGTCGATGCCGCTTATCGCTGCTCTCCGCTGGCTGCATGACCTCTCGACACGCCACAGCATGGAATGGTCCCATGGCGACAAGTTGCCGGATGAGCTGGACCGGAGATGGAGAGAGGTTGCTTGTCAGCTGCAAGCGCCTTGTCATGCCGAATCCTTGTCGCGTCCGGAGGCTTGTCGCGCTCTGAGCCTTCCCGACAAGCTCCTCTTGCCAGGGCCTTGTCTTCTTCATGCCTTGAGTGGCCTTCCCGGCAAGCTCCTCTTGCCGGGGCCTTGCCTTCTTAATCAAATACTTTGTTCTTGAATGGCTCCAAAGGAGCCACGGAGGATCTTGGCGGTGACGAGGCAAACCCTGCCGCGGGGTGCTACAACTGTCCGTGCACGAGTACGGGATACTAGGGTACCCCTACTCTAGTACCCCGACAATAAGATTATTCATGCTAGTAACTTCCGTGTGCAGCCACAAGCCATTATGGGCTCTGGCATAGTTGAGTAAGTCGTGCGAACTCTTATAGTGGTGGACTAGCAGATGTAGGGGATGTAGGTGTACCGGTCTACCCGTCAGAAGGTGCTAGCGCTTCTGAAAGACTATGTCTCGGTCATCCGTTTCTCAAACATCATGTAGTGCGAGAAATCCAACAGAGGCGATCGAGTCTTGTGGGGAAAAGTGCGCAACCTCTGCAGAGTGTATAAACTAATCATGATTAGCCGTGTCCCCGGTTATGGACATCTTGAGTATCTAGTACTTGAATATCATGTGAATCTCATCATGTTACTCTAATTAATATTGTTGGGTTTTTAATGAGTACTTTTAATTGGGATTGAGGATGCTGTCAACCATTCTCAATGTTTCACAACCACCATGATAGTTAAATAAATTTATTCCTTTGTAGTAGGGAAAAATTGGCTTCTCGCAAAACTGTAACCATAGAGCTTTCCACCAGCCATACATGCATGTAGTATAGCTTATTCTATGTGTTACATTGCCAGCATATTCCATGTGCTGACCCGTTTTCAGGCTGCAACTTTTCATGTTGCAGACTTTTCAGACGACGAGTAAGTGATACGTTAGGGTTACGATTTCCTATACTCAACTTTGCCGTTGGTGTTGATGGGAATCCACAACCTTGTTGCTTCCGCTATATTTTGGATCGAGGTAATAGTATTTACGTTATTTCATACATGTGATTTACCTCTGTTATAAATCCTTCGAGTACTGTGTGTGTCAGCATACCGATCCAGGGATGACACGAAAGCACAGAGACTTGATCCATTCGGGTCGGGTCGCTACATGATCACACCTTAGTACACTTTGGGTGTTAATCACATGGCGATGTGAACTAAGATTACTAACTCTAGTAAACCCTTTGAGTGTTGGTCACATGGCGATGTGAACTATGGGTGTTAATCACATGGTGATGTGAACTATTGGTGTTAAATCACATGACGATGTGAACTAGATTATTGACTCTAGTGCAAGTGGGAGACTGAAGGAAATATTCCCTAGAGGCAATAATAAAGTTATTATTTATTTCCTTATTTCATGATAAATGTTTATTATTCATGCTAGAATTGTATTAGCCAGAAACTTAGTACATGTGTGAATACATAGACAAAACAAAGTGCCCCTAGTATGCCTCTACTTGACTAGCTCGTTTATCAAAGATGGTTATGTTTCCTAACCATAGACATGTGTTGTCATTTGATGAACGGGATCACATCATTAGGAGAATGATGTGATGGACAAGACCCATTCATTAGCCTAGAATTATGATCGTTACAGTTTCATTGCTACTGCTTTCTTCATGACTTATACATGTTCCTCAAACTATGAGATTATGCAACTCCCGAATACCGGAGGTACACCTTGTATGCTATCAAACGTCACAACGTAACTTGGTGATTATAAAGGTGCTCTACAGGTGTCTCCGATGGTGTTTGTTGAGTTGGCATAGATCGAGATTAGGATTTGTCACTCCGATTGTCGGAGAGGTATCTCTGGGCCCTCTCGGTAATGCACATCACTATAAGCCTTGCAAGCAATGTGACTAATGAGTTAGTTGCAGGATGATGCATTACGGAGCGAGTAAAGAGACTTGTTGGTAACAAGATTGAACTAGGTATTGAGATACCAACGATCGAATCTCGCAAGTAACATACCGATGACAAAGGGAACAACGTATGTTGTTATGCGGTTTGACCGATAAAGATCTTTGTAGAATATGTAGGAGCCAATATGAGCATCCAGGTTCCGCTATTGGTTATTGACCGGAGATGTGTCTCGGTCATGTCTACATAGTTCTCGAACCCGTAGGTGTTGACTACAATGAGATTTTCTCACTTGTATCGATGCTTAAAAGTCTGTCCGAATAAATGTCCGAGACACGTCTCCGGTCAATAACCAATAGCGAAACCTGGATGTTCATATTGGCTCCCACATATTCTACGAAGATCTTTATCGGTCAAACCGCATAACAACATACGTTGTTCCCTTTTTCATCGGTATGTTACTTGCCCGAGATTCGATCGTAGGTATCTCAATACCTAGTTCAATCTCGTTACCCGCAAATCTCTTTACTCGTTCCGTAATGCATCATCCCGCAACTAACTCATTAGTCACATTGCTTGCAAGGCTTATAGTGATGTGCATTACCGAGAGGGCCCAGAGATACCTCTCCGACAATCGGAGTGACAAATCCTAATCTCGATCTATGCCAACTCAACAAGTGCCATCGGAGACACCTCAGAGCACCTTTATAATCACCCAGTTACGCCAGTGATGGTTGGTAGCACATAAAGTGTTCCTCCGGTATTCGGGAGTTGCATAATCTCATAGTCATAGGAACATGTATAAGTCATGAAGGAAGCAATAGCAATATACTAAACGATCAAGTGCTAAGCTAACGAATGGGTCTTGTCCATCACATCATTCTCCTAATGATGTGATCTCGTTCATCAAATGACAACACGTGTCTATGGCTAGGAAACTTAACCATCTTTGATTAACGAGCTAGTCAAGTAGAGGCATACTAGGGACATTCTGTTTGTCTATGTATTCACACATGTACTCAGTTTCCGGTTAATACAATTCTAGCATGAATAATAAACATTTATCATGCTATAAGGAAATATAAATAACAACCTTATTATTGCCTCTAGGGCATATTTCCTTCACGTAGAACTTCTGACATGAATCAGAGGCAAGTAACTACATCAAAGAAAGCAACTTTAGACAAATCAGAGGCAACTACTAACACAACAAACATGCTACATGTGGGAAAATACAAAAGCAACACGACTAGATGGGGGTGTGGTGGGCATTAGGACTGGGGATCACAAATATATGAGGGCAAGAGAGTTTTGTATGGGGGAGTTGCTTTTTTTCAAGAACTGCAATACATGAACATGTAGTCGAAATTGGTAACTATTGGTAGGTAACCAGTACAACCAGCCTTGCAAAAAGAGGCAACTATTGCTAGGATTAGGGCAACTTTTGCAGGGTTTAGAGGCAAGTGTTTGGTATTTTTGGGCAACCAATTTGAGAAATATATTGTACAACACAGAGTCGGCAATAGGAGGAAATTGTGTGTTCCATGTTATCAAAATTATTTAGTGATTGTATGATTTTGTTTCTTTTTCTATACAAATGTTCATTTTATTTTCCAGCAACATTTTTATGCCCAATATCAATGCATTTTATTTCCTTTCTCTTTTGCCAGAGGTTATAGTGTGATTACTTCTTGAGGCGTGGTGGAGACCTAGTGGTGTGTGAAGTCTCTTTTTCTATCCACATTGTGTGTTAGGTTCCACGCTATGGTAGGAAATAGCAGCCATATGATTGTATGGTTAGTACACTTTGATATTATGTGATCATGTTTTTTTTGTTATTACTTGTGTATATAATGCACTTATATATGTGTTATTGACACCCATATATGATGTCCTCTACTTCTTGTTTTTGTTGTTATTTCTTTTTTTTCTTTTTCACAAGGGTTGCCTAATATTACTGCAAGGAGCTTATAGTGGCAAAAATCCCTTTTTTTAATGCCCATCACTAGTTGTTTCAAATTTTAGCATGACTTGCCTGAAATCACAAGCAAAGTTGCCACATGTTTTTACTTTTGCATAGGGGGTGCATGATATTTTTACTACAAGGAAATTTCTTTGATATGGGTAGCAGTCATTTTTTACATGCCTGATAATAGTTGCTTCAAATTTTAACACGACTTGCCTAAAATCACTGGTAAATTAAGTTGCCTCATGTGGTTTTACTATTTTGAAAACAGCACGATCCACTGCCCATACATGTATGAACTGTTTTTTGAGGTTCCCTACTTGTAGTACATAGTTGCCTAGCTTTTTGGGAGCTTTCTTTTCAAGTTCATACAAGCCATACCAACTGCTTATCTCTGAGTGAAAGGAGCCGAACCAAGCTTTTACTGATCAACAACCATTTTTTTGGTTTTTGTTGTTGTTCAAGTATTCCTAGTAATTAAAGCAAGTGAAAGTGGAAGGTGGGGGAGTGGACGGAAAGAGTGTGCAGGTTTTGTCACCCGTTTTTTGCTGCAACTTGATTGCCGCGTTTAAGGAGGGGAGAAAGATGCTCTGTTCAAGGCATTATGATGGCCAAGGATTGTAGATCTGTAGGAGAGAGTATTCTGGAGAGGGTTAGGTTGGAATGAGAGGAAGGACGACGGGCTGGAGGATTGGGGGCTTGTGTTGGTAGCCAGGAAAAGGAGGGGGGAGGGGACCAGGTGGGCGCACGCGGCTCGGGTGGACGGGCCTTGGCTCGTGGGGGACTAGGTGGGCTTTGTTCTTCCCCAAATGCTTAAAAGAGCAGCTGCACTTTTTTGTCATCTGGAGCGCACGCTGCATTCACCGCACGATTCCATCGCAAGGCGATCCAGAGCATGCAGGTCCTACCTGGTCAGGCGACACGCAGCCCACACACCCCGATTGCAAAATCCAAAATTCCCCTTCCTTTCACACCAGCCAACTCTATTTTCGGCCATGTCCGAGGCCCTCGCTGCGGCACTGATCTAGTTGTCGTCCCCCCTGTAGCACCGCTCATCGGCAGCCATGCTAGAGCGACCCCGACCAGTGCCTCCACTCCACATCCTCACCCATCGGTGCCGGATCCGAGACCTTCACCTCCTCCTTCCTCTCATTTGTCGACCTTCTCGACGTGGCCGCCCAGGCAGGGGGTTGCGGCGCGTCCCGCTTCCTCGTCGACCCCGAGGTCAATTCGAGGATCAACCTCTGGTGGGGGCACCCATGGAATCTCCTGATTCATGCACGTTTGATTGTTGTAGGGCCTTGACAAGGTGCACATCAGCCCTGATTTTGTGTGGACAAAGTTTGATTGTATTTGCACTGAACAAGATTCTTACGTTTTTGCATGGACAAAGTTGCTTATAGCACACATGATAGTTGCTTAAAACCAGTATACTCGTTGCTGGGAGAAGGAACACATGTTTAGTACACTTTGATATTATGTGATCGTGTATTTTTTGTTCTTACTTGTATATATAATGCACCTATATATGCATTACTGCCACCTATATATGTTGTCCTCTACTTGTTGATTTTGTGGTTCTTTTTTTTTTGCACGAGGGTTGCCTGGAATTACTGCAAGTAGCTTATAGGAGCAGCAACCTCTTTTCTAATGCATGACACTAGTTGCTTCAAATTTTAGCATGAGTTGCCTGAAATCACATGGAAAGTTGTTGCATGTTTTTTTACTTCTGCACGGGGATGCATGCTATTGTTTACTGCAAGAAACTCATATGGGTGGCAGACATTTTTTACATGCCTAACAGTAGTTTCTTGAAATTTTAATACGAGTTGCTTGAAGTCACAAGTAAAGTTGCCTCATGTGGTTTTACTCTTTTGAAAACAGCACGATCCATCGTGCATACATGCATTTTAATACGGACGCCGAGGAGCTCATAGAACAGCCCTCATTGTTTAATTTGGGGCATTTCAGACATATAGAATCGGGAAAAAAATAGGTGGATGTCGTTTGATTGCTAAAGGTGCCCAGACAGGCCAGTCCAGACATTTGGGGACGAGTTGATGATTTGTGTTAGAGTTGGCCTTATGATAGGTAACTTAGAGATGAAACTTGTCAATTTGGTAGTCATGGTAACCAACTTAGTAGGGACTCCATGCTGATAGGTAGATACCAAGTTGTTGGGTGAACTTAATTTTTCTATATGTGGCTGCTTTTTATGTAGATACCAAGTTGTTGCGCCATCTCCTTGTCGTAACGGAGACGACTACGCGTCGGGGACTCCTCCTCCTTTACACAACGTCCGGTTTGAACGGCAAAGTTTCTCGGGAGCAGCGGAGAGGGCGGTGCTGGACCGCTATCAAAGATTGACCGTTGGATCAACCAGTGGCGGAGACAGGGTGACCAGCAGGGGCCCTGCCCTCTCCCCTAACATCTCATATTTGCTGCTAATCATCTAATGAACAGTGCACAATTAGTGTGTATTTTGCTGTTAAAAACCTACTTTCTAGTGATTTGGCCCTCCCCAACCAGTTCTAACAGCCCTAGGCCCCCTTGATAATATTTTTCTGGCTCCGCCACTGGGATCAACATCTTCATCTATCGCGCGGACTCTTCATCCGCCACGACAGCCTCGGCTAGGAGGGCGGCTTTGGTCCTCGTCGTCTGAGGGAGATGTAGCATAACCTCCCGTTTTCATTGTACTTGCTTGATATAGATGACGGCCACACGACGACGCGATGCACGATAGTGATACCATGGTTCCAGGGGTGTGGCTCTGCTTCATTTTGAGATCGTAATGATGGTCATCACAGGAGGTACAGATCGGCTGCCGTAGTGATCATTGTTGGAAATATGCCCTAGACGCAATAATAAAATGGTTATTATTATATTTCCTCGTTCATGATAATTGTCTATTATTCATGCTATAATTGTGTTATCCGGAAATCATAATACATGTGTGAATACATAGACCACAACATGTCCCTGGTGAGCCTCTAGTTGACTAGCTCGTTTATCAATAGATGGTTACGTTTTCCTGACCATGGACATTGGATGTCATTGATAACGGGATCACATCATTGGGAGAATGATGTGATGGACAAGACCCAATCCTAAGCATAGCACAAGATCGTGTAGTTCATTTTGCTAGAGCTTTTCTAATGTCAAGTATCATTTCCTTAGACCATGAGATCGTGTAACTCCCAGATACCGTAAGAGTGCTTTGGGTGTACCAAACGTCACAACGTAACTGGGTGGCTATAAAGGTATACTACAGGTATCTCCGAAAGTGTCTGTTGGGTTTACACGGATCGAGACTGGGATTTGTCACTCCGTATGACTGAGAGGTATCTCTGGGCCCACTCGATAATGCATCATCATAATGAGCTCAAAGTGACCAAGTGTTTGGTCACAGGATCATGCATTACGGTACGAGTAAAGTGACTTGCCGGTAACGAGATTGAACGAGGTATTGGGATACCGACGATCGAATCTCGGGCAAGTAACGTACCGATTGACAAAGGGAATTGTATACGGGATTACTTGAATCCTTGACGTCGTGGTTCATTCGATGAGATCATCGTGGAACATGTGGGAGCCAACATGGGTGTCCAGATCCCGCTGTTGGTTATTGGCCGGAGAGTCGTCTCGGTCATGCCTGCATGTCTCCCGAACCCGTGGGGTCTACACACTTAAGGTTCGGTGACGCTAGGGTTGTAGAGATATTAGTATGCGGTAACCCGAAAGTTGTTCGGAGTCCCGGATGAGATCCTGGACGTCACGAGGAGTTCCGAAATGGTTCGGAGGTGAAGATTTATATATAGGAAGTCCAGTTTCGGCCACCGGGAAAGTTTCGGGGGTCATCGGTATTGTACCGGGACCACCGGAAGGGTCCCGGGGGTCCATCGGGTGGGGACACCTATCCCGGAGGGCCACATGGGCTGAAGTGGGAGGGGAACCAGCCCCTGGTGGGCTTGTGCACCCCCCTTGGGCCTCCCCTGCGCCTAGGGTTGGAAACCCTAGGGGTGGGGGGCGCCCCACTTGGCTGGGGGGCAAGTCCCCCCCTTGGCCGCCCCGCCTTGAGATTCAATCTCTAGGGGGCCGGCGCCCCCCAGGGCCCCTATATAAATAGGGGGAGGGAGGGCTGCGCACCCCTGCTCCTGGCGCCTCCCTCTCCCTCCGTAACACCTCTCCCTCTCGCTGAGCTTGGCGAAGCCCTGCCGAGATCACCGCTACTTCCACCACCACGTCGTCGTGCTGCTGGATCTCCATCAACCTCTCCCTTCCCCTTGCTGGATCAAGAAGGAGGAGACGTATTCCCCAACCATACGTGTGTTGAACGTGGAGGTGCCGTCCGTTCGGCGCTAGGATCATCGGTGATTTAGATCACGACGAGTACGACTCCATCATCCTCGTTCTCTTGAACGCTTTCGCTCGCGATCTACAAGGGTATGTAGATGCACTCCTCTCTCTCATTGCTAGATGACTCCATAGATTGATCTTGGTGATGCATAGAATTTTTTTATTTTCTGCTACGTTCCCCAACAGTGGCATCATGAGCTAGGTCTATGCGTAGTTTCTATGCACGAGTAAAACACAATCTTGTTGTGGGCGTAGATGTTGTCAATTTTCTTGTCACTACTAGTCTTATCTTGTTTCGGCGGCATCGTGGTATGAAGCGGCCCGGACCGACCTTACACGTACGCTTACGTGAGACAGGTTCCACCGACTGACATGCACTAGTTGCATAAGGTGGCTAGCGGGTGTTTGTCTCTCCCACTTTAGTCGGATCGGATTCGATGAGAAGGGTCCTTATGAAGGGTGAGGGAGTTCCGGACTAGGGGGTGTCCGGATAGCCGAACTATCATCATCGGCCGGACTCCAAGACTATGAAGATACCAGATTGAAGACTTCGTCCCGTGTCCGGATGGGACTTTCCTTGGCGTGGAAGGCAAGCTTGGCGATACGGATATGTAGATCTCCTACCTTTGTAACCGACTTTGTGTAACCCTAACCCTATCCGGTGTCTATATAAACCGGAGGGCTTTAGTCCGTAGGACGAACAACAATCAGACCATAGGCTAGCTTCTAGGGTTTAGCCTCTTTGATCTCGTGGTAGATCCACTCTTGTAACACACATCATCAATATTAATCAAGCAGGACGTAGGGTTTTACCTCCATCAAGAGGGCCCGAACCTGGGTAAAACATCGTGTCCCTTGTCTCCTGTTAGCATCCGCCTAGACGCACAGTTCGGGACCCCCTACCCGAGATCCGCCGGTTTTGACACCGACATTGGTGTTTTCATTGAGAGTTCCTCTGTGTCGTCACCGATAGGCTCGATGGCTTCTTCGATCATCAACAACGACGCCGGTCCAGGGTGAGACTTTTCTCCCGGACAAATCTTCGTGTTCGGCGGCTTTTGCTGCGGGCCAATTAAGCTTGGCCATCTGGAGCAGATCAAAAGCTACGCCCTGGCCGTCAGTCAGATTTGGAAGATTTAAACTATACGGCCGATATCCGCGAAGACTTGATCTTCGACGGATTCGAGCATGCCGAGCGTGGCGCCTTTGTCTCGATGGGCATGATCTAGCTCAGAGCCGAACAAAGGCCTGGAGGCCGCACTGAATCCGCTCCGACCCTTAATCCGGAGCCGGATCCCCCAATCGACGATGAGTGGTTGGGCACCGCCTCGGGGGCTTTAATCTCTACGGCGATCGAGCTGAAATCCTTCCCTGTCCTTTGAGAAGACCTCGGCTCCAGGGTGTCGGACTCCTCTCCGGACTCCGAACCCTCCGCGCCCCTGCCAATCGAATTTGATTGGGCGCCCGTTATGGAGTTCACGGCCGCGGACATCTTTCAGCGCTCGCCCTTTGGCGACATCCTGAATTCACTAAAGTCTCTCTCTTTATCCGGAGAGCCACGGCGGACTGCGGTCGAGGGCGGTTGGGATGCGACGACGAAGAAATTCAAAGCCCACCCACCACCCACTTCATAGCCACTATCGAAAGCTTACATGACGTGCTCGATTTCGACTCCGAAGACATCGACGGCATGGACGACGATGTAGGAGACAACAATGAACCAGCACCTATAGGACGCTGGACAACCTCATCCCATGATGCATACATGGTGGATACACCTAAAGGAAATGAAGTCGAGGAACAACGGGACGCTACGAAGGATAAATCCCTCGAAAAGCAGTCAAAACGGCAACGTAAACGCCGAACAAAGTCCCGCCTCAACAAAGACCCAGCCATAGAGCAGGGCGAACCGTTGGACAATGAACAAGCTATCGAGCAGTCGTCCGAACAAGACAACTTGGTTAAACAATCATCCCCGGCGAAGACAACAGTCCGGACGACCTCACGCCGGACAAACCATTGGAGCAAAATAACCTCCGAGAAAAGGCTCGTTGCCCGCTGCGCGTAGCCTGAAAGCGAAGCGGAAGCTCAAAATAGCGGAAGATGCACTCGAGGATTAGATGGAGCAAAGTATTCAAAGATCATAGAATAAGTACGGGCGATCGCCCGAACAAAGAGCTACCCGAAAAGAAAGCTACTGCCCGAATTCGACGTGGAGGCCTTAGAGCCCCCACAATCAAAAAGTAAGAAGGCCACCCGGTCGGATGGACGACCCCACGGCGAAAAGAGAGCGGTGAATGGCGCCGCACACAAGCCAATATGCGTTCCGCATAAGGATTCACATCAAGAGGATGACCCAGTTAGGTCCATCTATGGGCCAAGAACGCAGGATCGTCAGAGCAATGCAATACGCCAAAATTCCGAAGATCACGGCACACCCAAATATAGGGGTGCTGCACACCCCCTATGTTTCACCGATGAGGTGCTGGATCATGAATTTCCAGCGGGATTCAAACCCGTAAACATAGAGGCATACGACGGAACAATGACCACTGGAGTCTCGGATCGAGGATTACATCCTCCACATACACATGGCTAGAGGAGATGATCTCCACGCCATAAAATACTTACCCTTAAACTCAAAGGGCCAGCTCGGCATTGGCTTAAAAGCCTCCCGAAAATACCATTGGAAGCCGGGAGAGCTCGAGGATGCATTTCGGGCAAATTTTCAGGGGACTTATGTCCGCCCTCCGGATGCAGGCGATCTAAGTCACATAACTCAACAGCCCGGAGAGTCAGCCCCGAAATTCTGGAACATGTTCCTTACTAAAAAGAACCAAATAGTCGACTGTCCAGACGCTGAAGCCTTAGCAGCTTTCAAACACAACGTCCGAGACGAATGGCTCGCCAGACACCTCGGCCAAGAAAAGCCAAGAACAATGGTCGCATTAACAAGCCTCATGACCCGCTTTTGCGCGGGAGAGGACAGCTGGCTGGCTAGATGCAGCACCAGCGACCAGAGTACATCTGAGATCAGGGATGGATATGGGAAATCACGACACAGAAAAGATCAGCGCCGGAAAAAAGAAAATGGCCCAAATAGTACGGCGGTCAACGCCGGATTTAAAAGCTCTCAGCCGAACAACAAAACACTGCCCCTAAAGGATGACAAAGGACGAGCTGTCCAACCTAAAATGATTCTCGATAGATCGTGGTCAAATACATGGTACCTCCGGAAGCCCGCAAACCATACCCACGTAGATTGTTGGGTCTTCAAACAGTCCGTGATGAACGCTGAACACAAGGGGCTCGACACACCAAGTAAAGATGATGACGAGCACCACAAGCAGAGCCCCAGAAAACAAAAGAATTTCCCACAAAAGGTTAAAACAGTAAACTCACTTCACGTGATCAAAGGGAAAAACAGAGCGGCGCCCACTAAAAGGCGTGCCGCACATTGGTTGTCAAAACCAATCACCTTCGACCATCAAGACTATTCCGAAAATATCCGGAACGCAGGACTGACTGCCTTGATATTGGATCCTATAATCGACGGATTCCAGTTTACACATGTCCTCATGGATGGCGGCAGTGACATAAACCTGATATATTAGGACACAATCCGCAGGATGGGGATAAACCCAATCAAAATTCCCCGTAGCAACACTTCCTTTAAAGGAGTACTGCCCGGCCCATACGCCCTCTGCACGGGCTCCATACTGTTAGAAGTTGTGTTTGGTTCATCCGACAACTTCCGTCGCGAAAGGCTACTCTTCCATGTCGCCCGCTTAAAAGTAGCCATCAAGCGCTATTGGGACGCCAAGCTTTCGCCCGCTTTTAACGCAATACCGCATTATGCATCTCTAACACTTAAAATGCCGGTCCACGCGGCATCATCTCGTTAAAAGGAAGTATTAAGTGTTACTCGAGCACGGAAGAAGGGAGATGGCATCGACAGCTCCACAGCTATCCGCTCCACTAGGCAAAGAACTCAGAATCGGTCATTCAAACCCCGGACACGGCTAGACGAGTCCGCGCCTACTAGCGGCACACCCCCATACGAGGGGCTACATGCATGTGCAACAAGAGACAATAGAGCTCAATTTTATTCTTCGAACCGTACTCTGTTCATTTAATATTAAGTACATCTTTCGCACGATCCTTTTTCTTTCAAACTAAGTTCCTCTCTTTTACAGATGAACAACGTGCTACACCCGTCCAGGATACGGCACAACGGAGACACATGCGCAGACGTGCAGCAGGGACCCGTTGCAAGGATTCTTTTCAGATTAAGACCCTGCGTAAACCTTTTTTCACTGTCTCTTGTTGATTTACATTCCCCAGTTCCTTAATATAACTGAGGAGGAGGCTGGTGCTTTGGCATTGGCCGCACCAGCATTTTTGCGCGTACCTGGACACAAGGGGCTTAGGGCATTATTTTGCCCATTTTCATAAAGACCAAATACCTTAGGGAGTATTCGGCGTCTCGAGTTAGGCCTTATATGCATCAGCTCCGAATCAAGTCTTTGGTCAAATGTTGGGTTGCCCGGCTCCTGTGTTTTGCTGCCTTACGCCCGCTTTTACGGCTAACGTGGCACCGTGGAGAACTATCTGCGATTGTGCCCGGTTCGCCGGGCGAGCACCTCGATGAGAAAGCCGAAAACTGACCGTCATGATATAGCGAGAGACTGGTCAACCACTCGATGACTCACAGGAATGTTTAGAATTCCTCCGCATTAACGAAGGACCGGTTTTCGGTCGTGCACATACGCACTCAATTCGGAGAGTGCGGTGCCCTGTGGGCTATATAGTAGCCTCACCCTCGAACTCCTATGGCTAAGTGAAAGTGATAAAGCATTATAGTCCGGTTTTGGTTTTGCTACACTATCACCTCCTTAACAGGACCAAGACGTTGGATTAAGTGTGAAAAAAGCTTTTTGCAAACACCCCGCACTATGTGCGTAAATGAAGCCAAGGACTGCCATCTTTCGAGTTATATACACATATACATAAACGGCCGCACAGGGAGTAGTTTAATACTTGAACGCACAAGTATAAAAAGCACTTATATTACATTGAAACATTGTTTTCACAAATCATACATGTCATTCAAACATAATATCCTTCGAGCACTGCGTCTCTATTACACGAGCGCCCGCAGGACTTCTTCAAAGTAGTGCTCGGCGGTACTCGCCTCTCCGAATCCTGGGATGCAACGTCAGTGGCCTTCATCTCTGCCCAGAATGTCTTGACACGGGCAAGAGCCATCCGCGCTCCCTCAATACATGTCGATCGCTTCTTCGCGTCGATACGCGGCACCGCTCCAAGAAACTGCTGCACTAAACCAAAATAGCTCTTGGTGGGTCCGTCCGGCCACAAGTGAGTCAAGACATGCTTCATGGCAAATCCGGACGGTCGATTCAGCTCGGCCCATTCGGCCAACCGACCGTCGATGGCGAAGGGCGCTCCGGACTATGGAATTGCGACCAATATAGCTCTTCCTTCATGCCCCTTCTCGCCCCGGAAGTGCTCAACCGCGTCCACGGCGCTTCGCCGCCAAGTCCGGATAAGCATCCTCACGAACTCCATAATTTATCCAATCGAGCATACTTTGGATCTGTATATTTCCTCCGCAGTTAAACAGATTTCCGGCCGCAATTGCCCCGGCGACTCAGCTCCTCCTTGGCAGCTCTCAAAGCCGATTGGGCCCTCATGGATTCGGGCGGCCTTCTTTAGGTCCTCTTGTTCCGCTTTGACGTTCCTTTTCAAGAACTGCGCAGCGATCGGTAGTATTCCTTAACTTTTGGCCATCTCGGCCATCTCCTCTTTGCTTCGGCAAAGGAGCAGCCCGTTCAGCTTCTAGCTCTTCGCCGCCTTTTAAAGCGGCCGCATTACTAATTCTGGCTTGCTCTTTCGCTCGGGCGAGTTCTGCCCGCAGCTCTTCCACGGCAGCGGCACCATCTGCATTAAGCATATGATTAGTAAAACATGGGCGTCAAGCTCCCTTACCAGGTGTCCTCATAGAAGTCGCATACCTTCTGACTCGTCAAACCGTTTATTGACCAAAGATGATGTCCGCATCCGCCTCATCAAGCTGCCGCTTTAGTTCGGCATATTCATCGGTCCGGCTGGCCTCGGACGCCCGCCACCTGTTTAGGAGCGGCGATATGTTAAAGCGAGAATTTGATCCTCGACACGTCGTCAATTTTGACAACATACCGAGTCTCAGGGGCTACTATCTATACATGGCGCATTTTATATGCACAACTGTCAAAAGGTACATTATTTTTTGCGTACCTCAAACCCCGTCAGTAAGCTTCTGACGGCTTCGTGCAAACCGCTCTCTGCGGATGCAATTCTTTCAATCACCGTACCCATTAGAGCACGGTGATCTTTTGAGATAGCCGCTCGCCCGAGAAGATTCTTCAGCTCCTCCGACCGCACACCACTTGGCGCCGGACCTTCCGGCCCCGCTGAACTTGGGGGAACCCTCTGCGACGACACCTCCGGGTCGTCCGCTTCACATGAGGGTGCGACAGGTGGAGGCGTTTCGCTCTCCATCATCTCCGGAAGAAGATCCCCTGAAGACAAGCTCTGCTGAGAAGGGCTGAGGTCCGAACTACAAGGTACAATTTCGGTTATCTTCATAAATAAATACAGGGATGCTCCTTACTTACAAGACCCCTTCTTTCTACTTATGGCTCGCTGGAGGGCTGATCCCCATGGGGAAATAATGCGGCTGGGTTGCTTCCCAGCGTCGGACTCTCTGCCGAAGATTCCCTTCCTTTCTTTGAGGCCTTGACCTCCGGATCTTCTGAAGCAGTCCTCTTCTCTCCTCGGAAGGTGGGACTCTTAATCCCTCCTTCCTTGATAGCCTCCTTCGCAGAGGCGCTTGCTCCCCGCTCCTCCCTTCGCCTTCTTCAAAAGGCGCGACCTTCAACATCTTGGTCAACATGGGATCCAGGCGTGGTCTCCGGAGGGGAGCCGGACATCTTATTTACTTTGCCTTGGCTATCCACTCTGCTCAAGAAACAGCTCCTTTAAAGGGCATATATATATATATATATATATATATATATATATATATATATATATATATATATATATATATATATATGAAATAAATGAATGAACAGCTTGTCCGGTTATAGGACTACTTACTTGAGTATCTGGGCGATTACAGCTTAGTCCTGCGTCCTCGGTCAATTCCGGACACTTCTCTTGTGATCCGAAGAACAGTTTATACATCTCCACGGGTGTCATGCCCATAAAATTTTGGAGAGCTCGTGGTCCCTCCGGATTGAATTCCCACAGGCGGAGGGCGGCGACGCTTGTGGCTGAAGGCGCCGGATCACCATAACCTCGCCCACTGCAGCAGATTGATCCCTCTTTCTGGAGATCTCGAATGCGGCCTGCAGCAGGGAACGTCCTTGGGCGGCCCCAGTCGAGCCCCTTGTTGACCCATGATGCCAGCCACTGTGGTGGGCCTGAGCAGAAGGCGAGGCGCCGCCCATTTGGTGCCCACAGGAGGCGGTGATATAAAACCACTCCCGTTGCCACAAACCAAGCTCCTCTTGAAAAGAGCCCTCGGGCCACGGAGCATCAGCACATTTGCTTATAACCGCCCCTCCGCACTCCGCTTGCTGCCCCTTGATCATCTTTGGCTCCACCTTGAAGGTCTTGAGCCACAATCCAAAGTGGGGGGTAATATGGAGGAAGGCCTCACATACGACAATGAATGACGAGATATGGAGGACGGACTCCGGATTCAAGTCATGGAAATCAAGCCCGTAATAAAACATGAGCCCCCGCACAAAGGGATCCGTCGGGAAGCCCTAAACCCGAAGGAAGTGGGACCACGAACACCATGTTCTCACCGGGCTCGAGGAGTGGGAATGACCTGCCACGAGCAGCAGCCTATCACGAGATCTCGCCGGTTAGATACCTGGCGTCTTGCAGCTTTAGCACGTCTTCTTCCGTGATGGAGGAAGACATCCATCGGCCATGCTGGTCGGAGCCGGACATCGCTGAAAGTCCGAAGCGCCTGAATCTGAAGCTTTGGGTGTTGGAACTCGAAGCGCGAGGCGAACTCGATAGAGGGTGTAAAAAGGAGAGGGCCTTGGTCTCGTTATAAAGAGGTTGAATACCAAGGGCCCACCCCGTGGTCGACTAGGACTCGCCTTTGATAGAGAAGGCAGGCCAGCGGGCACGGTTGGGTTACCCACGTCCGTATTGATGAGAATCCCGGAATAAGGGGGCACGATCTACGCGTTGACAAGACGTGCCAAGGAAACCGCCTCGCTAAACACGCTGAGGTGGAACAACAAAAAACGATTCATATAAAGGCCTGACCGTGGTGTGGTGTCACGCCGCGGAATACGTCAGCAGATCTGTGCAAGAATTATTCTCTCTACGGTGTTATGTGGAACTTGTTTTGCAGAGCCGGACACTATCCTGGTGTTCACAATCTTCTATAAATTATTCGGAGGAAGAACCCGCCTTGCAATGCCGAAGACAATATGCGCGCCGGACTCGTCGTCATTGAAGCCTGGTTCAGGGCTCTTGAGGGAGTTCCGGACTAGGGGTGTCCGGATAGCGAACTATCATCATCGGCGGACTCCAAGACTATGAAGATACCAGATTGAAGACTTCGTCCCGTGTCCGGATGGGACTTTCCTTGGCGTGGAAGGCAAGCTTGGCGATACGGATATGTAGATCTCCCACCTTTGTAACCCGACTTTGTGTAACCCTAACCCTATCCGGTGTCTATATAAACGGAGGGCTTTAGTCCGTGGGGATCGAACAACAATCAGACCATAGGCTAGCTTCTAGGGTTTAGCCTCTTTGATCTCGTGGTAGATCCACTCTTGTAACACACATCATCAATATTAATCAAGCGGGGCGTAGGGTTTTACCTCCATCAAGAGGGCCCGAGCCTGGGTAAAACATCGTGTCCCTTGTCTCCTGTTACCATCCGCCTAGACGCATAGTTCGGGACCCCCTACCCGAGATCCGCCGGTTTTGACACCGACAAAGGGTAAATAGAAATTGGCATATCACGTTGTGGTCTTTACGTAGGTAAGAAACGTTCTTGCTAGAACCCTATTGCAGCCACGTAAAAACATGCAACAACAATTAGAGGACGTCTAACTTGTTTTTGCAGCATATGCCTTGTGATGTGATATGGCCAAAAGGATGTGATGAATGAAATACATGTGTTGTATGAGATTGATCATGTTCTTGTAATAGGAATCACGACTTGCATGTCGATGAGTATGACAACCGGCAGAGCCATAGGAGTTGTCTTTATTTTTTGTATGACCTGCGTGTCATTGAATAACGCCATGTAAATTACTTTACTTTATTGCTAAACACGTTAGCCATAGAAGTAGAAGTAATCGTTGGCGTGGCAACTTCATGAAGACACGATGATGGAGATCATGGTGTCATGCCGGTGACGATGATGATCATGGCGCCCCAAAGATGGAGATCAAAAGGAGCAAAATGATATTGGCCATATCATGTCACTATTTGATTGCATGTGATGTTTATCATGTTTTTGCATCTTATTTGCTTAGAACGACGGTAGCATAAATAAGATGATCCCTCGCTAAAATTTCAAGAAAGTGTTCCCCCAAATTGTGCACCGTTGCGAAGGTTCGTTGTTTCGAAGCACCACATGATGATCGGGTGTGATAGATTCTAACGTTCGAATACAACGGGTGTAAGCCATATTTACACAAGCAAAACACTTAGGTTGACTTGACGAGCCTAGCATGTACAGACATGGCCTCGGAACACAAGAGACCGAAAGGTCGAACATGAGTCGTATAGCGTATAATCGATCAACATGAAGATGTTCACCGATGATGACTAGTCCGTCTCACGTGATGATCGGACACGGTCTAGTTGAGTCGGATCATGTATCACTTAGATGACTAGAGGGATGTCTAATCTGAGTGGGAGTTCATTAAATAATTTGATTAGATGAACTTAATTATCATGAACTTAGTCTAAAAACCTTTGCAAAATGTCTCGTAGATCAAATGGCCCACGCTCATGTCAACCTCAACTTCAACGCGTTCCTAGAGAAAACCAAGCTGAAAGATGATGGCAGCAACTATACGGACTGGGTCCTAACACGAGGATCATCCTCATAGCTGCCAAGAAAGCATATGTCCTAGAAGCACCGCTAGGTGAAGCACCCATCCTGAGAGAACCAAGGCGTTATGAACGCTTGGCGATCACGTCTTGATGATTACTCCCTCATTCGATGCGGCATGCTTTCTGACTTAGAATCGGGCTCCAAAAGCGTTTTGAGCAACACGGAGCATATGAGATGTTCAAGAGCTGAAAATGGTTTTCCAAGCTCATGCCCGGTCGAGAGATATGAAGTCTTCGACAAGTTCTACAGATTGTAAGATGGAGGAAAATAGTTACGCTGCTGAGCGCATACTCAAAATGTCCAGGTTGCACAACCGCTTGTCCCACTGGACATTAACCTCCGGACGAGGCGGTCATTGACAGAATCCTTGATCGCTCCCACCTAGCTACAAGAGCTTTGTGATGAACTACAATATGCGAGGATGGTGAAAACTATTCCTGAAGTATTTTCAATGCTGAAATCAGCGGAGGTGGAAATCAAAAGGAACATCAAGTGTTGATGGTCAATAAAACCACTAGTTTCAAGAAAGGCAAGGGTAAGAAGAACTTCAAGAAGAACGGCAAGGAGTTGCCGCGCCGATAAGCCGATTCTTGCCGGAAGAAGCCAAAGAAAGCACCCAAACACGAGATCGAGTGCTTTTATTGCAAGGGAAGCGGACCTTTGGAAGCGGAACTGCCCCAAATACTTAGCGGACAAGAAGGCCGGCAACACCAAAGGTATATGTGATATACATGTAATTGATGTGCACCTTACCGATTACTACGTAGTAGCTCACAGGTATTTGATACCGGTGCGGTTGCTCATATTTGTAACTCAAAGCAGGAGCTGCGGAATAAGTGGAGACTGGCGAAGGGCGAGGTGACGATGCACGTCGGGAATGGTTCCAAGGTCGATGTGATCGTCGTCGACACACTACCTCTACATTTACCTACGGGATTAGTTTTAAACCTCAATAATTGTTATTTAGTGCCAGCTTTGAGCATGAACATTGTATCTGGATCTCGTTTAATACGAGAAGGCTACTCATTTAAATCTGAGAATAATGGTTGTTCTATTTATATGAGAGATATGTTTTATGGTCATGCCCCGCTGGTCAATGGTTTATTCTTAATGAATCTCGAACGTGATGTTACACATATTCATAGTGTGAATACCAAAAGATGTAAAGTTGATAAGATAGTACCACATACTTGTGGCACTGCCGCCTTGGTCACATTGGTGTCAAACGCATGAAGAAGCTCCATGCTGATGGACTTTTGGACTCTCTTGATTACGAATCATTTGACACATGCGAACCATGCCTTATGGGCAAATGACCAAGACTCCGTTCTCCTGAACAATGGAGCGAGCAACCAACTTATTGGAAATCATACATACAAATGTATGCGGTCCAATGAGCGTTGAGGCTCATGGAGGCTATCGTTATGTTCTCACTCTCGCGGCGACTTGAGTAGATATGGGTATGTCTACTTGATGAAACACAAGCCTGAGACCTTTGAAAAGTTCAAGGAATTTCAGAATGAGGTAGAGAATCAATGTGACCGAAAGATAAAGTTCTTACGATCAGATCGTGGGGGAGAATATTTAAGTCACGAATTTGGTACGCACTTAAGGAAATGTGGAACCGTTTCACAACTCACGCCGCTTGGAACACCTCAGCGTAACGGTGTGTCCGAACGTCGTAATCGCACTCTATTGGATATGGTGCGAGCTATGATGTAACTCACCGATTTACCGCTATCATTTTGGGGATACGCTCTAGAGACAGTTACATTCACTTTAAATAGGGCACCGTCTAAATCCGTTGAGACGACACCATATGAATTATGGGTTGGGAAGAAACCTAAGCTGTCGTTTCTAAAAGTTTGGGGATGCGAAGCTTATGTCAAGAAACTTCAACCTGAAAAGCTCGAACCCAAGTCGGAAAAATGCGTCTTCATAGGATACCCTAAGGAAACCATTGGGTATACCTTCTACCTCAGATCCAAAGGCAAGATCTTTGTTGCCAAGAACGGGTCCTTTCTGGAGAAAGAGTTTCTCTCGAAAGAAGTAAGTGGGAGGAAAGTAGAACTCTATGAAGCACTGCCTGTTGAACCGGAAAGTAGCGTAGCTCAGGAAGATGTTCCTGTGGTGCCTGCGCTGACTAGAGAGGAAGTTAATGATGATGATCAAGGTACTTCGGATCAAGTTGCTACTGAACTCCGAAGGTCCACAAGGACACGTTCCACACCAGAATGGTATGGCAACCCTGTCTTGGAAATCATGTTGTTAGACAACGGTGAACCTTGAACTATGAAGAAGCGATGGCGGGCCCAGATTCCAACAAATGGCTTGAAGCCATGCAATCCGAGATAGGATCCATGTATGAAAACAAAGTATGGACTTTGACAGACTTGCCCGATGATCGGCGAGCGATAGAAAACAAATGGATCTTTAAGAAGAAGACGGACGCAGATGGTAATGTTACCATCTATAAGGCTCGACTTGTTGCTAAGGGTTATCGACAAGTTCAAGGGATTGACTACGATGAGACCTTCTCACCCGTCACAAAGCTTAAGTCCGTCTGAATCATGTTAGCAATTGCCGCATTCTACGATTATGAGATATGGCAAATGGACGTCAAAACGGCATTCCTCAACGGCTTTCTTAAGGAAGAATTGTATATGATGCAGCCGGAGGGTTTTGTCGATCCTAAGAATGCTAACAAGGTATGCAAGCTCTAGTGCTCCATCTATGGGCTGGTGCAAGCATCTCGGAGTTGGAACATCCGCTTTAATGAAATGATCAAAGCGTTTGGGTTTATGCAGACTTATGGAGAAGCTTGCGTTTACAAGAAAGTGAGTGGGAGCTCTGTAGCATTTCTCATATTATATGTGGATGACATACTTTTGATGGGAAATGATATAGAACTTTTGGACAGCATTAAGGCCTACTTGAATAAGTGTTTTTAATGAAGGACCTTGGAGAAGCTGCTTACATATTAGGCATCAAGATCTATAGAGATAGATCGAGACGCCTCATAGGTCTTTCACAAAGCACACACCTTGATAAGATTTTGAAGAAGTTCAATATGGATCAGTCCAAGAAGGGGTTCTTGCCTGTGTTGCAAGGTGTGTGAAATTGAGCTCGGCTCAATGTCCGACCACGGCAGAAGATAGAGAAAAGATGAGTGTCGTCCCCTATGCCTCGGCCATAGGGTCTATCATGTATACCATGCTGTGTACCAGACCTGATGTAAACCTTGCCGTAAGTTTGGTAGGAAGGTACCAAGGTAATCCCGGCATGGAACACTGGACAGCGGTCAAGAATATCCTGAAGTACCTGAAAAGGACTAAGGATATGTCTCTCGCATATGGAGGTGACAAAGAGCTCGTCGTAAATGGTTACGTCGACGCTAGCTTCGACACAGATCTGGATGACTCTAAGTCACAAACCGGATACGTGTATATTTTGAATGGTGGGGAAGTAAGCTGGTGCAGTTGCAAGCAAAGCGTCGTGGATGGATCTACATGTGAAGCGGAGTACATGGCAGCCTCGGAGGCAGCACATGAAGCAATCTGGATGAAGGAGTTCATTACCGACCTAGGAGTTATTCCCAACGCGTCGGGGCCGATGACTCTCTTCTGTGACAACACTGGAGCCATTGCCCTTGCCAAGGAGCCCAGGTTTCACAAGAAGACCAGACACATCAAGCGTCGCCTCAACTCCATTCGTGAAAATGTTCAAGATGGAGACATAGATATTTGTAAAGTGCACACAGATCTGAATGTCGCAGATCCGTTGACTAAACCTCTTCCATGAAAGCAAAACATGATCAACACCGTAACTCTATGGGTGTTCGATTCATCACAATGTAACTAGATTATTGACTCTAGTGCAAGTGGGAGACTGTTGGAAATATGCCCTAGAGGCAATAATAAAATGGTTATTATTATATTTCCTCGTTCATGATAATTGTCTATTATTCATGCTATAATTGTGTTATCCGGAAATCATAATACATGTGTGAATACATAGGCCACAACATGTCCCTAGTGAGCCTCTAGTTGACTAGCTCGTTATCAATAGATGGTTACGTTTTCCTGACCATGGACATTGGATGTCATTGATAACGGGATCACATCATTGGGAGAATGATGTGATGGACAAGACCATATCCTAAGCATATCACTAGATCGTGTAGTTCGTTTTGCTAGAGCTTTTCTAATGTCAAGTATCATTTCCTTAGACCATGAGATCGTGTAACTCCCGGATACCGTAAGAGTTCTTTGGGTGTACCAAATGTCACAACGTAACTGGGTGGCTATAAAGGTATACTACAGGTATCTCCGAAAGTGTCTGTTGGGTTGACACGGATCGAGACTGGGATTTGTCACTCCGTATGACGGAGAGGTATCTCTGGGCCCACTGGTAATGCATCATCATAATGAGCTCAAAGTGACCAAGTGGTTGGTCACGGATCATGCATTACGGACGAGTAAAGTGACTTGCGATTTGAGATTGAACGAGGTATTGGGATACCGGCGATCGAATCTCGGGCAAGTAACGTACTGATTGACAAAGGGAATTTTATACGGGATTACTTGAATCCTCGACGTCGTGGTTCATTCGATGAGATCATCGTGGAACATGTGGGAGCCAACATGGGTATCCAGATCCCGATGTTGGTTATTGGTCGGAGAGTCGTCTCGGTCATGTCTGCGTGTCTCCCGAACCCGTGGGGTCTACACACTTAAGGTTCGGTGACGCTAGGGTTGTAGATATATTAGTATGCGGTAACCCGAAAGTTGTTCAGAGTCTCTGGTGAGATCCCGGACGTCACGAGGAGTTCCGCCATGGTCCGGAGGTGAAGATTTATATATAGGAAGTCCAGTTTCGGCCACCCGGAAAGTTTCGGGGGTCACCGGTATTGTACCGGGACCGCCGGAAGGGTCCTGGGGGTCCACCGGGTGGGGCCACCTATCCCGGAGGGCCACATGGGCTGAAGTGGGAGGGGAACCAGCCCCTGGTGGGCTGGTGCGCCCCCCTTGGGCCTCCCCCCTGCGCCTAGGGTTGGAAACCCTAGGGGTGGGGAGCGCCCCACTTGGCTTGGGGGGCAAGTTCCCCCCTTGGCCGCCCCTCCCCCCTTTGAGATTCAATCTCTAGGGGGCCGGCGCCCCCCTGGGCCCCTATATAAAGAGGGGGGAGGGAGGGTTGCGCACCCCTGCTCCTGGCGCCTCCCTCTCCCTCCGTAACACCTCTCCCTCTCGCTGAGCTTGGCGAAGCCCTGCCGAGATCACCGCTACTTCCACCACCACGCCGTCGTGCTGCTGGATCTCCATCAACCTCTCCTTCCCCCTTGCTGGATCAAGAAGGAGGAGACGTCTTCCCCAACCGTACGTGTGTTGAACGCGGAGGTGCCGTCCGTTTGGCGCTTGGTCATCGATGATTTGGATCACGCATTTAGTACGACTCCATCATCCCCATTCTCTTGAACGCTTCCGCTCGCGATCTATAAGGGTATGTAGATGCACTCCTCTCTCTCGTTGCTAGATGACTCCATAGATTGATCTTGGTGATGCGTAGAAATTTTTTATTTTCTGCTACGTTCCCCAACAATCATTGTAGAGGAGGTCGCGAGGGACGCGATCCAACACGGCCCAAAAAAGGGAGAGACACGAGGGGCGCAGTCCGGCATGAGGGTTGTCAGTGGGCTCGGCTCCCGGTCAACGATGCTAATGAGTGGTACGCCAGACGGCATGTGGACAGATCGACATACGAGATGCTACTCGACACTATACGCTAGGCAGTAAGTACATGGACGGATTGGTCGGCGAGGGATTGCGACGAGTGGCAACAACTAAGCAACACGATAGTTTGATCTTTATGCAAGCTAAGGAGCAGAGTGCTCACAGACTAAATGAGATTTTTAGAATATATGAAGAAGGTTCGAGCCAACGGTTAACTAGAAAAAAGGCTCTATTTACTTTAGTCCAAACACTCCGGCTCCGACTAAGTTGCTACTAAAGCAAACACTGAATATTTCAATGGAAGCTTTTAGCGAGCGCTACCTGGGTCTACCCACCGCCGTGGGTAGGATCACAAGCGGCACGTTTGATTATATTGGGGAGAGGATTCGAAACAAACTCCAAGGAGGATCAGAACGATTGATTTCTTGTCTTTGGACGGAGAAATGCGGATCAAGGCGATTGCCCAGGCCATCCCCATGTTCAGTATGAGTTGCTTTAAGCTAACCAAGAAGGTATGTAAGAGTTTTGTCTCTTACTCTGCTAAATATTGGTGGATCAGTTCCCTTGATCGCAGATCATTGCACTGTAAAGTATGGGACTCTTTATCCAAGCCAAAAGCGAAGGGAGGAATGGGATTTCGGGACCTCGAGCTGTTTAACACAGCTCTCCTCAGGAAGCACGGATGGCGATTGATGACAAATCCTGATTCCCTTTGCGCCCGAGTACTCAAAGGAAGATATTACCCTACATGTGATTTTATGCAAGCCACAACTCCTCGGTTCTCCTCATCAACTTGGCGCGCTATCATCGCTGGGAGGGATGCATTGCAGATTGGTCTTCTTAAACGTATAGGAGACGGCACTACGGTTTCCATCTGGAACGACAAGTGGATTCCAGGCACTATATCTACGTCACCGATCTGCAAAATTGGTACAGCTCAGGTGAATGTTGTGGCGGACCTCATTGACTCCAGCAATTGGTCGTGGCAGGCGGATGTGGTGCGCGAGAACTTCATACCCCCAGATGCTGATGCTATTCTCAACATTCCATTGAGGCAGGGAGGGGGTGATGATTCGTTGGCATGGGCTTTTGAACGATTGGGTTGCTACACTGTAAAATTAGCGTATCGTGCTCTAATGACTTGCAACGAGCAGATTGCTCTAGAGGAAGGGACAACTACCGAATCTTCAATGACAGATAAATAGATGTGGTCTCGTTTTTGGAAGCTCATAGTCATCCCCAGAGTGAGAGTTTTTTGGTGGCAGGTTTTGCAAGGCATTCTCCCCGTCGAAGCCACTCTGAAATACCGTCATATTGCGACGGTAAGCACATGCAAAATATGTCTTCACTCTTACGAAGACATGATGCACGCCCTACTGGAGTGCCCTCATGTCAGGCAGTTTTGGGATGCAACACCAGAGTGGCTAAATGTCAAAAGGCCGACCTTGCACCCGCTAACCTGGTCAAGGGACATCCTATGTGATCATACGTTTCCAGAGTCTGAACGAGCGACTCTAGTGACTGTTATGTGGACGATTTGGACCTCTCGGAACAATATCACCCACGACAAAGCTCCATTCAATCCTATTCAATCCCTGAGAAGGATGCGGGAAACCCTAGCAGTCCTGGAGCTGCCTCGTGAGCATGCTCGTACTTTGCCTGGCCATGGCTGGCGCCCACCAGAGTTGGGCTGGATCAAAATAAATACTAATGGAAGTATTGCAATGGATGCAAGGAGGGGAGGAACAGGGGGAGTTGCTCGATCTCGGTCATCCTTCCTTGCGGCATGGTGCAAACCCTACCCTGGGGTCACGGACCCGCTGATAGCTGAAGCCCTTGCCATTCGCGACGAAGTCATCTTCGCCCGTCTAAGAGGCTATGCAGAAGTGGTTCTTGAGTCCGACAATTTGGAGATTGTGAATCTCTGGAATTCGCGCCAAACATCCCGTGCGGTGGTGGCGCCTATCTTTTATGAAATTAGGGAGCATGTTCCGAGAACGGCGTTTCGGTGCCCGGGTGCATCTGCACCCGGTCAAAAAAAACGTAAAAAAATTAGAAAAATTCAAAAAATTCCAAACAAAATTTGGGTGGTAGACAATTTGATGCGTGAGATACGCTCCAATTTTCAAAACATTTGGACTTCTGTGCAGCTCTCAGCAAAAAAGACAAATCCCTTCGATTTGTCTTTTTTGCTGAGAGCGGCACAGAAGTCCAAATGTTTTGAAAATTGGAGCGTACCTCACGCATCAATTTTTTCACCACCCATTTTTTTGGAATTTTTTGAATTTTTCTAGTATTTATTTTGATTTTTTTCGTGAGCGCAGGTGCAGATGAGCTCGGGCTCAGATTCGAATTTTCCGCATGTTCCTTCTTTTAAGTCTTTCGTAGTTCAGCATGTTGGTAGGGCAGCCAACGTTTTCGCTCATCTTTATGCAAAGCAAGCGAGCACATTAGATGTTACAGAGTGTTGGCTTGAATCTACTCCAAGTTTTCTTGTAACCAGCCTCCTAGCAGATTCTGCTGGAGCTGTTGATGTTGAATAAAGAGCTCCCGAATTTACTTGCAAAAAAATAAGCAACACGAGTACTCGCATGCGTGCAAGAAGACATTGCAAAGCAGCAGGCTAGCACACGCGCGTTCTAGGCATCAGCGTACCAGCTATTTTGCCATGCACACGTACGTGCTGCCTAGCTGCTGCATAATGGATGCATGAATACATGACGCGTGGGGCGCTGGTCGTGTCTGCTAGCAAGCGCATGTATCGCGCGGAGCGGTGCTGGAGCCGTTCTGTTCGGCGGGCGAGCAAGGATGCGCTGGAAGTTACTCCCTGCGTACAAAATTACTTTAGAAATAAATGTATCTAGATGTATTTTAGTTTTAAATATATCATTTTTAAGGCAAATAATTTCAAACGGAGGAAGTACAAACGAGCGCAGCGGCGCTGGGTAGACGGGTCCAAGATTTGTACATCTCTTCTACTCCAATTAATACGGCATGGATCTTTTGCCCATCAAGGTTAGGCAAAGTTTGACACATGTGCAGATCGTCGTGCCTTGTCTCTTCTCGTTAAAATTAAGTCAAAGGCTTGTAGTTAAATTAAAGCATTAATCATGATCCGCTCAATCGCGGGGAGAGAAAGTAAGAAATGCTTCGAGTAGCAGAAACTGCGCGATTCCTCTTTTTTTAACTTGGAGACATTGTGTGATTTGTGGTCAAAAATTTACTTTTTGAAGCTCAACAAGAGAGCGGTACAGTTAACTTTTCTACATTATGTATATTTTTAAATAAACGCAGGACAGCTGCGAATTTCATTAAGAGGAACCGGCTGATAGCCGGAACTTTTCTACAGTATCAGCGAAGACAATTTTCATCTTAGAAAACAAAGGGAGATAAGAGAGAGTGAAAGATGAGTGAGAGTTTCTTGGATAGAAAGACTAAAAACGCGCTTGGGCGAGAGGACGACGTGGATGAAACAAACCCGTCATGACGTGGACTGATGCCTCCTCCGGAACCACCCAAAATAAAAAACATAGTTCACGTAAGGTTTTTGATCCGGTTTTCCTTATAAACTGGATCACTCCTCTGGCATTTTGGCCACTTTAAGTGTAATATATTTAGGTGGAGGAACTCCTTCCTCGGTGATTCTCAAAAAAAAAAAAAAACATGAGTGTACAGAAACTGTGCCTGGAAGTTACAATGTTTAGAGCATTTTTCTACAGAAAACGATGCTATGAGGGCCTATCTAGAGCTAGAAATGCAAGCGACTCCTCTGCAAAACTGTTACCTCCCACTACCCGTACTGGATGCTGTACAGAATGTGTTTTCCAGCTATAAACTCGCATTATGTTCCCCAACAAGAAAAACTATGCTGCATTATAGTGATTTCTTATGTCTAAAAGTAGAGTTTCTTTCTGGGGACAAAAGTAGCACATCACATATCTATCTCTCACAAGCCAAACAAGTCAAGCGTAGAATCATAGAGACCGTGTGGGCAACACAACATTCCTGTCAAGATGGATTGCAAACTTTATGAAAAAGGTACCTCATCTTCACTCGAAAAGTATCTGGAGAGTCCATATCAGCCATTACTCCTGGATCCCATTTTGCTATGCCAAATCTTTCTCTTGCTACTACTAAAAGTGCAAGCTGTAGATGTTAAGCCAGTAATCTAGAGGCAGATGCGATGTAGCGGTCCACTTCTTGAAGTGCTCCTGTGTCACTGGTTCACTGGACAGAGAAAACAGAGGAGAACCGGCCACCAGTTTCTACTACTCTTTTGATAGCCGATGAACTAACTCGAGGTGTGAACCGCATCGTCGTACTACTAGTTATAAATCGTTGTGCAGCATTATTTCAGCGGCCGATACCGGTTGTGCCAACGCTTTGTGGTTGCTGGATCACCAAATGAAACTTTGGTCTGCCGGATGCAAGACCTTGGACCGGGAGTAGCGTTAGTGGCCTGTGGGTGTTGGTAGTTAGTGGTCACGTCCCGAACGATCCCTGATATCTAATCTGATGCAGAAACGAATGCTTATTATAGATGCTTCTGTGAAAAGAAAAGAAAACATGGAAACGGAAGAGGCCCCACGTCAACCGCCACTGGCTGTGTCTTGTCAAATCACCGGATAAAATGGGTACAAAATCCGCGCCCTAATCAACAGACTGAAAGCAACCTGCATCTGGACATCCACATCGGATTAATTAACCAAATCCTTAGGGAAATAAATAAACAATTTGAGGATCCTTAGGGGCAACATGGCAATTTTAGCACGAATTGTTTGGAGGGGAAGTCTACCCTTTTTAATAGATTCGGCCCTTCATTTTCAAATTATTACAAATATCAATTAACGGAGCGTTTGGATTCTTGGAGTTATCATGTCATTAGCCTAGGATTTACCCTTTTAACCGTAGGTATTCTTTGTGGAGCAGTATGGGCTAATGGTGATGCATCCTCCTACCCTTCCTGACCATCTTTGTTTGTTTAGACCTCCGTCTTCCTCCCTGCGATCATTGACGAGGAGTTAAACAACTTGTTGGCTAACCTATAGCTATAGCTAGGGGAGGGTAGGGAGAAGGAGAAAAGGTGCCACTGGCGGTGGAGCCTAAGGCCTCCTTGGATTCATAGGAATTTTACAGGATTGACACCCTCTGAAATTCTTCCTTTACGTGCTGTTTGATTCGCTGGATTGCATTTCTTAGGATCCAATCCTACAGAAACTTCTTAGTTCATTTTTACAGAAAAACAAGTATGAAGTTGGACTTCATGTAAAAAAATCCTCTATTTTACTACCTGACGTAGGATTTCAGTTGACAGTACATCCTGTTCTTGTATGTTTCCTATTTCTACGCTTCTCAAACCCTATGAATCAAAAGAGCCCTAAAGTTGCGACGTCACTGCGCCTCTGCGACTTGGACAGCTAATGATCCAATCCGAGTTCCGGGAGCCCAAGGACCCACCCACGATATTACTTTAGTTTTCATGAGTCTAGCTTAGCCTTTCCTTGTTTTTTAAGGGGCAACCCAGAATATTCGCCAAGCGGACGTCCGTAATAAACTACTAGTACTACTCTAAATCTGAATAAATATTTCCATGTGTCGCAGCAGCACTACTCTGAATGAATGAATGGACGAATGATTGTTTCACTAGAAAGAAAAAGGAATGGATGGAAGATTCCTGCTGATCCTCGCATCCTTTACCTTGCTGCACCGTCTTCGTCTTGGCCGGGTTTTGATGCACCAAGGAAGCGAGCGCGTGCCAACAGCGAATAGATCGCCGCGAAACTCGCCACGGCTTGCGTCCAGCGGAAAGCAAGCGATTCCCGGCGCGTCTCACCTCTGTATGTGTCTGTGTGCTGTGCGCGCACGCAAAATCGAGGGCGAGAGAGCGGCTGGCCCGTCCCGCTCGTCGCCGTCGGCCGGCGTGTGTGTGAGCGACAAGTTTTCGCCCCCCACACCCCGCGTCGAGCTGGGGTTGGTTGTTTGGTTGGTTTCCTTCCTCTCTTCCGTTGCTGGATCGCTTGGAGACACGAGAGAGGCGGGGCGGGCCGAGGGTTTTCCGAAACGAGATAAGGCTGCAGCTTGTACGTAGCCTACTCACCTCGGCGCCTAGTAGGGGGTAGTAGTACGTCTATGTGTCGAGTTCACCAACTGGACGCCATGACCACGACGTGGTCCGGGAATAATTGGACGATCCAAACAAGCCCGCGGTGGCCCCATCCGTCGGCCCAAAACCATGATCTCATATCTCCCATTGCTAGATTTCGGAAGGTCCCCATGAGCAGCACCAGAACTGGTACTAGTGCCTCTCGTCTCGTCGAGTTGCGCCCACAAAGGAGTAACCCGGCGATTAATTAGCAAGCTTAAAGCGGTACAGTGAGAACACAAGCATCGATTCACATGGTGACATGTCAAACTCAAGCAATTAATGATCAATGGTGGTGGAAGTGCCACCATGTCCGCTCCCGACCCGCCCCAACCCATCGCCCACTGGCCCATACCGGCGGCACTCACTCCGGCACCGCCGGCCACCGCACAGCCCCAGCCGCTCTCCTACCTGGCCTGCCTTGCCCGTCCGTCCCAGCCGCTTCCTTGGGGCTTCCTTGACCCGCAGCGCTCTCCGCGACCGGCTCCGCGGGAATCTGATCCAGATCCAGTTTGGGCGCTCACTCCGCCTCCGCCTCTGGTCGCCCTTCAGCGTGGACTACGAGGTGGATCGCGTCCTGGAGACTCCGCCCGAGCTCCTTCCCAGCGCTTCCAACCACCGTCTTCAATGCTCCTGCCAGCCGTTCGCCAACCCGTCGTGCATTGATGGTGTCGATGGCGGAGACCGTTCGGGATGGCTTGCGTGCTTCGGCCCGCCCTACTGAGCCGCTGAGCCATCACTCGCAGCCTTGGCGATCAAGGCTCGAGGATGATGTGGCGACGCCATGGATCGAGGTCGGGCGTGGCGGCGCGCCTCGCCCGGCCCTGTTGCTACCCTCACTCCCGCGCCCTCCTCCCTCCCGGATAAAGGCCTCTGCTTCCATCGTCTCAAGCCTCGACATCGCGCGTGGATTGCCGCGACCCTGTCACTGCAGACGGTGCTTCCGCTCCGGCCACATAGCGTGGACACTGCACTCACGCCCGCGCACTGCGCCCGGTGCTCCCTCGCCCGCTTCTGCGTCGAGCTCCTCCTCCGCGCTTTGCTCGTGTCACGCTGCCGGCCACGCCCGTGCCTCCCAAGCTGCCATGGCTTCCTCCTCCGCTGCATCTTCGGCTGGCTGGTGACCACAACGCCCGCCCGGAGGTGTTCGCCTTCATCCACAACACCCCGGCCATGCACGTGGAGGCCGCGCTCCTGGAATCCAACGGGGTGGTGGCCTGGTTCGACCGCGACCGCCGTGCCTCCACCAACGAGGTTGCTGCGGCCATTGCGGACGAGGTTGGCGCCTTGGTGCCGGATGTCATCGTCGTCTTCCACTTTCCGGCGGTTCTGGTGCGTTTCATCCACAAGCATCACGCCGACATCGCCACATCCCGGGGAGCTCCGTTCGGCGACACCAAGCTTCGGATGCGTGCTGGCGCTGGAAGCCCATCTTTGAGCACGTCGACCTTCGCCACCACGTGTGCCTCTGCCTCGAGGGGCTGCCGCTGTACGCTTGGGACGAGGAGGCGGTCGCCAAGGCCGTCGGCTCCGGTTGCTCGCTGGACTACATCGAGCCGGCATCCAAGATCAAGTCGGTGACCGATGTCTGGCCTTGTGGGCATGGACGCCATGCCCAAGCGAGGTGCCAAGGGTGAGCTGGGTCACTTTCCCCGCCCATAGCGGTGGCGCCCGGTGTATGGACGCAAGGGCTGGAGCATCGTGTCCTAGTCCACCTCGACATCCATGAAGATCCATCCTCCGGCAAAGTGGTGTCCGGGCCTAACCCTGGAAATCTAACATCGTGGATGAGGAGGCGTTGCAGCGTGGCGGTAGCGGCGCATCTCCCGTCCTATTCAGCCGGGACCGCCAAGACCGCGAGGGACCGGACGACGAAGAGGACCGTGGCGGGCGCGACGGTCGAGAACACGTCGGCGGGCAGTGGGCGACCGCATCCGCCGGAGCCTCTCCCGTGCTCCGCGTGTTGAGCAGCGCGACTCCGGCAGAGATCGCCGAGATGGGCGTCAGGGGAGCCGCGATGGTCGCCGCCGCGACAACTCTAGGTTGTCCGCTGTCGGTATTTGTTCGGTGCCTCTCTCTCGCTCCTGTCGCTCCTCCCATGCGTGTTGGGGAGCTTGTGCTGCCGGATCTTTGTCGGCGCTCGGGGCCGTAGCCAGTCGAGCACCGGCCGGCCTCTGCGGCGCATATCCGAGGACGACGCACCCCGGCATCACCACCTGTCTCCTACAACGGTGCTCAACCCCGCCCGGCCTCAAAGCGTGTGAAGCTCATGCTTCTGCGGCCAACCTCCCAAAACCTGAGTCCGGCGCTCATCGAGCTTTGTTCACCGTCCATGATGCAGCGACCTCTTCTGGACATGTCCCCGATGCGGCCCCCAGGCTTTGAAGCCTCGCCCACCCCGCCTCTCCAGTGCAACGGCAACCTGCAGCGAACCCCTTCGCCAACCCGTGCTCGCCTTGTTGATGCTTTGGACCACGACACTGCCGGCTTGGCGGAGCTCGTTGTGCCTGTCTCGAGCTCCCAGAACGCTCTTCTGCTCAAAACAAGGCGCTCCTGCCGCTCACATCTGTGCAACCTTCAAGCACCCATGGCATCACCGAGGCCAAGCCCTCCAAAGAGCCCGTCGGAAGACTTTGGCAGGAATGAGGATCTCAAGGAAGGCGGGATCTCTGCAGCGGATCAGCGCCCTTCCAACCGCCGCGCCCGGCTGCCCGGTTGCAAAGGTGGTCGAGCACCTTGTTTGTCGTGACTGGGCATAACCAAAGATGGTGAAGATGTCACCGCCGACCCTGAATGCGTTCACGGAGAGATTCAAGGAGCAGCTCCCCTGAAGTGATTGTGGCCATGAGGGATTTTTCAAGCTTGACGATAGTGCTATTCTTCTTTGTCGAGGACGCTGATAGACCACGCAGTGGTGCAGCGGCTATGGACTCTGTGAAATTTGGAACAAGATGGCCAGGAATCGCAGCCGGCGATCGCCTGAGTAGGTAGTCTCTGGGTTAGGGCCTTCATGTTTGTTATGTTAGTACGCTATCCTGATGCTTTCCAGGGGATTACACTTGCTTCTAGTTTGCACGTATCCAGTTCGTGCATAGGCATTAGTTACTTTGGGCCTTGTAGATGGGACCGTGTTCCCATTGTGAGTGTGTTGGTGTTTAGTCAGGTTCGGCCATGGGCCATGTACAGGACTTGGATCCCCTCCTGGTTGTATTATTGTTATTTCATATGTTAGTCAAAGGGCATATGTTGTGCACCCATGACAGAACAGCCTATCAATACACTCAATTTGGAATGTGAGAGGGCTTAATTGCGGGACCGTGGAAACAGCAATCAAGGCTACCATCTCGACACCACTTGTCATTTGGTCTGTCTCCAAGAGACTAAGTTGAGCACCGTTGACAGATACATTGCTGCTTTTCTCTCGGTGGAAACAAGCTTGAGTTTTCACAGACCGCCGACCACACCGGAACCGAGGCGGAATCCTTATGCTATGGGATGACAGCCTCCTTCATGTCTCCGACATCACCACCTCGACTTTTTGTCTCTCTGCTATAGTGCGGATTCGTGCTTCCGACTCCTCCTTCAAAATCACGTCCGTCTATGGCCCCACCGGCGCATCCAAAGATGCATTCTTTGCGGAGCTGCTTAGCCGAAGCCACCTCCGGAGTGGCATGGCTTGCCACCGAGACTTCAACCAAATCTACCGTGCTGGGGATAAAACAAACGAAATGTTAACCGTAGTAGAATCAATTGCTTTCGTGCCGCTTTGCAATCTTGCGAGCTCAAGGAGATCCATCTACAGAACAGGCGTTTCACCTGGAGCAATGAGAGGACAAATCCCACCCTTTGCAAACTTGACTCCTTCTTCTGCAACGCCGAGTGGGACACCACCTTCAACACCCATGTGTTGCACGCCTTGTCTTCATCCCTCTCCGACCACTGCCCTCTCTTGCTTGCTGATGACAAAGGACCCAAAAGACCTCGGTCTTTCAAGTTTGAAAATTTCTGGACCTCCCTTCCAGATTCCATGACATCGTCCAAAAGGCTTGGGGCCGAGGCGTGTCACACACGAACCTTATCTCATATTGCATCACAAGCTCAAGAAGACCGCTACGTCTCAAGGTGTGGAGTAGAAGACTCTTCTCGGCGAACATTCACTTCCACGCGGCACTACTCGTGATCCCGAGGTGGACATTGCGCTTGAAATCGCGCCCCCTATCGCCGGAGGAGCTTGACCTACGTGCTAGACTAAAACGCAGGGTGATCAGTTTGGCGATTCTGCGAGAGGGCCAGAAAAGAGCCAATGCGCCGAATCTCTAACCTCAAGGAGGGTGATGCAAACACAAAGTTCTTCCACCGCCACAATGCCCGAAGAAGAAAGAACCACATCCACCGCATCAAGCTCGCAAGCGGTTGGAGTTCTTGACCATGACGAAAAGAAAAGATCATCCATGACCACTTCTCCGAGGTCATGGGAAAGGCACACGAGCAACCTTGACTTCAATTGGGAGGAGCTCAACGTGCAACGGTCGATCTTCACACCCTAGATGACACTATCACTGAGGACGAGGTTTGGAACGCCATTAAAGAAATGCCAAGCGGCAAGGCTCCGGCACGGGCGGCTTCACGGGTATCTTTTTCAAGAAATGTTGGGCCATCGTCAAACCTGATATCATGCGAGTCATCCACCGGTTTGACTCCTTCACACGTCAATCTTCAATGGTTGAACTCCGCCAATGTGGTGCTCTTGCCCAAGAAGGATGGCGCGGAGGGCATCTCTGATTATAGGCCCATAAGCCTCATCCATGCCATTGCCAAAATCATTGCTAAGGTGCTCTCCTTGCGGCTTGCCCCGCATATGGATGCCCTCATCTCCAACGCCCAAAGCGCCTTCATAAAAAAGAGAAGCATCCATGACAACTTCATGTATGTGCGGAACTTTGCTCGACGCCTCCACAAGCGCAAGACCCTCGCCCTTCTGTTCAAGCTTGACATTAGAAAAGCCTTTGACTACATCAAATGGGAATTCATCCTGACCTCCTGCAACGTAGGGGTTTCCCTAGCAAATTCCATGACTGGATTGCCGCGACCGCTTTGCTCCTCATCCTCGCGTTTCTGCTCAATGGATCGTCGGTCCTCCCATCTATCATGGTCGTGGATTTCGTCAAGGGACCCGATCTCGCCACTGCTATTCGTCCTCGCAATTGACCCGCTTCACCAAATTCTTGAGTTGGCAAATAGGAAGGGCCTCCTGCTTATGATTCTGGGTCGAGGCGCTATGTTGAGAACCTCCTTATATGCAGTTGACGCAGCTATTTTCATGGACCCATTCAAAGCGGCGTCGACAACCTCGCCACCATCTTGAAGGGTTTCGGTGATGTCACGGGTCTATGCACCAACTTCCACAAGAGTTCGGTTGTGCCAATTAGATGTACCAATGTTGACTTGGATCATGTCCTCGATTGCCGTTCCGTGTCTAGAGCCACCTTCCGATGAAATACCTAGGACTCCCATCTCGGTCCGGCAGCTCAAGGCTGTGGATTTCCAATACCTTGAGGACAAGGCGCCCGACAAGCTTGCCACAGGGACGGCCAAAACATCACCACCATCGGGCGCATGGCACTTGTCGGATCGGTTATTGCCTCCCAAGCGATGTATGCCATCACACCTCTCATCGTGCCACCACGCTCTCTTCACAACATCAACAAATTGGAGAGGGCTTTCCTTTGGTCCGGATCGGATAAGGCGACCGGTGCCAAATGTAAAGTGAATTGGAAGGTGGTTTGCCGCCCCAAGGAGTATGGAGGCCTTGGGGTTCTAGACACCTTGACAAGTTTGCTCGGGCCTTACGTCTCGGTGGCCATGGTATGAATGGAAGGAGCCAAACAAGCTTTGGGTGGGGCTTGGGAACCCTTGCACGGAGGAGGACATGGACTTCTTCTATGCCTCAACGACCATCATTTTGGGCAACGGTGCCAAAACACCTTTTTGGGATTCCCCATGGCTTCTTGGGCGGAAACCAAGGGCGTTGCCCTTTGATTTATGAGGCCTCCACGCGCCGAAGCTGGAAGGTGCGTGAGGCCCTCCATGAAGATGCTTGGATTCTTAAGATCGGTCGCAACACCATCGTCTCCGGTGCCCACATCCTCCAATTCTTCACGTTATGGATGCTTGTGCATGACCTAAACTTGGATCAACAAACAGACGATGAAATTATTTGAACACGCCAACGACGGGTCCTACTCATGACCACCGCCTACAAGGCTCAGTTTCTTGGGTGACACTTTCGCCCATGGACTTTATGATCTGGAAGGCTTGGGCCCTCCTAAGATCAAGTTTTTTGCTTGGTTGGCTATCCAAGACCGGATTTGGACCGCCGACAGTTGGGCGGCGCGGTTGGCAAAATCAGGACTTTGCCCGCTCTTGCCAAGCGTGTTGGCGAGGCAGGTGCACACCTCTTCTACAAATGCCGCTACACCATAAGGCTATGGAACTCGATCATCCTTGAATTTGGTCTAGCGCACATGGACACCTCCTCTTGGCATTTGGATGGATCCGTTTTGGAATGGTGGGAAGCGAACCTACTTGCAAAACCCAAACCGACGAGCCTTGGCCTCACTTACAATGCTAGTCTCTTGGACGATCTGGAACGAGCGTAATGCTCGGGTCTTCCGACACAAGAGCGCACCGCCTCCGGTCCTTCTCCGTGCTATCATCAACGACGTCAAGCTTTGGGTTCTCGCGGGAGCAAAAAAACTGGGGTGTATTCTTGTGCGCGAGTAGTTGCCATGCTGGGCATATGGGTCATTTATAACACTCTAAAACACTTCTCTCTTATTTAATGAATGAGGCAAATCTTTTGCCTCCGTTTCGAAAAAAAAATGATCAATGGTGGTACATGTACATACAAAGCTAGTACTAGCGCTAGCTGGCTGGCTCATCAACAGCGCCCAAATTAATCGATTCACAAATGGATCTGAAGTCGTCCCCCCTAATCTACACACATTAATTGTATACTCCATCTCATGCTGCTACTGCTAGTAATTAATCACAATCAGAATAGTTGTAGTGATATGTACACACAGATCAAGATATGAACCTAGGACTAATTAATTTAATTAACATAATTAAGGAAGCCTATAGCTAGCTAATCCCTGGAGGTCTGTCTGTCTGGATGGATAGTAACCTGATCCCACCCGAGAATCCTCCGGAAAGAAGATGATGCTGCATCAGCAAACCACTAACACCAGCATCACACACCAAGTTAAGTAATCCAATTCAGTAATTAATCAACGAGCCAGAACCGATCGAGCGAGAATCATGTGGATGTGGTAGGTGCAGCTCCAGCCGGCTTCAGTACTTCCAAATGTCGGCGAGGTTCAGGGCGGGGTACTCGTCGAATTGGTCAAGGAACTCTTGATTCTGAGACGACGGTGTCGCCGCCGATGAGATCTCCGCGCAACCGGCGGCGTTGGGGTCGGTGCTCAGCCCAGTCTCGCGGGACGGGCTGAGCGCAGACGTCTGCCCCGAGACCTGCTCCGCCTTGCAGTACCTCCGGATCGCCGGCGACATGTCGCCGGAGTTAGCGGCCGGCAGAGAGAAGTACGGGCTCGAGTACATCATGTGCGGCGGCTGCTGCGGCATGTGCTGTTCCATCTTAACCTGCAGCCCGGAATGGGCACCGGTGGCGTAGGCAGAGGTGGACTTGAAATCGATGACTTCGTCGACGTCGCCGCCCAAGGGAGGGTCCATGAGGGGCGGCAGCTCCCCAGAGTCAAGGAAGTCACCGATGAAGCCGAAGGAGCTGACCCGCTCGATCCCGGCCTCCGCCGCCGCCATTGCCCCGTTGGTGGCCGTGAGCTCTTTGTTGAACACCTTGGACACGGCCCACTCGTCCTGCACGCGAATCATATATCATACTGTATTTAGCAAATCATGAATGAACCCAGAAAGAAATCAAGGAGAAAAATACTTAATAATAATGAATCAGGAAGGAGCGAAAGCAAACCTTGGCGGAGCGCGGGAGCGGGTGGGGGAGCTTGCCCTCGAGGCGGAACTCGTGCATGACCCAGCCGGTCTTCTCGCCGCGGGGGGCGCGGCCTAGGTAGAAGACGAGCGTCTTCTTCATCCCGACGAGGACGCCCCTCCCCGGAAGATCTCCTTGTCCTTGCCGGTGGCCTTCCAGTAGCCGCTCTCGGTGGCGCGGTTCGTCCTCGTCCCCGTCGGGTACTTGCGGTCTTTGTGGCAAAAGAAGTACCACTCCTTCTCGCCCATCTTGGCCTTGCCTGTCCGGTCAAAACACGCAACTAAGTAAGGCAAGATTCCCGCGGCCGGTCGGGCTGGGATCAAGCAAGATGAGAGAAAGTGCAAAGGAGCAGCTTAATTTGGGTGTGTGCGTACCTGGGAGATGCCATGGCTCGCACTTGTTGAGGTCGACCTCGCCGATGACGCCGGAGCAGAAGCGGTGGTCGAGCGCCTTGGGGGTGAGGTAGTGCGAGATGATCTCCTCGTCCGTGGGGTGGAACCGGAAGCCCGGCGGCAGGCCCAGCCCGGCCGCCGCCGCCGCGTCCTCCACCTCCGCCTGGTTTATCACCGACGCCTCAGACATCTCAGCGCGCGCGTGCCCCAACTAAGAAGCAAACTAGCAAGAAGAAGAGGAAATGGACGCCGAGAGAGAGAGAGGAGCGAGAGGAAGAGGGAGAAGCGTGTGTGAAAGAGGGAGAGAGAGGCGGGTTTAGGAACAAGGAAGAGAGACTGGGCCGGGGGGAGGAACCGAGGGCCGGCTTATATAAGGCTCCACGCGGTCACTCGCAGAGAGAGAGAGAGAGAGGCGTGCCGCGTGCGGAGGCGGCTTGCGAGCCAAGACCCCTCCCGTCTTTCACTTCTTACCGCGCGCAGTTGTGGGTGTGGCCCGTAAGCAACTCTAATTACTTGTCCTAATCTTAATGGCTCTTGATTCATCCTCTTCCTTAGGCCCCAACCCCAACTCTCTCACATTCAGAGTATTTTCTCCTCCTCCACCGGCCGGTGTCCTGTCCCGTGGAATGAATATTCACGTCCGATCACGGCTAACGCGGCAATCAAGCGTTGGACAGAACCTGACTTCTTCTTATATTAAATATAAACCCACAGTAGTACTAGTAGTTCATATATATACACATTGATTTAATGTTGGTTTCATTACTCTGACTTTGGAAGGAAACCGGCATATACCCACACCCACATGTAGCGAGAAGAATTCAACCCATCCGCGCTGGGCCACAACGCGAGAAAACATAGAGTAATAAAAGCATTACTAGTAGAGCCCTCAAACCCCTAAAAATAACCGCTTTTTTACAGTTTTTATCGAAAAAACGCCGTAGACTAGAACCTTTAAACCCTCAAACCCGTAAAAAAATTTAGAGGTCCAACCCTCAAATGACTTTGCAATCTGTAGAAGTAGGGGTCGAGGGGAAAATCTCCCCAAACCGCACTCCTCCTCGCCACTCCTCCTCATCGCTGGAGCCAACCGCTCCTTCTCCGCCTCCGCCTCCCTGGCCACGGCCATGGAAAACCCGCCGCCCGCCCGCCTCATCCCGCTCACGCCCAGCGCCGCCCCACTTGGCTCATTGTCGCCGGCGTGGTGGCGGCGACCGTCGAAGCGGCGGCGGCGAACCTCATGCGCCTCCTCCCGCCTCCCACCTCGCCCGGCCCGTCTCCGCCCGGCCTTTGCCCCGCCACGGCCCGGCGCCAAGAAGAGCCGGACGGCGTGGGCCTCGAGGCCGCCAAGGTCCTCGGCTCGTCCCGGCCGTGAAGAAGCCCGCCACAGCGGCCGGCCGCCATACTCGCCGAACCTCCTCCCGCCACGAGGTGCTCGAGGAATTGGCAACCCCATCCTCGTTCATGGACCTCCTCCCAAACGCGGAGGTGGACCTCGGAGCTCCGCCTCTAAACCCCTTTAGGGTTGGCGACGACTTGGAGGAAAAGGAGGAAGATGAGGAGGATGAAGGGGATGACGAGGAGGAGGTGGCCGAGATAGGGGCGGAGATGAAGCTTCTTATCACCGAGAAGAAGAAAGAGGTCAAGCTTGCACAAGTTTGTGATGTAAACTATTAAACCATGCATTAATGATTGTCATTTGGTAGTTTGTTTGAAAGTTGATTGTGTTCTTCTTGTCATAAATTATGAGTTCTCAAATGATAGATTTAAAGGTTGGGGTTGAGGCAAAGACTAGAACCCTCAAATCCAACTTTTAAAGCAGTTTACGGGTTGGGTTTGAGGGTTTTAGTATTTGCCCCTGTTTTTCAACCCTTAAAAGTGTTAAAAAGTGGTACTTCTCAACCCTTAAAAGTGCGTTAAGGATTTGAGGGTTCTACTAGTAATGCTCTAACACTAACCACATCCAGTTTCTTTCAATCAAATCAAAGGATGATCAGAGGTTGCTATGGCAGCTTATTTGTAACTCTCGCGGAGTCCACACATTCAGTTCACCTCAGATATTGATCCGTGGGAATGCAAAAAAAAAAAAAGATATTGATCCGTGGTTGTCCCGTTCCCTTCTGCTTTCTCCTCCGCATCTTTTCAGCTCGAGACTTTCTTGGGTCGTTTGTTTACAGGAGCGACGTGCCATCCAGAGAGCCCGCGACCACGACAATTTTCTGCAAAGATACGCGCGCGCTTTGCCTCGCGGCCGAGCTGAAAAGCGATGAGCATCCGACTCGCCGAGCAGGGCTTCCCTTTCCCAAGTGGACAGTACACGCTCGGCGCCATCATCGGGGAGCGGTCCCAAAGTTTTCAACCTTTCACTCATCAACCGGTATACATCTCCCGCTTTAAAAGGAAGGCGAAATGGTGACGCGCTCCTGTTGTGGCCTTGTTTGCTCCACATCGTGATAGAGACGCAGCTGATTTTTATTTCCCTGCACAGCAGTGATACCCCTTGAAGCCCCGGGGTTCGAAGTTGTGGCCAAGTTTTTCCTTAATTTTTCTTGCACATTTAGGGCCCGTTTAGATCGTCTCCACGAGCCAGCTTCCCAGAATACGTACGCGAATCGATCCCGAATGCTTCAGCTTCGCGGAGACGAGGATCCAACCCGTGCAATTTTCACGGAGACGAGAAGTAGTGGTCGGCCAGCTTCGCTAAAACGAGAAGTTGGAGTTCGATGAAATTACAAGGGGATGCCACCGGTAAGTTGCATACCGGTTCGTCGAGCCTTTAGATTTCTTTTCTCCCGAGCTGTCGTAGGAACCAACTAGTAGACGTGGGCGCATCAGGGTCATCCACATCCTTCACCCTGAATTGGGCCTCCAACCCATCTGTGTTCCCTAATAGTCCATGTCCACACCTTTCAATCTAAACAGCCATGTAGGCCAGCGCCAGCCCATGAGAAGCTGGCCAAAGGAAATTTCGTACTCGGACGACGAAAGTCTCCCGGAGGAGTGCGACTGGTGCAGCGGCGACCGAGGTCAGTGCGACAGGCCTCACCTGGACGAAGATCAGCGCTTCAGCATTAAGCTCCAGGAGACCTTCGATGTTGAAACGGTACGCAACGATGACAAGTGTTTTTTTTGTAATTAAGCACGACTTCAACTATTTCAACGTGTAATTTTCATCTTTTACAATTCGACTAGCTTATCCTATGCCATGCAAGACGCTATGTCTTGGAGAGGATGGGTTTTGAAGACCATGAAAGTTTCGAAACAAAATAATTTCACCTAAGGACCCATCATGGTATGGATTTTAAAGTAAATATGTACAATTCTCAGAGCGTAACCCATTTTGGTTGCACAAATTGGGAAACACTTTGCAAGATGTATGATTTTTATGAGGATATGCTTTTCACCATGGATCTTGGTGATCCTGACATCGAGCAAGACAATATGGACATTTGGGTCCTTGTTGATACGCTTCCAATTCTATCACCGTGTGAGTTTCTCAAACATAGTTATTAACTAATTTATATTGTTTATTTCAAAATAGTTGATAGCTTATTTTTATTCTTCAAACAATGTGCGGAAGATGGTAGACAGAACCTACTACACCGATGGCTCTGAATTAACTTATCAGAAGAAAAAATCATCTGATCGCATTTTGTATTGAACTTGAGAATTACAATATCTATTATAAAACTCCTCCACATTATGGTCAATACGTGCCACTAGTGCACGTGTTGAACCACGGTAATATCCATGGAGATTTCATGGTAAGATTTTTTTTACTATTACGACATATGTGCATCTTTTGCATACTTCTAAAACTGAACTACATTGCTAACTACAAAGTTATTACTATATTTTTCAACAAAAAAAATCGAAGGATTGTGTGCCTCATCTGATGTATCAGAATGGTCACCTTGATGTTTTAAACATACAGCCAGGTCATCCTACGAATCTCACATGTCCATATCGGATTTCTAAAACCGGTGAACACATGGTAACCAAAGAATGAAAAAAATGTATGGACAGTCGTAAGGAGGTTCTTGGAAGCAACATTGTGCGAAAGGCAAGAATTGAAGACAGGATAATCTCCATTCTCCACAATGGAAAGTCAGGGGCTATCTTGTTTTATGCTATTTTACCTAAGAGAATATAGTAGTTCCTAAGAGAATGTAGTAGGTCCTATGAGGTACAATGTTTATTATGTGGTACAATGTGTTAGAGTTGATGATGAGGAGTAGTTGTGATTATGACTAGTGACCAACTTGCTATGTGTTGTCTCATTGATGAAAACGATGATCATTAGGAGGTGTTATATGACAATGATGATAAGTTGTTAATGATATGATGATGATGATGATGATATTTATTATATCATTGGGTGAAAGAACCGCGGATTAGTTTCAAGTGGATGTCCATCCACTTAAAACTAGTCCACGGTTCGTTCACCCAGTGATGTAACAACTCATTATGATGTAAAAACAATCTCTAAATTGCTGCTGTATGAAAACTTGTATAAAGATGTATGAATACAACATGAAATAAAAAAAATACGAAATAATAGTAGTAGTGCGGGCTTGGAGAAGCGCTACTAGTAATTACTGTAAGTGCATCTAGTGCCACCCCTAGTTGGTTTTGGAGTATTGACGACAAATATGGTTGAGGGACTAATGCGTTTGTGAGAATTGCAGGATAACGTAGGTAGTGTCCCCCATTGATTCGGTTTACCTACCGGAGATGACCCCTAAAAATGTATGAAGACATTGACGACAATGGTGGGATGTGAAGATATTCACATTAAAGACGATGACATGAGAAGACATTGAGTGAAGACTACGGAGCGCGAAGACTGTGTCGTTTCGTTGTTTCCTTTTTTTCTTTGTTGAGTCATAGGAACCACCGTCTTTGTTAAGTGGGGTCCAAGTGATCAAAGTCGAATGATCAAGTGATGCTCAACCCAAATCCTATGTCTTGACGAAGACAATGAGAGCAAAACTTATCCAGAGCTGGATGTGTCGACTTTGCTTGTAGCCCAAGTAAAGTTGCCGTGTGTTTGAAATCGGCGTTAGAACACGTGTCATTTCCTTAGTGACCCGGTCATTTCGGACGATCAGGTCGGGTTGCCTAGTGGCTATAAATAGCCCACCCTTACACCATAAATTGGTGGCTGCTCAGAGTTAGTGCACAGCTTTTGTCGTTTGAGAGCAACCCACCTCGAAGCCTTTGAGAGAGAGAAATCCTTGCGAGGACAAAGCCCAAACACCCAGAGCCAAAGAGTGTTAGGCATCACTGAAGTCTTTCTGTCTGTGTGACCTAAAGACTTATTACAGTTGAGGACTGTGGAATCCTCCAAATTGGATTAGAAGGCCGCGCTCGAGCATCCAAGAGTCATTGTGGATTGCCGGTGAACGATCTGTGAAGGTTGAAGTCTACCTTGAAGACTTACCGGAGTGATTGGGCGAGGACTGTGTGTCCTTAGCTCAAGGGAATAAGGTGAAGACGCGGTCTTCCGAGTTGAATCTCAGCCTCCCTAACCCGGATGTACAGTTGTCACAAAGAATCAAGCTGGTCCAACAAATCTGTGTCTTCAACAAGTGGTGGTTCTATCTTCTCCCTCTTCTTACTTAGAGTTTGTCTTCGTGAAGTCATTGCCTATTTGTCATACCTGTTTGACTTCATTGCTTGACTATTTTTGTTGATTGGCTTCTCACTATCTTCCATCTTGATCCTACTACCAAGCTGCTATTAGACTTGTACTTTCACGTTATTGCATACTTGACTATGATTTGCTTGTTGTAGTTTATCTTCCGCTGCATATCAATTAGGTCATTTCTATTGTTTGTCTTGAAACATCCGTGTTTTGAAGACTTTCCTAAAATCGCCTATTCACCCCCTCTAGTCGATAACTAGCACTTTCAATTGGTATCGAGCAAGGTACTCCCTTGTTACGTGTGATTTGGTTTAACCACACGGAGTTTTAGCTATGTCGATTGCAGGATAATCAAAGTCTCCGCTGCTTGCCCGTGTTCGATGGAACCGACTATCCCTCTTGGAAGAATAAGATGCATGCATCTTGAAGCCATTGATGTCGACCTACGGTATGTCGTCAAGAACGGCGTTCCCAAAACTGGTGAAGGTGTCACCCTGGCGATGTCAAGAAGTTCATTCAATGGACTCTCTTGCAAAGAACATCATCTGTGGTCATCTAACCAAAGGACGGTATGGCGTGTGAGTGCTCTGGAAAGCGTCGAAGCTAGTGCAGGACTGGCTATCCAAGGTCAACGAAGGCGTCTCAACCCGGAGAGATCAATGGATCGGTGTTCTTCGCAACCTCTTCAACCGCTTCAAGAGAAACGACAATGAAAATGTCCGACTCACGTTTGATCGCCTCACTGACATCACAAATGAGCTTCATGCTCTCGGCGCCACTGAGATCACCAAGCATGAAGTCGTCAAGACACTACTGAGATCACTTGACAGCTCTTTTGACACCCTTGCCCTCATGATACAAGAACGCCTTGACTTCAAGACACTCGATCCGTCTGATATACTTGAGAGGCTCAACACACATGAGTTCCAGCTTTCTGAGAAAAGCGATATCTATGGTCCCAACTATGGCTGAACTCGCACTTTGAAGGCAAAAGTTGTTTCCTCGTATGAAGAAGAATCTGACTGCGGTTCTGATGATCCTGAAGACATTGGAAAGGAACTTGCTATGCTTGTGAAGAAGTTCCAGAAGTTCACTAGGAAGAAAGGCTTGAAAGTATTCACGATCCAGCTCAAGAAATGATGAAGCTTCCACTCATGACTACAAGAAGAGAACATGTCACAAGTGCAAGAAAACTGGACACTATATCTCTGAGTGTCCAAAGTGGGACAATGAGAAGAAGAAGAAGAGCAAGGAATATGATTCTGATGACAAGAAGAAGAAGAAATCTTCAAAATCTTCTTCCAAGTCCTCATCTAAGTCTTCATCTCATAAGAAGAGCTCATCTGGCAAGGCTCGTGTTTTTGTTGGCAAGGAAATGGATTCAGAGGAGGAGTCCGCTTACGAGGAGGTGGAGGTGGAGTCCAAGAGGAGTCCGACCTGGCGTTGCAAGTCCGGCTTTAGCCACAGCCTATGTTGCCAAGTCCATCTTCAACATCAAGACAATGACTTCCACACCAACGTCAAGGCGATGACAAGGACGACCTGCTCCCACCTCTTGCTTCATGGCACGTGGTGCCAAGGTAAAATAACGTGATGCTTACTTTCAAACATCAAGTGAAGATGACTCGATTGTGAATCCAAACCCAGCTACAAAACACTTGCTAAAATTGCAACCTTGAACAACAAAGAGCTATGGAACATACTCAAAACTGTTAGACAAAAGCGATGACCTGTTGGACGCGGAAATGATGACGTTCCACGATGCTTAGTTGAAGACATTAAAAATCTTCATGCTAAGTACCAAGAACTTGAAAGTCGTCATGAAACGCTCTCAACTACTCATGAAAAGCTCTCCTATGATTATCTTCAAAGGAAGCAAGAGCTTGAGAAATTGAGAGCGGCTCATGAAGATCTTCAAAAGAGAATGATTCACTTCAAGGCTCAACAGATCGGTTCCGCTCGGGATGGATTTGAACCACCATGTCTAAAATGTCTTGGCGTGATATCGCTACCTCTATTGCTTTGAATGTTCAACTGCGCTCTTTGTTGCCTTTGTCTTCAACTACTAATGTGGTAACTAACCCCTCTCATGGAGGATACCACTGCTATTCTTTGATGAAAATGCTAGGTTGAAGACATTGCTTGAAACAGGATGTATAAAAGTCTGAAAGGGCATCGAGACACTTTGCGATGTCCTCAAAGCGATTCTGAACCGAAACCCTAGGAAAGAGGGTGTTGGGTTCGAGAGGAAAATGAATGTTGATGGTTCCTCTTTGGAAGCCCGAGCAAGATCCCAAAACCACATGGGTTGCTGCAAAGGGACCTTTAGTGGATCCATCCACCTTATCTGGCTTTACTGTGCTAACCCTATTATCATTGATGAATCCTTTGATGCAAACTATAAGCTGTTCAAGAATCAGAATGGTGAAGTGTTTGCCAGGTATATTGGTACTAACTGCAAGAATGGACCACCTATGAAGAAGATCTAGGTTCCCAAAAGTTGTCTTGAGAATCTTCTAGTGAATGTCATCATGATACCACCTGGGAAGAAGACAAACCCCAGACCTAAGGCGTCATATGGTCCAAAGGCTTCATACAGACGGAGGACTCACAGAGTCACCCTAACACCAATGTTTTGCAGGAAACCGTACTCGAATTTATGAATATGAGCGTGTGTCTTCAAACCGCTATGTTCATAGAACTAAGAACTTTTCTCGCTTATTCATATGAGTATCATTCATCTCCTCGCAAGCTATTTGCTAGGGATCCAAAGCCAAGTTCTCGGATCTTGCACTTAGACTCATTGCTTCTAAGCCACCCCTCAAGATGTGGGTGGTTAAGAAGAATTAACTCTCTTTGCGTGAAAGGGTCTCCACCGAAAATCAAAGGCGTTTGATGCTATTGCGGGGACCTAAAACATCTTGTAGGGGCCTTAAGATCAAATGCCCAAATGGTCTCACTATGTATTTTGTTCTGAATCGTTTGCCATTCATCCTAGCTGTCTTAATCTTGATCTCGAGCTTCAATAATCCTCTTGTCCGTCAAATGTTTATGCTTCACAATACTCTTGGTGAAGCCTATCCCCTAACTGTCTTGTAGGGTATGACACATCATGCTTCGTAATGGATTATGGACAATGGATGCACTAATCATATATTTGGTGATCAAGTCTTCTCATGGACTCAACCTTACGTCCATCTGACAAGAGTCACATCACATTTGCTGACACTGGTAAAAGCAAGGTATTGGATCTAGGTAGAGTTTCAATCTCAAAGGATCAACACATGGATAAAGTGATGCTTGTTGAATCCCTTGGTTTCAACTTAATGTCTGTCTCAATGGTTTGTGACTTGAACATGATTGTGATATTCGGAAAATTCGTTGCCTTGTACTTATGGAATCTGACAAGTCTCTAGTCTTTGAAGGGTACCGGAAAGATGATCTATACATGGTAGATTTCTCGGAGGTCCTGACTTGCCGTATGTCTTCTTGCAAAAGCTTCGAATCTTTGGCTCTGGCATCGGATCTTTGGGGCATCTTGGCATGAGGAACTTACACACACTCGCCAAGAAGAAGCATGTCATAGGCATCGAAGGTGTCAAGTTCAAGAAGGATCATTTGTGTGGTGCTGCGAAGTGGAAAGATGACCAGGGCAAAGCACCCCTCGAAGACAATCATGACGACATCTCAACCCTTCGAGCTATTACACATGGATTTGTTTGGCCCTACTCACTACTCTACCCTCACAACAACTGCTTGTCTCTATGGCTTCGTCATTGTTGATGACCACTCAAGATACAGATGGGTGCACATAATTCTCTACAAGACTGAAGTGCAAGATGTCTTGGGGCAACCGCTAATCGAGCAATGAACAATTATGGCGTCAAGATCAAGCATATCGGAAGTGACAACGGCCTTTGAATTCAAGAACACGGACTTGATCTTTATCTGGATACCATGGGAATCACTCATGAGTTCTCTGCTCCATACACACCTCAAAGAAATGGCATCGTGGAGCGCAAGAACAGAACCCTCATTGAGATGGCTCGAACAATGCTCGGCGAGTACAAGACACCAAGAAAGTTACGGCACGAAGCTATTGATACAAAGATGTCACGTCATCAACCGTATTTATGTCCATAAGCTTCTGAACAAAACATCCTATGAGCTCCGTACGGGCAAGAAGCCAACTGTCAGCTACTTCAGAGTATTTGGGGCTAAGTGCGGGATCAAGGATCCCCATCACAAGTCAAAATTTGAACCCAAAGCTCACGAGGGCTTCATGCTCGATTCACGGAAAGGACTCGCACTCCTACTGTAGTCTTCAACCTCTATCACTACAAAATCGTCAAGCTGTGGATGTGCGATTTGATGAAACCAATGGTTCACAAAGAGAGCTGCTGCCAAGTACACTAGACGAAGCTCCACCCAATGAATCTATCAAGTCGATGGGAACCGTGAAATCATGCCTTCAAGCACAAACTGAAGAAGAACTTATCATTTCGCACCTAACCAACACGAAGACAATGCTCGATGCGAAGACAATCCTCCCAATGATGACAATGATCAGCAAGAGCAAAGTCTTTGTCCAGTTCATCCTCGAGTTGCAAATGAAGTACAGATTGAGAAGATAATCGATAGCATCAATGCACCTGGTCCGCTTACTCGCTCAAGAGCAACACAACTAGCAAATTTCTGTGAGCACTTTTCTTTTGTGTCAATATCAGAACCCAAGAAAGTTGCTGAAGCCTTTATGGAACCAGAATGGATACAAGCTACGGAAGAAGAACTTCAACAGTTCAAGCTGAACAATGTTTGGGAACTTGTCAAGCGTCCTGACCCTCGCAAGCATAACATTATTGGCACCAAATGGATATATCGAAACAAGCAAGATGAGCATGGTCAAGTCGTCACAAACAAAGCACATCTTGTGGCTGAAGGATATACTCAAGTTGAAGGAATTGACTTTGATGAAACATTTGCTCCTGTAGCTAGGCTTGAAGCTATTCGCATACTACTAGCCTATGCTAACCACCACAAAATCTTGCTATATCAAATGGATGTGAAGAGTGCATTTCTCAACGGCAAGATTGAAGAAGAAGTATACGTCGCTCAACCACCTGGCTTTGAAGATCCAAAACATCCAGATATGGTGTACAAGCTAAATAAAGCACCTCAAACAAGCTTCTCGCTACCGGTATGATACGATCAAAGACTTCACAAGAGCAAAGGCTTCAAACCTGGATCCCTTGATCCCACACTCTTCACGCACGACATATGATGGTGAACTGTTTGTATGCCAAATATATGTGGATGACATTATCTTCGGCCGCACCAACCGTAAGTATAGTGATGAATTTGGATACATGATGCAAGAACAATATCGGATGTCCATGATGGGAGAGCTCAAGTTCTTCCTTGGTCTTCAAATTAAATCAAGAAAGGAATGGCATCTTTATATCTCAAGAAAAATACCTCCAAGATTGTCTCAAGAAGTTTGGAATGCAAGATTGCAAAGGTTACACGACGCCAATGCCGACCAAACACCATCTGGGTCCCGACGACAATGGTAAAGAGTTCGATCAAAAGGTATACCGCTCCATGATTGGTTCCTTACTTTACCCATGTGCATCTAGGCCAGCTATTATGCTTAGTGTTTGCATGTGTGCTCGATTCCAAGCGGCACCAAAGGAATCGCATCACTTAGCTGTGAAGCGAATTCTTCGATATTTGGCTCACACCCCAACACTCGGATTATGGTATCCAAAGGGCTATGCTGGTGACAAGGTGGATCGCAATTCTACATCAGGCACATGTCACTTTCTGGGACGATCACTTGTCAGTTGGTCTTCAAAGAAGAAGAACCGTGTATCACTCTCAACTGCTGAATCTGAATACATTCTTCTTTGGATCTTCTTGTGCTCGACTTCTATGGATGAAGCAAACTCTCAAGGACTATGGCATCAATCTGAAACAAGTACCTCTCTTCAGCGACAACGAAAGCGCCATCAAGATTGCCAACAATCCAGTCCAGCACTCGAAGACAAAGCACATTGAAATTCGTCATCATTTTCTCAGGGATCATGTCATGAAGAAAGATATTGACATCATTCACGCCAACACTGAAGAGCAACTGGCAGATATCTTCACAAAGCCCTTGGATGAGAAAAGGTTTTGCAAGTTACGGTGTGAGCTAAATATCTTGGAATCCTCAAATGTCCTGTGATCAAGCACACATCCTAACACTTATGCATGTTGATGACTTAGATGTGCAACACACGAAGTAAAGTATATCTTCAACCAATGAAGACTTACATTCTGAGTGTGAATACATTAACGTGAATTTGACTTCGAGCGCCACAATAATTGTGCGCCGATGTCCGAGTCTAGTACTTCCTATACGGTGGGTAATGCCACCACCAAATTTCTCTGTTTGAAGTGTTTCACTCATGGCGTTATTTCTGCAATACCTTCGCATTTGATTTGTCTTCAACTTCAACCTATCTTCATGATTTTCTTCACTATGTTGATTTGGTTCTTTGTCGATATATATATATATATATATATATATATATATATATATATATATATATATTGTTCATCATCTACTGACATTCACTTATAGCTATGTCTTCCAAGTTGAATCTTTTGAACTAAGTGAATGTGATCGGACCCTAATCTCTCTATGCTTTCTATCTCAAACTCTATCTGTCCAAATCATATGCATTCTATTGAAAACTGTCGAATGTCTTCTCTGCGTCCTTGTCAGCAGAAGACACAGAGACAAACTTTAAGTCCGTTTTAAATGATTCATCCTTATTGTTGAAATCCGAAGAAGCCGGAACGACTATCCGACAAACCTGGCGGGCATGGGAACGTGGGACAACTCAGAGTATGTTGCATGCTTGCCACGTGCCCCTCAGATGTGAACCGCCACCGCTAGCTCTCGACAACGCCGGCGACGAAGCGCCTAGCTGCCGCGACTTCTCCGACGCCGTCCTCACGCCGGCCGCGAACATCGTCCTCTCTGCCGCCGCCGTAGGTGTCCTCCGTCGCCAAGTGAGGGCACGGTGGATTAAACTGCTCGGTCTCCTTTTCTTCCCGTCTAGCAGTTCTTCGAGTGGTAAATATAACTCTATTTTTACCATCTTTTTGATCCTCAAAGATTCATCCTACTTACCAAAATTGGTTTCTGCCTATACAATGTTAGATCTATTCTGTCTGCATCTCATACTGCCTAGTATATTCACTTAAGCTTCACAACTAGTTAGATTCCTCACTTGTACTTATTCACGGATTCGTACAAATCTGGAACCAACTCTCAACATATAAGTGAATGTCTTCGCATCATGAGGTCAATGTCTTCAAACTGATTTATCTTCAAAATCTTCCGAGAATGCATATGACCTCTTCCCTTCCTCGCATCTCTAATGTCATCACGGTACATGTCCGTGGGAGAATACCTTGGTTCTCACGATGCATTCGTTTGCAATTCTTACAAGCATCAACTTAACTCTCCGGCCGGTTCTGTTTGTCCAAAGAAACGCAAGCCTTTGAAGCCTTTGAACATATTGAAGCCATTCAGTTTGAAGTTCATGGCTGCAGATAAATCAGATTAGGAAGGGCGGCGACAGCGTCATGGGGAACCTCAAAAGATCTCGCCTTTGATGACCTCGCAGAGCTTTACAAGACAGATCCCGAAGAGAATTACAATCGGCAAGACGCGAATCCAATGGATTAAATCGATATTGGGCTGAACAATGGTTCAAGTACAAGTTCGTGACCCAGGGATACGCCGAGAAGAATGCTATCAAAAGCCCTTGGGGTGATATTCTCTTTCGATGCCTTCCACCCAAGAACAGGGCTGAAGCTATTGCACAAGGTTTCTATCCTTGTATGGTCCGTGGACCTCAGCCTGAGAATGCCGACCCAACGTCATTACTCTGGTGTCGTGACGATAATCTCTTCAAGCGCAACTTCCAGCACGCAAAGGCTTCGGCCAAGGAAAACAAGAAGTCATTGGGATTAGACTTCAACCCTGGTCCCTCTGCTCCCCGTGCTGACAGCTCACGATGGGCCTCCACGACATACTAAACTACTAACAGGCTGGGCCGTGATGCTGAACCCAATGTCATCGGTCCCTTCTACAACCTTGATGGCCTCATCACTCACATTGCGGTCCAAGGTGCCCAAGTGGATCATTCAGATGATGATTCTGACACTGATGAAGCCCCAGCTCCTCTCCCAAAGTCGTTGAAGCCAAAGAAGGCTAAGGCTTCAAAGTCAGCTGCTCCTCCAAAAGCTTCACGTGTGAAGCCACTAGCCACTGCACCTCCTGAAGCTAGTGCGCAGTCTGAAGATCAACACGTATCTCCAAGAGGACGAAGAAGAAAAAGAAAATTGTCAAGAATACTGACCTGACATTGACTCCTGCTGCCATTTTGCGCGAAGAGCACATTGATCTGTCCAGCGATGAAGATCTTGCAGATGATGCACTTGAGCAACTAATCAAGAGCAAGGAAGAAGCAGAAATTTTCAACAATTTGCCTCTCTTTGATGTGGCAATCATCCATCACTTCATTGATGGGTGGTTTGACACCCCAAACATCAGCTTTGAAGATCTGCAACTTCCTATTGGCCTCAGCGTCTCTTTCAATGGCGCCATTGCTTCTGAGCTAGCTCTTGCTCAGCGCATTGTTGAACTAAAGCATAAGATTGACTATGAGAAGGCTCAGTTCAAGAAGCATATGGCTGCGCTCAGCGTGCAAGATGTCAAAAACTTCAAGATCATGCTGCACGAGCTCAAAGAAGCCTTTCTCAAGAAGCGCGAAGAAGCTAGAGGCTCTCGTGAGCGCATGAAGAGTCTGGCTGACAAGTGTGTGCTAGCCTACAATGAGGCTGAGAAGCCCAAGGCTCTTGGCCGTCCTGGCATTGACCCCGAATGGCTGCAAAGAGGAAGAAGCTATCAACTGATCAATCTGCACCTTCAAGGCGGAAGAACCCGCATAGTCTTCCCAAGCGTATGACCTGCCTCGAAGCCAAAGGTCAGATCAACCGCTTCTGAACAAAAGAAGACGAGGGCTGCTGAGGCTGAAGCCAGAAAAAGGAAAAATCCTGAAGCCTCTGATGGTGCTCCCTCCAAGAAGAAACTCAAAAGCAAGAAGAATCGGGCTACTCCCACAGAGCCCTTGGTTGTTGAACCTATTTCTGTGATTCGCCCTGCATCTGAAATCCAAGAACGACGGATGATAGTTCATGAGCCTGCTTCCACGAGGCTCATGAAGTTGAAGACATTCCAGCAGCTTGATCCCACCGCTGAAGACATTGGTCATCATGACAATGTTGAAGATGATGAAGTTCTTCCTCGATCGAGCCAAACCTCGTATCATCGCTTTGTTCTCACGAATAGCGAACTCATCAAGATTGGTCGCCCTCTCGACGCCAATTGCTCAGATGCATCATGGGCTGATCACCCACAACCGTAAGACTCCCTAGTACTCCCCAACAACAAGTCACTCCCCAACAACAACAACAAGAAGAAGAGGAAGACTTTGAGGCCCAGCCAACTCCATCTCCAAAGGCGTCATGCATTTCACAGAACTTCAAAGGTCAAAGGCCTCAAGTACCTCTCTCGGCGTTCGAAGGAGAAGTGCACCACCAACCTGTTGCACATCAAGTGTTTTCAAGCCACTCCAACTGTGAATGTCTCCGAGTCTGAAGCCAAAGTTGCTGAAGACAATCCGGCTGCATCAGCCGAAGACACCCAAGAAGAAGAAGAACGTGTCCCTACTCCCCCTGTTATTGAAGAAGCTATTCCTGATATCAACGCGTGCAGTGCCCAACCCTCCAGGCTCCTCAAGTGGAGGTTGAAAACATTGAGGCTGCCACCTCCAACACCAATGAAGCCAATGACACAGTCATGGCTGAAGCAAATGTGGAGCCTGCACCAAATGTGCTGAAGCCAATGAGGCAACTGCTCACTGAAGCATCTGGCGAGCAGCTGAAGCCTCGATTGTTGCCATCGCCCAGTTCCGCCACCAAGGCCCTACACAATTGAGCAAGCATACAACTATGGTCAGCTAACCACAGTAAGATGGCCTGTTCTGGTCGCTTCGCCTCATGCCTCTGGTCCTCAGTTCGACTATCATATTGCACATAGGCCTCAGGTCCAGAAGCCAAAGCCAAGACTGCCAAGGTTCCCGTGCACCGCCACCTCTCTGTGGTCTTTCAATGCAAATGGCTTCAAAGCCACAACACTTTCTTTGACAGAGCAAAGAACCCCTACACAAGGCCAAGGATATCATCCGCCGTTTACGAGCTATCAAGAACGGGTTATTACTCCTGCTCAGATGATGATCAAGGGCGATTTTCCTCATATGTGCCTCGACATCGAAGCCATTGCCGGGCTGCGTGCTTAGAAGAAGCACTTGATTGCTTTCGTGATGCAGTGTCCGCTCGGCTTCATAATGCATAAAGAACACCGGAATGAAGAACTTATGCTTCAATTCTATGCTACCCTCCACATCCGCGGCTGCTACTACAGAGATACAAAGACATGGGTTCTCGAGTGGATGACAGGAAATGTTCGTCATGAAGCCAAAGCTCTTGACGTCATTGAGCTCACAGGCCTACCCACTCCCGGAGAGCTGTTTGAACCTGGTTGTCAACTCCACCGCGATGCACTAGAGAGCATCTTTCATAAGCCAGAGCCCAACATGAGTCAGATGTTGAGCATGATGAAGCCTCCGCCACATGACGCTGAATACCCTCAGGAATTCTTTGTTGATGACCTTGAGTATCTGCCTCGTACAATATATCACATCATCAAAGTGAACTCTATGGCCTATCAAAGGGCATTCATCATCTGTAAAACTTGAAGGAGCCATGAAGACATTGGTCTTTTACATCCTCAATGGCATCAGCTTCAATATGCAAGAATTCTTCATGCGGCAATTGGCTGCATCTGGATCTGATCTTTTTGGTCTCAAATTTTATGCTCCATTGGTCATGCGCCTCATCAAGATGCACTCTGCTATCAACTATCAGCCTTCTGCTTGCAATCATTTGATCTTTCTACCAGAGGTTGATATGTCAGTTGAAGCCATATACCCTGAGCCTGCCAAAATGCCACTTTGTCTTCAGAATGCAGATCACCATAGCTTCTCTCAACCCATGGAAGGCGTCCCAAGCGATATCTCGTGTCTATCCTCTGGCTGGGAACACTCGTCTGCCTCACCGTGCGCAAACTGAAGCTACTGAGAGCACTATTGCACAAAGGCCTCGGAAGCGCTTTCGCGTCCTAAATAACCGAGAACTTCTTGTGGCACTGCATTAGAAACAAGATAAGCATCACTCCTGGCTCAAGCGACAGATGCAAAGCCTCTTGGTGGACGTCAATCGCATTCGAAATCTTGCCACCAAGAATGCTTTTGTCACTCATGAGACCTGTCGGCGATCATGGAAGATTTTGACACTTTGCCGGTCTGCAGAAGCAGATCTTCAAGATGATGGCTTCACTGAACGCTTCAAGTTTGACTCCACTCCTCCACGGAATGCAGTCCTACGACGAACTCCATCACTTGAAGACTCTGACTATTCTTCCTCCACGGCAACGGTGAATGTCAGAGTGATCGATGATGAAGCCGATGCTACTTCACCGCCCCCTACTTCTGCACGCATCGACACTGCACCAAGTTCGTCTGCACCGCCAAACAACCACGACAACCCAGCTGCTTCACCTTCTCCTGATGAAAGCGAGTAGATGCTCTATGTCTTCAAACCTTTTTGGTCCTTACTGACAAAAGGGGGAGAAGCATATGAGTTTGATAGTCTTCAAACGGGTTCATAAGGGCGGTTGCATAATATTTTGCCTAGTGTTTACTACTCTCGCTTTTGATACATTTGGTTCTTTGAGTTGTAACACTTAAACTAGATGGTCGTCTGCTACTTATTTGCTTTACTCTGGTGCGATGATAAATTCCGCATGTGCGATGATAACTTCTGCACTTAGATCATTCTGCAGACGTCCATTTTTCATTATGCATGTCATTCTCTTAGTTATATCATTTCATGCATGATGAATTATCTTCATAAGTTGAAGAGGATCTCCAAAAGTACAACCTGCCATGTGCATTTGCATTCCAAAAGCAAAATACTTATATGCACATCTTCAGGGGGAGCCTTTGCCACTTATGAAGACAATTCCCTATCCTTTACAATTTCACATACTTTATCCCCGTTGAAAACTTCAACCAGTTTGTCATCAATCACCAAAAGGGGGAGATTGTAAGTGCATCTAGTGCCACCCTAGTTGGTTTTGGAGTATTGACGACAAATGTGGTTGAGGGACTAATGCGTTTGTGAGAATTGCAGGATAACGCAGTAGTGTCCCCCATTGATTCGGTTTACCTACCGGAGATGACCCCTAAAAATGTATGAAGACATTGGCGACAATGGTGGCATGTGAAGATATTCACATTGAAGACGATGACATGAGAAGACATTGAGTGAAGACTATGGAGCCGCGAAGATCTGTGTCGTTTCGTTGTTTCCTTTTCTTCTTTGTTGAGTCATAGGAACCACCGTCTTTGTTAAGTGGGGTCCAAGTGATCAAAGTCGAATGATTGAAGTGATGCTCAACCCAAATCCTATGTCTTCGACGAAGACAATGAGAGCAAAACTTATCCAGAGCTGGATGAGTCGACTTTGCTTGTAGCCCAAGTAAAGTTGCCGTGTGTGTTTGAAATCGACCGTTGGAACACATGTCGGTTCCTTAGTGACCTGTGGTCATTTCGAACATATCAGGTCGGGTTGCCTAGTGGCTATAAATAGCCCACCCCTACACCATAAATTGGTGGCTGCTCAGAGTTAGTGCACGGCTTTTGTCGTTTGAGAGCAACCCACCTCGAAGCCTTTGAGAGAGAGAAATCCTTGCGAGGACAAAGCCCAAACACCCAGAGCCAAAGAGTGTTAGGCATCACTAAAGTCTTTCTGTCTGTGTGAGCTGAAGACTTATTACACTTGAGGACTGTGAATCCTCCAGCCGGTTAGGCGTCGCGTTTTGAGCATCCAAGAGTCATTGTGGATTGTCGGTGAACGCAGTCTGTGAAGGTTCGGAAGTCTACCTTGAAGACTTACCAGAGTGATTGGGCGAGGACTGTGTGTCCTTGGCTCAAGGGGAATAAGGTGAAGACGCGGTCTTCTGAGTTGAATCTCAGCCTCCCTAACCAGATGTACAGTTGTCACAAAGAATCGAACTGGTCCAACAAATCCTGTGTCTTCAACAAGTGACTGGTTCTATCTTCTCCCTCTTCTTACTTAGAATTTGTCTTCGTGAAGTCATTGCCTATTTGTCATACCTGTTTGACTTCATTGCTTGACTACTTTTGTTGATTTGCTTCTCACTATCTTCCATCTTGATCCTACTACCAAGCTGCTATTAGACTTGTACTTTCACGTTATTGCATACTTGACTATGGTTTGCTTGTTGTAGTTTATCTTCCGCTGCATATCAATTAGGTCATTTCTATTGTTTGTCTTCGAAACATCCGTGTTTTGAAGACTTTCCTCTAGTCGATAACTAGCACTTTCAATTACCAGTAGCGCTCTTTGGAGAAAGCGCTACTACTAAGTCGATATAGCAGTAGCGTGGGTTGCTGTAGCGTCGTACCAGTAGCGCTCCTGCCCGCGCTACTGATAGGCCCAATACCTGCGCTGCTGCTAGGCTTTTCCCTAGTAGTGAAGGTATGTGCTTTGCGAAAGTCCTATTAAGCGTCTCAATCTATCTCTCTAGATTTTGATGTCTAATATGAAAGCAGCTTCTCCTAGGTCCTTCATTGAAAAACTCTTGTTCAAATATTCCTTCATGTTTTTCAAAAGTTCTATATTGTTTCCAATCAGCAATATGTCATCCACATATAGTATTAGAAATGTTGGGGAACGCAGTAATTTCAAAAAAATTCCTACGCACACGAAAGATCCATCTAGGTGATGCATAGCAGCGAGAGGGGAGTGTGTTATCCACGTACCCTCGTAGACCGAAAGCGGAAGCGTTATGACAACGCGGTTGATGTAGTCGTACGTCTTCACGATCTGACCGATCCTAGTACCGAAAGTACGGCACCTCCGCGATCTGCACACGTTCAGCTTGGACGCCCCACGAACTCTAGATCCAAATGAGTGTCGAGGAGAGCTTCACAAGACGACGGCGTGATGACGGTGGTGATGAAGTTACCGATGCAGGGCTTCGCCTAAGCACTACAACGATATGACCGAGGTGGAAATCTGTGAAGGGGGGCACCGCACACCGCTAAGACAACTGTCAACTTGTGTGTCTATGGGGTCCCACCTCCCCCGTATATAAAGGAGTGGAGGAGGGGGAGGGCCGGCCCTCTATGGCGCGCCCTGGGAGGAGTCCTACTCCCACCGGGAGTAGGATCCCCCCTTCCCTAGTTGGAGTAGGAGAGAAGGAAGGAGGAGAGAGGGAGAAGGAAAGGGGGGCGCTGCCCCCCTTCCCTAGTACAATTCAGACCCAAGGGGGAGAGGGCGTGCGGCCTGCCTTGGCCGCCCCTCTCTCTCTCTCTCTCCACTAAAGCCCATTAGGGCCCATATACTCCCTGGGGGGTTCCGGTAACCCCCCGGTACTCCGGTAAATGCCCGAACTCACCCGGAACCATTCCGATGTCCAAACATAGTCATCCAATATATCGATCTTTATGTCTCGACCATTTCAAGACTCCTCGTCATGTCCGTGATCATATTCAGAACTCCGAACAACCTTCGCTACATCAAAACACATAAACTCATAATACCGATCGTCACCGAATGTTAAGCGTGCGGACCCTACGGGTTCGAGAACTATGTAGACATGACCGAGACTCATCTCCGGTCAATAACAATAGCGGAACCTGGATGCTCATATTGGTTCCTACATATTCTACGAAGATCTTTATCGGTCAAACCGCACAACAACATACGTAGTTCCCTTTGTCATCGGTATGTTACTTGCCCGAGATTCGATCGTTGGTATATCAATACCTAGTTCAATCTCGTTACCGCCAAGTCTCTTTACTCGTTTCATAATGCATCATCCCACAACTAAATCATTAGTCACAATGCTTGCAAGGCTTATAGTGATGTGCATTACCGAGAGGGCCCAGAGATACCTCTCTGATACTCGGAGTGACAAATCCTAATCTCGATCCATGTCAAATCAACAAACACTATCGGAGGCACATGTAGAGCATCTTTATAATCACCCAGTTACGTTGTGACGTTTGATAGCACACTAAGTGTTCCTCCGATATTCGAGAGTTGCATAATCTCATAGTCATAGGAACATGTATAAGTTATGAAGAAAGCAATAACAACAAACTAAATGATCATCGTGCTAAGCTAACGGATGGGTCAAGTCAATCACATCATTCTCGAATGATGTGATCCCGTTTATCAAATGACAACTCTTTGTCCATGGCTAGGAAACTTAACCATCTTTGATTAACGAGCTAGTCAAGTAGAGGCATACTAGTGACACTCTGTTTGTCTATGTATTCACACATGTACTAAGTTTCCAGTTAATACAATTCTAGCATGAATAATAAACATTTATCATGATATAAGGAAATACAAATAACAACTTTATTATTGTGTCTAGGGCATATTTCCTTTAGTCTCTCACTTGCACTAGAGTCAATAATATAGATTACATTGTAACGATTCTAACACCCATGGAGTCTTGGTGCTGACCATGTTTCGCTCGTGAGAGAGGCTTAGTAAAAGAAGTGAGTGGGAGGAAAGTAGAACTTGATGAGGTTCTATCATGTATGCAATGCTGTGTACCAGACCTGATGTGTGCCTTGCTATTAGTTTAGAAGGGAGGCACCAAAGTAATCCAGGAGTGGATCACTGGACAGCGGTCAAGAATATCCTGAAATTCCTCAAAAGGACTAAGGATATGTTTCTCGTTTATGGAGGTGATAAAGAGCTCGTCGTAAATGGTTACGTCGATGCAAGCTTTGACACCGATCCGGATGACTCTAAGTCACAAACCGGATATGTATTTTCATTGAATGGTGGAGCTGACGGTTGGTGCAGTTCCAAGTAGAGCGTCGTGGCGGGATCTACTGTTGGGGAACGTAGCAGAAATTCAAAATTTTCTACGCATCACCAAGACCAATCTATGGAGTAACTAGCAACGAGAGAAAGGGGAGTGCATCTTCATACCCTTGAAGATCGCGAGTCGGAAGCGTTGCAAGAACGCGGTTGGAGGTGTCGTACACGTAGTGATTCAGATCGCGGCCGAATCCGATCTTAGCACCGAACAACAGCGCCTCCGCGTTCAACACACGTGCAACCCGGTGACGTCTCCCGCGCCTTGATCCAGCAAGGAGGAGGGAGAGGTTGAGGAAGAGGGCTCCAACAGCAGCACGACGGCGTGGTGGTGATGGAGTGGCGATTCTCGGCGAGGCTTCGCCAAGCTCTTGCGGAGGAGGAGAGGTGTTGGGGAGGGGAGGGGCTGCGCCTTGGATGTGGTGCTGCAGCCTCCCCTCGCCCCTCTATTTATAAGGAGAAGGGGAAGGGGCCGGCCCCTCTAGATGGGATCTAGAAGGGGGCGGCGGCCAAGGGGGAGGGGGCTTGCCCCCCAAGCCAAGGGGGGCGCCCCCTTTAGGGTCCCCCCAACCCTAGGCGCATGGTCCCTAGGGGGGTTTGCGCCCCAGCCCACTTGGGGCTGGTTCCCTTCCACCTACAGCCCATAAGGCCCTCCGGGGCAGGTGGACCCTCCCGGTGGACCCCCGGAACCCCTCCGATGGTCCCGGTACAATACCGGTATACAACCGAATATTTCCGGTGACCGTATGATGACTTCCCATATATAAATCTTCAGATTCGGACCATTCCGGAACTCCTCGTGACGTCCGTGATCTCATCCGGGACTCCGAACAACATTCGGTAATCACATACAAATCTTCCTTATAACCCTAGCGTCATCGAACCTTAAGTGTGTAGACCCTACGGGTTCGGGAACCATGCAGACATGACCGAGACAACTCTCCGGCCAATAACCAACAGCCAGATCTGGATACCCATGTTGGCTCCCACATGTTCTACGATGATCTCATCGGATGAACCACGATGTCGAGGATTCAAGCAATCCCGTATACAATTCCCTTTGCCAATCGGTACGTTACTTGCCCGAGATTCGATCGTCGGTATCCCAATACCTCGTTCAATCTCGTTACTGCAAGTCACTTTACTCGTTCCGTAATGCATGATCCCATGACTAACTACTTAGTCACATTGAGCTCATTATGATGATGCATCACCGAGTGGGCCCAGAGATATCTCTCCGTCACACGGAGTGACAAATCGATCTCGATTCGTGCCAACCCAACAGACACTTTCGGAGATACCCTTAGTGCACCTTTATAGCCACCCGATTCGTTGTGACGTTTGGCACACCCAAAGCATTCCTACGGTTTCCGGGAGTTGCACAATCTCATGGTCTAAGGAAATGATACTTGACATTAGAAAAGCTTTTAGCAAACGAACTACACATCTTGTGCTATGCTTAGGATTGGGTCTTGTCCATCACATCATTCTCCTAATGACGTGATCCCGTTATCAATGACATCCTATGTCCATGGTCAGGAAACCATAACCATCCATTGATCAACGAGCTAGTCAACTAGAGGCTCACTAGGGACATGTTGTGGTCTATGTATTCACCCATGTATTACGGTTTCCAGTTAATACAATTATAGCATGAATAATAGACAATTATCATGAACAAGGAAATATAATAATAACCATTTTATTATTGCCTCTAGGGCATATTTCCAACAGACTCCCACTTGCACTAGAGTCAATAATCTAGTTCACATCACTATGTGATTGTAATGAATCCAACACCCATGGGGTTTGATCATATCTCGCTTGTGAGAGAGGTTATTAGTCAACGGGTCTGAACCTTTCAGATCCGTGTGTGCTTTACAAATCTCTATGTCATTTTGTAGATGCAGCTACCATGTGTTACTTGGAGCTATTCCAAATAACTGCTCTACTATACGAATCCGGTTTACTACTCAGAGTCTTCCGGATTAGTGTCAAAGTTTGCATCGACGTAACCCTTTACGATGAACTCTTTTACCACCTCCATAATCGAGAAAATTCCTTAGTCCACTAGTTACTAAGGTTAAGTTTGACCGCTGTCATGTGATCCATTCCTGGATCACTCTTGTACCCCTTGACTGACTCATGGCAAGGCACACTTTAGGTGCGGTACTCAGCATAGCATACTGTAGAGTCTACGTCTAAAGCATATGGGACGACCTTCATCCTTTCTCTCTCTTCTGCCGTGGTCAGGTCTTGAGTCTTACTCAATACTCACACCTTATAGCACAGCCAAGAACTCCTTCTCTGCCGATCTATTTTGAACTCCTTCAAAATCTTGTCCTTTATGCATTACTTATTTGAAAGTACTATCAAGCGATTTTGATCTATCCTTATAGATCTTGATGCTCAATGTTCAAGTAGCTTAATCCAGGTTTTCCATTGAAAAACACTTTTCAAATAACCCTATATGTTTTCCAGAAATTCTACATCATTTCCAATCAACAATATGTCAACAACATATACTCATCAGAAATGCTATAGTGCTCCCACTCACTTCTTTGGAAATACAAGTTTCTCATAAACTTTGATAAACCCAAAATCTTTTATCATCTCATCAAAGCGTACATTCCAACTCCGAGATTCTTACTCCAGTCCTTAGAAGGATTGCTGGAGCTTTGCATACTTGTTAGCATCTTTTATGATTGAAAAAAACTTCTGGTTGTATCACATACAACCTTTCCTCAAGAAAACTGTCGAGGAAATAATGTTTTTGACATCCTATCTGCAAGATTTCATAAACAATGCAGTAACTGCTAATATAATTCCAATAGACTCTTAGCATCGCTACGAGTGATAAAGTCTCATCGTAGTCAACTCCTTGAACTTGTCGGAAACATCTTAGCGACAAGCCGAGCTTTCTTAATGGTGACACATACCATCATTGTCTGTCTTCCCTTTTAGAATCCATCTGTACCCAACAATCTTACGACCATCAAGTAGTTCTTCCAAAGTCTACACTTTGTTTTCATACATGGATCCTCTCTCAGATTTTATGGCCTCGAGCCATTAGTCGGAATCCGGGCCCACCATCGCTTCTCCATAGCTCGTAGGTTCATTGTTGTCTAGCAACATGACCTCCTAAGACAGGATTACGTACCACTCTGAAGTAGTACATATCCTTGTCGACCTACAAGGTTTGGTAGTGACTTGATCTGAAGTTTGATGATCGCTATCATGAGCTTCCACTTCGCTTGGTATAGGTACCACAGGAACAACTTCCTGTGCCCTGCTACACACTAGTTAAAGTGACGGTTCAATAACCTCATCAAGTCTCCACCATCCTCCCACTCAATTCTTTCGAGAGAAACTTTTGCTCGAGAAAGGACCCGTTTCTAGAAACAATCACTTTTGCTTCCGGATCTGAAATAGGAGGTATACCCAACTATTTTGGGTATTCTATGAAGATGCATTTATCCGCTTTGGGTTCGAGCTTATTAGCCTGAAACCTTTTCACATAAGCGTCGCAGCCCCAAACTTTCAAGAAACGACAGCTTAGGTTTCTCTAAACCATAGTGCATACGGTGTCGTCCCAACGGAATTGCGTGGTGCCTATTTAAAGTGAATGCGGTTGTCTCTAATGCCTAACCCATAAACGATAGTGGTAATTCGATAAGAGACATCATGGTATGCACCACATCCAATAGGGTGCAGCTATGATGTTCGGACACACCATCACACTATGGTGTTCCAGGCGGTATTAGTTGTGAAACAATTTCCACAATGTCTTAACTGTGTGCCAAACACGTAACTCAGATATTCATCTCTATGATCATATCATAGACATTTTGTCCTCTTGTCACGACGATCTTCAGCTTCACTCTGAAATTACTTGAACCTTTCAATAATTCAGACTTGTGTTTCATCAAGTAAATATACTTAGAATCTACTCGGATCATAGGTGAAGTAAGAGCATAACAATATTCACTGCGTGCCTCAGCACTCATTGGATTGCACACATGAAATGTATTACTTCCGACAAGTTGCTCTCTTGTTTCATCTTACTGAAAACGAGGCCTTTCGTTCATCTTGCCCATGTGGTATGATTTGCATGTCTCAAGTGATTCAAAATCAAGTGAGTCCAAACGATCCATCTGCATGGAGTTTCTTCATGCATATATACCAATGGACGTGGTTAGCATGTCTCAATCTTTTCAAAAACGAGTGAGTACAAAGATCCATCAACATGGAGCTTCTTCATGCGTTTTATACCAGTATGACTCAAATGGCAGTGCCACAAGTATTTGGTACTATCATTACTATCTTATATCTTTTGGCATGAACATGTGTATCGCCACGATTGAGATTTAATAAACCATTCATTTTAGGTGGAAGACCGTTAAAGGTATTATTCAAATAAACAGAGTCACCATTATTCTCCCTAAATGAATAACCGTATTGTGATAAACATAATCCAATCATGTCTATGATCAACGCAAACACCAAATAACAATTATTTAGGTTTAACACCAATCTCGATGGTAGAGGGAGCATGCGATGCTTGATCACATCAACCTTGGAAACACTTCCAACATATATCGTCATCTCACCTTTAGCTAGTCTCCGTTTATTCCATAGCTTTTTATTTTGAGTTACTAACACTTAGCAACCGAACCGGTATATAATGCCCTGGTGCTACTAGGAGTACTAGTAAAGTACACATTAATATAATGTATATTCAATATACTTCTGTCGACCTTGCCAGCCTTCTCATCTACCAAGTATCTAGGGTGGTTCGCTTGATGCCGTTCCCTCATTATAGAAGCACTAAGTCTCGGGTTTTGGGTTCAACCTTGGGTTTCTTCACTAGAGCAGAATCGATTTGCCGTTTCATGAAGTATCCCTTCTTGCCCTTGCCCTTCTTGAAACTAGTGGTTTTACTAACCATCAACAATTGATGCTCCTACTCGATTTCTACTTTCGCGGTGTCAAACATCGCGAATTGATCAAGGATCATCATGTCTATCCTTGATATGTTATAGTTCATCACGAAGCTCTTATAGCTTGGTAGCAGTGACTATGGAGAACCATCACTATCTCATCTGGAAGATTAACTCCCACTCGATTCAAGTGATTGTAGTACTCAGACAATCTAAGCACATGCTCAACGATTGAGCTTTTCTCCCTTAGTTTGCAGGCTTAAGAAACTTGTCAGAGGTCTCATACCTCTTGACGTGGGCACTAGCTTTGAAATCCCAATTTCAGTCCTTGGAACATCTCATATGTTCCGTGACATTTCAAAAATGCCTTTGGCGCCTCAATTCTAAACCGTTTAACATTACGCCTTTGAACTATCATGTAGTCATCAAAATGTGTATGTCGATGTTCGCAACATCCACAGGGCGATGTTCGAGGTTCAAAGACACCGAGCGGTGCATTAAGGACATAAGCCTTCTGCGTAGGAATGAGGACAATCCCCAGTTTACGGGCCTAGTCCGCATAATTGCTACTATCATCTTTCAACTAAATTTTCTCTAGGAACATATCTAAAACAGTATAACTAAAGCGCAAGCTATGACATAATTTGCAAAGACCTTTTGACTATGTTCATGATAATTAATTTCATCTGATTATTTAGTGAACTCCCACTTACATAGACATCCCTCTAGTCATCTAAGTGATACATGATCCGAGTCAACTAGGCCGTGTCCGATCATCACGTGAGACGGACTAGTCATCATCGGTGAACATCTTGATGTTGATCGTATCTGCTATACGACTCATGTTCGACCTTTCGGTCTCTTGTGTTCCGAGGCCAGGTCTGTACATGCTAGGCTCGTCAAGTCAACTAAGTGTTTTGCTTGTGTAAATATGGCTTACACCCGTTGTATTCGAACGTTAGAATCTATCACACCCGATCATCACGTGGTGCTTCGAAACAACGAACCTTCGCAACGGTGCACAGTTTGGGGGAACACTTTCTTGAAATTTTAGCGAGGGATCATCTTATTTATGCTACCGTCGTTCTAAGAAAATAAGATGCAAAAACATGATAAACATCACATGCAATCAAATAGTGACATGATATGGACAATATCATTTTGCTCCATTTTATATCCATCATTTGGGGGCCATGATCATCATAAATCATAGGCATGACACCATGATCTCCATCATCATGATCTCCATCATCGTGTCTTCATGAAGTTGTCTTGCCAACTATTACTTCTACTACTATGGCTAACGGTTTAGCAATAAAGTAAAGTAATTACATGGCGTTCTGATTGACACGCAGGTCATACAATAAATTAAGACAACTCCTATGGATCCTGCCGGTTGTCATACTCATCGACATGCAAGTCGTGATTCCTATTACAAGAACATGATCAATCTCATACATCACATATATCATTCATCACATTTTTTTGGCCATATTACATCACACGACATATGCTGCAAAAACAAGTTAGACGTCCTCTAATTGTTGTTGCAAGTTTTTTTACGTGGCTGTTATAGGTTTCTAGCAAGAACGTTTCTTTCCTATGCCAAAACCACAATGTGATATGCCAATTACTATTTACCCTTCATAAGGACCCTTTTCATCGAATCCGATCCGACTAAAGTGGGAGAGACAGACACCCGCTAGCCACCTTATGCAACTAGTGCATGTCAGTCGGTGGAACCTGTCTCACGTAAGTGTACGTGTAAGGTTGGTCCGGGCCGCTTCATCCCACGATGCCGCCGAATCAAGATAAGACTAGTAACGGCAAGTAAATTTACAAAATCGACGACCACAACAACTTGTGTTCTACTCGTGCATAGAAACTACGCATAGACCTAGCTCATGATGCCACTGTTGGGGAACGTAGCAGAAATTCAAAATTTTCTACGCATCACCAAGACCAATCTATGGAGTAACTAGCAACGAGAGAAAGGGGAGTGCATCTTCATACCCTTGAATATCGCGAGTCGGAAGCGTTGCAAGAACGCGGTTGGAGGAGTCGTACACGTAGCGATTCAGATCGCGGCCGAATCCGATCTTAGCACCAAACAACGGTGCCTCCGCGTTCAACAAACGTGCAGCCCGGTGACGTCTCCCGTGCCTTGATCCAGCAAGGAGGAGGGAGATGTTGAGGAATAGGGCTCCAACAGCAGCACGACGGCGTGGTGGTGATGGAGTGGCAGTTCTCCGGTAGGGCTTCGCCAAGCTCTTGTGGAGGAGGAGAGGTGTTGGGGAGGGGAGGGGCTGCGCCTTGGATGTTGTGCTGCAGCCCTCCCCTCGCCCCTCTATTTATTGGGATAAGGGGGAAGGGGCCGGCCCCACTAGATGGGATCTAGAGGGGGGGGGGCAAGGTGGAGGGGGCTTTCCCCCCAAGCCAAGGGGGGCGCCCCCTTTAGGGTCCCCCCCAACCCTAGGCGCATGGGCCCTAGGGGGGTTGGTGCCCCAGCCCACTTGGGGCTGGTTCCCTTCCACCTACAGCCCATAAGGCCCTCCGGGGCAGGTGGACCCTCCCGGTGGACCCCCGGAACCCCTCCGATGGTCCCGGTACAATACCAGTATACCCCCGAATATTTCCGGCGACCGTATGATGACTTCCCATATATAAATCTTCAGATTCGGACCATTCCGGAACTCCTTGTGACGTCCGGGATCTCATCCGGGACTCCGAACAACATTCGGTAATCACATACAAATCTTCCTTATAACCCTAGCGTCATCGAACCTTAAGCGTGCAGACCCTACGGGTTCAGGAACCATGCAGACATGACCGAGACAACTCTCGGCCAATAACCAACAGCAGGATCTAGATACCCATGTAAGCTCCCACGTGTTCCACGATGATCTCATCGGATGAACCACGATGTCGAGGATTCAAGCAATCCTGTATACAATTCCCTTTGTCAATCGGTACGTTACTTGCCCGAGATTCGATCGTCGGTATCCCAATACCTCGTTCAATCTCGTTACCTGCAAGTCACTTTACTCGTTCCGTAATGCATGATCCCGTGACTAACTACTTAGTCACATTGAGCTCATTATGATGATGCATCACCGAGTGGGCCCAGAGATACCTCTCTGTCACACGGAGTGACAAATCCCAGTCTCAATTCGTGCCAACCCAACAAACACTTTCGGAGATACCCTTAGTGCACCTTTATAGCCACCCAGTTAAGTTGTGACGTTTGGCACACCCAAAGCATTCCTACGGTATCCGGGAGTTGCACAATCTCATGGTCTAAGGAAATGATACTTGACATTAGAAAAGCTTTTAGCAAACGAACTACATGATCTTGTGCTATGCTTAGGATTGGGTCTTGTCCATCACATCATTCTCCTAATGATGTGATTCCGTTATCAATGACATCCTATGTCCATGGTCAGGAAACCATAACCATCTATTGATCAACGAGCTAGTCAACTAGAGGCTCACTAGGGACATGTTGTGGTCTATGTATTCACACATGTATTACGGTTTCTAGTTAATACAATTATAGCATGAACAATAGACAATTATCATGAACAAGGAAATATAATAATAACCATATTATTATTGCCTCTAGGGCATATTTCCAACATCTACATGTGAAGCGGAGTACATAGCTGCTTCGGAAGCAGCGAATGAAGGAGTCTGGATGAAGGAGTTCATATCCGATCTAGGTGGCTGAAGGAAATATGCCCTAGAGGCAATAATAAAGTTGTTATTTATTGCCTCATATCATGATAAATGTTTATTATACATGCTAGAATTGTATTAACTGGAAACATAATACATGTGTGAATACATAGACAAACATAGTGTCACTAGTATGCCTCTACTTGACTAGCTCGTTAATCAAAGATGGTTGAGTTTCCTTGCCATGGACATGAGTTGTCATTTGATTAATGGGATCACATCATTAGGAGAATGATGTGATTGACTTGACCCATTCCGTTAGCTTAGCACTTGATCGTTTAGTATATTGCTATTGCTTTCTTCATGACTTATACATGTTCCTATGACTATGAGATTATGCAACTCCGTTTATCGGAGGAACACTTTGTGTGCTACCAAGCGTCGCAACGTAATCGGGTGATTATAAAGGTTCTCTACAGTGTCTCTGAAGGTACTTGTTGAGTTGGCGTATTTCGAGATTAGGATTTGTCACTCCGATTGTCGGAGAGGTATCTTTGGGCCCTCTCGGTAATGCACATCACTATAAGCCTTGCAAGCATTGTAACTAATGAGTTATTTGCGGGATGATGCATTACGGAACGAGTAAAGAGATTCTGCCGACAGATTGAACTAGGTATTGAGATACCGACGATCGAATCTCGCAAGTAACATACCGATGACAAAGGGAACAACGATGTCTTTGTTATGCGGTTTGACAGATAAAGATCTTCGTACAATATGTGGGAGCCAATATGAGCATCCAGGTTCCGCTATTCGTTATTGACCGGAGACGTGTCTCGGTCATGTCTACATAGTTCTCGAACCCATAGGGTCCGCACGCTTAAAGTTTGGTGATGATCGGTATTATGAGTTTTTGTATTTTGATGTACCGAAGGTAGTTTGGAGTCCCGGATATGATCACGGACATGACGAGGAGTCTCGAAATGGTCGAGACGTAAAGATTGATATATTGGACGACTATATTCGGACACCGGAAGTGTTCCGAGTGGTTTCGGAGAAAGCGGCACCGGGGTTACCGGAACCCCCCGGGGAGTTAATTGGGCCTCATGGGCCTTGGTGGGAGAAGAGGAGGGGTGGCCAGGACAGCCGCGCACCCCCTCCCCCTCTAGCCTGAATTGGAAAAGGAGGGGGGTGGCGCCCCCCTTTTTCCTTCTCATCCTCTCTCCCTTCCTTCCCCTCTCCTACTCCAACAAGGAAAAGGAGGAGTCCTACTCCTGGTGGGAGTAGGACTCCCCCCTGGCGCGCCCTCCTCCTGGCCGGCCGCCTCCCCCTTGCTCCTTTATATATAGGGGCAGGGGGGCACCCTAGAACACACAAGTTGATCTGTTGATCAATTCCAGTCGTGTGCGGTGCCCCCTCCACAATATTCCACCTCGGTCACATCGTAGCGGTGCTTAGGTGAAGCCCTGCGTCGGTAGCAACATCATCACCGTCATCACGCCGTCATGCTGACGAAACTCTCCCGTGAAGCTCTGCTGGATCGGAGTTCACGGGACGTCATCGAGCTGAACGTGTGCTGAACTCGGAGGTGCCGTACGTTCGGTACTTGGATCGGTCGGATCGTGAAGACGTACGACTACATCAACCGCGTTGTGCTAACGCTTCCGCTTTCGGTCTACGAGGGTACGTGGACAACACTCTCCCCTCTTGTTGCTATGCATCACCATGATCCTGCGTTTGCGTAGGATTTTTTTTTGAAATTACTACGTTACCCAACAGTGGCATCCGAGCCTGGTTTTATGAGTAGATGTTATATGCATGAGTAGAACACAAGTGAGTTGTGGGCGATACAAGTCATACTGCTTACCAGCATGTCATACTTTGGTTCGGCGGTATTGTTGGATGAAGCGGCCCAGACCGACATTACGCGTCGCTTACGAGACTGGTTCTACCGACGTGCTTTGCACATAGGTGGTCTGGCGGTGTCAGTTTCTCCAACTTTAGTTGAACCGAGTGTGGCTACGTCCGGTCCTTGAGAAGGTTAAAACAACACTAACTTGATGAACTATCGTTTTGGTTTTGATGCGTAGGTAAGAACGGTTCTTGATCAGCCCGTAGCAGCCACGTAAAACTTGCAACAACAAAGTAGAGGACGTCTAACTTGTTTTTGCAGGGCATGTTGTGATGTGATATGGTCAAGGCATGATGCTATATTTTATTGTATGAGATGATCATGTTTTGTAACCGAGTTATCGGCAATCGGGCAGGAGCCATATGGTTGTCGCTTTATTGTATGCAATGCAATCGCCCTGTAATTTCTTTACTTTATCACTAAGCGGTAGCGATAGTCGTAGAAGCAATAGTTGGCGAGACGACAGCGATGCTACGATGGAGATCAAGGTGTCGCATCGGTGACGATGGTGATCATGACAGTGCTTCGGAGATGGAGATCACAAGCACAAGATGATGATGGCCATATCATATCACTTATATTGATTGCATGTGATGTTTATCTTTTATTCATCTTATTTTGCTTTGATTGACGGTAGCACTATAAGATGATCTCTCACTAAATTTCAAGATAAAAGTGTTCTCCTTGAGTATACACCGTTGCCAAAGTTCATCGTGCCGAGACACCACGTGATGATCGGGTGTGATAAGCTCTACGTTCATCTACAATGGGTGCAAGCCAGTTTTGCACACGCAGAATACTCGGGTTAAACTTGTGAGCCTAGCATATGCAGATATGGCCTCGGAACACCGAGACCGAAAGGTCGAGCGTGAATCATATAGTAGATATGATCAACATAGTGATGTTCACCATTGAAAACTACTCCATCTCACGTGATGATCGGACATGGTTTAGTTGATTTGGATCACGTGATCACTTAGATGATTAGAGGGATGTCTATCTAAGTGGGAGTTCTTAAGTAATATGATTAATTGAACTTAAATTTATCATGAACTTAGTACTTGATAGTATTTTGCTTGTCTATGTTGATTGTAGATAGATGGCCTGTGTTGTTGTTCCGTTGAATTTTAATGCGTTCCTTGACAAAGCAAAGTTGAAAGATGATGGTAGCAATTACACGGACTGGGTCCGTAACTTGAGGATTATCCTCATTGCTTACGTAAGAATTACGTCCTAGAAGCACCGCTGGGTGCCGAACCTGCCGCAGATGCAATCGACGATGTTAAGAACGTCTAGCGAGCAAAGGCGATGACTACTCGATAGTTCGGTGTGCCATGCTTTACGGCTTAGACCGGGCTTCAACGATGTTTTGAGCGTCATGGAGCATATGAGATGTTCCAGAGTTGAAGTTAATATTTCAAGCAAATGCCGGATTGAGAGATATGAAGTCTCCAATAAGTTCTACAACTGCAAAATGGAGGAGAATAGTTACAAGGAACATATACTCAAAATGTCTGGGTATAACAATCACTTGATTCAACCGGGAGTTAATCTTCCGGATGATAGTGTCATTGATGTAATTCTTCAATCACTGCCACCAAGCTACAAGAGCTTCATGATGAACTATAATATGCAAGGGATGGATAAGACAATTCCCGAGCTCTTCGCGATGCGAAAGGCTTCGGAGGTAGAAATCAAGAAGGAGCATCAAGTGTTGATGGTCAACAAGACCACCAGTTTCAATAAAAAGGGCAAAGGGAAGAAGAAGGGGAACTTCAAGAAGAACAGCAAACAAGTTGCTGCTCAAGAGAAGAAACCCAAGTATGGACATAAGCACGAGGCCGAGTGCTTCTCAAGCAAGCGATCGACCTTTGGAAGCGGTACTGCCCCAAGTATTTGACGGATAAGAAGGATGGCAATGTGAACAAAGGGACTACGGATTAAGCGAAGACTGGCTAAGGACGAGGTGACGATGCGCGTGGGAAATGGTTCCAAAGTCGATGTGATCACCGTCGGCACGATACCTCTACATCTACCTTCGGGATTAATTTAGACCTAAATAATTGTTATTTGGTGCCATCGTTAAGCATGCACATTATATCTTGATCTTGTTTGATGCGAGACGATTATTCATTTAAATCTGAGTATAATGGTTGTTCTATTTATATGAGTAATATCTTTTATGGTCATGCACCCTTGAAGAGTGGTCTATTTTTGTTGAATCTTGATAGTAGTGATACACATATTCATAATGTTGAAGCCAAAAGATGCATAGTTGATAATGATAGTGCAACTTATTTGTGGCACTGCCGTTTGGGTCATATTGGTATAAAGCACATGAAGAAACTCCATACTGATGGACTTTTGGAAAAACCGGAGTACCGGGGGGTTACCGGAACCCCCCGGGGAGTTAATTGGGCCTCATGGGCCTTGGTGGGAGAAGAGGAGGGGCGGCCAGGGCAGCCGCGCCTCCCCTCTCGTCCGAATTGGACAAGGAGGGGGGCGGCGCCCCCCTTTTTCCTTCTCCTCCTCTCTCCCTTCCTTCCCTTTCCTACTCCAACAAGGAAAAGGAGGAGTCCTACTCCCGGTGGGAGTAGGACTCCCCCCCTGGCGCGCCCTCCTCCTGGCCGGCCGCCTCCCCCCTTGCTCCTTTATATACCGGGGTAGGGGGGCACCCTAGAACACACAAGTTGATCTGTTGATCTATTCCAGCCGTGTGCGGTGCCCCCCTCCACCATATTCCACCTCGGTCATATCATAGCGGTGCTTAGGCGAGGCCCTGCATCGGTAGCAACATCATCACCGTCATCACGCCGCCGTGCTGACGGAACTCTCCCGTGAAGCTCTGATAGATCGGAGGTCGCGAGACGTCATCGAGCTGAACGTGTGCTGAACTCGGAGGTGCCGTACGTTCGGTACTTGGATCGGTCAGATCATGAAGACGTACGACTACATCAACCGCGTTGTGCTAACGCTTCCGCTTTCGGTCTACGAGGGTACGTGGACAACACTCTCCCCTCTCGTTGCTATGCATCACCATGATCCTGCGTGTGCGTAGGATTTTTTTTGAAATTACTACGTTACCCAACAATGTCATACCTAGTGCTTCAGATCCAATGAAAATCTTTTGTGAAAATACTGGTGCAATTGCCTTGGCAAAGGAATCCAGATTTCACAACAGAACCAAGCACATAAAGAGACGCTTCAATTCCATCCGCGATCAAGTCAAGGAGGGAGACATAGAGATTTGCAAGATACATATAGATTTGAATGTTGCAGACCCATTGATTAAGCCTCTCTCACGACCAAAACATGATCAGCACCAAGACTCCATGGGTGTTACAATCATTACAATGTAATCTAGATTATTGAGTCTAGTGCAAGTGGGAGACTGAAGGAAATATGCCCTAGAGGCAATAATAAAGTTGTTATTTATATTTCCTTCTATCATGATAAATGTTTATTATTCATGCTAGAATAGTATTAACTGGAAACTTAGTACATGTGTGAATACATAGACAAACATAGTGTCACTAGTATGCCTCTACTTAACTAGCTCGTTAATCAAAGATGGTTAAGTTTCCTAGCCATGGAAAAAGAGTTGTCATTTGATAAACGGGATCACATCATTAGAGAATGATGTGATTGACTTGACCCATCCGTTAGCTTAGCACGATGATCGTTTAGTTTGTTGCTATTGCTTTCTTCATAACTTATACATGTTCTTATAACTATGAGATTATGCAACTCCCGAATATCGGAGGAACACTTAGTGTGCTATCAAACGTCACAACGTAACTGGGTGATTATAAAGATGCTCTACAGGTGTCTCCGATGGTGTTTGTTGAGTTGGCATAGATCGAGATTAGGATTTGTCACCCCGAGTATCGGAGAGGTATCTCTGGGCCCTCTCGGTAATGCACATCACTATAAGCCTTGCAAGCATTGTGACTAATGAGTTAGGTGCGGAATGATGCATTACGGAACGAGTAAAGAGACTTGCCGGTAACGAGATTGAACTAGGTATTGAGATACCAACGATCGAATCTCGGGCAAGTAACATACCGATGACAAAGGGAACAACGTATATTATTATGCGGTCTGACCGATAAAGATCTTCGTAGAATATGTAGGAGCCAATATGAGCATCCAGGTTCCGCTATTGGTTATTGACCGGAGACGTGCCTCGGTCATGTCTACATAGTTCTTGAACTCGTAGGGTCCGCACGCTTAACGTTCGGCGACAGTCGGTATTATGAGTTTATGTGTTTAGATGTACCAAAGGTTGTTCGGAGTCCCGGATATGATCACAGACATGACGAGGAGTCTCGAAATGGTCGAGACATAAAGATCGATATATTGGATGACTATGTGTGGACATCGGAATGGTTTCGGGTGAGTTCGGGCATTTACCGGAGTATCGGGGGGTTACCAGAACCCCCCGGGGAGTATATGGGCCCTAATGGGCTTTGGTGGAGAGAGAGAGGGGCGGCCAGGGCAGGCCGCGCACCCCCTCCCACTTGGGTCCGAATTGGATTAGGGAAGGGGGGCGCGCCCCCTTTCCTTCTCCCTCTCTCCTCCTTCCTTCTCTCGTACTTCAACCAGGGAAAGGGGGGAATCCTTGAACTTGCCGAAAACCTTTCGCAACAAGTCGAGCTTTGTAGATAGTAACATTACCGTTATCGTCAGTCTTCTTCTAGAAGATCCATTTATACTCGATGGCTTGCCGATCATCGGACAAGTCAACCAAAGTTCACACTTTGTTCTCATGCATGGATCCCATCTCAGATTTCATGTCCTCAAGCCATTTCACGGAATCTGGGCTCATCATCGCTTCCTCATAGTTCGTAGGTTCGTCATGGTCAAGTAACATGACCTCCAGAACTGGATTACCGTACCACTCTGGTGCGGATCTTACTCTGGTTGACCTATGAGGTTCAGTAGTAACTTGATCTGAAGTTATATGATCATCATCATTAGCTTCCTCACTGATTGGTGTAGTAGTCACAGGAACTGATTTCTGTGATGAACTAATTTCCAACAAGGGAGTAGGTATAGTTACCTCATCAAGTTCTACCTTCCTCCCACTCACTTCTTTCGAGAGAAACTCCTTCTCTAGAAAGGATTCATGCTTAGCAAAGAATGTCTTGCCTTCAGATCTGCGATAGAAGGTGTACCCAACAGTCTCTTTTGGGTATCCTATGAAGACACATTTCTCCGATTTGGGTTCGAGCTTATCAGGTTGAAGGTTTTTGACATAAGCATCGCAGCCCCAAACTTTAAGAAACGACAACTTGGGTTTCTTGCCAAACCACAATTCATAAGGTGTCGTCTCAACGGATTTAGATGGTGTCCTATTTAATGTGAATCCCAAAACAATAGCGGTAAATCAGTAAGAGACATCATAGATCGCACCATATCTAGTAAAGTACGATTATGATGTTCGGACACACCATTACTGTAACATCCCAAATTTTCAATTTGGAATGTTATACATAGGCCATTCATGCATATCATATTTTATTACTTTTCGTTTCGTGATCCTCGAAATTCTAAGCAACTCAAGGACCCTCGGAGAGAGTTGGGGATTTCACCATTTTCATATTTGAATTTTATCAAATATTGAAACAAGGATCATTTTGGTTTTAATTAATTTTTCTCTCCAAAAATATTTCATATCAGAATATATGAGAGGAGATAATATGACTTCTCCAAAATAAATGAAATATTGGAGGAAAAATATTGAAATCAAATAAATATATTTTATTTGGGTTTTAATTCTATTTTATTTGAATTAGGAAAAATATGCGTTTTTCAAAATTGCATTAGAGGCCCAAATAAATGTTCATTTTGTCCGGCATATTTTTAGCGGACGGGGAAAATTTATTTCAGGATTTTTGGAGTCCGTTTAGTATTTCTTTTCTTTGTTTTTCTACGCGTAGGATTATTTAAAAAAAAGTGAACCGCCTTACCGGGCCATGTCCGCTTGGGACACCGACCTGGCCGGCTTTATAAGCCGAGGCCCTAGGCCCCAGCCCACCTCGCGCTGCGCCCCCAAACCCTAGGCCGACGCCTTGCCGCCGCCCGCGCCCGCTGGCCGCCCGCCCGCCACGACGAAGCCCGCCACCCCACCTGGCTGGACCGCCGCCGGAGGTAGCCGCCGTTCGTCGTTGTTTTTTTCTTTTCCGATTAACCGTTCGTTTTTTTAGAAAACCTAGATTCTTTTTTAGATCGGTTCGGTTTTCTGCGGTTTAGTTAAATAGCGGACGTTCGTCCGTACGTTCGTTTTAACGAATGCCGTTCACCCTTAGTCAAAGACAGCAAACATTCGTTCATTAGCCTGTTCATCAGTTTTTCTTTTTCCAGGGTTTTCCGTGATTATTTCTCGATCGCGATTTCTGCCCTGATTTTCGTTTTAGTTTATATTTTCGCTCGTTTATCGGAATTAGGCGATTCAAGCGCCTAGATTTTCGTCTCGAAACCCTATTTCTGTTTAACAAACTTGAACAAGATTTTGATACTGTAAAATTTGACTTTAGTCCAGAATAGTAATCGGATCTTGTTTCTTTCACAGTTTGAGTTTCTTTGCTCCGTTTGATTTGATTCTTTTTGCAAACCGGAGTTCTTCAGTTGAACTTTCTGGTTAGATCTTACTTTAGATTTACCCGTGCATCTCTGCTTGATTTCTTATGTATGCTTTTGTTTGTTTGTGATAGAATTCCCGGAGTGCGAAGCGTGCTACTACGAGTCTTTAGGATTTGCAGATCGTCAGCAAGGCAAGTAACACATTGATCATATTCTTTTCATACCCGGTTTTTATGCATTTGTTTCAACCCTCAAACACTGCATGATTAGGATGTGATTAACTTGTGGGTTTGGGAAGTACTTGATGAGGTAGAACCTATTACCTGTTTTATTATCAAACCCTTGGGAGTTACTTCTACGTTATGCTTATAATGCCATGCTATGCTCGTAGACGTGGTTCGGTTTGAGAGATCCATGACAGATGTGTGTATTTAATTAATGGTTCAATTAAGGTGGCAACCCTAATACACATCTGGGTGGATTGTTGGTTTTGGGCACCTGGGGTTATACCAGTGTTGTCCTAGGAGATCCCGGGGTTATACCGGGTGATCATCCTACGGTCCGCCACCCAGGCCCGAAGGGACCATAAGACTATTCATGCTAGAAACTTCCGTGTGCAGCCACAAGCCATTATGGGCTCTGGCATAGCTGAGTATGTTGCGTGACCTCTTCCAGTGGTAGGCTAGCAGATGTAGGGGATGTAGGTTGGTACTGTCTACACCGGGGTTAGAGTTAATGCTTCAAAGACTGTGTCTCGATCATCCGCTTCTCAAACACCATGTAGTAGAAATCAAACGGAGGAGATCGAGTCTTATGGGGAAAAGTGCACAAACCTCTGCAGAGTGTATAAACTAATCATGGTTAGCCGTGTCCCCGGTTATGGACATCTTGAGTATCTGGTTCTTGGATTATCATATGGATCTCATCACTCTAAATTAATTTTGTTGGGTTGTTAATTACTTTTAATTGGGATTGAGATGAGGGTACCATTCTCAATGTTTCAACTACCATGATAGTTAAATAAAATCTATTCCTTTGTTGTAGGAAAAAATTGGCTTTTCGCAAAACATATTAAGCATACAGCCTCCACCAGCCATATATGCATGTAGTGATAGCATTCATTTTGTTCATTACTCTACTGTGTTACTATGCCAGCATATTCCATGTGCTGACCCATTTTCGGGCTGCAACGTATCATGTTGCAGACTTTTTAGACAAGGAGTAAGGTTCGCTAGGCCGTTGTCATGCACTCAGCTATGCGTTGGAGTTGATGGACTCACTTTATCTTCCAAGCCTTCCGCTGTTATCTTATTTAGATGGCCTTAAGCCATATTTATGGTATTAAGTTCTCTTTGGAGACATTCGATGTAATAAGTGTGTGATTGCTACTCTTTTATAATTCCTTCGAGTATCGTGTGTCAAAGATTACCGATCCAGGGATGACACTTATGCACAGAGACGTGACCGTCTGAGGTCGGGTCGCTACAAGATGGTATCAGAGCACACGCTGAATGTAGGACACGGCCACTAAGAAAAGCCATAGGTCACTCTTCTCTACTCATTTCTAACTTCTCTCCATTTTCTACTCTTTAGGATGGCAGGCTCAAGGAACAAGTTTGCACAACCGGATGAAGACACACCCTTTGGACGACACTTGAAGGAAGTCACTAGGTACCTGAACATCGGAATACCAAGCTTCACCGGGACCTAACCGCTACTTTACCAGAAGAGGAGTGCTGGATGATTCGAGTTCAAGTTCCAGGAAGGACGTTCACGCCAGTCACTGAGCCCATAGAGTTTTCCTTTGATGCACCAACCTGGAGTTTAGGCAAAAGCATGGCAGCCCACATTACTATGGGATGTATTGGAGAAGTCGACAGGTAGGAGCCGAAGGACACTATTTACCAGATATGTGGGCGCCGAGATGAGCAATGGGAGATGATCAGCACCAGGAAGGACAGGTCCATTGCCGCTTTCATCCAGGAGTTAAACCAGCACATTCGACGCCAAGAGAACTAGATGTGCGCAAGCATGATAGATTTGAAGAAGGCTATGACCAGGAACATGGAGCTAGAGGAGGAACTCAAGTCTACACGTGACGGATACGAGGAGGAAATCGCCATACTATTGGAGAAGAATGACGACCTGATAAAGAAGATCGGAGTGTTCATGGGAGAACCCCCGCCAGGAGGAGAAGATGACGATTCCACTTGTTCGGAGAACTACATCATCATCGACGATACTGACTCCGACCCCTACAATAGTGATGATGACTATGAAGACGAAGCTGGAGCAGATATCATGGAGTCTTCCACCGATCAAAATTTCTAGTAGACCACCATATGATCAAGTAGTATTCCCCCATGTATATAGTATAATCTGAGCACTGTAACGATAGTTAGATCGATTGTATGCCCTTGCTTGATTGATTGAGTGATATGATATGATTGTGTTTATCTCATGTGCATATGGGTAGTGCTATCTCAGTAGACCTCATTCTATTCTAATCTCTTCCCTCTAAACACATCAGATGCCTCCGAGACGTGATACCGGATTTGTCTTCCCACCAGAGCTCACTCAGTTGATCCAGCAGCAGAATGCCTTGATGCAGTTGTTAGTTCAGAACCAAGGCAACAACAAGAACAACCCACCGCTACCACCTCCAGTTGACAACCTAGCCCGTTTTCTGAGGTTGCAGCCGCCGGTGTTTTCCAGTAGCACCGAGTCAATAGTTACGGATGACTGGCTACGCAGGATTGGAAGGGAGTTGACCATCGCAGGTTGCACAGATTCTGAGAAGGTGTGTTTTGCCACACATCAATTGGATGGACCAGTAGCCTCATGGTGGGAGAATTACACAACCACTTTCCCTATAGCCAATGTCAGTTTCAGCAAGCATTCCGCACAGCCCATATCTCGACTGAAGCTATGAGCATGAAGAAGCGTGAGTTTTGCAACTTACGCTAGGGAAATCATACTGTGGCTCAGTACGTAGATGAGTTTCGTAAGCTATCTTGTTATGCCCCAGATGATGTGGCCACAGATGCCGCAAAACAGGAGAAGTTAATGGAAGGGTTGAATGATGAGATGAGTATGCAGTTGATGGTGGCAACATTCAACAACTACCAGGAGTTGGTAGATAAGGCTCTTATGATTGAAGGGAAGCAGCAGCATATTGAGAGCCGCAAGAGGAAGTATGGGCAAGGGAAGTACAATTCAGGAGCATCGCAGAAGCCTCGTTTTACCCCGAACTCGGGAGGATTTACCCATAACCATGGGGGCCACACCCATAATGGAGGAAGTTCTCATAACCACAATGGCCCAAAGAATGGGAATGGGAATGGAGCAAGCAGCAATCAGAACCGCTCTAACCCAGCCACACCCGCCAAGAAGGACCAGAGTCACGCTACCTGTTTCAAGTGCGGGAAGACCGGGTACTATGCCAATGATTGTACGGAATTGAAGAACGGAAATGGCAATGGAAGCGCTGGGAAGAACCCCAACCCTTTCAACAGAGGACAAGTGAACCACGTGAACGTGGAGGAGGTCGAAGAGCAGCCTGATGCAGTTATCGGTAAGTTTTTGGTTAAGTCATTTACCGCCCTGGTTTTATTTGATACTGGTGCATGGCATTCATACATTTCAAGGGGATTTGTGTACAAGTTTAAGTCACCCACCTTAGCCCTTAGGACACCCTTGCTAGTGAGCTCAACCAGTGGAGAGTATATGGCCAGCCGATGGTGCGACCGGTTACCCTTAACCATTGGCAACCATGTTTTCCCCTCAGACCTCATAATTTTGGAGTCACAAGGATTGGATGTGATACTGGGAATGGATTGTCTGTCGAAGTATGGAGGAAGCATTGACTGTGCTAGTAGGTCAATTCTACTCACTACCCCGGAGGGAAAAATGATTAAGTATGTATCTAGGCATGCGCCTAGGAGGACTCAAGTAAATTCTCTCGAGGGAGTTGTTCAGGAGGAAGTGCCTGTAGTAAAGGATTACCCAGATGTATTCCCAGAGGAGTTACCAGGTATGCCGCCAGATCGAGACATCGAGTTTTTAATTGAGTTGTTGCCAGGCACCAGACCGATATCGAAGAGACCATACCGGATGCCCGTGAATGATCTGGAAGAGATCAAGAAGCAGATTAAGGAGTTATTGGAGAAAGGTTACATTCGACGAAGTTCATCACCATGGGGAGCCCTAGTCCTCTTGGTCGAGAAGAAAGATGGATCGTTAAGGATGGTTGTTGACTATCGTGCGTTGAATGAAGTGACGATCAAGAACAAGTACCCACTGCCAATGATCAATGATTTGTTTGACCAGCTGCAAGGAGCTAAAGTGTTTTCAAAGAACGATGTGCGATCAGGATACCATCAGCTGAAGATTCGAGAAAAGGATATACCTAAGACATCTTTTACCACGAGGTATGAGTTATATGAGTATACGATTATGTCATTCGGATTGACTAATGCCCCTGCCTATTTCATGAGTATGATGAACAAGGTGTTCATGGAGTTCTTGGATAAGTTTGTTGTGGTGTTCATTGATGATATTTTGGTATACTCAAAGAATGAAGAGGAACACAAGGAGCATTTGCGTTTAGTTCTCGAGAAGCTCAGGGAACATCAGTTGTATGCCAAGTTCAGCAAATGCGAGTTTTGGTTGAAGGAAGTTGGTATTCTTGGACATGTTATATCAGGAGAGGGTATAGCAGTGGATCCTACGAAGGTTCAGTCTGTCACGGAGTGGTTGGCACCCACTTCAATTGGAGAGATCCGCAGTTTTTTGGGTCTCGCGGGATACTACCGGAGATTTATTGAGAATTTTTCCAATATTGCAAAGCCTATGACGGCATTGTTGAAGAAGGACACCAAGTTCCATTGGGCTGAAGAATGTGAAGCAAGTTTCCAGGAGTTGAAGAAATGTTTGACGACAACCCCAATGCTAATCCTGCCGGATATACGCAAGGATTTCCAAGTGTATTGCGATGCCTCATGCTCAGGACTTGGAGGAGTACTGATGCAAGATGGAAGAGTTGTTTCATATGCCTCATGACAACTTCGACCGCATGAGTTGAATTATGCCACGCATGATTTGGAATTAGCAGCCGAAGTGCATGCGCTCAAGACCTGGAGACATTGTCTTATTGGAAATCGTTGTGATGTGTACACGAATCATAAGAGTTTGAAGTACATTTTCACACAGAAGGAGCTGAACCTCAGGCAGAGGAGATGGTTGGAGCTTATAAAGGATTACGATATTAAGCTGCACTATCATCAAGGAAAGTCCAATGTTGTAGCTGATGCTTTGAGCCGGAAGGGTTATGTCAATACCCTCGTAAAAGGAGGAATGCCCAAGGAGTTAGCGGAGGATCTAAGGGAGCTACGTTTGGAGATAGTTCCTAAAGGTTTTGTTGCAGCATTAGAGGTTCAGTCAACATTATTGGGAAAGATTTGTGAAGCTCAGAAGGTAGACAAGGAGATTGCTGAGATAAAGGAGATGTCGGAGTAATGGGCCAAGGGTAGGCAAACCCGAGCCCCTGGACCTTCCAAAACATCGGGGCAGACTGCGCCCTTCAAGACCCCAAGACGAAGAGCCGCCTTCTGAGAGTCGGCGACAGAGCCGCCGATCGCTTCTCCCAGCCGAGTCCCAGAGGCGGCCTCAAGATAAGCCGACTCCCGGCCAGCGACTTTCGGCGAAGTTGCCACGGGAGTCGGCCCATTTACTCCAACCGCCTCCTCTTGATGCGACCTCTTGACGGACGGGATGGGACCGCCTCGCAGCCCATCCTCGCCCGTTTCACGAAGCGATGTGCATGGCCACGAGCGCCCGATCTTGACGAAGATCTCCGTCCGTGGCGCATCATTGCCATGTCGGCTCGACATCAGCCCGTGCGGCGATCCTGTACCTCGATGGCTCTGTCTGCACGACCGAAGACGGCGGGACCCGCTGTCGGCGGGAGTGCGTAAGACGGCAAGAGCACCCAAGACGGACCAGGGAGTCGGCCTCGAGAGTCGGCCGCCTCTCACGGGCTCCGTGCGCCATTAACCACACAAGACAGGGAGTGGCAACAGTGATCGCCCGTCAGGCGGCGACACTGTTGCCATGACCCCATGACCAAGCTCACGTCATTAGAAGCACGGCTATAGTAATCCGCAGCCGGCAAGACCCGCCCGCGGCGGACAAGGGCTGTCGGCCCCATGCTGGACCGTCGGCGGGGCCCACTAGTTGGCGGGCCCCAGAAGTCGGCGGAGAAGACGGCGACTTAAGAGACTGACGGCTGGGACCTACGCCCAGCCGGATTACCATTGTACCCCCGAGGGGTAGGCCTATATAAACCCCCCGGGGCACCCATGCAAGGGGTTGGACCCTAGTAGTTTGACACACACATAGGAGGAAGAGAAGAGCTAGCCGTGCCCTTCTCCTTCCTCACCCCGAACAGCTCATGGAGCAACCTTGTACACACTTTTGCCATAGTGATCATGCGGAGACCCCGCAGAGCAGCGATGGGGTGTTATCTCCACGGAGAGCCTGAAGCTGGGTAAGATTCGCGGCGTGCATGCCTTCGCCTCATCCTGCTTCTGTGCACCGCGACGTTCTACTCGCCTCCATGATAAGCCATCCTTTGGCATATGTCGCACTCCAACCCCGACATTTGGCGCCCACCGTGGGGCTAGGTGCACCGTCGTCCGGAGACTCGCCTGCGGGCGGGAACCCTCTTCCTCCTGGCGGCGCAGCCAGCCCAAGACACCAGATGGAGTTTGCGCCGACGCCTGCATGGCGCCGAGGTCGCCATGCTGGGCGAAGCTGCCTCGCCAACTTGTCAGCCGGGTTCGCCTCTCCGACGAGCCTGCATCCGACGCAGAACGGACGGCCCCGAGAGCCTCCTCGCAGCCTCCTCGAGCAGCTCCACGCCGCCAGCCGAGCCCGCCACGACACTGGAGTTCGAGGGCTCCACCGACCCGATGCTGGTCGACTCGACACCGCCGCTCAACGCGTTTCCCCACCAACGTGGTGGTCTATGATGAGCCGCTCCCTCGCGGAGAGCGGCGGAAGCACCGCCACGGAAGTGCTCGCCATCGGTCATAGCGAGCCTTCCGTGAAGGAACTCATGACCCTCTCGACGCGGTTACGCAAGACCTAACGCGCCTATTCCGGAAGACGCCGACCTTTGGGGCCGCTGGTGTCGTTGGAAGCTTGAGTACGGCGGAAGTAGTTGGCGAGATCTTGTCGCCCCGTCCCCCGCAGCCTCGCACCGCGATGGTGTAGATGCCGAGGAACTCCGACGGATGCGTCCCGCCATCATACTTCTCCGCACGTCTGGTTTGAAGTTTTTTCTGGGCCATTGGACTTGCCGCAGCTCACGAGTGAACGCAGGGCAACCTACCGCAGACGGGTAAGTCGCCTGCCCTTCCGGGCGCGTGCATGCCGGCAGAAGGCCCAATGGCGCTTGTCGGATCGACGTCGCGCTTCTCTTCGGCGCGCCGATGCGAGTTCGAAGCGTCCTCTTGTTGTCGCCATGAAGAACTTGGCGCTGATCGCGGCGAACTTCGCGGATCCGGACGACGCAGCGGGAGTCGCTGTCGAGGTAGATCCGGCGAGTCGGGCGATCTTTGGCCCTTTGGCGGAGAGTGCACGGTGGTTGCCCCTCCGACAGCCTCGCCGCCACGGCTCGTGTTTTGTCGTCTCGCCGCGGCAATGATGGCGTCGATTGCCGCGGAGCATCGCCGTTGGCAAAGCCGATGAGGCTCTGGATAGTGGCCCTCCACTCGTCGACCTTGTCGGCCGTTGGAGGGTAGTCGAGGAGCAGCTGGGCTCTCGCCAGAGCTTCTGCTGAACTAGTGGGTGGCATTGGAGAATCGGCACGAGGAGCGGGACACGCCGGACTTCTAACTCCGTTAGAAGGAGCAGCGCCCCGTCCGGGCGGCCGTATCTCACTCGTGCCAGCATGTTGGCGCGCATGCTGGTCTTGAGGGTCTTGATCCAACGAACGTATGGCGCTGTGAACGCCATGACGTTGTTGGTCCCGTGTCTCTTGAGATGGGCGCGGGGGATGCACGGACGCCGAGGTCTGTGGTGCCTTGTCCTTGGACTTGGCAACGTCGCGAGCACCTTTGTCGGCGCCCGTTCCTCCGCCAGCGTCTGCCCCACCACCCGTTTGCTGTGGTGAGGGTGGGTACGACGCGGACGGCTCTCTTGCCACCAAGCCTTCTTCTTCAAAGGGCATGTTGAGGAAGATGTTGATGACGCTGCTCGCGTGAACGCCGGATCAGATTCACACGGCCTCGACGCCCCTACTGCGCGCGGCCAGAGATGTCGCGGAGGCTGATCGTACCCGCGGACACCTATGGGGCCGGCGGAGCGGGCCCCTTTGTGGTTCGGAGGGGGGCGGAGGTCGCACAAAGAGCGGATCAAGGCGATGCACACGAGAGGTTTACCCAGCTTCGGAGCTCTCCGGAGAGATAAAACTCCTACTGCTGCTTGTTTGATCTATTGTGTTCTTGCTAGGGAGCAATGCGGGCTACCAAACCTAGCGTGAGTGTCTCTGGTCTCGAGTGGGTCGAATGAACCGAACCTCGGAACCTTGCCTAAAATGCGAACCAAACCTCCTCTACGTCGCACTCGGGCCTCCTTTTATATGCTCAAGGGGTCTCCGACAGGTGGCAACATAGGCGGGGTACAAATGTAAAAACAGAGGTTGGTACACCTACTTGAACAGTGTACAGTGCAAAATACCTAACTCTGACGGCAAGGGACAAAAGCAATAAATGCCCGTCGTTGTCGCCCAAACAAAGGTAATGAGACCGTCAGTGCGCCGCCGCCACGATGGCGAGCCTGTCAGCCGCTTATCGCTGCTCTCCGCTGGCTGCACAGCTGCTCGACACGCGCCCATGGAACGGTCCCATGGCGACACGTCGCTGGGTGAGCTGGAGCGGAGACGGAGAGAAGTTGCATGCCGCGGCAAGCGCCTTGCCGCGGCCGAATCCTTGTCGCGCCCGGAGACTTGTCGCGCTCCGAGCCTTCCCGGCAAGCTCCTCTTGCCGTGGCCTTGTCTTCTGCGTGCACGAGGGCCTTCCGACAAGCTCCTCTTGTCGGGGCCTTGTCTGTGCCTAGAGAGGCCTTCCCGCAAGCTCCTCTTGTCGGGATCTTGCCTTCGTAATGGCTGCGAGGGTCTTGGCGACGCCTGGCGAGGCTTGCCATGGACGCCGCGACCGCCTGCAGACAAGTTCGGGTACTAAGGTACCCCTACTTTAGTACACCGGCAGAGCCCCGGTCTGGGCCATACACTTGCCGAAGCGCTGTTGGGCCAGGCCCAAAACAGGCACGGCACGCTGGCACCGGTCGAAACCAAACCCACTCCAGGTGTCCCGCGTCCCCTCTGTGAACGGCATCGCCAATTGCGGCGTCGTGGGGGAAGTGGGCGGCGTCGGGTCGCTTCCACCCGTCAGCCTCCATTCTGCATCCCCGCCACGTGGTTCCCATGCTCTTGGGGTCACAGACGGTGGAAGTGGGAAATCGGGCCACATGGCAGAGGCAGCAGGTCGGCCCCGATCCCCTGCTCGTCCTATGCCCTGATTTGTCGAGCGGGGCGGTCGAGCCCCCACCTCGCTTCCTTAAAAAGAGCGGAAGGGGAGCGCAGAAGCCCGCACTCTCCCATCTCCTTCCTTCCTCAGTTTCCGCTCCCTTTTCTCTCATTCTCCATGGAGAGAAAGGGCATTGGTTCTTCATCGGTGGCGGCGAGGGTCGCCGCTAGACAGCGCTCCCCTCCCAACCCCATGCCCGGGGCGGCAGAGCCAGCCCCAAGAGGAAGAGGGAGGGGGCGAGGTCGTGGACGAGGTCGAGGCGCCGGGAAGAGGCGGACGGGCGGTGCGCCGTCTCCGCTGGCCGGGCGTTCCTCCTCAAGGGCGGTCCATACTGGGACGCGACCCTTGCGAGTTCTTCGTCCCGGCTGCGCCGGGCGCCTCGTCACCGCCTCCGGCTTCCAGCTCCGCTTATGAATGCGATGGAGTCGGATCCGCCGAGACATCGAGATTGCACATGAGGGCTGTGGAATCAGCGGCATGCGAGTCCGTGTTGTATTCCCAGCCCCTAATGTGATGTATCTCGATCGTGGGTGGAAGATGTTCACCCGCATCCACAACCGAGGCGGGGTTTACCCTCCATTTTAAGTTAATGGAGGGTGATCTCCTCTCCGTCATGGTCTTCGGGTATCTTGGCACTCGGGCGAAGTGCTGCGTGGACAGCTCCTCCGACAGCGAAGATTCCCCCTCGAGCGAGAGTGACGAGGAGGGGAGCGACAGCGACGACGAGGTTGGCGGGCCCGATTAGTTGTCGGGCGCCGCTTCGTGCGTCACCGGCGACCCCATCATCCGTGTCGCCGGCTCCCTGAACTCCCCGGGGTCGTCTCCTTGGGCGACTGGCGTAGGAAGGCTGCGGAAGGGGAAGAGGGATGGCGACAAGGCCGTCAAGTCAGAGTACGAGGGCGTAGTGCCCTCGACAGCGTGCTAACGTCTTGCCGCCCCGTCTTCGAACCCCGCTTCCGCCGCTGCCATCTTCGTCAAGCCCTCGAGGAGCTCCCGGGATGTTCCTTTGGTGTCTTCTGGCACCCGTAGCTCGTCTAGGCGTTTCTTTTGCCCTTCTCGCCTCCTTGACCTACCTCCTGAAGAGAGGGACGGAAAAAGGATTACGAGCATCTTATCTTTTTAATTTGTAAGCCTTCGGGCCTTATCCACATTTAATACTTGTAATCTTCCCTTTCATGTTTTTCATTCCCCACGGATTGTATCCGAGTAGAATGTTTTTAATGAAAAAGGGATGCTTGAAAAAGGACGAAGGGCTTATCTGATATCTCAGCCTCTGGCAACTCTGGCTTGCCGCAGCTCCCGGCAACTCTGGCTTGCCGCAGCCCCCGGCAACCCTTGCTTGCCGTAGCCCCCGACAACTCTGGCTTGCCGGGGCTTGGGTACCAAATACGCCTTCTACGCTTCTTCGCTGTTATTTCAGTTCTGAGAATGATTCAGTCAATTGCAGCGATAAGTTATTTTTGTAACATAACTTTATTCTGGCAACATCCGCTACGTTACTCCCTTTACTCGACTCTTGGCTTTGTATGTTATTACCCCACGCTTTTCAGGAAACTTGTCGGTGCAGGCACCCTTGCCGCATGGCCACCGAAAGTGCGGAACTTCAGCAGCCTCGGCGGGGTCGCCACCGACAAGCAACCTTGTCGCGGACTAGCCGCAGCTCACTTAAGTTGTTGAGCGGACTCGAAGCAAAGTAAGGGAGCCGACCGATCACGATTTGGTTCCTCCGCGCACGGGTTTTTCATACAAAGCGCGGTCGTTCAAGGGAGATAACTTTACAAATTTATTACTGATCTGAATCGATCGATGCAATGTTATTCCTCTACTTGATTCCTTCCTTTGTACGTTTCTGCCTTACGCATTTCAGGGAAACTTGCCGGTGCAGGCACCCTTGCCGCGAGCACCGAGTGCGGAACTTCAAAGAGCCTGGTCAAGGGTCTCTACCGACAAGCAACCTTGTCGCGGACTAGCCGCAGCTCACTTATGTTGTTGAGCGGACTCGAAACAAAGTAAGGGCGCAACCAGTCGCGATCTGGTTCCTCTGCGCACAGGTTCTCCGTACAAAGTACTATCGTTCGAGGAAGATAACTTAAAATTTTAAAAATTGATTGCTCAGACTTTGGCAACTTAGCTTTTCTGTCTCTTGCTTCCCGATGAGGTGAGACTTCCTCGAGCGGTGCTCTGGTCCACAATATTATCTCCTCCTTCCCCCCTGGTTAACTTGTGCGCGAGGGAGCCTCCCTTTCTTTGCGACAAGAGAAAGAAGAGGAAATACCGTTATGGAGCCCAAAGTGGCTCGATTACGCTTACCGGGTGTGGTTGCTGCACAAAGTGTTAGCCAAAACATGCAATAAATTGATGAAAGCATGAACTTGACGGGTTGTGCGCAACACATGGGCTTTATCGATGCACGGGTCTCATACCGGCTTTGTACAAAGGATCACATGCAACAATGCAAGACTTGTATTAAAGGTGGTTGCCGGAACGGGTTCCGACAACCGCGCTTTATGGGTAAAACTTACGAAGATGCTCAATGTTCCAGGAGTTGCTCACCGGAATGCCATCTTCGGTCTCAAAGGCGACAGCGCCGGAGCCTAGTGACTCGTTTCACCCGATAAGGGCCTTCCCACTTCAAGGCGTCAACTTGTTTGAATTCTTGGCGGACTGAACGCAGCCAAGAACAAGGTCGCCTTCCTCGAGACTTCGGCATTAACCCTCAAGGCCCATGGTAGCGACGCAGGGCTTGTCGGTAGCGGCGGCTCGCCACAGCTTTGAAGACGATCCTCCTCAAGGAGCAACATAGCGTCATCTTGTCGCAGCTGCTCTTGCTCAAACTCATCATAAGCGAGCACTCGAGGCGACCAGATATCTGAAGTTCCGTGGGGAGAACCGCCTCTGCTCCATAGACTAGAGCAAAGGGTGCCCGCCAGTGGCTCGATTTGGCGTCGCCCCGATCGACCAAAGAACCACCGGCAGCTCCTCGATCCGATTTCTTCCGCACTTGTGCAGCCCGTCGAAAGTTCTCGGTCTTGAGCCCAAGCAGACTTCGTAGTTTGCCCTCTCGCTTGACCGCTGCTTCTCGGGTGAGCAATGAAGCAAAGCAGACCTTGGCGCCAAGGTCTTGGACGTATTGCATGAAGGTGCGACTAAGAATTGTGTGCCGTTGTCGGTGATGATCCTGTTAGGGATCCCAAACGGCAAACAATCGACCAAGAACTTGACTGGCTGACCGTCTTTGTCACCTTCCTCATCGCTTCCACTTCCGGCCACTTTGTGAACTTGTCGATGGCGACGCATAAGTACTCAAAGCCCCGACAGCTCGGGGAAGGGGCCGAGGATGTCGAGCCCCAACCGAAAATGGCCAGGATAAAGGGATCGTCGGAGAGCTTGAGCTGGCCGGTGTATCTGCTTGGAATGGAACCGCATGCTTCACACTTGGTTACTTGTGCAGTTGCATCCTGGAGGCTGTCGGCCGGAAGAAACCTTGCCGGAAAGCTTTGCGGCAAGTGCTCTTTGTGCCAATGTGGTGACCACATATGCCTCCATGTATCTCGCCAACAACTTCATCCATCTTCCCCGGTATACACTTCAATTTCACGCCGTTGAGTCTTCTTACATGCAGTATGCCGTCGACAAACCGGGTACATACTTGACCGCCGGGCTACTTCTTTCCGCTTCTTCTTGCTCTTCGGAAGTTCTCCGTCTGGAGGAAATGGACAATCTGCTGCCCATGCCGGAGCTTGCGGCTCGACAACAAGGACTAAAGGCACATTCTGCTGTCAAGGGAACATCGGCTTCTACGGCAAGAACCTGCGTCCCTGCCGGAGCTTGATGCTCCCCGACAAGCTTGCCGGAGCAAGACTTGTCGGGAGCGTTTGCTTCAACCAAACAAACCCTGGGGTCTTGCGGAGCAGACTGCTCCTCAACACTGTTGGTGTTGATCTTGGGGACCTTTGCAACGACGGCTTCGGGAAGTCCTGTCGGAAAGTAGTCACCAGAGGCCAACTTCCTCTTCTTGCTCTGTCCGGTCGATGGTGTTACGGTTGGTTGAGTCAGCTTGAGCACAAAGGTCCCCTGGTTCCATTGTGTAGCTTGAGTGCGGCGCACTTTGACAGTCGGCAATATCATTCTCGAGCTCTTGGAACATGTTCCATTTGCGGGCCGTCAAAGTGCTCTTCTAGCTTCCTCACTTCATCAACGTAGGCTTCCATCAACGGACTCTGGTAATCTTTGTTGACTTGGCGGACTGACGAGTTGCGAGTCACCCCGACAATAAGCTTCTTGATCCCAAGGTCCACTGCGATCCACGAGACCGCAAGCAACCCTTCATACTCTGCGGTATTGTTTGTCGCTTGCTCCTTGGGAAAGTGCATTTGGACGACGTACTTTAGGTGCTCTCCGGTGGTGCGATAAGCGACGCCCGGCACCGGCGCCTTTGCAATGAGAAGGCACCATCAAAGTACATCAGCCACTCTTTGCTTGCTTCTTTGACGGGAATGCTCGTCTCCTAATCTCTTCATCCGGGCGTTGGCGTCCATTCTCGCTATGAATTCTGCCAAGGCTCGCTTTGGATAGTTGATGTGCTTTCAAACTTGAGACCAAAGCTTGACAGCTCCAAAGGCCCACTCGACAATCCCGCACTGCCGCTTCGGATTCTCGTAGTATCCTCTTCAGCGAAAGCGAGTGACAACTGTGATCTCATGTGCTTGGAAGTAATGGCGCAGCTTTCTCGAGGCCATGAGGAGGCCGAAAAGCAATTTCTGCACACCGTAATACCTTGACCTAGCCCCTTGCAGAGGGAATCGACAAAGTAGACTGGCGCCGCACCATCCTTTTCTCGTGATCTGCTCACGCGTCTTGTGGACTCGTCCTTGTCGGGACCAGAGCTTGTCGGGCGAAGCCCCACCTTGTCGCTGGATGTGCTCGCCCGCGGTTCTTTGGCTCGTCATCCGCCTCCCTCTCTCGCCACTAACGCAGCACTAACCACTTGATTGGTTGCCGCTATATATAGCGCAACTTCTCTTGTGGCCTAGGTGCGACAAGTGTTGGAGTGGAGGACAGGTATCTCTTTAAGTCTTGCAGTCGCAGCCTCCACTTCGAGTCCATTTTACCGGACCTGCCTTTTTCAAAATCTTGAAGAATGGCGTATGCCGCTCAGCAGACCTAGAAATAAACCTGCTGAGAGCAGACACGCAACCGGCAAGTCTTCGTACATCCTTGACGCGCTTTGGTGCTTCAATATGCTCAATGGCCTTGATCTTGTCGGGATTAGCTTCAATCCCCCGCTGAGACACGAAGAACCCGAGAAGCTTGCCGGAGGGGACTCCAAACACACACTTCTCGGGGTTGAGCTTGAGGTTGATCTTGTGCAGATTTGCAAAGGTCTCGTCCAAATCTTGAACCAAAGTTGCTTTGTCCTTGCTCTTGACCACTATGTCATCCATGTAGGCTTCTACATTTTTGTGCATTTGCGGCTCAAAAGCGTCATGGACTACCCTTGCAAATGTTGAACCAACATTCTTCAAACCGAAAGGCATCCGTATGAAACAAGATGGGTGCCACATGGTGTGATGAATGCGGTCTTCTCTTCATCTTCTTCAGCCATGAAGATCCGATGGTATCTCGAGTAGGCATCAAGAAAGCGAAAGCAAATCACATCCAGCCGTGGAGTCAACAATCTGGTCAATGCGCGGCAAGGGAAATGGATCTTTGGGACAAGCTTTATTAACATCCGTGAAGTCAATACAAAGTCTCCATTTCCCATTTGCCTTGCGCACGACTACAGGATTGGCCAACCACGTAGGATGGAGCACTCCTCTGACAAGGCCCGCTGCTTCCAGTTTCTTGATCTCTTCGGCTATGAATTCTTGGCGCTCCACTGCTTGCTTCCTGACTTTTTGCTTGACGGGCCGCGCATGAGGACAAACGGCCAGGCGGTGCTCAATCACTTTCCTGGGAACACCGGGGATGTCAGACGGTTGCCATGCAAACACGCCCACATTCGCCCAGCAGGAAAGCAACGAGCGCCGCTTCCTATTTGGGGGTCGAGAGAGGCACCGATGGTGAAAGGTACCACCATTTGTCCTCCTTGGCGGGCACCTTCTTGGTCTTCGGCGGAGCCACCATCTTCTTGCACTTGCCGGTGGAGCTCGATGGTGCGTCCTCGACGGTAGCGCAGCACTCCGAAGAGGTGCGCTTGCCGGAGTGAGCATCAGAGCCCTTGCTGGACTTGGACTTGGTCTTCTTCCCCCCGGGAGCTTCAGCAGCAAGTGTCTGGCAATCTGTTGCGGCTGCCGCATCCCGGAAGATCTTGTCGGCATAGATAAGGGCATCCTTCTTGTTGCCATGGACAGAGATGACGCTTATCGGGCCCGGCATCTTGAGTAGGTTGTAGGCGTAGTGAGAGGCTGCCATGAACTTGGCTAGTGCTGGACGGCCAAGTATCCCATTGTAAGGCAATGGGAAATCGGCGACGTCAAACGTAACCCTCTCAGTCCTGAAGTTCAGCTCGCTGCCAAATGTGACCGGCAACGTAATCTTCCCCTTCCCTTCCCGGATTGATTCCTTGGAAGGTTCCGGTCTCTTCGAGCTTCATTGTCGTCAGGATTTGAAGCTTCGAGCACCGCCGGAGGAGATCAGATTCAAGCCGCCCGGCCGTCAACTAACATTTTTGTGACCTTGAGGTTGCGGATGGTTGGAGAGACCAACATCGGCAAGCACCCGAATCGCAGTTATGCGATCGTGGTGGTCCTCAATATCAAAAATGATAGGCGTGTGGACCACTTGAGGCTCATGGCGACTCTATGGATGGTTCCGCAGCATTGACCTCCCGCATCCATTGCTTGAGTTGGCGGTGGGAGGTATGCGTGGAAGCACCTCCGTCAACGCAGAGAACCTCTGGCTTTCAAACTCCTGCTCATCGCTGCCGTGCGTCCTCCATATCTTAAATGCGTCATCATCATCTTCATCCTTGTCGCGGCCGCGGGAGGTCGATCTCCTTGTCGCTGCTTGACTTTGCCATGGCGTCCTCCCATTTGGGACGCTTTCTTGCTTGCTCCCCAAAGACCTTCCTGCGCCTTCTCCTTGTCTCGCCGCTCGTACTCAGCTCTCTGGCATTGACGAGCTGCTCGACCTTCTTGCAGCTCACGGAGATCGTGGCCCTTGGTGCGGTGGATCTTGCAAGATCGCTTGCGGAGCCGTCCCCGCTTGTCGGTGGCCGCCACCGGACCGGTGGTTGGCGTCGGCAACCTCCTTGCCGAGCCACCAGCCTTGGCGTTCTTGTCGCCACCTCCGTTGCTTGGACTGCTCAACAGCTAGCACTTCTCTGGCCTTTTTCTTCCTGTTGCCTGCCGCCGGCCCTTCTTTCTTGCCGGGCGGTGTAAATCACATCGAGATCACTGCTTCAGATTCTCTCACGAGTCTCCTCCTTCCTCAAGACGCGCACACTTGTCGGCCAAGGCGTACAGCCACCGACGCCCTTGACTTTGCACATCGCCATCTCCTCCCTCATCCTGCGGTTCCGCACATTACGATGAAATGCACCGATCACCGCGGCGGGGTGGGACGTACGGGATGTTGTAGTGCACACGGCTGAATCTCTGAATGAACTTGCGCAGGACTCTCCTTCCTTCCGGGCGAGCAAGTGAAGGTCACTCTCTTGGCCATGAGGTTTGTGGCCACCGTGAAGGCGCCAACAAACCGATGGCACAGATCTGCCCAGGAGGATATGGAGCTGTCCGGCAAGTGCATGAGCCAAGATCTCGACGTTGGGCTTGAGTACGAGCGGAAGTAGTTGGCGAGGATCTTGTCGCCCCGTCCCCGCAGCTCGCACGGGCGATGGTGTAGATGCCGAGGAACTCCGACGGATGCGTCCGGCCATCATACTTCTCCCGACGTCTGGTTTGAAGTTTTTCTGGCTGGGCCATTGGACTTGCCGCAGCTCACGAAGTGAACGCAGGGCAACCTACCGCGTCTGACGGAAGTCGCTCGCCCCTCCGGGCGTGCATGCCGACAGAAGGCCCAAATACGCTTGTCGGTGGACGTCGCGCTTCTCTTCGGCGCTTCGATGCGAGTTCGGCGTCCTCTCTTGTTGTCGCTCATGAAGAACTTGGCGCTGATCGCGGCGAACTTCGCTGGATCCGACGACGCAGCGGAGTCGCTGCCGAGGTAGATCCGGCGAAGTCGGCGATCTTGGCCCTTTTGGCGGAGAGTGCACGGTGGTTGCCCTCCGACAGTCTGCCGCCACCGGCTCGTGCCTTGTCGTCTCACCGCGGCAATGATGGCGTCGATTGCCGCGGAGCATCGCCGTTGGCAAAGCCGATGAGGCTCTGGATAGTGGCCCTCCACTCGTCGACCTTGTCGGCCGTTGGAGGGTAGTCGAGGAGCAGCTGGGCTCTCGCCAGAGCTTCTGCTGAAGTAGTGGGTGGCATTGGAGAACGGTGCGAGGAGCGGGACACGCTCGGACTTCTAACTCCGTTAGAAGGAGCAGCGCCCCGTCCGGGCGGCCGTATCTCACTCGTGCCGGCATGTTGGCGCGCATGCTGGTCTTGAGGGTCTCGATCCAGCGAGCGTATGGCGCCGTGAACGCCATGGCGTTGTTGGTCCGTGTCTCTTGAGATGGGCGCGGGGATGCGCGGGACGCCGAGGTCTGCGGTGCCTTGTCCTTGGACTTGGCAACGTCGCGAGCACCTTCGTCGGCGCCTGCCTCCGCCTGCCCCGCCCCACCACCCGCTTGCTTGCTGTGGTGAGGGTGGGTACGACGCAGACGGCTCGCCGCCAAGCCTTCTTCTTCGGTGGCATGTTGAGGAAGATGTTGATGACGCTGCTCAGCGTGAACGCCGGATCAGATTCACACGGCCTCGACGCCTTCTACCGGGCGCGCCAGAGATGTCGCGAGGCTGATCGTACCACAGACACCTATGGGGCCGGGCGAGCGGGCCCCTTTGTGGTTCGGAGGGGGCGGAGGTCGCACGAAGAGCGGATCAAGGCGATGCACACGAAGCGGTTTACCCAGCAGAGCTCTCCGGAGAGATAAAACTCCTACTGCTGCTTGTTTGATCTATTGTGTTCTTGCTAGGGAGCAATGCAGGCTACCAAACCTAGCGTGAGTGTCTCTGGTCTCGAGTGGGTCGAATGATCCGAACCTCGGAACCTTGCCTAAAATGCGAACCGAACCTCCTCTATGTCGCACTCGGGCCTCCTTTTATATGCTCAAGGGGTCTCCGACAGGTGGCAACATAGGCGGGGGTACAAATGTAAAAACAGGGGTTGGTACACCTACTTGAACAAAGGTATGCTGCAAAATACCTAACTCTAACGGCAAGGGACAAAAGCAATAAATGCCTGTCGTTGTCGCCCAAAGCAGTATAACAGACCGTCAGTGCGTCTCCGCTTCGCCACGATGGCGAGCTTTGTCAGCGCCGCTCATCGCTGCTCTCCGCTGGCTGCATACTGCTCGACACGCGCCCATGGAACGGTCCCATGGCGACACGTCGCTGGGTGAGCTGGAGCGGAGACGGAGAGAAGTTGCATGTCAGCGGCAAGCGCCTTTGCCGCGGCGAATCCTTGTCGCGCTGGAGACTTGTTGCGCCTGAGCCTTCCCGGCAAGCTCCTCTTGCCGGGCCTTGTCTTCTGCGTGCTCGAGGTGGCCTTCCCGGCAAGCTCCTCTTGTCGGGGTCTTGCCTGTGCCTAGAGAGGCCTTCCCGGCAAGCTCCTCTTGTCAGGGTCTTGCCTTCAGAATGGCTGCGGAGGGTCTTGGCGGACGCCTGGCGAGGCTTGCCGCGGGGACGCTGCGACTGCCCGTGCAAAAGTTCGGGGTACTAAGGTACCCCTACTTTAGTACACCGACAGCTGGAGGCGCGCCGCCTCCAGCTCCTCGTAGGCGCGAAGAAGCTGGCAAGCATGAGACGCTTGTCAGAAGCCTACCAGCGCGAGATGGATCGCGCCGTGGGCGGCTCGCCGGCTCCGACTGGGCCTAGCCGCCTAGGCGCGGTCCAGCAGCGCGGCGTAGCCATCGCCAACCTGTTTGGGGCCAATCGCCCCGTGTACGCCACGCCCGCGGAGAACATCCGCGCCGCCCAGGCGGCGGCGGACGAGCTGGATAACTTCGAGGGCGAAGAGCGCCGCCTGATGACGGAGCGAGTCCAGCAGCTCCTCGACGCGGCTGACACGCAAGATGAAGCCGGCTGCCGCATGGAGGCGCCGCGACGACAACACGGCGACTTGCCTCCCCGCCGAGATCAAGGCGCGATGTCTCGGACGCTGACTGGCGGTGTTCGTGGAAGAAAAAACAAGGATCCGGCTGTCAGCCATAGTCGGACTCACCTGTCCATCGAGCGCGACGAAGACGGCCGCCCGAGAGCAGTGGAGCGGCGGGACAACTATCTGCCTCGTCCTCCCCGCAGAGAAAGGCGAGTCTCCCCGCCACCCGTCGAGCATCCGACTCTGGGCGACCGCCTTGGCCGCCGAGAGGGAGTCAGAGAAAACGACGCCCGCCACTGGATCGAGCGACTCCACCAATCCCTGGCGCTGGAAGAAGAAGATGAGTTGGGCCCACCATGTTTCGGACCTCGCATCCGAGGCGAGCCCTTCCCTAGAGGGTTCACACTCCCCCGAGATACACCCAAATACACCGGCTCCGTGAAGCCGGAGGACTGGCTAGTTGACTATTCCACAACTGTCAGCATAGCGAACGGCAACAAGCACATTGCCGTAAAGTATGTTCCCCTCATGCTCCAGGGCCCGGCCCGGACATGGTTGAACAGCTTGAAGCCCCGCAGCATCAACAGCTGGGTCGACTTCACCGAGGCCTTCGTCCGCAACTTCACGAGCACGTACAAGCGACCTCCCAAGCCTCGCCAGCTTTCCTTGTGCATGCAAGGCCCCAACGAGTCAACTCGCGACTACCTCACGCGCTGGGCCGAGCTCCTAACTCCAGCGAGGGAGTGCACGAGGTGCATGCTATTGATTACTTCACCGCGGGTGCGAGAAGGCACCTCCTCAAGCACAAGCTCCTTTGCGACAAGCCGAGACCCTCGGCGAAAGCTGCTGATCATAGCAGATAAGCACGCCACACCGACTCCTCCATGAAGACGGAGATCGAAGTCGGTCACGGGCAAGGTGGCTCCTCAGCTCCTGTAACTCCGCCGGTGACACCAGTTGGCGACAACAAAGAATGATCATGCGCAAGGCCCTGAGCCGGCTTCCAACAGCCGGCGGTGGCGGCGATTAAAGACCAATGTACCAGAGGGGCAGCCTCCGCCAAGCGGCGAAAAGGCGGCAAGTCCAATCGGTTGCCGGCCTTCTCTTCTGAAAGCGCACTCTAGATGGTCCCTCGCAAGTTCCATAGCGGCGCGAAGCCGTAGAACCACACCACCCGGAAGTGCCATCGCTCACCAGATCGCCAAGGAGACGACCTCATCCCTCCCCGTCTTTGGCTGCCGCCGCCCCCAGCCAGCCTACCGTCAGCCGGTCGGTGCAAAGACAAGACGAGTACCTGTATTAGCATGGAGCTTATGTAGTGTTCACCAGTGTGGCCGACGACCGACGCAGCAGGCGGCTCTAGCAGCAAGAGGTGAATGCAGTAGCATCAGATGCCCCAGAGTTCATTCACTGGTCCGAGAAACCTATCAGTTGGAGTCGGGCTGATCACCCAGAGGTGATGCCAAATCCGGGCTCATACGCCCTGGTCTTGGGACTCACCCTTGCCGCGGATAGGCGGGCCGCTCGCTTCTAGCGAGTGCTGATAGACGGAGGCAGCAACATCAACATCCTGTACAAGGACACAATGGAGAAGTTAGGAATCAAGCAAAGACAGCTTCGTAATGTACCGGACTGTGTTCCACGGCATTGTACCTGGCCTTTCCTGCTCACCGATCTCGCAAGATCCTGATAGATGTCCTCTTTGGGGACAAAGATCACTTTCGCCGAGAGCCAGTCTGGTTCGAAGTGGTGGACCTCGAAAGCCCATACCATGCTCTGCTTGGCTGACCTGCTTTGGCCAAGTTCATGGCGGTCCCCCACTACGCCTACCTCAAGATGAAGATACCGAGTACCAAGGGGATCCTGACCGTAGCCGGCGACTAAAGAAAGTCGTCCGCCTGTGCAGCTGAAAGCAGTCGGCTGGCCGAGTCCTTGGTGATCGCAGCTGAGAAGAGGTTTCTTGATCGGGTTGTGGCAATGGCCGGCAAGCATCCAGAGATATCACCCAACCCCAAGGAGTCGAAGTCGAGGGCCTGCTCAAGCCGCCAAAGAGACAAAGAAGATACCCTTGGACCCAGAGCACCCGGAGAGGTATCTTTGTTGTAGGTGCAAACCTTGACAAGAATAGGAAGGCGAGCCTCGTCGATTTCCTCCGTGAGAATCGGGACATTTTCGCATGGTCCCCTAAAAGACATGCCAGGTGTACCGACGGAATTTGTCGAGCACAAGTTACATGTCCGATCTGATGTGAAGCCCGTCAGGCAGCCCTTGTGCCGCCTGTCAGAAGAGAAGAGAAGAGTTGTTGGAGAAGAGATAGCCCGGCTCCTCGCAGCCGGTTTCATCATGGAAGTGTTCTTTCCAGAGTGGTTAGCGAACCCGGTCTTGGTACTAAAGAAGAACAAGCAGTGGCGGATGTGTATTGACTACACAAGCCTCAACAAAGCTTGCCCCAAGGACCCGCTCACGGCCGAGAATCGATCAGTGATAGACTCCACAGCGGATGCGAGCTGTTGAGCTTCTTAGATGCATACTCGGGATATCACCAGATCAAGCTGAACCCGCCGACAGATTGAAGACCGCCTTCATCACGCCCGTTTGGAGCCTTCACATTCGACCATGATGTTCGGTTAAGGAATGCCGGGCGCCACCTTTCAGCGTTGCATGCAAAAGTGCCTCCTCAAGCAGCTTATAGAAACGCCCACGCTTACGTGGACGACGTGGTGGTGAAGACGGAGAAGCGAGGAACGCTGTTGGAAGACCTCAAGGAGACCTTTGAAAATCTGCGCCGATTCCAGATCAAGCTCAACCCAGAGAAGTGCGTCTTCGGAGTACCAGCCGGCCAGGTCCTTAGTTTCCTGGTCTCCGAACGCGGCATAGAGTGCAACCCCATGAAGATCAAGGCAATCGAAAGGATGGAAGTACCCCGCCGACTGCTAGATGTGCAAAAGTTCACCGGTTGTTTGGCGTCCATCAGCCGATTCATCAGCCGGCTGGGTGAGAAAGCTCTTCCTCTGTACCAGCTCATGAAGAAGACCACCTTCTTCGAATGGAACCCCAAGGCGGACGGCTTTTCTCCGATTGAAGAAAATACTACTTCCCCCCGTCTTTGGCGGCCCCGACTCTCAAGGAGCCCATGCTCTTGTATATTGCCGCCACCAGCAGGGTAGTCAGCACAGTCATTGTAGTTGAACGCAAGGAGGAAGGCAAGGCGCTACCTGTACAGAGACCAGTATATTACCTGAGCGAAGTACTGTCGACCTCCAAGCAGAACTACCCCCACTACCAGAAGATGTGTTATGGCGTGCACTTTGCCGCCAAGAAGTTGAAGCCTTACTTTCAAGAGCATCCAATCACCGTGGTTTGCACGGCCCCACTAGCAGAGATCATCGGAAGCCGAGATGCTTCTGGCTGAGTGGCCAAATGGGCCATAGAGTTGGCCCCCTAGACCATCTATTACCAGCCCTGCACCACCATCAAGTCGCAAGCACTGGCCAACTTCCTCGTCGACTGGGCCGAGACCCAGTACCTGCCGCCAGCGCCCGACTCCACCCATTGGCGGATGCACTTCGATGGCTCCAAGATGCGCACCGACTTGGGAGCCGGCGTGGTCCTTACTTCCCCCAAAGGCGACAAGCTCAAGTACGCGCTGCAGATCCATTTCGCCGCCTCCAACAACGTCGCCGAATACGAGGTGCTCATTCACGGGCTCCGGCTTGCCAAAGTGCTTGGCATTCGCCGGATTCTGTGTTATGGTGACTCCGACTTGGTGGTCTAGCAGTCATCCGGCGACTGGGACGCCAAAGATGCAAACATGGCGAGCTACCGTTTCTTGGTACAGCAGCTGAGTGGATATTTTGAGGGGTGCGAGTTCCTCCACCTGCCAAGAAACGACAACGACCAAGCAGATACCCTGGCAAGAATCGGCTCCACCCGCCAGGCAATACCATCCGGCGTCGCCCTTCAGTGCCTCCTCAAGCCATTCGTCAAGCCGTCACCGGAATCAGACTCTATTTTTTTGCCGACTCCCCCTGAAGAAGTCGGATCCGACTCCAAAACCTCAAAGACGGCAAGAATTCTTGCAGACGGCCCCCACGAACGCTGCGGTCGAAGCCGGCCGGACTTCGTAACCCGGCCGGGGATCAAGGCGACGATCTGAACTCGATTTTCGGCCCGGGGACTGCGCCCGGTCGGCCCGGGACTTCTTCAACCTGTAAAGTTGCTGCAGACTCCAACCCGCCGCCTCCCAGCCCAAATTACCGCCCTCGTCCAAGTAGCAGTACTGGCAGTCGAAGAAATAGCAGCACCCTCATGGGCCCAGCCCATCCTGAAGTTCTTAGTAAGCGGAGAGCTACCAACCGATGAGACCTTGGCTCGGCAAGTGCAACGTCGAGCGGCAGCCTACACTATAGTCAACAGAGAGCTGGTCAGGCGCAGCGTCACTGATGTCTAGAAGCGCTGCGTCGAGCCACAGCAAGGCCAAGCGATTCTAGAAGACATTCATCAAGGCGAGTGCTGCCATCATGCAGCCTCAAGAGCACTCGTTGCCAAAGCCTTCCGACACGGTTTCTTCTGGCCGACTGCCCTAGAAGAGGCCAAGGAATTAGTTCAAAAATGCAAGGGGTGCCAGGTGTTCCGCTCCAAGCCGTTTCAGCCGGCTTCTGCACTCAAGACTATCCCCATCGCCTGGCCCTTCGCTGTTTGGGGCCTGGACATGGTGGGACCATTCAAAACGGCACGAGGCGGCCTAACTCACTTACTTGTCGTGGTGGACAAGTTCACCAAGTGGATAGAAGCAAAACCCATCAAGAAGTTGAATGGTCCCTCTGCGGTGACTTTCATCGCCGACATCACGAAGCCTGCCGTACCACACAAAGATCATCACCGACAATGGCACAAATTTTGCCAAAGGCGCCCTGGCCCGTTTCTGCGCGACGCAAGGCATCCGACTGGACTTAGCGTCCGTTCCCAATCCGCAGTCAAACGGCCAGGTGGAGCGAGCGAATGGCCTCATTCTGTCTGGCATCAAGCCTCGGCTGGTCGAGCCATTGGAGCATTAGGCCGGCTGCTGGATTGAGGAGTTGCCAGCCGTCCTCTGGAGTCTGCGTACGACTCCAAACAAGTCAACTGGCTTCACACCCTTCTTCCTCGTCTACGGTGCCGAAGCCGTCATCCCAACGGATATAGAGTTCGACTCCCCGCGAGTCACCATGTACACCAAAGAGGAAGCAGAGGAAGCACGTCAAGACGGCGTCGATCTTCTGGAAGAGGGCCGGCTATTGGCACTCAGCCGGTCCAGCATCTACCAAAGCAGAGCTCAAGCGCGCTACTACAACAAGAAGGTCAAGCCAAGATCATTCCTAGAGGGCAACCTTGTGCTCCACCGATCCAATGAATACCGCCAGCACAAGTCGCTTCCGCCTTTGGGAAGGCCCATTCATCATCAGCAAAGTGCTGGGCAACGACTCCTACTACCTGACCGACGCTCAGAAGCCCCGTGCATGCAAGAGGGACGACTCCATCAAAGAGATGGAACAGCCAGGGAATGCGAATCTCCTCCGAAGATTTTACAGTTGATGCAGTATGTACCACACTACCCTTTGTGTTTAAAGTACCAAGACTTCGGGCCCCCCGAGACGAGCTCGGGGACTGCCCACTTTTTGTTATCTGTATGATAAGAATTATGCCTTCAAGTATGTTACTCTTCGTTATGCTATTTGGCACCGGGCTCGACTAGTCGGCCCGGGGACTCGCCGCCTTGGGCTATGAAATGTTTCCTGCAGTCAGACAAGTAACGTGCGGTGCCTAAGCCGTCTCCTGTCAGAAGCCGCAGCTCGCAGAAGCGGCTGTTTGGTGGGCAGGAGTAAGGAAGAACGGGCGCCCACACGAAAAAATGGCTAAGGACCCAAAGCATAAACATAGTTTAAGTCGGCTTCCAGCCCCGTTTTGCAAAAACCGACTCTTAAGTAGTCAGCTTGCCGCTTTTTACCCAACTTGCTTAAAGACTCTAAAAAATGGCCAAGTACTTGCCTTCTCAAAGGTAGCCAAGCACTTGACCCAGACGGCAGGCCGCAGAGCGGTTGCCTGATGAGCAAGGCGGCAACTCAGGGAAGGCGGCAAAGGAAAAGGCCATAAGAGCAATAAGCAAGGAAAGATAAAATTAGGATAATATTTACACAGCTTAGGCCCTTGGCCGGATCTTCGGACAGAGGTTCAGAATACACCCTGCGGGTGGAATTGTCTTAATTAACAAGTTCTTTCAAAGACTATCAAAACAGATAAAATAAAAGGCGAGGCAATGGCCTAGGAAGCGGCAGATGGGGTCGGAAGGCGGAGGCGACAGCTGCGTCGAGCGCCGGGCGGCTGGGCGGTCTCGGCTTGATCGTCTCCAGCGGCAGCCGGCCCATACGGGCGCGGCTCGTTGCTGGAGGCTCGGTCGAGCTGAGGCTGGTCGCCCGCTCCTTCTTCTGGCGCCTCCATCTCGTCTCCGTCCTCCGCCTCGTCTTCCTCCTCGGCGCTGGAGTCGATCACCTCCGCTGAGTCCTCGTCGTAGTCCGGGTTCATCCCGAACCACTCCGGCGACGCCTCCCCACCGGCCCCGCTCGAGGCGAAGACGCTGGTGTCCGTGTAGTCGGCAATAGCCGCCGCCGACGCCGACGAGGGCGTCCTCCGCGGCCAGCTCCGCTGGGCCTCGGCCGAACGCAGCCAACGGTCAGATCCAGCCGTGGATACCACGCCTTGGCAATTCGAGGGCCAGCGCTCCGGCCCGAGCTGCGGAACCCTTCCGAGCCTCAAGATGGCGGCCGCGACCTCCAGCCGGTCGGCGGTCCGGCTGGGAAGTGTCTGTAATCGGCATGTCCGCCACAGGCAGCGATCGCTGGCGCCGACACCTTGAAGGCAGCACAAGATCCGATGGGCCGACGCGAAAGGCGTCAATGCTTAGGAGCTGCTCGTCAAGGGTCCGGGGGGCGTTGGCAGCAATCTCAGGACCACCCGCCCTTTGCGCCTCGCGATCAGCCTCGATGGCTTGATTGGCCACCTGCGTGTGGCCGGGGAAGAAGTCTGCCAAGAAGAAGAAGAAGCAAGTCAGAAAACCAGGAGTCGGCCCGACCTATAGTCGGCGGCCCAAAGGAAGAAGTAAAAACAAACTCACCGTCGACGATGTCCTTGATTTCATGGAAGCCGGAGGTCAGCAATGCTTCCTTGTCGGTCCAGGAGGAGCGCTCGCTCTCGAACTCAGCCAGGAGAGCAGCCTCTCTCTTCTCCGCCTCGTCCTGCGCCGCCTTAAGCAGCTCCCTCTGCTCTGCCCGGTACTGTAGCCAGGTGTCGCACTCTGCGGCGAGCTTGCTGTACTCCTCCTCCTTGGCGCGCAAGGCGGTGTTGGCCGTACCCAATTGCCGCCGAAGAGTGGCGCTGGCCTCTGAAGAATAAAAAGAAGAAGGACGCAAAGTCGTCAGCTAAGAAGGTCGCCAGGAAGATCCGGCCTAACTGCGCAGCAGTCGGCCCGAATCTCGGGGACTACAGCCATGGAGTGCGCTTGTGCGCCCCTTGAAAGAAAGAAAACTCACCTCGGCTCCTTGCCAAGTCGGCAGTCCGCTTGCCCAGCTCCTCAACGTTGCGATTGAAGTCAGTGGCGCGGAGGTTGTGATACTCCTGCGACAAGAATTTCAGACAAAGGTAAAAATTTGGAAGTCAGCAAAGAGAGTTCCGAGCCGCTGCTTTCGAATGACCGGCCCAAACTCGGGACTACACCCAGCAGTGGTAGCGCCCCACGAAGAAGAGCGAGAAAAAAATCAAAAGAAGAAACATACCCGCACGGCGGCTTGCGACGCCAGGTGCGCCTTGGAGCAGTTCTGGATGGCGTCGCCCTCAGCTCGCACCGCTGGACGCCCGTAGCGCCCGTGTTCAATGGGCTGTGCGCCGCCTCCCGCACTCCACCTAACGGGCGCGGCGCTCGACGCTCGGCGTCTGGAATGGCCGAAGCCGGGCGCGCCGGTCTCCGGTGCGGCGCCAAGTCGCCTTCTCAAGACGGCGCTACCGGGCGAGGCGACTTGAAGAAGCCGCCTCGCCACGGCCTCGTCGTCGGTCGGCGGCGCATCCGGGTCCGCCGGCTGTTTGCCTCGCGCGCTCTCGGACTGCGGTGGAGGCGGCGGGGGTGGCTCGGCCGTGCCCGACAGGGAGGCCTCGCCGCCTTCCTTCTCCGTGATGGGGAACTCACCGCCGACTCCCTCCGTCTGCCCCGTGAACTCCGGCGGCGGTGGCGCAGAGCTCAGCGGGGTGACGAGCAGCGCCGACTGGAGGTATGCGGCCTCCTCGGCTCGCCTCTTGGCTGCAACGGCGGCTTCGACCTCCTCCAGCTTCTTCTGGGCGGAAGTCGCCGCCTTCTCAGCCTCCGCCTTCTCCAGACGGGCGGCCTCCTCCTCGTCGCGCTTCTCCTGCGCGTTCCGCTCCGTCGCTTCCCGGAGGTCGGCCGCAGGTTCAATCCGCCGAGTATTGGCAGACGTCTCTGTCGACCCCATGACGGAGGCGGCGGCGACCCTCTCCAAGGTGAGGGGAGCCCTGATGAGAAAAAGACATATAAAGACTTGAACAAGACGGACCAGAAGGAAACAAGACAAAACAAGAAGTACTTATGCGGAGACCAGCGGCGGCTTCTTCACTTCCTTGCGGAAGCGGTTAGCCTTCGCGACCGCCTCTTCGCGCTGGGTCGCGGCGGCCGTCCCCCTGAACTTCTTCGCCCGGCCGCCTGGCAAGCTCGGCCCGGCCCGGCGCTTCTTCGCGCCGCCTCGACCACCCAAGACGGCGGAGGAACTCGCGCCTGGATGGCCGGCTTTCGGTTGGCGGCGGGGGACGACCTCCCTTTCGCCGTCGTCGTCAGGCCAGTCGGCGAAGGTTGCCGAAGGCCTGAGGTTGTCGGCCCCTCCTCCTCCCTCGGCGTCGGTCTCCATCGCCGCCACCCCCAAGTCGGGGTCGTCGGCGTCGCTCTCCACCCGGTCGGGGACGAATTCACGAGCCGGCCCCGCGGTGCCGACCGAGGGCTGCATGAGGGGGTTCTGACGCGGAAAAGACCAAAGAAAATCAAAGTCGAATTCGTCTGAAGAAGGAAACAGAAAAGCAAGAGAGACGACTTACCACAGGCGGGGGGTTGGCGCGCGAGTACGGTTCCTTGCTGAACTGCCATTCCTCCGTGAGGCCACAGTTCGCCAGGAAATTCACCGTGTCCACCACCTCCCGTGGGGCATATCTTTGGAGCACAGCCGATTTGGGGTCGGGCCGCTCATCGGCAGATCGGATGAGGTCGGCCTTGGAGAGGAAGAACTTCGGCGCGCCACGAAGGCGGCCGACAAGTCGGCCCCGTCGGGGCCCTCCGATTGCGTCGGCCTGAGCAGCTGACGGCGGCGGCGCCTGCGGGAGTCAGCGTCCTGGCCCGATGGGACCAGCTGGGGAGTCACCCCGCCAACTCACCGGCCACGTAAGGCGGCAGGTTGACCCAGTCGCCTTCTGGGGCGACGTTCTTCATGTAGAAATACGTGCGCTGCCACATCTTCATCGACTTGATGAGTGGGATGGCAGGGAAGGGGTTGTCGGGCACCGGCCTCCTCATGGCGATGAAAGTGCCGCCTGGGGCCGCACGCGAGCAACGTGTGTGCCGAGCTTGGCCTGGAAGAATTCCCCCCACAGCTCGATGGTGGGGACAACGCCAAGAAAGCCTTCGCACAAGGATGCAATGGCGGCCAGCAGCACCACCGTGTTTGGAGTGAGGTGGTGCGGCCGGAGCCCGTGGAACTCGAGAACGCGGAAGAAGCCGCTCGCCGGCAGCCCTAGCCCGCGCATGAGGTGCGAGCGGAATATGACCCGCTCGCCCTCCTCCGGCGCCGACGTTATTTCGCCCGCCGGTGCGGCGCGGGTCCGCACTAGGTTGGTGCCGGGGATGCGGCGCGTCTGGCGGAGGAACTCGATGATGTCGTCGTCCACTATGGAGCCATCCCACACGCCGTAGCGTGGCGGAAGGCGCGGCGGTGGAGGAGGAGCTCATCTCCGCGGCGCGGCGTGGTTCGGCGCGGCGGAGGCAGGAGGAAGACGAAGCAAGAAGGAGAGGAAGTGAGAGGAAGCGGGGACAGTGGGTGCACGTGCGTCGCCGCCCCCCTCCTCCCGCCTACTTAGGCGCCTAGGCTGAGAAGCCGAGGGGGCGGGCGTGGGATTAACTGCGCCCACGCCCCCACTCCCCCACGATTTAACCCACGACGTTACTGCGCACAATAACGGCGTGGGGAGCCCAACCGCTCGCATGGCCGCAACGGATCCGCCCGTGCGCCGAGGCGCGGTAGTGGCGGGCCCCGCCTGACGGGCCTGTCTAGTCACGCGCGTGGGCGGGCAGACTGGCCCTGCCGCGTGGCGTCACGTGGCGGGCCCACAACGGGCAGCTGCCTGGAAGCTTATCAGGCACGCTGCCCGGATCCCGCCACGACCTTCGAAACCTTTGAGGAGGAGGATGGCCTCCTGCAAGGCCGACTCCGGCTAGTCGGCTCAAGAGAGAGACGGCGAGCCGAGCCCAGATTCTTCCATTAGAGGGATGAAACTGTTGAGGCTCCTCGAAATGTTGCCCTCGGCGCCTCACCAGCTTCGGAGACTACTGTCGGAGTAATGGGCCACGGGTAGGCAAACCCGAGCCCCTGGACCTTCCAAAACATCGGGGCAGACTGCGCCCTTCGAGACCCCAAGACGAAGAGCCGCCTTCTAAGAGTCGGCGACAGTAGCCGATCGCCCCTCCCACCGAAGTCCCAGAGGCGGCCTCAAGATAAGCCGACTCCCGGCCAGCGACTTCCGGCGAAGCCGCTCTGAAGTCGGCCCGCGACTCCAACCGCCTCCTACTGATGCGACTACTGACGGGACGGGATGGGGCCGCCTCGCAGCCCATCCCTGCCCCGTTCACGAAGGACAGGCATGGCTCTCTATAGCATCGTGCTGACGAAGATCTCCATCCGGCGCGGCACTGTTGCCATGTCGGCCCTGACATCAGCCCCGTGGGCAGATCCCTATACCCACGATGGCCTGTCTGTACGACCCGAAGACGGCGGGACCCGCCTATCGGCGGGAGTGCAGAAGATGGCGAGAGCACCCCAAGACGGACCCGCTGGGAGTCGGCCTCTGAGAGTCGACCGACCCCTCTCACGGGCTCCGTGCGCCATTAACCAGACAAGACAGGGAGTGGCAATAGTGATCGCCCGTCAGGCGGCAGCATTGTTGCCATGACCCCATGACCAAGCTCGCGTCATTAGAAGCACGACTGCAGCAATCCGCAGCCGGCAAGACCCGCCCGCGGCGGACAAGGGCTGTCGGCCCCATGCTGGACCGTCGGCGGGGCCCACTAGTCGGCGGGCCCCGTAAGTCATGAGAAGACGGCAACTTAAGAGACTGACGGCTGGGACCTGCGCCCAGTCAGATTACCATTGTACCCCCGGGGGGTAGGCCTATATAAACCCCCCGGGGCACCCATGCAAGGGGTTGGACCCTAGTAGTTTGACACACACATAGGAGGAAGAGAAGAGCTAGCCGTGCCCTTCTCCTTCCTCACCCCGAACAACTCAAGGAGCAACCTTGTACACACTTTTGCCATAGTGATCATGCGGAGACCCCGCAGAGCAGCAGTAGGGGTGTTATCTCCACGGAGAGCCCTGAAGCTGGGTAAGATTCGCCGGCGTGCATGCCTTCGCCTCATCCCGTTTCCAGGCACCGGCGACGTTCTACTCGCCCCCTCCATGATAAGCCATCCTTTGGCATATGTCGCACCCAATCCCCGACAGGAGAGAATGGGCGAAGGAAAAGCCAAAGGTTTTCGTGAGGATGAGCACAATACCTTGTGGTTTGAGGACCGCGTTTATGTGCCCAATAATGCAGAGAACAGGAAGTTGATACTTCAGGAAGCTCATGACTCGCCATACTCGATACACCCCGGAAACACACAGATGTATTTGGATCTGAAGGAGCGTTTCTGGTGGACTGGTATGAAGAAGGATATTGCCGAGTATGTAGCCGTATGTGATGTATGTCAGAGAGTGAAGGCAGAACATCAAAAGCCAGCGGGATTACTGCAGCCTATGCTGATACCCGAATGGAAGTGGGATAAGCTTGGCATGGATTTTATAACCGGATTACCCAGGACCCGATTGGGATATGATTCTATCTGGGTAGTAGTGGATCGCTTGACCAAGGTAGCTCACTTTATCCCAGTGAAAACCACCTATACCAGTGCGATGTTGGCCAAGATATACATGACCAGGATCGTATGTCTGCACGGAGTTCCGAGGACCATCGTATCAGATAGAGGAACACAGTTTACTTCAAAGTTTTGGCATCAGTTGCACCAAACTTTGGGTACCAGGCTGGAGTTCAGCACAGCTTTTCACCCACAGACAGATGGACAGACTGGGAGAGTCAATTAGATTATGGAGGACATGTTGAGAGCTTGTGCGCTAGATTATGGATCTAGTTGGGATGATAATTTGCCATACGCAGAGTTCTCGTACAACAACAACTACCAGGCCAATTTGAAGATGGCACCGTTTGAAGCCCTGTATGGAAGAAGATGCCGAACCCCGTTGATGTGGGATGAAGTTGGAGACCGTCAGTTTTTTGGACCGGATTTGATTAAAGAGTCAGAAGAGAAGGTTAAGCTGATTCGAGATAGACTGAAGGTAGCACAGTCCAGGCAGAAGAGTTATGGCGATTCAAAATGCAAGGAGGTAGTCTATGAAATCGGAGACAGAGCATATCTTCGTGTGTCGCCTCTGCGAGGAGTTAAGCATTTTGGAGTTAAGGGAAAGTTAGCCCCGAGATTTGTAGGACCATACCGAGTTTTGGAACGTATGGGAGAGGTTGCCTACAAGTTGGAGTTACCCGAAGGACTGTCGGGAGTTCATGATGTGTTTCACGTTTCCTAGTTGAAGAAATGCCATGCAGAGATGGCCGATATTCCTCTAAGAGATACAGTGCCCCTGGAAGCAATTCAGTTAGACAGTGATTTGACATATGAGGAGAAACCAGTCAAGATTTTTGAATTTGCCAACCGAGTTACTATAAAAACTGAATAATTGTTGGGTTTCTCTGTGCTGGAGCAGTATCTATAAAAACTGGAGTTGGTTTATTATCTCCTGGCCTTTGGATCTTTTGCAAAGACCTGGTTTGTAACCCTTCAGATTCTAACATAGTCGTCTTCCCATTGCATGCCTTGTATATAAGAATGGTGCTTCAATCATAAAACATGCTACAGCAGAGAGATGGAATAGGTACTGAAGAATAGAAAGGCATGACATATTGACATGTATTCCCCCCATCCGGAAAAAAATGGATGGGTCTAGGCGTATTTCAGTTCTAGATACATCCTTTTTTATCCATTTCGGCAACATGTAATCCGGACGGAGGGAGTAGGTGTAAGAGCTAGGGATACGATAGGACAACACAGTAAAAAAACACTAGTTGAATGTAAAATTGTATGCTAGCGGAATAAGTACAGAAAAAACTAAGGCAACATACACGTGTATGATTGGGAAACTAAGATGGCATTGCAACACTTCAATGTTAAAAAACATGGTATGGTAGACAGATGAAGTACATACTGATGAATAACAATGCATAAGATATTCAAAAGCATGATGTCCAAATTAAGCAAATGGCATTGTGATAGAGCAAGGACCTTGTGGGGTGAAGAGGATTCAACATCTTTCTGCAAGTCTTCTGAAGAACTGCCTTTACATGTTCCATCATATTGGGTATCATTGACATCAAGTTTATTGGCCTTTACAATGCTCCGTGAGGTTCTTGTGGATAAATCAGTGTGTGTAATTATATCTGACTTGCATGGAAGACAACTAGTAGTTAGATTTATGTAATGAGTGCCTGTGGAAGACGACATAAATAGTAGGACTAGGGTTAACTACCAGCAACAGGTCTCAAAAACTAAAGGGAGAACACAGATGAAAGCTACAGAATATGTATCATTTGTACTCGAGATTAACTAGATGGCACACAAAAGTATTAAAGAACAACATAGGTAATACTAGAAGTGGTATAATACTATAATCACCAGCCTGTGGGATAGCATTTGCTGATTGATGATAACTATGGAACAACGTTACCTAAAGAACAAGTATCTTAGCTAAACTATGGAACAATGTTAACTCATGAACAAGACCCGTAAGAGATCAACATGAATATATAGTGAAATGTGATAATCTATTTTCCATGCTTAGATGAATAACAAAGCCATAAATGTTGCACACAAGTAAGATGAGGGTACAACCTATCTGGCCGCCATCCATAGGAGTGAGCATCATGTGCTGACTTGTCGATGGCCCTGCAGTTGTTGTGGCTATCCATGTCGGGCACGCACATTCGATGTAGGGAACAATTGAGTGGGGACTATAGCTCCCTTCTGGTGTATGCTTCCCTTGTTGGAGCAGCTGTGGTGAGTCGGAAGACGGTGTGGCTGAAGATGCAGATAACGCATAATGTTAAGAACGACACATCTCTTTGATCTGAAGAAATACACTAAGAGATCAACAACAAGGTACGAGAGTGGTCACACGTCTGCTGATCAAGACTAAATTGGGGTCACACGATTTAATTTTATTTTGGTATTGTCCGATCTACGCCGGATGGCTTGATGGCCGTCTTGTGCCTCCCGGCTGACACCGTTTGGAATCTTCCCCAAAGAGCCAGCGACCAACAGCAGAGCAGCTTGCCTCCATCGTCCGTGGCCCCGGCCAAAACCCCGGTCCCCGCCCCACCGCACTACCATGGTTGTGCCGCCCCCGGGCCAATCCACAAAGACTCCCCGTCATCCAGATCCGGCGGCGGCAGTACCTTCAACCCACGCAACTCTAAGATAGCCATCTAAGCGCTGCTTCCGCAGCGAACTTGCGCCCCCACACCCTTACGTTAGACACCAGCCAACCTGCAGCCTAGGAGCTCCGCCGCCTCGAGGGGTGCTGCTTCCCATTGGGAATCGATTGGCCGAGAATAAAAATTCAGACAACTGACTCCTAAATAAAGTGATTTGAGATGAGGGTGCGACCTATCTGGCGACATGGTGAAGTAGGCAGGTCCAGCTGCTGAGTCGGTGATGCCGGTGCGGTTGCGATGGCCACCGGCGGCAGGGAAACAACAACGTCGCGACAGCTGACGGCTACGGGGAAGCAGCACCGGGACTCTGAACGGATCCGAAGTTGGAGCCGCTCCGGTGCCGTGAACAATGGCGGGGGTGAATCGGCTCTGGTACGGTTCACGCGGCCGTCGTCGAGGCAGCTCCAGCAGCACGGAGTAAGAGGCACATGGCCCAGTGCACGACAACAAATGGACAGCGTCTCGGGCATTAGGGAGGACGGCGGCTGTGAAACTGGTGTGTTGGGGGCGCCATGGAGGAGGGGCTGAGGTTTCGCGGCTCGGGAGAACTTCCGGGGAGAAGGTGATTTGGCGCCCACGAGGTATGAATGGGGGGGGGGGAATTGGGAGGGGAGTGGAACCATGTTTTACGGACGCATTTGTCTGAAATGTGAGGGGGTGTTACAGTTCTACCCCTGCCTTTAGACTTCTCAGCTTGGATTTGTGTACTGAGGGTCGAGGATAGTAGAGTAACTTTGCTTCTCCCCAAATAGTGGGCGGGAGCGATTTCGGGCGAGGAGGGCGTGTTTTGAAATATAGTGGGCGCGAGCGATTTCAAGGAGAGCGTGTTTTGAAATAGTGGGCGTGAGCTATTCCGGGCGAGGAGAGCGTGTTTTGCTGACCATGGTTTATGAATTATTCGGCACATGTCATTTCGGCCGAGGAGAAGGCGCGCTTAGATGAAGTTACGAACCTACCCTCAATGTTCAACGGGCCAATTAATGCGTCTCCCACATAGGACGGTAATTTCGCGTCTCCCATTTATTTGCTCGGGCGAATTCCACCGAGCAGAGGATGTTTAATGGTTCGTTCAAAATTTGGGAGAACGAGCATCCACGTCTACCTTACCAAGTCGATTCGAATCAAATTTTGAAATATTAGCTTGCCACTTCTTTTTTAGATGGAGAGATGATGCTCGGGAGTAATGTGTTTTAACATGATCGTTGCTAGCGATTTACTATATGATGAATAGTTGACCCACTCAAAAACGGGAATCAAACCCAAAATGAAATATCTCGATTCAATGAAATAGCTTATTCACCAGGTCAAAATAGTGAACTGAATCCAAAATTGAAAACCTCAATCGAATAGCATGTTGTACAGTATTATAGTACTCCATGAACATGTTGAAAGTCAAATTAATGAACTTGTTTGATATATGCATATATCCGTTCATGTGTGGATTGCAGACAACATGTTCTCCAATTTAAATATTTGAATGCAAGTTTGTACCGAAACATGGTTTATATCAGTCTTTGATGCATAAACGCGTCCTCCCCCTCTCCCGGACTCCTGCTCTCTCTCTCTCTCTCTCTCTCTCTCTCTCTCTCGCAGACAATCTTCAATTCCGTCGCACGCATCCAACACACAAACCTTGTTGGTCCCTCTCGCTTTCTCTCCATCTCTCTCTCTCTCTCTCTCTTTGTGTGTGTGTGTGGGGGGGTCTTTCTAGTTCGCATGCATATATACTCCATCTATAGGTCTCTCTCGCACACTATGTATGATTCTCTAGTCCAAGCTAGATATCTTGGGTGCACTCATCGTATGCACACAAATTCCTTGGCTCGTTGCCCGTAACTCTCTCAAGCACCACTCATTGCCTTAGAGCTCTTCCCCTCTCTCTCAAACTCTCGATCTACCTGGGTCACACATACACATGCATATCTCACTCGCACTCGATAGGTCCATCTAAAACTCTATCTCTCTCCCTCGTTCTCTCTCCATCTCACACGCACACACACACACACACACAATCTCATGCCTAGCTAGCCAAGTACGATGGTCTCTCACTCAATTGTAGGCACATGCAGTCCCCCCTATATGTATATGACTAGCTAATCTTAGTCTCCATCACAAACATGTGCATGGTCTATCTCGATTTCTCTCGGGGCATCTTTCTATCACAAGACGCACCTCCCTTGATCTCCCACCCATATAGTCCCCTCACGATCTCGAGGGGGTCTCTCTATCACAAACACACCCTCTCGCCCTCCCCATGCGTCCATGTTCTCCGTGTGTCCCTCTCGACCATTGTCCCTTGTTTTTTTGAAGGGTCAAAGACAGTAGGAAAGGATCCTACTGCCACATATAATATTTCACTATTGTCAAAGTATTAGTTTTACATGATTACAAGGTGGGTCAGTACAAATAAGAAGGTGTGTTAGCACCCCGAGAGGGGAGGATATGGTGAAGGGGGTTACAAGTGGGTTACAAGGAAGGCTGAGATGAAATCTACAAGTGGGGGCTTGACCCTATGGCATAATAATTCCAGGTCATACGTAGTCTAGCCCTCCAAGAGTTAAATGTGGGGGATGCCTCTCAAGATGATGCCATTGCGTTCTTTCCAGATGCCCCAGGCTGATAACATGAAGATTTCCATGAACAATGGCGAGGGCCAACGTTGTTTCCCACCTCTGAGAAGCTGCAATCAGTTCCCATTGTCTGGCCAAGAAATATCAATTGCATTCCAAAGCATGTTTGGCTAAATGGGCAGTTGAAGAAAAGGTGCTCCACGGTCTCTTCCACGTTGCAACTACAAATAGCACGATTGACATTGTTTCCAACGTTGTAGTGCCTCCTTTTCAAGATGTTTCTCGTGGTTGACTCTATCAACTAGGAGTAATAGCTGAAAACTTTGATTTTGGACGTGCATTTAGAGTCCCAAATCCAAGCAAAGGCAGGATCGGTGGAAACATTCCTGAAATAGAAATTATAGTATCTGGCCGATGTGTATTTGCCTCCCCAGGAGTAGGTCCACTCGTCAGGTTTGCCCTCGTCCAGCGTTGTATCTGCAGTTCGGGCTTGAAGTTGTTGGAGTTCCTGCCGAGCCAGTTGTGTCAGAGGAAGGTGAAAGCCAGTGTGGATATTGGTTATTGCCAGAAAGTCAGCGACAGAAGCATCCTCAAGTTTGGTGAATGAGAAAGCCCGGGGGAAAGCTTCATCGTTCAGCTAGTCGCTCCAGAGATCTTTCAAGACCAGCGCGGTGTTGCCTGCGCCAATTTGCACCGTAGAGATCCCTCTATAAATGTCACTTAAGTTCATGGCTTCTCTCCACCAGAAAGAACCGCAGGCATCCGTGGTATGGGGCACTTTGTTGTTGTAGTATGTGTTCCAGATCAGATGGACCCAAGGGATGTCATGCTTGTTGTAGAAGCTGTGCAGAAACTTTAGGAGGAGAGTTGTGTTTTGGATTTTGATATCAAGAATCCCTAGGCCTCCGCAATTTTTGGGGCGACAGCACTGTGTCCCATGCAGCAAAGGCAGGTTGATTTCCCCACAGTCATTTTCTTGCGCCACAAGCAACGCCTTCGGATCTTGTCAAGGTGTTCAATCAATTTTGGAGGGAACCTAAGTGTGCACATTGGGTATATCAGCATGGATGTTATGAGCGAATTTAGGAGTGTCAGTTTAGAACCATGATCCAGCATACACAAGGAGGAGGATAGTCTTCGTTCCGTTCTTTCCACCATTGGCATCAGATCCACCATGGTTGGCTTGGTGGTGCCCATTGGCAAGCCAAGGTAGGTGAAGGGCATTTTACCCGTAGAGCATCCCCACAAATGAGCTAGTTGTTCAACCATGTCCTCCTGAACATTGAGCGGTATGAGCAACGATTTTTGGAAATTTATCTTCATACCAATGGAAGCAGCATAGTCCAGTAGCAGTTGCTTCATAATTTTGGCTTGGTCTGGACATGCCGGCATCAGCAAAATGGCGTCGTCGACATATTGGACCACAGGATAATCAGTTGGTTGATTGCAAGGGATCGGGAGGTGGACCTTGCGCTGTCTGTACACGTTATTAATTGCAGCTTGTAGGAGGTCGGCAGCAAGGACGAAAATTAGGGGAGAAAGTGGGTCTCCCTGACGAACGCCACGTCTGCATTGAAACTGTCGGCCCGGGACACCATTCAAAAGTACGGAAGAAGTACCTGACTCAAAAATCCTCTTGATCCAGTTAAGCCATCGGTCATCGAATCCCATTTGCTTCATGATAGCAATCATGGCAGGGTGTTCTATGGTGTCGAACGCTTTAGTGAAATCGAGCTTGAGCAGAATGATTGGGTCTCAGTTGCTTGCACTGATATATGTACTCGAAAGCCCAGGCGAGACAATCCTGGATGGTGCGTGTGCGAAGAAAGCCATATTGGTTTCTGTGCACGATTTTTAGCACAATTTTCTGCAGTCGATTGGCTAAGATCTTTGTAATGATCTTCAGACAAGAGTTAAGGAGCGTGAACAGTCTGAAGTCATTACCAGTCTCAGGGGAGTTGATTTTAGGGATGAGGGTGATGAAACCAGAGTTAATGCTGGTGAGGTCAAGGTTACCAGAATAGAATTCTTCACACAGTTTGTAGAAATCATGTTTTATGATGTGCCAGCAAGATTTCAAGAACTGCCCATTGAACCCGTCAGGTCCTGGAGCTCTGTCATTGGGCATGGTTCTGACTACCTCATCGATTTCTTGATGTGTAAACGGTGTAGATAAAACCTCGAGTCCCTCAATTCTCTTGATGATATTGGGTAGATCAAATTTCATTTCTGGTGGGGACGATTCACCCAAACGTTGCTTGTAAGTGGTAAACAGAATCGCCTCCTTGGACGTGTGGTCACTGACAGTTGTTCCAGCAGGTGTTTTCAGTGTGGCAATGGAGTTCTTCCTGTAACGTTCAGTGGCGAGTGCATGAAAAAGTTTTGTGTTTTGAGTGCCAAACTTGATGTACCTGATCGTGCACCGCTTCCTGCAATACTCGTTCTGAAAACGTAAGAGCTTCAGAAGGTGGGTTTTAATGATATGTCTGAAATTAGCTTCAGGTAAGGAAAGTGGTCGCTGATCTTCAAGTCTATCAAGTTCAAGGAGGACCTGGTTGCAATTCTGGATGAGAATCGAAAGCTTGGATATGGTTTTGCTCCAGGCTTTCAACTCATAGCGAAGGTTATTCAATTTTTGCGGATGGTGGCGCAACATTTTTTGCATGTCATGGTTTGTTCCAAGATGTGGCCCACGACTTGAAGGAAGTTTGAGTGGTTAGTCCAAGAGTTCTCGAATCGAAAAATCTTGCTTTTGGGGATAGTTGTTTCAATATGTACTACACATGGTGTGTGATCTGAGATTGGTTTCCCTAGGGTTGAAACTAATGTGTTGGGGAAAGATTGAGTCCAATGGCAAGATGAGAGAAACCAATCCAGCTGCTCGAGTAACAGATCATCCTGCATGTTACTCCAGGTGTATGATCGACCTTTGAGAGGAATTTCAATAAGAGCTTGCGTCCGGATAATGTCATTGAACATTAGAATGTCATTTGGGTCACCCCCTGGCTTATTTCTATTTGCAGATGATCGCATAAAATTGAAGTCACCCACTAGCAACCAATCATCAGAGTCAGGTATATCCAGATCATACAACCAATCAGTGAAAAGAACCCGATCATTGCGTTGGCAAGGTCCATAAATATTATATAGAGACCAAACATTGCCAAAAGCTTTAGAAGTCAGAGTAACTCCAAGAGCATGATTTTCAGAATAACAGGCTGAACCATTAAACACAGAGCCATTCCAAATAGTAATAATTCCCCTAGAAGCCCCTCGGGAGGGAACATAAGCAAATTGGTCAAAGCGTTTAGGACAAAAGGTTTTAAGGAAAGCCAAATCAAAATGCATGCGCTTGGTCTCTTGCAGACAAATTACATCACAACCACATGTCTCGATAGCATTTCTAATAGCTAGTAACTTATCGTCTGAATTTATTCCTCGAATGTTCCAGACCAGAACATTCCACTGCAGCCTGGGGGGCATGAGGCTGATGCTTAAGAAGAGGACGAGGTCGAGCTCTCCTGATCAGCCATAAGGATATCTTCGGAGAGTTCAGCCGCAGGAACGCCACACCTGACTGTGCCGATCATCTGAAGCACAGGAACAGGTGTCGGCGGAGGCGCAGAAGAGGTGGTGGAGCTGTGGTTGGGTGCTTCGGGCACTTGTCTTGCTTTGACCTTGCTTTTGGTGGATTTGCCGTCTGCCATTGACGAGGCTTTGAAGCCATCGTACTTATTGGAGCGGGTACTGCGACGCAGAGTGGATTCATCAATAGCAATAGGTTTCTTCTTTTTATCTTTGCGAGTCTGGTCAGCAAGAAGAGACGTGGAGTCAGAAGAAGTGCTATCAGAGAGGGCTTGCATCGATGACCCAGAGTCCTCAGAGCTAGGCATGTCAACGCTATCCGGTTCCAGGACATTCAGAAGCGATGGTGGAGTGATGCTGGCTGGCACTGAATTCCTGGATGGCGAGATGTGAATTCTTCCTTCAGTCATGGGTGGAGCCGGCAGGGTTGGGGGAGAAACTTGAACCGCAGGTGAAGAGGAACCACCAGTCAAAGCATCATCAAGCCCAACGGGGGGATCGTCTGAAACATCGACCAAGTGTTGAGTCTCACTGCTGTGGACGTCATTATTCAGAGGTGCAGCAAACTGAACTTCAGAAGACTGAATCTCATGACTCTGATTTGCAGCGGTAGACCTGTAAGTGTTCAGAACATCCTCAGATAAGTCAGTCTGTGTCTCAGCGAACTCCGGGATGGCAGCAGTGGTGTGTCCATAGGAACGTGGTCCAAGGTTGGTACTTGGCAGTTGAAGAAGACCCATGCCCTCTGAAGTAATTGAGATTTGCACTTGTAGCTGTTCATCTCTGTTCCGGATGCCATAACCAGTACTCCAAGGACCAAATGATGCCAAAATTGGACGGATGGCAGCATAGAGGAAAGTATTGAGCTGCCTACGAGGGGCAGGATTGGCTAGCAAAAAATTCATCACTTCATTACCTTGTGCAGACATGCTAAACTGAATCCCAGTGTTGTGCACTTGAACAGAGAGGGTAATGGTTTCAGCAATGTGTTCCTGTGCAGTGTCCATGGCATTGAAAGGAACAAGTGCGTCATTATTTTCAAAAACAACCAATGCCTGATCCTGGAGGTTGGTGATGGAATCATCTGACGTCGTGATAGAGTCGTTCCAGGCTTGGGCAGCATTGTTAGAGATGTTGTTCTCAGGAACGATACCGTCTTGGACAGTCAGACCCTGCGCCGCCAGCCATGCCTGAAAGTTCATGAGGTAGGGTGGTAATTGCTGCTGCGGGGCAGGAGGAGCCGGCCATTCACCCCAACCAGCATCAATCTGGACTTCAACAGTATCAGAGTCTGAATCGCTTTGAGGATTGCCTGGTTGTCCCATAGCAGGTGGAGCCCCGTTTTGCGCGAACCAATTATGCACTTGCTGCCGGTAGAGCTGCTCTGCAGTCATCTTAGGGCCGAACTAGGGATGTGGGTCGCCATTGGGGGGCGGCGACTCTTCTCCAGCAGGTGGGATTTCAGGTAAATGCGCATTCCAGTCACTGCTGCGAAGTATGGTGACTTGAACAGTCCAACAATCGCAAGCTCCACCAAGTTGACGGACGACGAAGCTCTTGGGAATCAATCTCATGTGAATCAGCTGGACCTGAAGCATGACATACCTGCGGTCTTGTCGTGGGTTATACCATGAGATCAGACCACCAAAACCCCCAACAGATTTGTTGATGTAAAACTCTGTCTGATAATCATAAGGAAATCCAAAGTACAGCAACCAAACTTGCGGGCCAAAAGTGGTGGTGCGTCTATTCAAAGCAGCATTGTGTGGGACGAAGGTGATGAGGAGATCTTCATCTTCAAGCTCTAAAGGAGTCGCTATTGCCGTATCTCTCGTAAAGGAGTCCACAAATCCAAAGATGCCTATGCCAAAGGGATGATCGCTAGCCTCTGTCTTTGAACAACCGGATTCATGCAAGCATACCTTCAATCGCATCTAGGATGGCCAGACGACGGTGTAGAGGAATGAAGTGGCTGGCCTCCGCAATGGCGAGGAAGTCGTGATTGAGCGGCGCGATGGGTGAGACCACCATGCCACTGCGAACCACCCGGTTAGCCGGACCGGGCTCGACCGCCCATCCCAAAGGCAGGAAGGGGACGAGGTTCAAGGGGTAGTTCGCCATTGTTGCAGCTTGGAGCGCGACGGTGGAGGAGGGCGGTGGAGTGACAGCGATAGGCTGGGACGGTGGTGAAGCCGAGGCGGAAGGCGGACTGTGAGGGGTAGGAAAGGAAACTGTGCGACGTTTAGGAATCCACTGCCATCTTTGTGCTCTGCGGCGCGTCAGGCAGGATGATGACACGTGTCTATAATGGCCGCAACTCTCACATCAGACGGTCGGGCGTTTTCTCCTTGGATGGAAAGATTGATGCATAGGAATGGTAGGTGTAATAGATCCCTTTGGGCTTGGGGAATGAACATTGGTAATTGATTCGATTTTACTTGCCATTTTTTGTGGGCAAACAAATGCCTTATGGCCAGGAGCCGAGCATTGAATGCAAATGAGTCGCGCTGGGCAGGAAGTTTTTTGGTGACCCCATTGGAGGCATTTAGCACATAATACGGCCCGGTTGGATGCAAGTGTTGTAATTTCCTCCCAAGTATATTGGGCTTGGGCCAAATCCGCCTTGTGTTTATTCGTGAGGACCGGAGGCCATTGAGAATGCTCAGGAGCATATTTGTAGGCCGAACTTAAGAAACACATGCGGAGGGAGGGATAAGGAGTGGTAATCAAGCATTTAAAGCCTCCCAAAATGAGGTAGTTAGGCGATTGTGATTCCTGTAATTTTTCCTGGTTCAAATAATATTCCGGCAGTGAATGGGCCGTAGTAACTGCTGGTAGTAAATGTTGATTAGCCTTGTCGGTCGCACCAGAATTAGCGCCCTGATTGGGGGGCGAAATTTGAACTGTCGGTGCAGTCACCAGCAAGTTGTTCATCCGAGTGCTATCCGAAGGCATGGAAGAAGTAGAGGCCTCCTCAGAATTAGCATTAGAGAAATGCATATGAGTAATAGGAGCAATATGAAACTTGCTGAGCTCCTGATCAGATGACTTGTCCGAAGGATCATGCTTGTGCAGGAAACCCAAATTAGATTTGATGGCCACTGTCCTCCTAGAGGAAAGATCAGAAAGCTCTTCATCAGCGTGCCAATGGTGATCAGTAGAGAACCGGGAGAATCGTCCATTGAAAAGATGAAAATGGCATACGAAGTCAGGCCAAATGCGATCCTTGAGACCATAGATGAAGTGCCCCACTTTATTATTGGCCACAGAGAACCGAAATGACCTAAAGGACAATTGTACCACCTTGAAACCAGAGCTAATACCACCAATGCAACATTGAAGGGCAATACCAACTGAATCCTTGAAAGGCGTAAGGAGGCTGAGGAGAACGAGACGACCAGAAAGAATTCCTTGGCGTCCCGAGAGGGGGAAAAGTGAACCGTGGATCCAAACCTGCGTCTCACCTGATCTGCCAGGGCCAAGCCTGGAGCAAAATCCCAGTGCAGGAGCCCTTCCATTGGAGGGAAGGCTAGCAATCGCCATGGCAGGTGGTGGGAGGTGGGAGCAGAGGAGAGGATAGGAGAGCCATCGACCATTGTTCCTTGTTGGCCAGACCTCTATTGGACATGTGCTATAGGGGTATCTCTCTTCGTTGCAAACAATCACACACTAGCTATCTTCGTGTATCTCCTTGCATCGCTTTTCTATCTCGGAGATGCATGTGTGCTATGTTCGGCTAAGAAACGAAAAAACACACTCTCTCTCTAATTTATCGTTTGTTGTCACTTTCTCTTTCACACACATACTCTTTTTTCACACTTACTCATTCTCCTTCACACGCACTTGATCTTTCTCGAATTAGGCACTCTCCTCGGTCCATAGCATATTGATTTATTGAAAAGTCAAACATCACAAATTTTGACCATGTACGTGGAGAAAAAAACAATTACATCTAGAACGGCAAACATATACCATTAGATTCACCATGAGATGTAGTTTCATATGATGTATCTTTGGTATTGAAGATATAAATAACATTTGTGTAAACCTGATCAAAGTTTCCAAAGTTTGACTTCTAAAAAAATTACATGCATTCCATTATCGAGTGGATGGAATATCTCTTTCCCCCTCTCAGCTATCTGACGCACCACTCAGCCTTATCGGGGTTCCTCAATCTCTCTCAAACTTCATATCTCACTGGTTCACACATACACATGTCTCGCTCGCACTATACATATAGACCCATCCAACACTCTCCGCCCTTGTTCTCTCTCTATGTGACACACACCCCCCTAATAAGTACCATAATCCCTCACTCGATCATAGGCGCAAGCACTCCCCCCCTAAGTATGATTATCTCTCACTAGCCATCAGGAACACACGTATTGTCTCCTTCCATCCATACGTCTATCTCGATATCTCTTGGCGTATCTTCTATCATGCACACACCTTGTCACTCGATCTCCCACCAATGTAGTCCCATCACGATCTCTAGGGGATCTCTCTATGACAAACATACACTCTCTCCTCCCCATGTCTGCATTTTCTCCGTACGTCTCTCTCGACCTCTCTCCCTTGTTTGTGAGACCCCTCTTGGCCACGTGCTAGGGGTCTTGCTCTCTCGGTTGCAAACAACCACACACTATCTCCTGACCTTGCTTCCGTTGTCAAAGAGGCATATGTGATATGTTTGCATAAGACACACACGTTTTTTATCGACTTTTATCGAGTGTTGTCCATGTCTCTTTCACACACGCACACACACTATTTTCACTCACTCTTTCTATTTCACTCTCTCTCTATCTCTCTCTCTCTAGTTAGGGACTCTCTCACGTCCATAAGCATATGGATGTTTTGAAAAGTCAAACCTCAGAAAAGTTTGACCAGGTATATGTGGAGAAAAACATTTACATATGTAAAGACCATTAGATTCATCACAACGTGTACTTACTTCATACTATCATTTATCTTTGGTAGTGTAGATATAAGTAATTTCTTTATAAACTTGGTCAAAGTTTCAAAAGTTTGACTTTAAAAAAAATGTTGGAACTACATTATCAAACGGAGGGAGTACCTCTTTCTCTCCCTCTCTCTGATATCTCTCACGGGCCTCCCCTCTCACACGAACACTTTATACCGACGGATTATCTGCTCACTGTGTCAGCGTATAGCTCCATATATTGTTTAGTTGACCGGTAAACCAGTCCACATGTTGCCTTGTCAGCTCGCGTTCTGTATCTTCGTGTGCTGGCCCATGTGGCAGTGGGTGAAAATAAGTAAACTAGAGGCCCATCTGACACGCGGTGAAGTAAACAAAGTTGAAACCACTAGGGGTAGCACCCCACACGCTAGTAAATTGAGGGCGCATTGAGGACACACTTCTTCCGCGTGGAGGACGCACTCGCGCACAATTCACCACTGCGCGGTGGCATGCACAGAAGGATGCACTCGCGCACACCCAGCACACAACACACACCAACACACGTGTACACCGGCGTCGCTGATATGTCTCCAAAGTATCTATAATTTATGAAGTATTCATGCTATATTACTATGTGTTTTGAATGATTATGGGCTTTATTATACACTTTTATATTACTTTTGGGACTAACCTATTAACCGGAGGCCCAGCCCATATTGTTGTTTTATTATGCATTTGATATTTCAAGAAAAGGAATATCAAACGGAGTCCAAACGGAATGAAACCTTCGGCAACGTTATTTTTGGGAAGAATATGATCCTGGAGACTTGGACTTCACGTCAGGAGATCCTCGAGGAGCCCAAGAGATAGGCACCCCCCCCCCCAACAGGGCGCGCCCCCCTGTCTCGTGGACCCCTCGAGCACCCCCTGACCGACTTCTTTCGCCTATATACTCCCACGTACCCTAAAAACATCCACGGAGAAGATAGATCGGGATTTCCGCCGCCGCAAGCCTCTGTAGCCACCAAAAACCTCTCGGGAGTCTGTTTCGGCACCCTGCCGGAGGGGGAACCCATCACCGGTGGCCATCTTCATCATCCCGGCGCTATCCATGACGAGAAGGGAGTAGTTCACCCTCGGGGCTGAGGGTATGTACCCAAGAGCTATGTGTTTGATCTCTCTCTCTCTCTCTCTCTCTCTCGTGTTCTCTCTATGGCACGATCTTGATGTATTGCGAGCTTTGTTATTATAGTTGGATCTTATGATGTTTCTCCCCCTCTACTCTCTTGTGATGAATTGAGTTTCCCTCTTGAAGTTATCTTATCAGATTGAGTCTTTACTTTGAGAACACTTGATGTATGTCTTGTCGTGTTTATCTGTGGTGACAATGGGATATCACATGCCACTTGATGTATGTCTTGGTGACCAACTTGCGGGTTCCGCCCATGAACCTATGAATAGGGGTTGGCACACGTTTTCTTGACTCTCCGGTAGAAACTTTGGGGCACTCTTTTAAGTACTTTGTGTTGGTTGGATGAATCTGAGATTGTGTGATGCATATCGTATAATCATGCCCACAGATACTTGAGGTGACAATGGAGTATCTAGGTGACATTAGGGTTTTGGTTGATTTGTGTCTTAAGGTGTTATTCTAGTACGAACTCTTTAATAGATTGATCCGAAAGAATAACTTTGAGGTGGTTTCGTACCCTACCATAATCTCTACGTTTGTTCTCTGCTATTAGTGCCTTTGAAGTGACTCTTTGTTGCATGTTGTTATTATTGTTGAGAGAACTTGCACTAGTGAAAGTATGAACCCTAGGCCTTGTTTCCTATCATTGCAATACCGTTTACGCTCACTTTTATCATTAGTTACCTTGCTTTTTTTTATTTTCAGATTACAAAAACCTATATCTACTATCCATATTGCACTTGTATCACCATCTCTTCATGAACTAGTGCACCTATACAATTTACCATTGTATTGGGTGTGTTGGGGACACAAGATACTCTTTGTTATTTGGTTGCGAGGTTGTTTGAGAGAGACCATCTTCATCCTACGCCTCCTACGGATTGATAAACCTTAGGTCATCCACTTGAGGGAAATTTGCTACTGTCCTACAAACCTGTGCACTTGCAGGCCCAACAACGTCTATAAGAAAAAGGTTGTGTAGTAGACATCAGTCGCCGCCGGTTGAGATGGATGGCGAGGCAGCCAACAAGCGGAGGCGGCTCGAGCCAAAACCGCATCCGGCGAGCCTGGACTTCATCAGCAGCCTCCCCGACGACATGCTGCTCATCATCATCGGCCTCCTCCCCACCAAATCTGCCATGCGGACCGCCCTGCTCTCCCGGCGGTGGCGCCCCCTCTGGCGCCGTGTCCCCCTCAACCTCACCGTCGACAGCTGCCTCTGCGACGGGGATTGCAAACGCATGGCCGCAGTCATCAAGATCCTTTCATCGCACCCTGGGCCAGCCAGACGCCTTGACATCTGCATGTTCAGTACCAACTGGAAGGTCCAACCCAAGTTCGACGAGTGGTTCTTATCCCCCGCCCTAGATCAGCTCGAGGAGCTCAGCTTCGAAGCTGGACGATGTCGCTCTCTGCCGCCGTCCGCGCTCCACCTCGCGCCAACGCTGAGCCGCGCCAGCTTCAACTCCTGCTATCTTCCCCAGATTAATGCCGCGCCCGCCCTTCTTCTCCCTCAACTCAAGCAGCTCGATCTCTTCGACGTTGTCATCTCAAAGAAGGCTATGGAGCACCTCCTCCGCAGCTGTACTGCGCTTGCGTACCTTCGTCTTGAGCAGATCCACGGGATCATTAGCCTCCACATCGCCTCTACGAATCTCCGATGGATTTATGTGTCTTGCTGGCCCCGCAACAAGACATCAATTGGGAAGAGATCACTCCAGCTGTTCCACGTTATGTTCATTGCGAATGCGCCTTTCCTTGAGAGATTGCTTGTATCGGATCTAGAAGGTCCAACAAAAATCAGGGTCATTGACGCGCTGAAATTGACAGCGTTGGTGCACTCATCTGCCAAATTCTCCGAACTCTTTATTGGATCTGTAATCATTCAGGTACATCACTCATCTTCTTCTCCGTCTTCTTGAAATTCACATTTTTGAATTTCTTCTTGATGTATTTATGACTGTCTTCCAAAAAATGATTCCCACAAGCTTGACCCAGTCTATGCGCACAGTGAAGATCTTGACAATAAAATCTATCGGCCCCAATCTGGATCAAGTTGTTGGATTCCTTACATGCTTTCCATGCACGGAGAAGCTACTCATCGAGGTGAAACTTATTTCCTATTAGAAAATGGTAATCACAACGTAGCTCAAATTTTTCGTAATTTTCCCAAATTACGATGACAAGTGTAGTGCTCAAAACTGCATCTATGCGCTGCACCGAAAGAAATGTTTTTAGTATTTTTTCTCACGTGATCACCTGCATCGTTTTTATTTGTACTACTATAGTAGCCTAGGATAGTCATAGTGGAAAGTAACTTAGACTACTCTAGTAACTCTATGGTTACCCTAAGAGCAAGTACTACCTCCGTCCTGGATTACTCTTCCTATTTTGTAGTATCAAAATTTGACCATAGATTTAACTGACAAAATGTTAATGCTTGTCAGTAAGAACTATATCGTTGGATTCGTATTTGAATATAATTTCAAATGGTGTAATTTTTAATGACGTGCATTGGCATTTTCTTACATAAATATATGGTCAAAATTTTATACAAAATAAGAGGTAGTACAAAAGTGGGCTATAACGGCCGTCCACTATGTAGGCCAAAACACGGGCCAAATTCACTTGTGATATATTTGGCATCGATGCCCCTCCATTGCTCACCTGGTACCCCAATCTGGATCACCTACTTTGCTCCTGTGCCAAATTAACTCATGCAATGAAAAAACACTTGCGTGGGAGAGAGAGAGAGAGGATCGAGGCAATAAAAAAACACTTGTTTGGGAGAGTGAGAGGCTGCTGTAGTTGGTTTGATTGATTGTTTATGCATGTGGGTCTGTGTGCACAGCGGTGCCAACTCTGTCACATCGCGAGAGCGGTGCCAAAATCTTTTGATTTGACATCGATGCGTATTATGTGGCATACTTTTGCGAAATATGGGATCGGCCACATAGTGGAAGGCAACAAATGCCCAAGATCTTCACGTACTCCTGGGTAAATGAGAGGAAAGAGAAATAGAGAGAGAGAGTGAAAAATTATCACTAGCCAGCCAACCCTATCGTATGAGAGAATTATATTGGTACCTCTTGATGACACGACAATCTTATACATCCAGCTCCTGTAATAAGTTCTCTTCTTTTGCAGATAAAAAAAGACCCGAAAGTGAAAAATGTGCTGCACTATAACAATCTCATCGAATGCCTTGATCTCCATCTTAGTGAAATTGATTTGATCGACTACCGAGGCAGCACATCTGAGATTAAATTGGCTAGGTTCTTTGTTCTGGAGGCAAGTGTGCTCAAGGTAATGAGGTTTGGCGTTCTCTGGCGCAACAATGAATGGCATGCTGATCACCGCAAGCGTCTAAGCCTGAATGACAAAGTCTCCGCAGAAGCTGAATTTGTTTTTGAAACATCAAGTGGCCAGAGACTCGAAAACTTATTTGCCCATTAGTGACTTGTCAGGGCGGTGGATTTTAGTTTGTATGATAATGCTACATCCACCTAAAGTATCGAAAGTTCTTATGTAAACTTCCTAGTAATTCCCTCTTCGTAGGTGCAGCATTACTCCTAACATTTGTAATATCAGTTTGAAACTTGTAATATTGCCGTGTCCTATTCCTGCGTTTTCAAAGTCATGCGAATCAAACAGGTCTTGAGTTGGCGATGATGTTGTGCCTGCCATCTTTCACCAATAGCCGTCGGATCTAGATCTGACACAAACAAACCAAACATCTCCAGTTTTGCAAAAATATGCCCGCACTTGTTCCCTATTTACAAACAACTCCTTGTCTCTCACAATCATCCTTATCTCCTCCCCACCACATCTAGAAGGCCATGGAAAAATCTGGCGCGATGGCCGCTGCCGGCGCCGTCCACCCCCCAATCTTGGTGTTCTGTGCAATGCACGGGCATCTACGCATGGAAAATTATGTCGAACACGGCTAGTTGTAAGCAGGTTAGGCCTACAGCCATGATGATAGTGACTGCAGACGGTGAGGCTGACTATGGTATGCTGAACACGGCGCCTATACTCAAGTGTCATGTCCGGCGTAGGGTCTTGTCACTTTGATTCGTCTCCGTCGTATCTACTTTTCCAAACACTTTTGCCCTTGTTTTGGACTCTAACTTGCATGATTTGAATGGAACTAACCCGGACTGACGCTGTTTTCAGCAGAATTGCCATGGTGTCATTTATGTGCAGAAACAAAAGTTCTCGGAATGACATGAAACTCCATGGAACTTATTTTCGTAAAATATTAAAAATACTCGCGAAAGAATCAAGGACAGGGGCCCCACACCCTAGCCACGAGGGTGGGAGCGCGCCTGCCCCCCTGGGCGCGCCCCCTGCCTCGTGGGCCCCCTGGAGCTCCACCGACCTCAACTCCAACTCCATATATTCATGTTCGGGGAGAAAAAAGTCAGAGAGAAAGATTCATCGCGTTTTACGATTTGAGTCAGCCGCCAAGCCCTAAAATCCCTCGGGAGGCTGATCTGAGTCCGTTCGGGGCTCCAGAGAGGGAATCCGTCGCCATCGTCATCATCAACCATCCTCCATCACCAATTTCATGATGCTCACCGCCGATGCGTGAGTAATTCCATCGTGAGGCTTGCTGGACGGTGATGGGTTGGATGAGATTTATCATGTAATCGAGTTACTTTTGTTAGGGTTTGATCCCTAGTATCCACTATGTTCTGAGATTCATGTTGCTATGACTTTGCTATGCTTAATGCTTGTCACTAGGGCCCGAGTTCCATGATTTCAGATCTGAACCTATTATGTTTTCATGAATATATGTGAGTTCTTGATCCTATCTTGCAAGTTTATAGTCACCTACTATGTGTTATGATCCGGCAACCCCGAAGTGACAATAATCGGGACCACTCCCGGTGATGACCATAGTTTGAGGAGTTCATGTATTCACTATGTGTTAATGCTTCAGTCCGGTACTCTATTAAAAGGAGGCCTTAATATCCCTTAGTTTCCAATAGGACCCCGCTGCCACGGGAGGGTAGGACAAAAGATGTCACGCAAGTTCTTTTCCATAAGCACGTATGACTATGTTCGGAATACATGCCTACATTACATTGATGAATTGAAGCTAGTTCTGTGTCACCCTATGTTATGACTGTTACATGATGAACCGTATCCGGCATAATTCTCCATCACCGATCCAATGCCTATGAGCTTTTCATATATTGTTTTCCGCTTATTTACTTTACCGTTGCTACTGTTACAATCACTACAAAACCCAAAAATATTACTTTTGCTACCGTTATCATTACTTCCATATTACTTTGCTACTAAATACTTTGCTGCAGATACTAAGTTATCTAGGTGTGGTTGAATTGACAACTCAACTGCTAATACTTGAGAATATTCTTTGGCTCCCCTTGTGTCGAATCAATAAGTTTGGGTTGAATACTCTACCCTCGAAAACTATTGCGATCCCCTATACTTGTGGGTTATCAAGACTATTTTCAAGGCGCCCTTCTTTGGGAGCACAGCTCTATACTTTGAGTCACTTGGGATTTATATCTGCTGGTCACTATGAGGAACTTGAAAGACGAGAAAACAAAAATTTATCCCTCAACTACGAGGCGAGGTAAGGAACTGCCATCTAGCTCTGCACTTGATTCACCTTCTGTTTTGAGTAAGCTTGCGACACCTAAACCTGCTTCTGCTATTAATTCTAATATGTCGCATGTTATTGATGATGCCACTTGTGCTATGCATGATACTTATGATGAATCTACTTCTATGCTTGAAACTACTGTGCCACTTGGTGAATTTCTTGATGAACAACTTGCTAGGGCTAGAGAGAATGAAATTATTGAAACTGATAATATTGATGAAAGTGATGATGAAGGCTCTCCCAGTAAATATGAATTGCCTGTTGTGCCTGAGGGCTATGTTATGGATGAAGAAACTAAAAGATACTTTCTTTCTTGAAATGCTAGAAGTGATCTTAAGAAATTATTAGCTAAGCTGAAACAAAAAACTCTGAATGCTAGAATGAAATATGATCCTACTTAAGCTACTTCATCTATCTTCCTTACTGATAAGGATTATGAATTATCTGTTGATCCTGATATAATTACTTTGGTTGAATCTGGTCCTTTCTATGGCTATGAATCTGAAACTGTTGTGGCACATCTTACTAAATTAAATGATATAGCCACCCTGTTCACTAATGATGAGAGAACTCGCTACTGTTACATCCTTAAAATATTTCCGTTCTCATTAAAGGGTGATGCTTAGATATGGTTTAATTCTCTTGATCCTTGTTGTGTGCGTAGTTCCCATGATATGATTTATTACTTCTCTGCTAAATATTTCCCTGCTCATCAGAAACAAGCTGCTTTAAGGGATACATTTAATTTTGTGCAAATTGAAGAAGAGAGTCTCCCACAAGCTTGGGGGAAGATCCTCTAATTACTTAATGCTTTGCATGATCATCCTCTTAAGAAAAATGAAATACTTGATATCTTTTATAATGGACTAACCGATGCTTCCAAAGACCACCTGGATAGTTGTGTTAGTTTTGTTTTCAGGGAAAGAACACGAGATGTAGCTGAAATTCTATTGAATAATATGTTGACAAATGAAAATAATTGGACACTTCCTGAGCCAATTCCTGAGCCTATTCCTAAACAAACTCCGAAGAAAAGGGGTGTTCTATTTCTCAGTCCTGAAGATATGCAAGAGGCAAAGAAATCTATGAAAGAAAAAGGTATAACAGCTGAAGATGTTAAGAATTTACCTCCTATTGAAGAAATACATGGTCTTAATTTACACTTTGTTGAAGAAATATATGGTCTTAATTCATCACCTATTGAAGAAACACATGGTCTTGATAACCCGACACAGGTAGTAAAGGTAAATTCTCTCTATAGATATGATAGATCTGAAATCCCTCCTACCAAGATTGCTAGCCAATGCTTAGATGAGTTTGATAACTTTACGGTTAAGCAAGAAAACTTCAATGCTTATTTTGGTAGACAATTAAAACAAAATGCTTGTATGATTGAATACTTGGGTGATTATATGTCTAGAGTTAAGGGTGAACTTAAACTCATTAGTAAACATGCTTCTATGGTCACCACTCAAGTAGAACAAGTACTTAAAGCTCAAAATGATTTGCTCAGTGAATTGAATAATAAGAATAATGATTTTGCTATTAGAGTGGCTACTAGAACTGGTAAATTGACTCAGGAACCTTTGTATCCTGAAGGCCATCCTACGAGAATTGAGCAAGATTCTCAGAAAAATAATGTAGATGCACCTAGTCCTTCTAAAAAGAAGAAAAAGAAAAATGATAGGACTTTGCATCCTTCTAGTGAACCTATTGCTGAAACACCTGAGAATCCAAATGATATTTCTATCTCTGATGTTGAAACACAATCTGGTAATGAACATCAACCTAATGAAAATGTTAATGATAATGTTCATGTTGATGCTCAATCTAGCAATGATAATGATGTAGAAATTGAACCTGCTGTTGATCTTGATAAACCACAATCAAAGAGTCAACGTTATGATAAGAGAGACTTTGTTGCTAGGAAACATGGTAAAGAAAGAGAATCATGGGTTCAGAAACCCATGCCTTTTCCTCCCAAACCATCCAAGAAAAAGGATGATGAGGATTTTGAGTGCTTTGCTGAAATGATTAGTCCTATCTTTTTACGTATGCGATTAACTGATATGCTCAAAATGAATCCTTATGCTAAGTATATGAAAGATATTGTTACTAATAAAAGAAAGATACCGGAAGCTGAAATTTCCACCATGCTTGCTAATTATACTTTCAAGGGTGGAATACCAAAGAAACTTGGAGATCCAGGAGTACCCACTATACCATGCTCCATTAAAAGAAACTATGTTAAAACTGCTTTATGTGATCTTGGAGCCGGTGTTAGTGTTATACCTCTCTCTTTATATCGTAGACTTGATTTGAATAAGTTGAAACCTACTGAAATATCTTCGCAAATGGCCGATAAATCAACTGCCATACCTGTCGGTATTTGTGAGGATGTGCCTGTTGTGGTTGCAAACGTTACTATTTTAACAAACTTTGTTATTCTTGATATTCCCGAGGACGATAGTATGTCTATGATTCTTGGAAGACCCTTTTTGAATACTGCAGGGGCTGTTATTGATTGCAACAAAGGCAATGTCACTTTTCATGTTAATGGCAATGAGCATACACTACACTTCCTGAGGAAACAACCTCAAGTCCACAATATCAATTCTATTGGAAAAATTCCATCGATTATTTTTGGAGGTTTTGAATTTCCTCTTCCTACCGTCAAGAAGAAATATGATATTCTTATTATTGGGGACGTGCATATCCTCGTTGAGGTAACATAGTGTTATTCAAAATTTCTCCGGTTCCATGTTAGTCGGAATGAGTTTGTTAACATGACTTGATCAACCTTGTTAGTGGATTCCTTTTGATGAGCATGATATGGATGAAATTAGAAGCACAACCTTCTGTACCCTCTCTCTACTTTCTGTTATTTAGTTGAAATAAAGTAAAAATAATATTTTTACATGGGTTTTCTGAATTATCCTTGCAATATAAAAATACCCGAAAATAAAAGTTCTCCAAATGCCACCAATTTAATATGATTTTTTCTGGAATATTTGAGAATATCTGGCACCAAGAACACAGCAGGGGCAGCAAGCACCTGGCCACGAGGGTCCAGGGCGCGCCCACCCCCTGGGCGCGCCCCCTGCCTCGTGGGCCCATGGTGGTTCCCCTCGACTTATTCCTGCACCCACACACTTCTTCTTCCTCCCAAAAAAATCACCATCCAGCTCAAGCACGAGTTCTAGCTCATTTTGCTGCGATTTTCGATCTCCTTGCTCAAAGCACCTCTCACAAAACTGCTTTAGGGGATTGTTCCTTGGTATGTGACTTCTCCATTGGTCCAATTAGTTTTTTTTCTAGTGCTTTATTTATTGCAAATTTGTGCTGCCTAGGTGACCATGTTCTTGAGCTTGCATGTCAAATTTATATGGTCCAAAGTAGTTCTAATGGATGATATAGTCTCTAGGCACTTGTAGGAGTAGTTGTTATCAATTTTGTTGAGCTTGGTTCACTTTTATTTGAAGTTACTAAAAATTTCAGAAATTTTCAGAAAATAATGAAGAGATTTTTGAGGGGCTCATCGACCCGAAGCTCGAAGGAAAAGCAAAGTGAAGAAGCAGAGAGGCCCAAATATAATCTGCCTCGCACCACGGAGGTTCGGCCGTGTGAATGGCCTTGTGATGATTTCTTGAGAGCAGCTGGGATTTATGATGATTTCTACAAGTTGGCTGAGAATGCAGGCCTCACCGACTTCCTCCGCGACCAACGCGAACAGTATCTCTTACTCACCAATACTTCTGTGCAAAACTTCTACTATTATCCTAAGGAATCACCTCCTTCTGTAGAGTTTCATTTATATGATGTGGTTAAGAAGATGTCACTATATGAATTTTGCAGGGTTTGTAAAATACCTTTCGAGCGTAGCTTAGAGGAACCACATCGTAAAGATGTGGAAGGGTTTATTGATACTATTACTGTAGGGGAAACTAGGAAGGTTTCGATGCAAGAATCACTAGCATACATTTTCCTATTTTACGCTACTTTGCAATATTTGCTAGTCATTGCTTAATTGGTCGCGGAAACTATGGAAACCTTAGTGTTCCTGATATTATTATTTTGTTCCATGGTTTTTGATACATGATGACTCTATTAGTATGGGCGGTATTATCGCCAAGCGGTTAAGTCTGAACTGCATAAAGGGCCCCATCTTTGGAGGTGTCTATGCTTCACGCCTTGCTGCATATTATAACATACCTATTAGGCAATATGAGAAAGAAGAAAAATTGCTGCCTATTGCCTATTTAGATTATAAGAGTATGGTAGCGCATGATTTTATTGTTAAGAATAGGGAAAGGGCGCTTAAATACAAATTGTTCTTTGATAAACATCACCCTGAGACTATTACCTTGCCTGCTCCTTCCTTGTTTGATTTATCTGCAGGCCAGTATCTCGTTCCGTTGGCGGCCATTCATGCCTACCAGAACCTACGTCAGCCACAGAGCCAGAGCCGGAACCACAATTTGATCCTCCACGACAGTCTAATTACCAGTGGGATCCGGAGATGATTGCCAACCAGTGGCAATCAGGGGCTTCTTCATCACAGTACGACCCCAACTACAACTTTGGATATCCTCCAGGCCATCCGTGGCAATAGACCAACTTAGGCCAAAAGCCTAAGCTTGGGGGAGTACATATTTGTCACCGACATTACATTTATGTTCACACACTCATTGCTAGATGTTGGTGCTCATACTTTTTCACTGTAATATCCATGCTAGTTTATTTTATTTTTATGCTTTCTTCTTGTGTGCTTGAAAAACCTTAAGAAAAACAAAAAAATAGTTGTAGCTTTTAGCTTTATTTTCCATGCTGTAGTAGTAATAATTAAAAGAAAACCCAAAAAGATTTCCTCTTCTTCTTTTGCTTGTTGGGAGCTTTCCCGTGTAAATAGTTTTATTTCTTTTCTTTTCTTTGGGGGTCGATAGGAGAAGACCACGATGAGAATGTTGAAGTAGCTCTTTTATGCATTATTGTTGATTTAACCAAGAGCCCATATTGCCTTGTCTTCTCATGTTTATTGAATGCTCGCAGATTCCAGCTTAGTCCAATGCACATGCACTCTTATTCTTATTCACATCATTCGGTCGTGCAAGTGAAGGGCAATTATGACGATATATGATGGACTGATTGAGAAGAGAGAAGCTGGTATGAACTTGACCTCTCTTGTTTTTGTAAATATGATTAGTTCATCGTTCCTGATTCAGCCTATTATGAATAAACATGTTTGCACTGTCAAATAGAGATTATAGTTGCTTATGCCATGCTTAATTAGCTAGGAGTTTATAATGGTTTACCTTGCGTGCCAACATGCTATTAAAATGGTTGTGATGTGGTATGATGGGGTGGTATCCTCCTTTGAATGATTCAAGTGACTTGACTTGGCACATGTTCACACATGTTGTTGAAACAAATCAACATAGCCTTCATGATATTTATGTTCATGGTGGATTATATCCTACTCATGCTTGCGCTCAATGTTCATTAATTTTAATGCATGTTCACGACTGGTGTCGCTCTCTAGTTGGTCGCTTCCCAGTCTTTTGCTAGCCTTCACTTGTATTAAGCGGGAATATTGCTTGTGCATCCAATCCCTTAAACCCCAAAGTTATTCCATATGAGTCCACCATACCTTCCTATATGCGGTATCTACCTATCGTTCCAAGTAAATTTGTATGTGCCAAACTCTAAACCTTCAAATGAAATTCTGTTTTGTATGCTCGAATAGCTCATGTATCAACTAGGGTTGTCTCAGATCTTCCATGCTAGGCGGGTTATTCTCAAGAGGAGTGGACTCCGCTCCTCAGTCACGAGAAAATGACTGGTCACCGGGATGCCCAGTCCCATGCTTTATCCAAACCAAATCAAAATAATTGCAAACAAAACTCCCCCAGGGACTGTTGCTAGTTGGAGGCGCTCGTTGTTTCGAGGAAGCCATGGATTGATGCTTGTTGGTGGAGGGGGAGTATAAGCTTTACCATTCTGTTTGGGAACCGCCTATAATGTGTGTAGCATGGAAGATATCGCCATCTCTCGGTAGTTATATGTTGACAATGAAAGTATGCCGCTCAAAATATTATTTATCTCTGCTTTAAAATTGAGCTCTGGCACCTCTACAAATCCCGGCTTCCCTCTGCGAAGGGCCTATCTATTTACTTTTATGTTGATTCATCACCCTCTTATTAAAAAGCACCAGCTGGAGAGCACTGCTGTCATTTGCATCCATTACTATTAGTTTATATTGGGTATGACTATGACTGGATCTCTTTTACCATGAATTACAATGTTTAGTCAGTCCTTGATCTTTAAAGGTGCTCTGCATTTTTTTGCGGTCTCAGAAAGGGCTAGCGAGATACCATCTTGTTATATCATATTATGATTGTTTTGAGAAAGTGTTGTCATCCGAGATTTATTATTAATGCTCGCTAGTTGATTATGCCATTGATATAAGTAAACATGAGACCTAAGTGTCATTTTCAATATGGTTAGTCATAATCTTTGCTGAAAACTAGAATGCTAGCTTTACATATTTACAACAACAAGAGCAAACAGAGTTTGTAGAAGTTTTCTTTATCACTTTCGGTTTATCAACTGAATTGCTTGAGGACAAGCAAAGGTTTAAGCTTGGGGGAGTTGATACGTCTCCGTCGTATCTACTTTTCCGAACACTTTTGCCCTTGTTTTGGACTCTAACTTGCATGATTTGAATGGAACTAACCTTGACCGACGCTGTTTTCAGCAGAATTGCCATGGTGTTATTTATGTGCAGAAACAAAAGTTCTCGAAATGACTTGAAACTCCACGGAACTTATTTTTGGAAAATATTAAAAATACTAGCAAAAGAATCAAGGCCAGGGGGCCCACACCCTACCCACAAGGGTGGGGGGCGCGCCTGCCCCCCCTTGGCGCGCCCCCCTGCCTCGTGGGCCCCTTGGAGCTCCACCGACCTCAACTCCAACTCCATATATTCGTGTTCGGGAAAAAAATCAGAGAGAAAGATTCATCGCGTTTTACGATACGGAGCCGCCGCCAAGCCCTAAACTCTCTCGGGGGCTGATCTGAGTCCGCTCAGGCTCCGGAGAGGGGAATCCGTCGCCATCGTCATCATCAACGATCCTCCATCACCAATTTCAAGATACTCACCGCCGTGCATGAGTAATTGCATCATAGGCTTGCTGGATGGTGATGGGTTGGATGAGATTTATCATGTAATCGAGTTAGTTTTGTCAGGGTTTGATCCCTAGTATCCACTATGTTCTGAGATTGATGTTGCTATGACTTTGCTATGCTTAATCCTTGTCACTAGAGCCCGAGTGCCATGATTTCAGATCTGAACCTATTATGTTCTCATGAATATATGTGAGTTCTTGATCCTATCTTGCAAGTCTATAGTCACCTACTATGTGTTATGATCCGGCAACCCCGAAGTGACAATAATCGGGACCACTCCTGGTGATGACCATAGTTTGAGGAGTTCATGTATTCACTATGTGTTAATGCTTCATCCGGTACTCTATTAAAAGGAGGCCTTAATATCCCTTAGTTTCCAATAGGACCCGCCACTTACGGGAGGGTAGGACAAAAGATGTCATGCAAGTTCTTTTCCATAAGCACGTATGACTATATTCGAAAACATGCCTACATTACATTGATGAATTGGAGCTAGTTACATGTCACCCTATGTTATGATCATTACATGATGAACCGCATCCGCATAATTCTCCATCACCGATCCAATGCCTACGAAGCTTTTCACATATTGTTTTCCGCTTATTTACTTTGCCGTTACTCTTTGTTACAATCACTAGAAAACCCAAAAATATTACTTTTGCTACTGCTATCGTTACTTCCATATTACTTTGCTACTAAATACTTTGCTGCAGATACTAAGTTATCTAGGTGTGGTTGAATTGACAACTCAACTGCTAATACTTGAGAATATTCTTTGGCTCCCCTTGTGTCGAATCAATAAAATTGGGTTGAATACTCTACCCTCGAAAACTGTTGTGATCCCCTATACTTGTGGGCTATCACACTTCACTGTGAGGAGCAGCACGTAATAATTTGACCAACGGGTAGTACACACTACAAAAAAATACACTTCCGTGATGATACGTGTTTGTCACAAGAGGGTCGCATTTTTTGTCATGCATGTACATCCATGACGCATTTTATGACGTAATCAAGATAGTCATACATGTCTTTGTCGTAGAAGTGTTCCATGACATTACCAAAATTATCATCACGGAAGTGTCCACTTCCATGACAATAAATCGTCGTCCATGTAAGTGCTTTCGTCAAGGGTGACCGACACGTGGCATCCACCGTAACGGAACGTCGTTAACTTATCGGGTCCGGTTTTGGATCCGATAACCCGTTAACAGCCCGGACCAATGGGGATTTTCCACGTGTAAAATCATCATTGGCCGCAGGAAACACGTGTTGCCTTACCGTTGGGAGAGATGTCATCCACTCATTGGACATGAGGCGCCTATGATAGGTCGACACGTGGCATGGCCCAACAGTGGCCCATTCCCATGAAAAAGGCCGGCCCAGTAAAAATTAGCAGGCCGGCCCATATAAGGCCTACTTGTGTCAGGTGCATTTAAGCCCACGGCCCATATGAGATGTGCCAATTCAGCCCGTCAACGGCCCGTTAAAGATTTGACACCTTTGCAGCCCATCGTCAGTTCGAGCCCGTTAACAGCCCGCTACATATTTGGGCTCAATATCGGCCCGATGAGATTTCGGCCTGTTAACGACCCATTTAATGGATGGGGCAATTTTCAGGATGTACATCTTTCGGCCTTTTAGCGACCATTTAAATGTTGGGCTAATTTCCGGCCCGGTGTGTCTTTCAGCCTGTTGACGGCCCATAAATCTGATGGGCCATTTGTAGTCGGACCTGAGTTTCGGCCTTTTAGCGGCCCATTTAAGTGTTGGGCCAATATCTGGCCCGGTGTCACTTTCAGCCTGTTAACGGCCCATAAATCAGTTGGGCCATTTGTAGTCGGACCTGAATTTTGGCCTTTTAGCGACCCATTTAAGTGTTGGGCCAATTCCCAGCCCTGTGTGCCTTTCGGCCTGTTAACGGACCATAAATTAGTTTGGCCATTTGTAGTCGGACCTTAGTTTTGGCCTTTTAACGCCCATGCCCTTCATGGTCCAATACCAGCCCGGTTTCTCTTTCGGCCTCCTAAAGGCCCACAACACAGTTGGGCCATTTACAATACGACCTGCCTTTCGGCCTTTTAGCGGCCCATGCTCTTCATGGTCCAGTACAAGCCCGTTGTCTCTTTCGGCCTGCTAAAGGCCTACAGTATAGTTAGGCCATATGTAGCCCAAACTTAGTAACGGCCTGTTAACGGCCCGTGAAATAAATTGGGGCCACTTGTTGCCCGCTTCGATGTCGGCCTATTAACGATCTGAGAGGTAAGAGGGCTGACCATTAACTTTCGGCCTAGTAACGGCCCATTAACTTAATGGGCTCACTAAAGTTCGTACATGTCTTTAGGCCAAATTAGATAATTTGAGCCCATTACGACAAGCAATTATGCACAGGACCTACACCGATCAAGCAAAGGTACGGCATACAGGGAATAACGTTGCACATACAGCATATATTACAGGAAATTACATCCACTGGGCAATCAAAGATTGATGCCAGTGCAAATAAATGAGCAGAACCTAACCATCTACAATGTCACAATCTGCAACCTCAGCACAGATGACGCCTGTCGTGGAATTGTCACAGCAGATGTCCTCTTGCAAGGACTTAGTCGTGGTGCCATCGCAACTAGGAAGCTTAAAGGGGTTAATCGGGACAAAGGACACGAGAGGTTTTATACTAGTTCGGCCCCTTACGGTGAAGGTAAAGCCTATGTCTAGTTGGGTTGGTATTGCTTGAGGTTTCGATGACCAGGGAGCGAGATACGCTATGCCCGGTTCTCGATTGGTTGTTTCTTGCCCTAAGCCGGCCATAGGTCGTCCCCTTATATACACGGGTTGACGCCCTGTGGCCTACAGAGTCCCGGCCGGCTTATCAACAATGTCCGGCTCGGTGACTAGTTAAATCTACCTTATGATACAAGTCATGCCATTATGGCGGTTTACTACAACGGGCCTTAAGCCGCCTGTGGGTCTTAAGCCCCTTTATTGAACCACCATCTTCATGCTTGGTCTTGGGCTTCTTTCTGGTAATCTTCTTTACGTAACCCGACCCCTCCTGGGCGGCTTACACAAATAGTTATATCCCCAACATTAGGCCCCAGATTGATTTGAACCTGTTCATGTCAATCTAAAAATACTATGAAACCTAAATCTTCAATCTTCTGACTGTGCAAAAGACTTTCTTTAACCCGTCGTGACGTCATTTTCTGGATCCGTGTTAACCCGCCATGACGTCATCTTTTTTTTATTCCACCGTATCGTTCAACGGATCTCTGTCTTTATTGATTGTTCCGAAAACCGAGGCGTCGGGGCCGCTGGATAATAACTCTTATCTCCTCGTTTCCCATGCCGTCTCAGTTATCCTCTCTTTATAAATAGGCGCGACCTAGGTCTCCCATTCTCACCTTTCCAGTCGTCTTCTTCTTCCTCTTGCCTCCTCTCGAGCTCCGCCGCCGCCGCCGTCGACCTTCTTGTCTTCACCGACCCAGGCCGCTGCATCAACCCGACTCGGTTCAGAAAACGACGGCGAGCTTTTGCAGCTCCTCCAGATCCGTAAGTTCCCTTCCCTTCCTTGCTTAGATCTGCATTAGGGACTTCCTCGAGTTCGTCGGAGTTCATCACCATTGGAGCTAAACCTTTGCTAGTTTTCCTCCTAGATGCCTCTTCCGATCTGAGAATGACATAAAATAGCCGTGGCAGTTGTTTTCGCACTTGTCTTGGATAAAAAACAGAACCCTTTCTCTGTATGAAAGCCCCATTTGAGCCTATGAAAACATCTGCGTCAGTTTTTAGGTCTAGAACATTTTCTTATCAGAACAGTCCTTTGATCTCAACTTATAGCAGAAGATTGTGAAATATGTTTTTATCACCCGGAAAACTTCTTCTTGTTAAATGCCCTTTAAACTGTCCAGGTGTCCGGTTTAAATGCATACCACTGATCTGTGAACCTTGCCTGATTCTCATATCTTTAAGAATTTTGAACTGCTCTTAATGCTTGTAGCGGCTTAAATATTACTGCCCAGTTATCCTTATATCATTAGGCCCCTTCGTAAGCCGCTACCTTCAGTAATTTGGATATCTTCTCCCGGGTTAAAATTTGAACCGGATTTTCTAATGTTGTAATAGGCCAATTATTGTCATGGCTCCTAAAGCGACCAAAGCTCCTGTAACCTGCAACTGGGTCCCATCCACAGTCACCGAAAGTAAACTGGCTGAGTTTGTGAAGTCTGGCCACCTGCAAAAGAAGGAGGTCATTTCTTATCATGTTCCTGACCTATCCGAAGAAAAGCCTCACCCCAAAGATGGGGAAGTGATAGTTTTCACAGATGACATGAGCCGGGGATTTGCTCTTCCTGGCTCAAAGTTCTTCAGAAAGTTCTGAATTTCTTTGATCTTAGACCTCAAAACATTGGACCCAATTCCGTGTCAAATCTTTGCAATTTTCAAGTCTTCTGCGAGGTGTACCTGGGAGAGGAGCCAAGTCTACTTTTGTTCAGAGAACTTTTTTACTTGAATCGGCAGAATGAACGTGCCAACGGGCCTAGTCTTGAACTTGGCGGTATCTCAATCCAAATGACGAAGAGATCGCCTGCTTTCCTTATGCCGAAATTGCCGAGTCACCCAAAAATTGGAATCGGACATGGTTCTACTATCGTGATACTTCTCCGGTGATGAGAAGCCTCTCGACTTTCGGCCTACCGCGCCTTGAGTCCAACCATCCTTTGGCGGATAAACTAACCATCGTTGAACGCGTCTGCCTCTTAATCCCACCATCAAGAAGATCAAAGCCCTTTTGGGGAATGGTTTAAATGGCATCGACCTGGTCCGAGTCTGGGTTACTCGGCGGATACTCCCATTAAGCCGCCGCTCCGGCTTAATGTGTACTTATACAGGCGAAAAGAGCGACCCAATGCGTCATAGTCCTGACGACCTACCAGACGATGTGGCGGATGCTACAACCCAGTCATTGCTGAAGGAGGGCACTGTTACTAGCAATGCCTTCGGTTTACTCCCCTTTGAAAAAAGAACCCGGCCCCTGCAGTAAGTTATCAATCTTAATAAGTATTCCTTAACCTGTTTACCTTCTTTGTACTTATAACTCTTTATCTTTTTCCATAGGCTGGTGATAATTTCTGGAAGGTCAAATATAACCACGAGGCTGCCCAACAAGCCAGGGCAGCCAAGAAAACCGAAAGGAAAGCCGCCAAGACTGGAAATTCAAAGAACAAGAAACCCAACATTCCGATTTGCTCAAACTGGATGACTCTTCTTCAGATGAGGAAGAGGTAATCCCTTACTCTCTTAACTCCCTTGTTACTATTTTATTGATATTTCCGCCTTTCAGGAGGACACTGGGAACATCCAAGCTCCTGGTGAAGAGGTAACTATAATCTCCTCCGACTCAGAGCCTTTGCCAAAGCACAAAACCCGACGGGTGACCCGGAAAGTGAGATTTTCACATCCTCTAGCTTATCAAGATCTTCAATTTCTTTTGAAGCAACAACAGCTTGAAAACCGGAGGCAAACCTGGACCAGTAAGGACGCAGAGCTCTCTTCCGGCTTACCCGACATGAGCAGGAAGCATCGGACTGAGGTCATCTCCGCCTTACGTTCTGTTTATCCTTTGGCAAGTTTCATTCGTCAACCTCTCAATTCATCTGATTCCAATTATCAGGATACCTCTCCTTCCTCCGGCGAGTCTATGCAATCCGACATGCCGGCCTTCAAGACTGCCCTTGGGTAATATACCTTTGTTATCCTCATGCTTTGCCTTACTCATATTTTGTACTCGTCCCTCTGTTTTGTCCACAGTGTGCAGGTGAAGCCCAGTAAGAGGGCAAAGAAGAATAAGCCGACCGAAGACCCGGTAGCAACTGGGCCGGAACTCGGAACAGCTGCCCCTGATGCTTCTACTCATCAACTGCCTCCTGAGCCGGCCTATGAAATTCCAACGCCATCTTCTGACCCGCCTGCCGAAGACACTTTTAACAGCTTCGATAATCCGGAAATTCCTAGCCCGGCCAAGACGGCTGAGCCGGAAGTTGAAATCTTGAAAAGCCAGTATGTTGAACCGGGGCGGCCTACTGTCCTTGCCAGATGTACTGCCAAGGAAGAACTTGTCAAACACCGGAAGACCAAACAGGACATCGCTGATTATGCTCACTTAAGCATTGGCGATATAGTCTCAGGCTATCTGAATCAAGTGCATAAGAGCCGCGACCTGGAAATTGACATGGTGAAACAGACACAAGATAAATCGAGGTATAACTTATACTATTTCTCCCGAATCTTACTTATCAGACAGCCCCCAAGTCTCGCTTATAAATAAATATGTCATAGACTTAGATACCTGCCATCGTTAGTTCATCCGGTTTACAAGAAAGGATATTTAACCCGGTCATAATATGGCAACTTAAAACGTGCGATACACATTAGCCCCCAAGTGTGAAGTATCTTTTCTTGTAAAGTGCTTGAGACTTTAATATGCATAATCTGGCATTATAAAGTAAAATTTTCTTCAGCATACATTAGCCCCCAAGTGTCAAGTGTCTTTGCTTGCGAAGCGCTTGGGACTTTAATGACATCTTACCATAACCTTAATTATAACCCGACGTCAATGCAGGCCTCCACCAGTCAATTTGAATTGGAGATTGCTGACCTGAAGACCCGGCTGGCAGCCCAAGAACTTGAGATTCAAAAAGCCAACTCCAAATTCGCATTCAGCGTCTCTGAGCAAGAAAACTTGAAGAAGAATTTTGACGCGGAGAAGAAGACCTGGGCAGATGAAAAAACCTCACTTGTGACCCGGGCCGAGACAGCAGAAGCAGCTCTTGCCAAGCAAATCGCCGAGCTGTCCGGCTTAAAGCGCCAGATATCTCAAATGGTCTCAGCAATCTTCGGTAAGTTACTATGTGTAACCGTGAACATCACCATGGTTTCTTTGATGATTATTTCAGATATTATCTCCGGCTTACCTTATATGTATAAACGCAGGCCCCAGGAGCACAAACTTGAAGCAGAATATGCTGATCATGCTTAAGGCGGTGTACACTCTAGTGGGACAGCTATTCACTGGGTCACAACGTGCTTTGGCCGTTGTGACTTTATCAAATGATACTCCTTATCTCCTGCAGGATGTGCTCAAACGGCTTGCCGTGTTACCTCAACGGATTCAGGAGCTAAGTCGGGCATCTGGCAGAGCCGGGGCCATAGCCGCCTTAAGCCGGGCCAAAGCGTTGGTTCCAGAGCTAGACCTAGCCGATGTTGCTCTTGGATATCCCAGTTTGAAGGAGGACGACTCTATATTCAATGAATCAGACTTCACCACCTGTGTGAGAGTCGTACGTCCTGTGGCCACCATCATCGTCAATGATATTGATCTTACTAAGTATCAGCCGGGTTATGACAACGAGAACCGGAGGATTCCAACTCCGCATTATGATGACGTCGGCCGATCCCTCCAACTCGTAAGCATACCTTTGCTCTGAAGTTGACCCAGCCAGTTTAATAGATGATGAAGCTGAATTTGAAGCCTTAAGCGGCATTGACCGACCTCGTCAACCTTCCAGACAAAACAATGCATTTAAGAGGCGGAGAAGGATAACCCGGAGTCTTCAAGCCCACCAAAGGAGTAACCCGCCTGGTACCAGGTCTTTGAAAAAATGATGCTTCATTATTCAGACTCGGGGAGTCTTGTAATAGGGTAGAAAAACTTCTTAACTCTGTCATGCCTTCGCGCATGTTTGTGGTGCTTAATATTGTCACAAGCCGCTATGGTTGTACACTGCTGGCTTACATGAATTGCTCCTTGACGTCCAAAAACTTTTTTGCTTCACCCTGTGTATAAAAACAAAAACAAAATTCCTTTGGCGTCTTACCACATCCGGGGTCATATAGAATAATGTTAACCCGGAGTATGAACCAAAACATCATAAAAGACAGCCGGTTTATGATCATGACCATAATAATATACCTGCTATCTTATTGAAGCTTACATTACCGGCTTATGTGATCCCAAAAAGCAGACAGTTAAACTTAACTTCTGAAAATTGGCACATATAATGTTTACCTGGCCCTTAATATTATTTACCCTTATAGAATAAAATAAACTTAATTTTCAAAGGCCTCTGATTCGAATACGATCGGTGAGAACCGTTCAAGGGGTTAAGCTAAGATTCGGATACGATCATATAGCCCCCAATGGCTTTGGCGATGCCGATCAAGTGGGTATCGGCAGCTATGTTGTCTTTGGTTCGAATCGACCTATGTTTGAACAGAAGCCCCCAAGTGACCATTAGAGTTGTTTAATGACGCTGATTCAATATGATCCACGCTGGACCCAAAGGGGTTAAGCTATGATTCAAATATGATCAAGAAGCCCCCAAGTGGGTTTGGCAAGATGCCGATCAATTGGGTATCGACAGCCTATGTTCTCTTTGGTTCGAATACGACCTATGTTTGAACAGGAAGCCCCCAAGTGACCATGGCTAGATTCAGATATGATCATAAGCCGCACCAAAAGGAAAGCCGGATTCAGATCTGATCCGCTCCCTGTTGGTCGTTTCCACCATCTGGTAAAGAAGATACATAAACCTTGAAGGGTGGAAAGGAAAGAGGTCCTGCTTTATTGATTTATATAATATATACATTGCTAAAAAAGGAAAAAAATAATATACTCTGAGAGCCAGCAGCTTATAATAGGGCCGGAGATGCGCTATGTTCCACGGCCGGCGGGTCTCTTCCTCCGACTTACGTGAGTCTTTGTGCTCTCGAACATCGATGAGGCAATATGACCCGTTGTTGAGATTCTTGCTGATCACAAAGGGTCCTTCCCAAGGAGGGGACAGCTTGTGCATATCAGATTGATCCTGAATGAGCCGAAGCACTAAATTGCCTTCCTGAAAAGTTCTGCTTCTAACCCGGCGGCTGTGATAACGGTGCAGGTCTTGCTGATAAATCGCCGAG